>LR738710.1:64171891-64232273 GCA_902687465.1 Secale cereale
ATATATATATATATATATGTTGATTATACGATCTTCTGTTTCCTTCGTTTGCTTAGTAGCTAGCAGCTAGCTAGCTAGCTAGCTAGCGTGACTCTAGTCCTCTCTATATACGTATGTGTAGTATGTAGCGTCGACCAAGCACGGACATAAGAGAGGACACTTCTCTCTATTAATTAGCTAGCTAACACAATATATGAAACACCTAAATTAACCCCCCAAAACCTAAAACCCCACCTCCCCTTTAAAAAAAAAAACCACAGCCACAGAAATGCTGACGCGTGGATGCCTTTTGGTCCCGGTTGGTACCACCAACCGGGACTAAAGCCCCTCCTGCCTGGACTCGGTGCACAGGCCACGTGGACACCCTTCTGCCCCGGTTCTGGATTGAACCGGGACTAAAGGGTCAGAGCATTAGTACCGACCCTCTTGTCCCGGTTCTGGAACCGGGGCTAAAGGCCCAAATGAACCGGGTCTGATGACCCTTTATCTACTAGTGTATGTTTGAACAGGAAGCCCTTTAGTGAGTTTGGCTATGTTTTCTTTAGTTCGAATACGACCTATGTTTGAATAGGAAGCCTTTCCGTGAGTTTGGCTATGTTCTCTTTGGTTCGAATACGATCTATGTTTGAACAGGAAGCCCCCAAGTAACCGTAGAGGCAGGGTATCTATGTGGGAGTTGCGCTGTGCGGCAAACCTTCTTTGGTCCCTTAATAAAATAATTGTCCTGCACATCGACATAGATAAATCAAAGCATCTGTCTTCTTGATGAAAATGATATATATCAAGAAAATAGATTTAGATAGATATCACCTGATGTATTTGGACCTCATGATCCTCATCGGGGTCTGTTAGTCAACCCGGTATGCTGAATAGACCGGACCGCGGGGCGGACAGCAAAATGACCGCAGCATTAGAGGCAGCACAGGCACATGAATCGGCCGCGGTACGGTAATCCGGCGGAGATGAGCAAGTTGTCCTCCGTGTTTGTTAAACCGGTGTGGATGTGTAAACCGGCCATCCGTTCAACGGCCAGTGTGTCAAAGAGGAAACACCGTTGTAGAATATTGCCAGCGCGTGCTTTGTTCCCGCCGTAGAATAATAATTTCACCTGTGTATAAAAACACAAATAGGACAGTGTAATGATGCTCAGAGGAATTAAAATGTCCCGATAAATATATAGGAGAGATAACACCTGATTTGCCCGAACAACAGATGGGTTGGCCGGCGCCGACGGGCTAGTTGCCCTCCTGGTGGTAAACCGGCACGGTTGTGAAAGACGGCCATGGCGTTGTAAGCTGGTGCGGTCGCGAGAGACGGCCACGGCGTTGTAAATCAGCGTGGTCGCGAGAGACGGCCACGGCGTTGTAAACCGGGACGAGAGTCCGTTGAGAAACGGCGTCCACTTGTGTCGAACAATGTTTGGCGTGCCTCCATCTTCGTGGTATAATACCATTTTATAATGAATAATTTTCCTGCATATAAAATACAGCAGGGCGAGGAATTTTCGCTCGGACGAATTAATATGTATTAAAAATAAATAGGATAGATATCACCTGATTCGCCTGGAGAACAGATGAGTCGGCCGCGTATTGATGTAAACGCAGCAACGGGGGTAGCGACTCGCACGTGTATCCGCTGGGCTGGTTTATGAGGATGGGTGCGGCACCGGCGTGTTAATGTAGACTGGACCGCGGAAGCGGTGGGGCGCGCACGTCTATTGGCTAGGGAGTCGGCCGCAGTGTTGGAGACCAGTGCGCGTGTGCGCGGACTGACGAGTCGGCCGGCGTGTTGACGTAAATTGGACCGCGACATGCATGTTCATGAAGTCGCGCAACACAGCTGACCGTGCATCCGTGGCATACCACCACCTCTTTTTCTTTTAACAGTCGTCCTGCGTAAAAAATATTACAAAGCAAAGTAATTGTTCTTTGACAAAAAGTAATATGTGCTAATAAAATACATTGGAAAAATAACACCTGGTATTTTTGCTGGATGATCGTGGATGTTTTTAACCAATTCATCTCCAGATCATGGTTCTTTTGCTCGGTAATTGTTGGCGATGACTTAGAGCAGAGGACGGCGGCGGCGGTTTAGAAACACGGCAGCGGGACAACAAAGGCTGCAGAATCCAAGCCGATCCCTCTGTCCGCGTGCTTGTCTGGGTCGTTTTTGTTTTGGCCATCCACGTGGTATCTTCTACTTCTTCTTTTCCCTTTTTTGTCTTGATGTCATGAAGGGCTGGTAGTAGCTTTTGATCTCCACGTAAGTAGTACTAGTACTATTATGCGCATTTCTTCGATGGCCGGTGCCACCAATCCAGATGGTTATGTATCAAGTTTCTACGATCGCACCCAGCATCAGCAGATATGTGGTCTATTCGCGCCCACTTCTATGTCCTTTTCCAGGTCGTAGTTGATTTGGCAACCCCACATCTTTTTTCTCTTTTTTTTCTTGATTGTGGCGCTGCTAATCACGGCTCGTGTTTCCTTGTACAGACCGAGTCATGGCCTTCTTCCCTTTGGCCATTGAAAAAAAAACTGAACCAATACTACTAGTTGCTCCGCGTACTAGTACTAGTTGCCGGTTTGGTCATATGAATGATTAAAAAACAGATCTGGACCTTGCTGGACAGATTCCTCCTTGCTAAAATACGAGCTTTCCTGATGACAACACTTGTTGGACCACTTTATACGAATCAGCCGCCGCAGAGTTGTATTGTCTTGGATTTGAAAGCCTGTACGTAGAGCAGCAAAAAAGAAAGCTACCCGGCGGATTGGACACGGCGGCTAGATTTGACAGCGGTGCAATAGAAGTTCGAGTCGGTCTCGGTGTAATGCTGCAGTATGATCACTGTAGCGAAAAATCCAGTCGATGTTGGCGACCGGTGGCAGTGTTACGTAGACATCTCGGCGGAATAGAAAAAACACCGCAGCCTTGAGCGACTTCTCCATGTAGTAGATCCTGTCTGTCCTGGCCACCGCACAACAATTCTTTCTCATTGGACGAAATCGCGAGCTCGTCGATCCCTAGATGAGATCCCTTCAAGAACTCAACACCACCGTGCGTAGGCCCCACGGTGGGTGCCAACTGTCGTGGAATTAACACGGCAGATGTCCGGTTTAGCGGATTTAGTCGTGAGGCCGCGCATCTATGTAGTAGCTTGAGAGGAGTTGAGGGGGATCGAGAGACGTGATGCAAGACACGGATTTAGACAGCTTCGGGCCCCGGGAAACATCATCCGGTAATAACCCTACGTGCTGTTTGAGGCTAGATCTCATTATGATCCTCATGGTGTCGCCGGTAAACCGGCTCTTTGTGTCCAGCCCTAGAAACTTGTCTGCATGTGGCTTGTCTAAAACCTGTCCCTCTTTGGGGAGCCCTGCCCCTCCTTATATATGTTGAAGGGGCGGGTTACATGTAGAGTCCTAGTAGGATTAGGATTGCTTTATTACAAGGAGTCCTAGTCTTACTTCCTTTGTAGGAGAATGTTCCTTATGCTTTCTTCATAAACCGGCCCACCATAACATGAACCGGCCTTCCGGGCCTTGGGCCCTGCCATCCGTGATCCGCCAGCCGGGTTACCAGTAAATTGCCAAGTGTAAACCGTCTCAAGTAAACCACCAAGTCCGGCCTGGTCATAAGTCCGGCCGGGTCATAATTCCGGCCGGTTCATACCGCGGGCTATATCCCCAACAGCCGTCTTAAGTATTCCAGAACTGATGCGATATATTTGTGACCACAACACCTCGGAGCTCAACTCCCCGGGACACTGCCACAACCCCTAAATGACAGGAGGCATCGAGAACAATGTTCTCGTCACAAAGAGATCGGAACAATCCAAACAATACTCACGTGATCCTAAAAAAAATTTGGTGTAATTTTTTAGAGTAGAAGAGATAAAAGTAATCATCAGAAGTCCTCACCAGAGTGAAAAGAGATGAGAAGCAAAAGAAATCCTACTCTCCTATATATATATATATATATATATATAGGACTCAAAACATTTTAAAGTGTGTGCCTAGACTCAACCGTCAACGATTCGATCAATCAGTGGGGGCTTCTAGGTTGGAGAAGGCTCTGATTACCAACTTGTAATGCCCAGGATGGGACTATACCTCCTACGTGTCGAGGCACGACTTAATGGTATAAGCCCATTCTGGAATGATCTCAAGTTTGGTATCTTTGCACGACTCATGTAAAAATAGGGATGAAATTGCAAAAGGAGATAGTTGGCTTACACTCGCCACTTCACACAATACATTACATAAGCAAAAAAATCATTCAAAACATCACAACCCGACTACGGGCGAAGATCCAAAAGAAAGATACCAAAAACATAAAAACCACAGGTCCGAATCGCCCCTAGTAGAAACCACTACTGATCGTCGAAAACGTCACACACATACGGCCCAACTCTTCATCGAGCTCCCAGCGATGTAGTTGAACCAGCTCCTGCATCATTCTCGGCTGAACCTGCATCTGGTGTTGTAGTATCTGTGAGCCACGAGGACTCAGCAATCCCATAACCATGGGTATCAAGACTAGCAAAGCTTTGTGGGTAGCAGAGGTAAAGTGGTGAGGTTGCAGCAGCGGCTAAGCATAATATGGTGGCTAACTTACGAGTACAAGAATAAGATGAGCATCTACGCAAACGGTCGCAAACTAGTAGTGATCGCTAAAGATCCTGAACTACCTACGAGTCAAACATAACCCCACCGTGTTCTCTTCTCAAAGTGAAAAGAGACAGTCACGGTTACTCACACAGTTGTGTGTTTTACTTCGGATCCTCTGTCAAGTTTTCTACAACCGGACATTAACAAATTCCAATCTGCCACATAACCGCGGACACGGCTTTCGAAAGATTATAACCCTGCAGGGGTGTCCCAACTTAGCCCATCACAAGCTCTCACGATTAGCTGAAGTGATAAATATAATATCATCACCCCTTATCTTAGGGAAATCCGATCTGGATCGGTATCCCGGTGCACAAGACATTTCGACAATGGTAAAACAAGTCCAGCAAGACCTCCCGGCGTGCCGACACCCTGATATTAGCCGCGCGTATCTCGTCTCAGGCCACGTCCGGATGAGCAGTACGTACAGTAACCGCAAGTGGCTCTAGTTTGGGACCAACACCATCAGCACTGGCCCCCCTGCTATGTAGAAAGAAACTCGAGGGTACGACCCCCTATGCAAATTTAATTAATTAATTAAGTTGTTATTATGAGGCAAATTAAAAACCAATGTTGGGCCTTGCTGGAGGAGTTTTATTCAAAGTCGAAGTGTCAAGGGGTCCCCATATATCCATCGTGTAAGGAACGCAAAATCAAGGAACATAATGCCGGTTTATCGGCGTCTAAGGTGGCATGAGTGGAACAAAACACTGAGCAAAAGGCCAAGCCTTCCACCCATGCCCAGTATATAGGTGTGTTATTAATAATAATAGATATTGTGATATTCCCAAAGCATCAAGTTCCAACATGGAACAAACTTCATCTTTACCTGCAACTAACAGCGCTATAAGAGGGGCTGAGCAAGCGGGTAACATAGCCAAACAATGGTTTTGCTAGGAAGGTGTCAAAGGTTAGAGGTTTCATGGAAACAAGGAGAGGAGCTGACAATTAGGATGGGTAGCGCGACATATAACGATAGCATCGAGACACTAAGCATGGCAATGATAGTAAAGGTATCCAAGGGTATGATCATCTTGCCTGGGATTCCGCAAGGAAGAAGAACGGATCCATGAAGTAGTCGAACAGAACCTCACAACTCCGGAACGGAACCGTAGCTAACAAGAGAAGCAACCGGAAAGAACCAAACAACACGGTAAACACACCAGCATAAACATGGCATACGATGCACATCCAAGTATGATGCATGACAGTTCTATATAGGATGCACCACAAGTCTATACAGGAAGCGCAACATGGAAAGGTAGGAAGCACAGTAAAACAACACAAGCAACATATGATGCAATACATGGCAAGGTAGGATGCATAATAAAACTACACTATTTAGGCATTTTAAATGAGGCCGGAAATAACAACAACAATTCCGGGAAAATCCCCATATGCTTGTTTAGCAATTTTTAAGCAACAACAATTCACACATTTTAATGTTGTTAACATGATGCGGATGTCATGATAAAGTTTTATGCAATTTTTAGTAAAAGTTAACATGAAGACATATGAAGTATTGTCACCGTGGTGGAAAGAAAGGGGCCACGGCGATGAATCCGAAAATGATGCCACGCAACATATCGGTTCCGGTAACTGGTTGAGAGACTGGTGCAAAAGAAAGGTGGCGTGAGCGAGTCGAACAAGATGAAAAGGTGGGGTGATCCCGTCACCGGGTTCCCACGGGTTGGCGACGAGGCAACCGAGGAGCACAACGACAGGGCAAACGAGGGTCACAACGGACACGATGCAAACATCTGATACATCTCATACAACACAAGAAGCATCCGTCCACGGGTCATCGTCTCGGGGTTATACCTTCGGAACGTTCGTTCTCGAAGCGGTTCGAGTCGTCGAGGGACGTAGTGGAAGTAGTGGAAGTAGACGTTCTCGAGGCGGTCGTTGTCGAAGTTGTCGTTCACGTTGCCAAAAGGAAGTAGTCGTTCACGTTCGTCGAGGAAGTAGTGGTACACGGCGACGGTAGTCGAACTTGACGCTTGCATTACACGGGTCCTCGGCGACGGTAGTGGTACACATTGATGTAGTGGTACTCGCGGTTCTCGTGTGTAGTCGTACTCGAGGGTCGTAGAGGAAGTAGTCCTCGCGACGGTAGTGGAAGTAGTCGTTCACGGTCATCGGTAGGGGTACTTGTCGCATCGCCGAGCGTAGTGGTACTCGGGGTCGTCATGGAACTTGTTCATGTAGTAGTCGTTCACGGGTCTTGTCGCTGGTGTACTAGCCGCAGGGGTACTTGGCGGTCTCGATCCGTAGATGAACTTGCCGGTCTTGAGGGTCCAAACGCAGCAACAAGGCATACGAGACTACAGCAGCACGGGGTGATGCAAGCGAAAACAACACGGAGCTGCAATGCCGATCGTCCCGTCACCGAATCGGACAAGGCAGAGGCGTGGCTCTCGTCGGAAGAAGCAAGAGGGCGGCAACACGGGGGCGACGTAGAGGCCATGGTGAGGAGGAGAGGCGCGGAGGCGCTGGAGGTTGCTCGGGGCGGCGCCGGCGCTGTCGGGTGGCGCGGCAAGATGGCGGAGGCAGCAGGCTCGCCGACGTCCTTGAGGAGGCGCGGGGCGCTGCGGCGGCTCCTGGCCGGCCGGGCTGCTCGAGGGGCTCCTCCCCTCGGCGAGCCAGGCGACGCGGCTGGACGAGGCCCTCGCGACGGCGGGCTCGGGCACCCATAGGCGAGGCGGCTAGAGCAGACGGGAGAAAGCGGCGGGGTCGGCGCTTCGTGGAGGAAGGAGGCACGGGCGCTGGCAGCGGCGTCCGTGGCCAGAGGCGGACAGCGGGGCGGCTTCGAGGAGGAGGCACGCGCTGTGGATCGATGGGGCTCGGGGTCGAGAGGAAAGGAGAGGTGCGGGGTCGAGCGAGATGGTGCGGCACGAGGGAGGAATAGGAGGAGTGATGGGGAGGGATCGATGAGTGGCTAGGGTTGCGAGGGAGGCTGGGCCTTGAGGCCTAGCTGCGGCTGGGATGGTTGGCCTGTCTGGGCCAGGCCCAAGAGGCCGGCTGGGATCTCTCTCTTTCTTCTTCTACCATTTCCCAATTACAGAAAATTGCCATGAAGAAAATGAGAAGAAAGGAAGGGTTAGAAACAGAATTTGGACATGGGTTTAATTTTCTCGGACTCATAAAAATGAGCATGATCCAAGAAAAATAAGAAGTGGCAAGATCAAAAGTTATAAATTCAAACCCATTTGAATTTAATTCAAATGGTTTGAACTAGGACAAGGTTTCAGAAGTGTCCAAAATGTTGAGGTTTTTGGAGTTACCTCGATAAATAGGAAAAGAATTATAGACAAGGTTTGAGAGCCAAAACTTGGAGTGAAATAGACATAGGGAAAAATTATGCAAGAGTGTTTGGGTTAATTCCAAACAAATGGAATATTTATTTATAATAGATCCATAATATTAGGAGGATATGTTTTAAAGAGAAATCACACTTCCCTCAATTTAAATGGACCGAAGGTCCACACGATTTATTTAAGTTGAGATGCAAAAGATTATAGACATGATGGCATGACGACATGATGCAAAGCAAAATAAATAACACAAGCACAAATGAAACACACGGGAGAACCTGGAACATTTGGAATCTTCTGGGACGTCGGTCTTCGGGCGTCACACTCTCCCACTTGCATTAGAGTCAATAATCTAGCTCACATCGCCATGTGATTTAATACCGATAGTTCACATCGTTATGTGAATAACACCCATAGTTCACATCGCCATGTGACCAATACCCAAAGGGTTTACTAGAGTCAATAATCTAGTTCACATCGCTATGTGATTAACACCCAAGAGTAATAAGGTGTGATCATGTTTTGCTTGTGAGAGAAGTTTAGTCAACGGGTCTGTCACATTCAGATCCGTATGTATTTCGCAAATTTCTATGTCTACAATGCTCTGCATGGAGCTACTCTAGCCAATTGCTCCCACTTTCAATATGCATCCAGATTGATACTTAGAGTCATCTGGATTGGTATCAAAGCTTGCATCGACGTAACTCTTTACGACAAACTCATTATCACCTCCATAACCGAGAAATATTTCCTTAGTCATCCAGTAACTAAGGATAATTTTGACCGCTGTCTAGTGATCTACTCCTGGATCACTTTTGTACCTCGTTGCCAAACTCATGGTAAGGTACACAACAGGTTTGGTACACAACATGGCTTACTTTATAGAACCTATGGCTGAGGCATAGGGAATGCCTTTTATTCTTTCTCTATCTTCTACCGAGGTCGGGCTTTGAGTCTTACTCAACTTCATACCTTACAACTCAGGCAAGAACTCCTTCTCTGACTGATCCATTTTGAACTACTTCAAAAACTTGTCAACGTATGTACTCATTGAAAAAACTTATCAAGCGTCTCGATCTATCTCTATAGATCTTGATGCTCAATATGTAAGAAGCTTCACCGAGGTATTTGTTTTTGAAAAAACTCCTTTCAAACACTCCTTTATGCTTTCCAGAAAATTCTACATAATTTCCGATCGACAATATGTCATTCACATATACTTATCAGAAAAGAATGTAGTGCTCCCACTCACTTTCTTGTAAATATAGGCTTCTCCAAAAGTCTGTATAAAACCATATGCTTTGATCACCATATCAAAGTGTATATTCCAACTCCGAGATGCTTGCACCAGTCCATAGATGGATCACTGGAGCTTGCACACTTTGTTAGCACCTTTAGGAAAAAAACTTCTGGTTGCATCATATACAATTCCTCTTTAAGATATCCATTCAGTAATGCAGTTTTGACATCCATTTGCCAGATTTCATAATCATAAAATGCGGCAATTGCTAACATGATTCAGACACACTTAAGCATCGCTATGGGTGAGAAAGTCTCATCGCAGTCAACTCCTTGAACTTGTCAAAAACCTTTCGCAACAAGTCGAGCTTTGTAAACAGTAACATTACCGTCAGCGTCAATCTTCCTCTTGAAGATCCATTTATTTTCGATGGCTTGCCGATCATCGGGCAAGTCAACCAAAGTCCACACTTTGTTCTCATACATGGATCCCATCTCAGATTTCATGGCCTCAAGCCATTTTGCGGAATCTGGGCTCATCATCGCTTCCTCATAGTTCGTAGGTTCATCATGGTCTAGTAACATGACTTCCAGAACCGGGTTGCCGTACTACTCTGGTGCGGAACGTACTCTGGTTGATCTACGAAGTTCAGTAGTAACTTGGTCCGAAGTTTGATGATCATCATCATTAGCTTCCTCACTAATTGGTGTAGGAATCACTGGAACTAGTTTGTGTGATGTACTACTTTCCAATTTGGGAGAAGGTTCAATTACCTCATCAAGTTCCACTTTCCTCCCACTCACTTCTTTCGAGAGAAACTCCTTCTCTAGAAAGGATCCATTCTTAGCAACGAATATCTTGCGTTCCGATCTGTGATAGAAGGTGTACCCAACAGTCTCCTTTGGGTATCCTATGAAGACACATTTCTCCGACTTGGGTTCGAGCTTATCATGTTGAAGCTTTTTCACATAAGCGTCGCAGCCCCAAAGTTTAAGAAATGACAACTTTGGTTTCTTGCCAAACCACAGTTCATAAGGCATCGTCTCAATGGATTTAGATGGTGCCCTTATTAAATGTGAATGTAGTTGTCTATAATGCATAACCCAAAACGATAGTGGTAAATCGGTAAGAGACAGCATAGACCGCACCATATCTAATAAAGTACGGTTACGACGTTCGGACACACCATTACGTTGTGGTGTTCCGGGTGGCGTGTGTTGTGAAACTATTCCACATTGTTTCAAATGAAGACCAAACTCGTAACTCAAATATTCACCTCCACGATCAGATCGTAGAAACTTTATTTTCTTGTTACGATGATTCTCTACTTCACTATGAAATTCTTTGAACTTTTCAAATGTTTCAGACTTCTGCTTCGTCAAGTAGATATACCCATATCTGCTCAAATCATAAGTGAATGTCAGAAAATAACGATACCCGCCGCGAGCTTCAACACTCATCGGTCAACATACATCAGTATGTATGATTTCCAACAAATATGTTGCTCGCTCCATTGTTCCGGAGAATGGAGTTTTAGCCATCTAACTCACGAGGCATGGTTCGCAAGCATCAAGTGATTCATAATCAAGTGATTCCAAAAGTCCATCACTATGGAGTTTCTTCATGCGTTTTACACCAATATAACCTAAACGGCAGTGCCACAAATAAGTTGCACTATCATTATTAACCTTGCATCTTTTGGCTTCAATATTATGAATATGTGTATCACTACGATCGAGATCCAACAAACTATTTTCATTGGGTGTATGACCATCGAAGGTTTTATTCATGTAAACAGAATAACAATTATTCTATGACTTTAAATGAATAACCGTATTGCAACGAACATGATCAAATCATATTCATGCTCAACGAAAATGCCAAATAACATTTAGTTAATTTCTAAACTAATCCTGAAAGTATAGGGAGTATGCGATGATGATCATATCAATCTTGGAACCACTTCCAACACACATCGTCACTTCACCTTTAACTAGTTTTTGTTCATTCTGCAACTTTCGTTTCGAGTTACTAATTTTAGCAACTGAACTGGTATCAAATACCCAGGGGTTGCTATGAACACAAGTAAAATACACATCAATAATCTGTATATCAAATATACCTTTGTTCACTTTGCCATCCTTCTTATCCGCCAAGTATCTAGGGCAGTTCCACTTCTAGTGACCATTTCCTTTGCAGTAGAAGCACTTAGTTTCAGGCTTGAGTTTAGCTTTGGGTTTCTTCACGGGAGTGAAAACTTGCTTGTCATTCTTCTTGAAGTTCCCCTTCTATCCCTTTGCCCTTTACTTGAAACAAGTGGTCTTGTTAACCATCAACACTTGATGCTCTTTCTTGATTTCTACCTTCGCTTATTTCAACATCGCGAAGAGCTCGGGAATTACTTTCGTCATCCCTTGCATATTATAGTTCATCACGAAGTTCTACTAACTTGGTGATAGTGACTAGAGAACTTTGTCAATTAATATCTTATCTGGAAGATTAACTCCCACTTGATTCAAGAAACTGTAGTATCCAGACAGTCTGAGCACAAGCTCACTGGTTGAGCTATTCTCCTCCATATTGTAGGCAAAGTACCGTCAGAGGTCTCATACCTCTCGACATGGGCCTGAGTATGAAATATTAATTTCAACTCTTGGAACATGGTATATGCTCCGTGGCGTTCAAAACGTTTTTGAAGTCCCGGTTCTAAGCCGTAAAGAATGGTGCACTAAACTATCAAGTAGTCATCATACCGAGCTTTTGTTAAAACGTTCATAACGTCTGCATCTGCTCCTGCAACAGGTCGGTCACCTAGCGGTGCATCAAGGAAAAAATTCTTTTGTGTAGCAATGAGGATAATCCTCAGATCACGGACCTAGTCCGCATCATTGCTACTAACATCTTTCAACTTATATTTCTCTAGGAACATATAAAAATAAATGGGGAGCTACATCGTGAGCTATTGATCTACAACATAGATATGCTAATACTATCAGGACTAAGTTCATGATAAATTAAAGTTCAATTAATCATATTACTAATGAACTCCCACTTAGATAGACATCCCTCTAGTCATCTAAATGATCACGTGATCCAAATTAACTAAACCACGTCCGATCATTACGTGAGATGGAGTAGTTTTCAATGGTGACCATCTTATGTTGATCATATCTACTATATGATTCACGCTCGACCTTTCGGTCTCCAGTGTTCCGAGGCCATGTATGTACATGCTAGGCTCGTCAAGTTTAACCTATGTATTCTGCATGTGCAAAAATGGCTTGTACCCATTGTATGTGAACGTAGAGCCTATCACACCCGATCATCACGTGGTGTCTCAGCACGAAGAACTTTCGCAATGGTGCATACTCATCCTATAATACTTGTACCTTGAAATTTTGGAAGGTATTATCTTATAATGCTACCGTCGGCAAAATAAGATGCATAAAAGATAAATATCACATGCAATCAAAATATGTGACATGATATGGCCATCATCATCTTGAGCTTTTAATCTCCATCTCCAAGGCACTGTCATGATCACCATCGTCACCGGCGCGACACCTTGATCTCCATCGTAGCATCGTTGTCATCTCGCCAACTATTGCTTCCACGACTATCGCTACCACTTAGTGATAAAGTAAAGCAATTACATGGCGATTGTATTTCATACAATAAAGCGACAACCATATGGCTCCTGCCAGTTGCCGATAACTTTACAAAACATGATCATCTAATACAACAACGTACCACTCATCATGTCTTCACCATATCATATCACAACATGCCCTGCAAGAACAAGTTAGACGTCCTCTACTTTGTTGTTGCAAGTTTTACGTGGCTGCTACGGGCTTAGCAAGAACCGTTCTTACCTACGCATACATAAACCACAACGATTTTTCGTCAAGTATGTGCTGTTTTAACCTTCACAAGGACCGGGCGTAGCCACACTCGATTCAACTAAAGTGAGAGAGACAGACACCCGCCAGTCACCTTTAAGCGACGGGTGCTCGTAACGGTGAAACCAGTCTCGCGTAAGCGTACGCGTAATGTCAGTCTGGGCCGCTTCATCTCACAATACCGCCGAATCAGAGTATGACATGCTGGTAAGCAGTATGACTATTATCGCCCACAACTCATTGTGTTCTACTCGTGCATATCATCTACGCATAGACCTGGCTCATGATGCCACTGTTGGGGAACATAGTATTTCAAAAAAAAATCCTACGATCACGCAAGATCTATCTACTAGATGCATAGCAACGAGAGGGGAGAGCATGTCTACGTACCCTCGTAGACCGAAAGCGGAAGCATTTATCAACGCGGTTGATGTAGTCGTACACCTTCACGATCCGTCCCGATCTAGTACCGAACGTACGGCACCTCCGCGTTCAGCACACGTTTAGCTCGATGACGTCCTCGCCTTCTTGATCCAGCAAGACTGGCAAAGTAGTAGATGAGTTCCGGCAGCACGACGGCGTGGTGATTGTTGTTGATGAAGAACAATCTCTGCAGGGCTTCGCCAAGCACTACAGAAACTAGAAGGAGGATAAACTAGAGGGTCGGGGTTGCCGGCACATGGCTTGGTGTATCTTGATCTGTCTTGGGTGCTAGCCCTACCCCTCTATTTATATGTTGAGCCTTGGGGTCGAAACTTGGAGGAAAAGACTTCACAAAGTCGGTTTCACCCGAAAGGAAAGAGTCCTTCTCGGACTCCAGGGCCAGACGCCAAGGTTCCCGGCGTCTGGACTCTGACGCCAGGGATCCTGGCGTCTGGCCCCTGGACTCCGCAAAACTTCCTTTTGCGCATTCCAAAAACCTTGTAGGCTTTCCCCTTTGTTCCAAATAAAGTGTTTTCGTACCCAAACATTTCGAGAAACATCCTGAACCCCTTCCGGTGAATTCCGGAACCCTTCCGGAGGTCAAACACTATTATCCCATATATCAATCTTTATCTCCTGACCATTCCGGAGTTCCTCGTCATGTCCGTGATCACATCCGGGACTCCGAATAACATTCGGTCACCAACATACATAACTCATTAAATACTATATCGTCAACGAACGTTTAATCGGCGGACCCTACGGGTTCGAGAACTATGTAGACATGACCGAGACATCTCTCCGGTCAATAACCAATAGCGGAACCTGGATGCCCATATTGGCTCCTACATATTCTATGAAGATCTTTATCGGTCGAACCGCATAACAACGTACGTTGTTCCCTTTGTCATCGTTATGTTACTTGCCCGAGATTCAATCGTCGGTATCTCAATTGCCAGTTCAATCTCGTTACCGACAAGTCTCTTTACTCGTTCCATAATACATCATCTCATGACTAACTCATTAGTCATTTGCTTGCAAGGCTTATTATGATGTGCATTACCGATAGGGCCCAGAGATACCTCTCCGACACTCAGAGTGACAAATCCCAAACTTGATCTATACCAACATTACAAACACCTTCGGAGACACCTGTAGAGCATCTTTATAATCACCTAGTTACATTGTGACGTTTGATAGCACACAAGGTGTTCCTCTGGTATTCGGGAGTTGCATAATCTCATAGTCATAGGAACATGTATAAGTCATGAAGAAAGCAATGGCAATAAAACTAAACGATCAAGTTGCTAAGCTAACGGATGGGTCTTGTCCATCACATCATTCTCCTAATGATGCGATCCCGTTTATCAAATGACAACTCATGTCTATGGTTAGGAAACTTAACCATCTTTGATCAATGAGCTAGTCTAGTAGAGGCATACTAGGGACACTTTGTTTTGTCTATGTATTCCCACATGTACTAAGTTTCCGGTTAATACAATTCTAGCATGAATAATAAACATTTATCATGATATGAGGAAATGTAAATAACAACTTTATTATTGTCTCTAGGGCATATTTCCTTCACTTGGTTTATGAACCGCCATTGGGATAACCCGGACCCTCCTGGGCGGGTCATATCCAATAGTCATATCCCCAACAGGTTGTAATCTTTGGATTGTACTATATGGCATGGAGTTTCTCAATGTCAAGTGCTCCCTGCGCAGAAGGACTTAAGTAGTATTTCGTTATGTTTCCTCTTCCATAACAATGAGATTGATTAGCTGGCTGAATACGTCCCATGAATGTTTGTTTTCGATCTGGATATTCTCCATGCATGAATGTTGGCTCATTGAATAGATATATAACTGACTAGTATTGATTGTTTATTAGTATGTCGTATGCTTTCCTCCTTGTTTAATTTTTGGAAATAAAACCAGTTGATCATGCTGTTACATGTGACCCGGATTTCAGTGGTAGGAAATTTTGCTATCCACCATTGTGCACATACCATCAATTGTCTTGGCCAATAAACTAGAAAGTGTTCTAATACAAGACATATTGTGTGCATCATACTGCCTCTGTATGAAAATATAAGATGTTTATTTATACCCCCATTGTATAAAAGAACTTCTTATATTTTGAACCATAGGGAGTACATGTCACAAATCTCATATCCTGAATCATACATATTTGCAACGACACGATGCTAATAGAAGACATGATCTCATCATGCCAAACCTTGAGATCTAGCATGGTGAATTTAAGAACCATTCGTATTGCAGTAATTTAAGAAGACCGTTGTGCCAAACCAAATTTTGAGACCTAGCGTGGTGAACCCTCTTCTCTCACATGGCACGGAGTTAAGCAGTTCGACATTGAAATGATCCCATTGTCTAGCTAAGCAAAAAATGGACATGGCTTTTGTCCTGGCGGTGACGTGCAAGTGAGTTGGTCGTGTTTCCTTCCGATCCCATTGGCCAGCACAAGCACAAGACAAACCTCAAAATGTGCTTCGTTAAATTCTATACCATGGGGTACCGTGGACACACATGTACCCATCATAGGACTAGAGAATTGTTTTTTTGCGGGGAAAAATAGAATTTCATTACTCAACGAGGCCTCTCAGGCAGAGCCAGTTTTACAATGAAGTCCATCCCGGCACCATGCCAAACTGCGTTTCGCGGCGTACTACGGCCATAAGCGGCCAACCGGACTACTCATGACTAACAATGTTTTGAGAACGGCTACAATGTATAAAACATTTATCTCTAGAGACTTGTTGAACGCGCCTTATGGATGGGCCAGAATAATGAGATCTTGTCGCGACTGCAACAAGGCTCCTTGTTGCAGAGGGCATGCAAACTAAAAGATAATTTGGTGGATAATTTTTTGTACCTTTTGAATAAAATAAAAGGGCTAACAGAAACTTTGATAACACCCACACCATAGAAAGTAGTAAGAAAGGGTGCCGTTGAACTACACATGCAAGTTGATGAACTCACAAGGGAGTGAAACCGCCATTTGTTTCACTTTAATTTATTTTTATTTTATTTTCATGACAAATAGTCTTCCTTTAAATTGGATGACCTAAGTTTTATCAATATGCAAGAAATATAGGATGAATGTATTCTCCCCTCAAGCAATCTTACAATAAGATACAAGTGGTCTCTTGTGTCCTAGACATACCTAATATTGTTGTCAAGTGTATAGGTTCACTAGTTCGGTGAAGAGATTGGTAAACTGGATGGTGCAAATATTTTTGTATTTTTTGAATAATTAAAAAAAACAATTTAACAAGATTTAAATGTAAATGAAACAAGGTTTGTAATTATTGGAAACAAAGCCTAGGGTGCGTGGTTTACTAGTGGCAATGCTCAACATTATATTTTCATTAAAATACATGATATAACCTGACATCTTTCCCCTTTTTATTGGACCAACTACAGATGAGATCTCATAAGTGCGCAGAGAGCGGACCACCTTAAAGTTGTCTTTCTAATGTTAATCTGGTGAACCACCTCAATGTCTACCTCAGGCAACCACATAATTATACTACGACAATACAATATGATATTTATCATTCTAACCCTAATCTATCGAGTCATCCCTATTGGGGAACGTAGTATTTCAAAAAAATCCTACAATCACGCAAGATCTATCTAGGAGAAGCATAGCAATGAGCGGGGTGAGTGTGTCCACGTATCCTCGTAGACCGAAAGCGGAAGCGTCTAGTGACGCGGTGGATGTAGTCGAAAGTCTTCGCGATCCAACTGATCCAACCACCGAACGTACGGCACCTCCGCGTTCAGCACACGTTCAGCTCGATGATGTCCCACGAATTCTTGATCCAGTTGAGCATCGCGAGAGAGTTTCTTCAGCACGACGGCGTGGTGACGGTGATGATGAAGTTACCGATGCAGGGCTTTGCCTAAGCACTGCAACGATATGACCGAGGTGTGTAACTGTGGAGGGGGGCACCGCACACGGCTTGCAAATCAACTTGTCTGTCTATGTGGTGCCCCCTTCCCACATATATAAAGGAGGGAGGGAGGAGGCGGACAAGGAGGGGGCGCCCCAAGATGGGGGTCCTACTCCCACTAGGAGTAGGACTCCTCCCTTTCCAAGTAGGAGTAGGAGAGGGGGAAGGAAGGGAGAGGAGGAGAAGGAAAGGATGGGGCGCCGCCCCTCCCCCCTAGTCCAATTCATACTAGGCTTGGGGGGCACGCGGCCCAGCCCTAGCCAGCCCTCTCTCTCTCTCCCCTAAGGCCCATCAAGGCCTATATACCCCCTCCGGGGGGTTCCGGTAACCTCCCGGTACTCCGGTTTTTATCTGGTGACCCCCGGAACCCTTCCGACGTCCGAATATAAAACTTCAAATATATCAATCTTTATGTCTCGACCATTTCAAGATTCCTCGTCATGTCCGTGATCACATCCGAGACTCCGAACTACCTTCGGTGCATAAAAACACATAAACTCATAATACCAATCGTCATCGAACGTTAAGCGTGCGGACCCTATGGGTTCGAGAACTATGTAGACATAACCGAGACTCATCTCCGGTCAATAACCAATAGAGGAACCTGGATGCTCATATTGGTTCCTACATATTCTACGAAGATCTTTATCGGTCAAACCGCACAACAACATATGGTGTTCCCTTTGTCATCGGTATGTTACTTGCCCGAGATTCAATCGTCGGTATCATAATACCTAGTTCAATTTCGTCACCTGCAAGTCTCTTTACTCGTTCCGTAATACATCATCTCGTGAACAACTTATTAGTCATTTGTTTGCAAAGCTTATTACGATGTGTATTACCGAGAGGGCCCAGAGATACCTCTCCGACACTCGGAGTGACAAATCTGATTCTCGATCTATGCCAACACCACAAACACCTTCGGAGACACCTCTAGAGTATCTTTATAATCACCTAGTTATGTTGTGACGTTTGATAGCACACAAGGTGTTCCCCGGTATTCGGGAGTTGCATAATCTCATAGTCATAGGAACATGTATAAGTCATGGAGAAAGCAATAATAGAAAAACTATATGATCAAGTTGCTAAGCTATCGGATGGGTCTTGTCCATCACATCATTCTCCTAATGATCTGATCCCATTGATCAAATGACAACTCATGTCTATGGTTAGGAAACATAACCATCTTTGATTAACGAGCTGAGGCATACAAGGGACACTCTGTTTCGTATATGTATTCACATATGTATCAAGTTTCCGGTTAATACAATTCTAGCATGAATACAAGATATTTATCATGATGTATAATGAAATATAAATAACAACTTTATTATTGCCTCTAGGGCATATTTCCTTCATTCTCCCACTTGCACTAGAGTCAATAATATAGATTACATAGTAATGATTCGAACACCCATGGAGTCTTGGTGCTGATCATGTTTTTCTCGTGGAAGTGGCTTAGTCAACGGGTCTGCGACATTCAGATCCGTATGTATCTTGCAAATTTCTATGTCTCCCTCCTTAACTTGAGTGAGGATGGAATTGAAGCATCTCTTGATGTGTTTGGTTCTCTTGAGAAACCTAGATTCCTTCGCCAAGGCTATTGCTCCAGTGCAGTCACAAAAGATTTTAATTGGACCCGATGCACTAGGTATTACACCTAGATCGGATATGAACTCCTTCATCCAAACTCCATTGCTGCTTCCGAAGAAGCTATGTACTCCTCTTCACACGTAGATCCCGCCACGATGCTCTGCTTGGAACTGCACCAATTGACAGCTCCACCGTTCAATAAAAATACATATCCGGTTTCTGACTTAGAGTCATCCGGATCAGTGTCAAAGCTGGAATCAATATAACTATTTACGACGAGCTCTCTGTCACCTCCATAAATGAGAAACATATCCTTTGTCCTTTTCACGTACTTCAGGATGTTCTTGAACGCTGTCCGGTGATCCACTCCTGGATTACTTTGGTACCTCCCTAATAAACTTATAGCAAGGCACACATCAGGTCTGGTACACAACATTGCATACATGATAGATCCTATGGCTGAGGCATAGGGAATGACTTTCATTTCCTCTCTATCTTCTGCGGTGGTTGGGCATTGAGTCTTACTCAACTTCACACCTTGTAACAAATGCAAGAACCCTTTCTTTGAGTGATCCATTTTGAACTTCAAAACTTTATCAAGGTATGTGCTTTGTGAAAGTCCAATTAAATGTCTTGATCTATCTCTATAGATCTTGATGCCTAATATATAAGCAGCTTCACCGAGGTCTTTCATTGAAAAATTCTTATTCAAGTACCCTTTTATGCCATCCAGAAATTCTATATCATTTCCAATCAACAATATGTCAGCCACATATAATATCAGAAATGCTACAGAGCTCCCACTCACTTTCTTGTAAATACAGGCTTCTCAAAAAGTCTATATAAAACCATATGCTTTGATCACCTCATCAAAGCGTATATTCCAACTCCGGGATGCTTGCACCAGTCCATATATGGATCACGGGAGCTTGCACACTTTGTTAGCACCTTTAGGATTGACAAAACCTTCTGGTTGCATCATATACAACTCCTCTTTGAGATATCCATTAAGAAATGCAGTTTTGACATCCATTTGCCAGTTTCATAATCATATTATGTGGCAATTGCTAACACGATTCGGACAGACTTAAGCATCGCTACAGGAGAAAAAGTCTCATCGTAGTCAACTCCTTGAACTTGTCGAAAACCTTTCGCAACAAGTCGAGCTTTGTAGACAGTAACATTACCATCAACGTCAGTCTTACTCTTAAAGATCCATTTATTTTCAATGGCTTGCCGATCATTGGGCAAGTCAATCGAAGTCCACACTTTGTTCTCATACATGGATCCCATCTCAGATTTCATGGCATCAAGCCATTTTGCGGAATCTGGTCTCATCATTGCTTCCTCATAGTTCGTAGGTTCATCATAGTCTAGTAACATGACATCCATAACTAGGTTACCGTACCACTCTGGCGCAGAACACACTCTGGTTGACCTACGAGGTTTAGTAGTAACTTGAGCTGAAGTTTCATGATCATCATCATTAGCTTCCTCGCTGATTGGTGTAGGAATCACTGGAACTAGTTTCTGCGATGTACTACTTTCCAATTCGGGAGAAGGTACAATTACCTCATCAAGTTCTATTTTCCTCCCACTCACTTCTTTCGAGAGAAACTCCCTCTCTAGAAACGATCCATTCTTAGCAACGAATATTTTGCCTTCGGATCTGTGATAGAAGGTGTACCTAACAGTTTCCTTTGGGTATCCTATGAAGACACATTTCTCCGACTTGGGTTCAAGCTTATCAGGTTGAAGCTTTTTCACATAAGCATCGCAGCCCCAAACTTTTAAAAATGACAACTTCGGTTTCTTGCTAAACCATAGTTCATAAGGCGTCGTCTCAATGGATTTAGATAGTGCCCTTTTTAACGTGAATGCAGCTATCTCTAAAGCATAACCCCAAAACGATAGTGGTAAATCGGTAAGAAACATGATAGATCGCACCATATCTAATAAAGTATGGTTACGACGTTCGGGCACACCATTACACTGTGGTGTTCTAGGTGGCGTGAGCTGTGAAACTATTCCACATTTTTTTAGATGAAGACCAAACTCGTAACTCAAATATTCGCCTCTATGATCAGATCGTAGAAACTTTATTTTCTTGTTACGATGATTCTCTATTTCACTCTGAAATTCTTTGAACTTTTCAAATGTTTTAGACTTGTGCTTCATCAAGTAGATATACCCATATCTGCTCAAATCATCAGTGAAGGTCGGAAACTTACGATACCCGCCGCGAGCCTCAACACTCATCGGTCCACATACATCAGTATGTATGATTTCCAACAAATCAGTTGCTCGCTCCATTGTTCCGGAGAATTTAGTTTTAGTTATCTTGCCATAAGGCATGGTTCGCAAGCACCAAGTGATTCATAATCAAGTGATTCCAAAAGTCCACCAGCATGGAGTTTCTTCATGTTCCTTACACCAATATGACCTAAACGGCAGTGCCACAAATAAGTTGCACTATCATTATCAACTTTGCATCTTTTGGCTTCTATATTATGAATATGTGTATCACTACGATCGAGATCCAACAAGACTAGACCACTTTTTAAGGGTCCATGATCATAAAATATATTACTCATATAAATAGAAGGACCATTATTCTCTGATTTAAACGAATAACCGTCTCGCAACAAACAAGATCCAGATATAATGTTCATTCTCAACGCTGGCACAAAATAACAATTATTTAGGTCTAAAACTAATCCCGAAGGTAGATGTAGAGGTAGCGTGCCGACGACGATCACATCGACTTTGGAACCATTTCCCACGCGCATCGTCACCTCGTCCTTAGCTAATCTTCGTTTAATCCGTAGCCCCTATTTTGAGTTACAAATGTTAGCAACCGAACCGGTATCAAATACCCAGGTGCTACTACGAGCATTAGTAAGGTACATATCAAAAACATTTATCTCAAATATACATTTGTTCACCTTGCCATCCTTCTTGTCCGCCAAATACTTGGGGCAGTTCCGCTTCCAGTGTCCAGTCCCTTTGTAGTAGAAGCACTCAGTTTCAGGCTTGGCTCCAGACTTGGGTTTCTTTGCGGGATTAGCAACTGGCTTGCTTTTCTTCTTGAAGTTCCCCTTCTTTCCCCTGCCCTTTTTCTTGAAACTAGTGGTCTTGTTAACCATCAACACTTGATGCTCCTCTTTGATTTCTACCTCCGCAGCTTTGAGCATAGCAAAGAGCTCGGGAATTGTCTTCTGCATCCCTTGCATATTATAGTTCAGCACAAAGCCATAGCTTGGTTGCAGTGATTGAAGAACTGTATCGATAGCACTATCTTCGTCAACTTTGCAACCAAGTTGAGTCATGTGATTGTAGTACCCAGACATTCTAAGCAAGTGTTCACTGTTAGAACTGTTCTCCTCCATCTTGCAGCTATAGAACTTATTGGAGACTTCATATCTCTCAATTCAGGCATTTGCTAGAAATATTAACTTCAACTCTTGGAACATCTCATATGCTCCATGACGTTCAAAACATCTTTGAAGTCCCGATTCTAAGCCGTAAAGCTTGGCACACTGAACTATCGAGTAGTCATCAGACCACGTATGCCAGACGTTCAAAGCATCTACATTAGCGGGAGGGGGCTTGTCACCTAGCGGTGCTTCAAGGACATAATTCTTCTGTGCAGCAATGAAAATCCTCAAGTTACGGACCCAGTCCGTGTAGTTGCTACCATCATCTTTTAACTTAGCTTTCTCTAGGAACGCATTAAAATTCAAGGGAACGGTAGCACGGGCCATTGATCTACAACAATATAGATATGCAAAAACTATCAGGACTAAGTTCATGATAAATTAAAGTTCAATTAATCATATTACTAATGAACTCCCACTTAGATAGACATCCCTCTAGTCATCTGAAGGATCACGTGAACCAAATTAGCCAAACCATGTCTGACCATTACGTGAGATGGAGTAGTTTTCAATGGTGACCATCTTATGTTGATCATATCTACTATATGATTCACGCTCGACCTTTCGGTCTCTAGTGTTCCGAGGCCATGTCTGTACATGCTAGGCTCGTCAAGTTTAACCCAAGTATTTTGCATGTGCAAAACTTTCTTACACCCGTTGTATTTGAACGTAGAGCTTATCACACCCGATCATCACGTGGTGTCTCGGCACGACAAACTTTCGCAACAGTGCATAGTCAGGGAGAACACTTGTACCTTGAAATTTTGTAAGGGATCATCTTATAATGCTACCACTGTACTAAGCAAAATAAGAAGCATAATAAGATAAACATCACATGCAATCAAAATATGTGACATGATATGGCCATCATCATCTTGTGCTTTTGATCTCCATCTCCGAAGCATCGTCATGATCTCCATCGTCACTGGCTTGACACCATGATCTTCATCGTAGCGTCGTGGTTGTCTCGCCAGCTATTGATACTACTACTACTACTACTATCGCTAACTCATAGTGATAAAGTAAAGCAATTACATGGTCTTCACAATTCATACAATAATGAGACAACCATAAGGCTCCTGCTGGTTGCCGATAATTTACAAAACATGATCATCACAAACAATAACGTACAACTCATCACGTCTTGACCATATCGCATCACAACATGCCCTGCAAAAACAAGTTAGACGTCCTCTACTTTATTGTTGCAAGTTTTACGTGGCTACTACGGGCTTAGCAAGAACGGTTCTTACCTACGCATACAAAACCACAACGATTTTTCGTCTAGTGTAATGTTTTAACCTTCACAAGGACCGGGCGTAGCCACACTCGATTCAACTAAAGTGAGAGAGACAGACACCCGCCAGTCACCATTAAGCAATGAGTGCTCGTAACGATGAAACCAGTCTCGCATAAGCGTACGCGTAATGTCGGTCCGGGCCGCTTCATCTCACAATGCCGCTGAATCAAAGTATGACATGCTGGTAAGCAGTATGACTATTATCGCCCACAACACATTGTGTTCTACTCGTGCATATCATCTACGCATAAACCTGGCTCTAATACCACTGTTGGGGAACGTAGTATTTCAAAAAAATCCTACGATCACGCAAGATCTATCTTGGAGAAGAATAGCAACGAGCGGGGGGAGTGTGTCCACGTACCCTCGTAGACCGAAAGCGGAAGCGTCTAGCGACACGGTTGATGTAGTCGAACGTCTTCGCGATCCAACCGATCCAAGCACCGAACATACGTCACCTCCGCGTTCAGCACACGTTCAGCTCAATGACGTCCCACGAACTCTTGATCCAGTTGAGCGTCGCGGGAGATTTTTGTCAGCACGACGGCGTGGTGACGGTGATGATGTAGTTACCGACGCAGGGATTCGCCTAAGCACTGCAACGATATGACCGAGGTGTGTGATTGTGGAGGGGGCACCGCACACGGCTTGCAAATCAACTTGTGTGACTATGGGGTGCCCCCTCCCCACGTATGTAAAGGAGGGAGGGAGGAGGAGGCAGCCAAGGAGGGAGCGCGCCAAGAGGGGGAGTCCTACTCCCACTAGGAGTATGACTACTCCTTTTCCTAGTAGGAGTAGGAGAGGGGGAAGGAAGGGAGAGGAGGAGAAGGAAAGGAGGGGGTGCCGCCCCTCCCCCCTCGTAAAATTCGGACTAGGCTTGGGGGGCGTGCGCCCTAGCCCTAGCCAGCCCTCTCTCTCTCCCCTAAGGTCCATCAATGCCCATATACCCCCCGAGAGGTTCCGGTAACCTCCTGGTACTCCAATTTTTATCCGGTGACCCCCGGAACCCTTCTGGTGTCCGAATATAACCTTCCAATATATCAATCTTTATGTCTCGATCATTTCAAGACTCCTCGTCATCTCCGTGATCATCAGGGACTCCAAAATACCTTCGGTGCATCAAAACACATAAACTCATAATACCGATCGTCATCAAATGTTAAGCGTGCGGACCCTACGGGTTCGAGAACTATGTAGACATGACCGAGACTCATCTCCGGTCAATAACCAATAGCGGAACCTGGATGCTTATATTGGTTCCTACATATTCTACGAAGATCTTTATCGGTCAAACCGCACAACAAAATACGTTGTTGCCTTTGTCATCGGTATGTTACTTGCCCGAGATTTGATCGTCGGTATCATCATACCTAGTTCAATATCATCACCGGCAAGTCTCTTTTCTCGTTCCATAATACATCATCTCGTGACCAACTTATTATTCGTTTGCTTGCAAGGCTTATTATGATGTGTATTACCGAGAGGTCCCAGAGATACCTATCTGACACTCGGAGTGACAAATCCTATTCTCGATCTATGCCAACACCACAAACAACTTCGGAGACACCTGTAGAGCATCTTTATAATCACCCAGTTATGTTGTGACGTTTGGTAGCACACAAGGTGTTCCTCTGGTATTCGGGGCTTGCATAATCTCATAGTCATAGGAACATGTATAAGTCATGAAGAAAGCAATAGCAGAAAAACTAAAGGGTCTTGTCCATCACATCATTCTCCTAATGATGTGATCCCGTTGATAAAATGACAACTCATGTCTATGGTTAGGAAACATAACCATCTTTGATTAACGAGCTAGTCTAGTAGAGGGACACTAGGGACACTCTGTTTCGTCTATGTATTCACACATGTATCTAGTTTCCGGTTAATATAATTCTAGCATGAATAAAAGACATTTATCATGATGTATAAGGAAATATAAATAACAATTTTATTATTTCCTCTTGGGCATATTTCCTTCAATCCCAATGTCACATCGAGTGTCTCCAAAAATTATACTAGATAAGCATCATGCAATATCATTAACTACCAAATTTCAAGAATATAAATGAACAATATTCGAACCATTAAGTTACTCATCATGAGAGGTACATCATGCAGTTCAACATAAACGCCCAAGATCATAATCATGATGGCAAGTCATAAGGTCAGGAAAGAGAGATACATGACACATAGATACTACCACAAATCCTCAGCTTGATAGCCCACTTGGTATCTGATGTGGAAGGCGAGGAGCTTGATAGCCCACTTGGTGAACCGTCATGTGGTGTCCTTGTTGCGATAGATGTATGATAGAGGGGAGGTGTTGACCACATTTATGGGGCGAGCGTGGAAGTATTGAATGAGTTTCCGAAATGCCATGATGATACTTGAGAAGCACTACCGAGTCAAAGTCAACATGTGTTGTAGCAATCACTTTCCACGACCCCAATAGCAATGTGCATAGCACTAGCATTTGGGGTGCGCCCATGGTGTGTCGCCTGAGGCATTATGCTGCGGTGCCAGGTTGGTGGCCGCACCTTTCAGTTTCTTTTTTATCCTATGGGCAGAACATGTGCATGCAAGTGATGTGAATTTGATGCGCCCATGACAGACAATGCGCAGGAATATGACACGATTAGACATGTCAAATCTTTCAAGCAAACTGACCAAAGTAGCACAACAAATCGGTATTTCTTTGCTATAAGTTGATTCATGTGTTATTTATATTTACAATAAGTAATTAAGATGGAAAGAAAGATGTCCAATGAACAAGAAAAGGGTAGAAAAGGAAATGGGATTTGCTTGATCAAGCTGATGATCCCTTGGCAATAACAGACCAAAAATAAATAATATACTTGTACCACATGTTAGTGCATATAAGGATGAAAGTCAATTTATTATACTTGGTCTAATGAAATTAGAGAACCCCAAATCAATCAACCTCATGGGAGCATTTTCCTCTCATTGTGAAAAGGAAGTTCTGTCCAATTGATTTCTTATCAGTGAGTAGAACAGCTCATCTCTCCGTCTTCTCCAACTCATTCATCCCAGCAGAAATGGCAGGGACAAGCCTCTTCGGGGCTAGATGTAGAAGTGGTGTCGGCGACATGGCCGTCTGTGCATGTACCAGCCAAATTGTGACACCGGCACCATGCTCATCCGTACATCGACAAGCCAAAGTGTGGCACGTGTTGGCACCATGGCCGTCTGTGCGTTTACCAGCCGAAGTGTGGCGCTGGCATGGCAAAGGAGCCATCGTTGTGCTGATCATCATCGTCCTGACCAGCTGCTACTCCCTCATCTCCAGCAGAACCTGTCGTGGTTTTGTCACGGCAGATGTCCTAGCAAAATGACTTAGTCGTGAAGCCATCGCTACGGGTTAGCTTAAAGGGGTTAAAGCGGACAAGGACACAGGGATTTTATACTAGTTCGGCCCCTTCGATGAAGGTAAAAGCCTACATCCAGTTTGGTGTAATATTGCTAGGGTTGCGATGACCAGGGAGTGAATCCGCTTTGCCTGTGTCTCGAGCTGTTGTTGTCTGTCTTGAACCGTCGCAGGGTCGTCCCTTTATATAAGAGGTGACGCCTAGTCTGGTTTACAGAGTTCCGACGCCGGCTTATAAACGTATCCGGCTCGGTCTCTATTCTTCCTATCTTACACTACAAGTTACACATCATATGGCGGTTTACAGATCATGGACCCTCACGCCTCTTGGGCTTTAAGCTTCCTGGACTAAAACGCCTTGCTCCATGTTCAACTGGGCTTCAGTAGAAATAATCTCCATAGGCCTAAACCGGCCCCTCCTGGGCGGTTTATACCTAGCAATAATATCCCTGACATTAGGCCCAAGATTGATTTGAACCTGTTCATGTCAATCTTCAACGTCTTGTACAGGTTTCCCTTTCCGCAGCTTTCAAAAATGCTTCATAAACCAGTGTGACGTCATCTTCTAAGATCGCTTTAAACCGCCGTGACGTCATCTGCACATTTAATACTTGTACCTGTTTTTTATCTTTTATTCATTAAAGCTCCGAAGATCGAGGCGACAGTATCGTCCATATCCACTTTTTTGGGTCCTTGATTCCCGCGCCTGCCGTTTTATCCTTCGGCTTATAAATAGGGAAGAGGGGCATCTCTTTTTCCCCCTTGCCTCTTCTTCTTCTTCCTCCGTCCATTCGTGCTCGAGCTCCGCCGCCGTTCGTCAAGCTCTGCATCCTCGTCAAGTCTGGCCGCTGCATCAACCTGACTGTTCCAGAGACTCGCCGGTGCTTCTTCGCACCTGTCGCCTCAGGTACATCCTATTTTTACCCCGTTCATAGATCTTTGTTTTAGGGTTTCCTCATATGAGCTCGCGGATAGGCATTGTTCTTTGCAGTTCTTCACCATAGCTCAATAGTTTCGTTGTAGATCTAAATCTCCTAGTTGATAACTCTAAGAGTAACTCCGCTCCTTCACTGCAGCTTTATCTTTCCCAATATGATTAGTTAGATTGCATCTGCTAGGATCTTCATCGCGTCTGCTGAATATAACCTTGAATATCTCTGAATTTTCAACATGCTGTAGATCCGTATTTTTATTATTGTCCATGCGAAAACTGTTTCTTCACAATCTTCAGATCTGTATCTTGTTTACCCTTGTTGGCGGTTTAGCTTTACCAGATTCTATAATCCGGTAAATGTTACTACTATAGCTGTTCCACATACTTTAATCTGGTAGATACCATTAGGCCCCTCCCTGAACCGCCGTTTAGACCAGTACCTTTATAGAGCATGCTGGTTTAAACTTGCTTAGATTATAAACCGGCTCTTCATTGTATTTTCAACCTTTTCCTTCCAAAAAATGGCCACTCAAGCCAAGCAGTTTGTCTCCTACAACTAGGTTCCATCCCGTATTACTGAGGAGGATTTGGAGAAAATTGTCTCAATTGGCGGTTTAGGTCCAAAAAATGGCCTTCACTGGAGGGTTCCCGGATCAGAATGTCCTCCAAAGCCCAAAGAGGGAGAGGTCGTCGTCTTCCTTGATCACTTGGCCCGGGGATTCAACCCTCCCGGGTCAAAGTTCTTCCATGATGTGTTAGCAAATTTCCAGCTTCATCCACAAGATATTGGTCCCAACTCTGTGTCAAACATTTGCAACTTCCAAGTCTTTTGTGAAGTTTATCTGCAAGAGGAGCCGTCAGTGGAGCTATTCTGGGATTTCTTTCACCTAAACCGCCGCACTGAATTTCATGACGGTCCAAATACTGAACTCGGTGGGATGTCTATTCAGAAAAGGAAGGATGTTAGCTTTCCTCACACCAGTCTTCATAGCCACCCAAAGGACTGGAATCAGACTTGGTTCTACTACCTAGATACTTCTCCTGCCGAAGAAAATCCACTGTCGGGTTATCACTCCCACCGTCTTCTAGAAAACCACCCTTTTCCACAGCGTCTAAGTGCCCAGGAACGAGCTCAATAAGCCCCTCAGCTTTCAAAGCTCAGGGCTTTTGTGGCCAATGGTCTGACAGGGGTTGACTTCGTCCGCTGCTGGATTTCTTGGAGTGTTCTCCCAATAAGCCGACGTTCCGGTTTAATGTGTGAGTATACTGGGAATCCCAAAGACCCTTTGCGCCACACCGAGGCGGTGCTATCAGAAAACGAGGTCAATGAATCCATCAAGAAGCTGCTGAATTTACCTCTAGAAGCTTGCAGTCAGACCGGCTTGGCACCCTTCTTTGTGACCAACAAACCACCGTCGGTAAAAAACTCTTCCCTATTATTTTGCTTTGTTTTAATCCGTCAGCAGTACTTGTCTTGAAATGTCTTTATTTCTTCCAACAAGACAATGACCCTTTCTGGAAAAGGAAAACCCAGGATAAGCCGGCGAAAGCAGCTCGCCAAAAGACCCAGGCTGTCAAGAAAAACAAGAAGAAGAACTCTACCACTTCGGGATCCAATGCGGAAGAAGATGAACCGGCCTCGGAGGTACCACCTAATTCTTTTGACTTCCTTGTCTTTTCTCTATCTGCATTTTTATTAACAATGATTGTTCCCAAGGACACGCTGAAGGCAGTAAAGCGGACGATGTTGAGGTAATCACTCTTTCTTCCGATTCAGAACCTCTCCCAACACCCAAAGTTCGTCGAGCAACCCGGAAAGTACAGGTTTCTCATCCTTTTGCTTACTTGGACCAAAACCTTCTTTTGAAGAAGCAGCAACATGAAGCTCGCCACACCACTCGTCATAGTGGTCATGCTATTGAATCCACCGGATTAACGCACACTCCAGCTCGGAGGCGTCGTTCCGAGCTTTTACTCACTCCTACTGCTCTTTACCCCAAAGCAGGTCTTATTCGACAACCCCTTAATCCGTCTGATTCTAATTATCAGGAAACTCCTCATTCATCTTCTGGCGAATCAACAGCCACTCAGATTCCTCCCCTCAAGACTGTTCCTGGGTAAGCTATTTTCCGCTTTTTCCGGTTTAACATTTGTTTTTGACTCTTTTGATTTTCATTATATTTAACTTTCGCAGTAAACCCAAGCCTAGTAAAAAGGCCAAACTGAGTAAGCCGACAGTCGATAATACCACTCCTGAACCGGCAAAAAATCCTGAATTTGCTGAACCTTCTGAAGACAATGCTGAGATTCCGCATGATGATCCTCCTCCTATGGATCATGACGTCTTTGTTGATAGGGGAGCGATCCAATGGACCATGACCTTGAACCGGCCAGCCCTGCCCGGGCTAGTCCTGCTCCTGCTAGTCCCCCTAAGCAAGCAGCCGCTTCACCTAGCGATGTTGAGATCACTGGGACCGGCTTTACTACTCCAGGGGAGCCTGTTGCTTTGACCAAGCATACTGCCAAAGAAGACATTCTCAACAAGGACAAGGGAAAGTGGAGTACTGATTTGTCCAGCTATGCTCAGCTCAGCGCCCAGGAACTCCATTCCGGATATTTAAACCGGCTATTCACCAGCCGTGACTATGAAGCTGGATTGGTAAATTTAATGAAGGAGCATTATGAGGTAACCTCTCTACCTTTGACTTGTCCTCTATTTCTGCTTGTATATTGTAACTTTATCCTTCTACCATCGTAGCCCCCAAGTGCCGGGTTAGCCTTTTAAGGTGAACCGGGACTTCAGTAGATCCAGTAGACAATTTTGTTTTGCACATGTGTAGCCCCCAAGGGCCAGTTTACTTCCTTTAGGATAAACGGGGCTTCTACTTGAATTCAGAACAATGTCACATTAGCCCCCAAGTGCCAAATATATAACTTGTTTATGTGCTTGGGACTTCTCTGAAAAATGCATGTTTTCACTGCAAATATACATTAGCCCCCATGTGTCAAGTGCATAACTTGTTATGTGCTTGTGACTTTGACTGAAAATGCCTCGTGAATATATAATGTGCTTTCATTTTGGCAGACTGACTTGAACCGGAAAAACTCTGAATTGACTGAGCTCCGGGATACTTTGAAGTTCCAAGAAACTGATGCTCTTAAAGTCAAGGACGAACTGACACTTGCCTTAGCAAGTATAGAGGAGCTGAAGAAAAACGTTGAAAAAGAGCGGTCAGACTGGGATGATGAGAAGGCTGCATTGGAGAAGAAAGTCAATGATGCAGAGGCTGCTCTTAATCCGGTGACAGAGGAACTGTCTGGATTGAAGCAGCAAATAAATGACATGACGTCCGCCATCTTTGGTAAGTACTGTTAACACAACCCTGAACCTTGCAATCCTGTACCATTCCAGTTTAATTCATAATTTTAACGTAGGGAGGCGTATCACTCATCTTGGCCATGATGTGCGAAAGAAATTGAAAGCTGCATATACTCTGGTGGAGCAGCTCTATTCCGGTGCTCAGAGGGCTATCAGTGCTATCTCGCATAACAAACCGGCTCCTACCACAATCAAGGGTACCTTGGAGAAGCTTTCCATTCTGCATGCCCACCTCGTAGAGGTGAAGAAGTCGTCTGCAAGGGCAGGTGCTCTGATGGCTTTGACTCTAGCGAAGGCTTGGGTTCCTGATTTTGATCCGGCGGAGGCGATGAACGGCTACCCAAGTTTGAAGGAAGACGGATCAGCCTTTTCTAGTGATGACTTACGTGCATTAACCAAGGATATGCGGCCTCTGGCTAGCAAACTTGCTCATGAAGCTGATCTGTCTAGATATCATCTGGGATATGATGCTGAGAACGTGCGGGCAGAGCGTCCGGCTTATGATATTGAAATTTTTTTTCCGCCCATCCGTAAGCACACTTTTGCTCCTGACATTGATCCTCAGACCTCATAAATGACGAAGTTAATTTCCGAGCGCTGGCCAAGATTGACTGGACCACTATTGACTTCCAGCAGCTGGAAGAAACCGCCGAAGAACCGGAGCAAGCTGATCCTCAATCGTCACGGCAGGCTGACGCCGAGTCTTAAACCGATGCCGGTTTAACTTTATGTCCCAGTACTTTGAGAAAAACTGATATTCTTTTGGGCTTTCTAGCGCCTTGTAATAGGATAGCTGAAATACTTTATGTTGTCACATATTATCCTTTGCATGAGAATTCTTCAGTTGGCACTTCTTAATTATATCTTGTTTATAATGCCTGTGACGGTTTATTTGACCTACTTCTGCATAAAACAATGTTGAAAATGTCCTGGCGGTTTATCACCGGACGGGTCATAATGCCCAAACACATGGTCTAAGTTTACAACTTGAACTGTGTATAAAATATATAATATGTATCATACCTGTGATTAAGTGTATTACGATGAACCTTAATCCGATAGAAAGAGATAATGATCCAAGGTGCAAGTGCTGATGACTCCCTTGATTGTTTGTCGGTTCATCATGAAAACCAAACCGGGTTACAATGAACTCCGGTTTAACTGTAGTTAGTACTGGTGTTTGTAACCCACACTAGAACTCTGTAAACGCAGATGTAGTGGCAACTTATAGTCATCCACTCCCTGAATCAATGGACTTGGATAAAAATGAATGACCTTGAAGATAAAGATTTTATAAAACATCAAAAATAAAAAATAATTTTTTGGGCAAATAAGACCATGTAGTCGAGGCTTTTTACGAGCTGCCAGGCTCCGAATTCGAGGCTTTTTATGAGCTGCCAGGCTACTGTCATTAAACATTTTGCAAAGCCTGTTAAGATGGTCCTCAATCCTTAACCAAATCTTCAATGTTCAATGCTACCATGTTCAAAAATCTGTAAAGATTGACTTGTGTAATCACTTGATGATCGTCAATTTAACGTTACCAAGTTCAGGGTCTGTAAATATTGACTTGTGTATACGTTCGACGGGTCGTACCAGGTTTACCTGGACGGAGTGACTTACTTAATGTAGGTAGGCTAATCCAGGGTTTTAGGTGTATACACCAGGCTTCCAAGCCGTGATTACTACAAGGGTTGTCAACTCGTTGATGCTTTGCATCAGGAGCCCCCAGGTAGCATTTGAGCTATGCTCGTCGGGGCCTATGTTTGAGTTGTGCTAGGCATCAAAAACTCTCTTTTGCCCCTCATCATCATGTGGGAATTGCCGAAGGAACCAGAGCTATGCTCTTATGATGGCCTTGATGTGGTCGCCGGTTTAAGAGGCCATAGGAACTCCCTTGCACACAGAAGCCCCCATGTGACAAACTCTTATCAAAAAAGGCGGCTGATACCCCGCTATATCGGGGGCGCCATTTTACTGTATTGATCATAATATATACATTGTAAAGATATGTACATAAAGCAGAGCCTATGGCTCAGGTGTAGTAAGGTCGAAGAAGAGCGATGTTCCACGGCCGTCTTGTCTCCTCCTCCGCCGTACGTGAGTCCTTATGTTCTCGAACGTTGACGAGGTAGTATGATCCGTTGTGCAGGTTCTTGCTAACCACAAAGGGTCCTTCCCAAGGTGGGGATAACTTGTCCATGTCTGTCTGGTCTTGGATGAGCCGGAGCACCAGATCTCCTTCTTGAAACATCCTGGTTTTAACCCGGCGGCTGTGGTACCGGCAAAGATCTTGCTGATAAATCGCCGATCGAGCTGCTGCCGTGTCCCATTCTTCATCCAGCCGGTCCAATGCATCTTGTCTTGCTTTTTCTTTATCAGCTTCAACGTAAGCCGCCACCCGCGGCGAGTCATGACGGATATCACTAGGGAGGACGGCTTCAGCTCCATATACCATGAAAAAAGGCGTGTACCCTGTGGATCTATTAGGTGTAGTGTTGATGCTCCATAGCACAGATGGTAACTCCTCCACCCAACAACCCGGTGTCCTCTGCAAAGGAACCATAAGCCGGGGTTTGATGCCTCTCAACATCTCTTGATTGGCTCTTTCAGCTTGGCCATTAGATTGAGGGTGAGCTACTGATGATACATCAAGGCGGATGTGCTCTCGTGGATAGAACTCCTCCATAGCCCCCTTGGATAGATTGGTACCATTATCAGTTATAATGTTGTGTGGCAAGCCAAACCGGAGAATCACCTTTTTGACTGAACCGGCGTTGCTGCATCACACTTACTGACTGGTTCCGCTTCAACCCATTTGGTAAACTTGTCCACCGCCACCAAAAGGTGGGTCTTCTTATCTTGGGATCTCTTGAAGGGTCCAACCATATCAAGCCCACAAGTCGCAAACGGCCAAGTAATTGGAATCATCCTCAATTCCTGCGCCGGTATATGAGCACGCCGTGAGAACTTCTGACAAGCATCACATTTTCTGACTAAGTCCTCTACATCGACATGAGCCGTCAACCAGTAGAAACCATGACGAAACGCTTTAGCCACCAAAGATTTTGAACCGGCATGATGACCACAATCTCCCTCATGGATCTCTCTAAGAATATCACAGCCTTCCTCTGGTGACACACACCGCTGAAACGCCCCAAAAATACTGCGATGATGAAGTTCTCCATTGACAATAGTCATTGACTTGGATCGCCGGACTATCTGTCTGGCCAAAACTTCGTCCTCTGGTAACTCACCTCGGTTCATGTACGCCAGGTAGGGAAGCGTCCAATCCGGAATAACATGAAGTGTCGCGACCAATTGTGCCTCCGGATCAGGAACAACCAAGTCCTCTTCTGAAGGTAACTGTACCTACGGATTGTGTAATACATCCAAGAAGGTATTGGGTGGGACCGGCTTACGTTGAGAACCCAGCCGGCTTAACGCGTCAGCCGCTTCATTCTTTCATCAGTCTATATGATCCACCTGATAACCCTTGAAGTGTCCAGCAACAGCGTCTACCTCTCATCGATATGCTGCCATAAGTGGATCTTTGGAATCCCATTTGCTAGACACTTGCTGCGCCACCAGGTCTGAATCGCCAAAACATTTAACCCGGCTTAAATTCATTTCCTTGGCCATCCATAGACCATGGAGGAGAGCTTCATACTCAGCTGCATTGTTAGTACAAGGGAACATTAAACGAAGGACATAACAGAACTTATCACCTCGTGGGGAAGTTAACACGACTCCAGCCCCCGAGCCCTCCAATTGCCTGGATCCATCAAAGTGAATAGTCCAATATGTGTGATCCGGCTTTTCCTCAGGTGCTTGCAACTCTGTCCAATCGTTAATGAAATCCACCAATGCTTGGGATTTTATAGCAGTACGGGGGACATACTTCAATCCGTGCGGGCTAAGCTCAATGGCCCACTTTGCAACCCAACCAGTAGCCTCTCTGTTCTGGATTATATCCCCCAACGGAGCTGAACTGACTACAGTGATTGGATGGCCTTGAAAATAGTGCTTTAGCTTCCGGTTTTCCATGAAGACTCCATACACCAATTTCTGCCAATGCGGATATCTCTGTTTTGATTCAATGAGCACCTCACTGATGTAGTAAACCGGCCGCTGAATCGGATATTCCTTGCATGCCTCCTTACTCTCTACCACAATGGCAATGCTTACTGCACGGGCATTAGCTGCCTCATATAACAACAGCGGCTCATTATCAACTGGGGCAGCGACGACCGGTGGCTCTGCTAATTGCTTCTTCAAGTCTTCAAACGCAGCATCAGCAACATCACTCCAGACAAAGCGATCTGTCTTTTTTATCATATGATAAAGCGGGATAGACTTCTCCCCCAAACGTCTCATAAACCGACTGAGTGTTGCAATACGGCCCGCCACGCGTTGGACATCGTTGATGCATGCCGGTTTAGCCAAGGATGTAATCGCCTTGATGTTCTCTGGATTAGCTTCGATTCCCCTGTTTGATACTAAGAACCCCAGGAGCTTGCCTGCCGGAACACCGAAAACACACTTATCCGGATTAAGCATCTTTTAATAAATCAAGAGATTGTCGAAGGTTTCTTTCAAGTCTGTTATCAACGTCTCCTCCTTCGTGGATTTCACCACAATGTCATCCACATATGCATGTACATTCCGCCGAATCTGTCCATGAAGGCAGTTCTGCACACAACGCTGATAGGTCGCCTAGGCACTCTTAAGCCCAAATGGCATAGACACATAGTAGAAGGCTCCAAAGGGAGTTATAAAGGCCGTCTTCTCCTGGTCCTTAACTGCCATCTTGTTCTGATGATAACCTGAATATGCGTCCAAAAAACTTAGTCAGTCATAACCTACCATAGCATCAATGATCTGATCAATACGGGGGAGGGCAAAGGGGTTAGTTGGGCAAGCTTTGTTCAGATCTGTGTAATCAACACACATTCGCCAAGTGCCATTTTTCTTAAGCACTAGCACCGGATTAGCCAACCATTCTAGATGAAAAACCTCAACTATGAAGCCTGCCGCCAAGAGCCTAGCCACTTCTTCTCCAATAGCCTTGCGCCTTTCTTCATTGAAGCGGCGCAGAAATTGCTTAACCGGTTTAAACTTACGATCAATGTTGAGAGTGTGCTTAGTGAGTTCCCTCTGTACACCTGGCATGTCAGAAGGTTTCCATGCAAAAAGTCCCGATTCTCACGGATGAACTCGATGAGCGCGCTTTCCTATTTTGGATCTAGGTTAGCACTGATGGTGAACTGCTTGGATGAATCGCCAGGAACGAAGTCAACCTGTTTGGTCTCTTCAGCTGATTTGAACTTTAAGGCCGGATCATGCTCTGTGGTTGGTTTCTTCAGTGGAGACATATCCACCGGATCAACATTATCTTTATAAAATTTCAGCTCCTCAGTTGCACAAACCGCCTCAGCATAAGCTACATCACCTTCCTCGCACTCCAACGCAATCTTGCGAGTCCCATGGACCATAATAGTTCCCTTGTGGCCCGACATCTTGAGCTGTAGATAAACATAACACGGCCTTGCCATGAACTTAGCGTAAACCGGCCGTCGGAACAGGGCGTGATACGAGCTCTTGATCTTTACCACTTCAAAGGTCAAAGTCTCCGACCTGGAATCATGCTCATCTCCAAAAGTGACCTCCAGATCCATCTTACCAACTGGATATGCCGATTTACCGGGCACCACCCCATGAAAAACTGTGTTGGACTGCCGAAGCTTCTTATATGTCAGCCCCATACGCCGGAAAGTCTCATAGTATAGAATGTTGATGCTGCTGACTTCATCCATAAGCACCTTGGTAAACTTGTAGCCACCCACCTGAGGTGCCACAACTAGAGCCAGCTGACCCGGATTATCACCCCGGGGCGGATGATCCTCTCGGCTCCACACAATGGGCTGTTCTCACCAACGCAGGTAACATGGAACCGTCGGTTCAACAGAATGTACTACCCTCTTGTAAACTTTCTGATCACGTTTACACAAGCTCGTGGTGAAGACATGATACTGCCCACTGCTTAGCTCCTTCGGATTATTCTGATATCCGGATTGCTGCTGCTGTTGACGCTGTTGATTTCCCTGATTGTTATAGCCGCCCTAGCCGTGATGTTTGTTATGCTGATTGTGCCCATTGTGGTTGCCGTTATTGCCTTGGTACCCTGAACCGGATCCACCACCTTGATAACCCGGCCCTTGAAAACCGGGACCTGATCCGCCAGACGTTCCATGATCGTATCGAGACCGGTTCATGATTTCCTGCATAATAAAACAGTCCTTCCAGAGGTGTGTACCTGGCTTTTCTGCCGTACCATGCCTCGGGCAAGGTATGTTCATCTGGCGTTCCAGATTAATAGGCGGCCTTCCATTTCGTGGGGGCGGTCTACCCTTGCGGCACTGTCCGTCCTCCTGAGCATTGGTGTTGGCCACAAAATCTGAGTTGCTATCCACTTTACGCTTACAGTTGTATCCTTGATTCGCCGGGTTAGGCTGTGGTGCCATACCATTCTTGTTTACATTCCCTAACTTGTCATTATCGGAGTCTGGGTATTTGGTATTATCTGAGTCCGCATATTTCACTAAAGCGCCCATGAGTGTCCCCATGTCGTCGCAATGAGGCTTAAGCCGTCCCAACTTCAACTTCAAAGGTACAAACCGGCAATTGCCTTCCAAGGTTACCACCGATGTGCTTGGGTTGATGCTATTGGAGGAATGCAGGATCTCTGACACTCAACGCACCCAACTACTTGTTGACTCATGCTCTCCTTGAACGCGGGCAGCTAAATCGACGACAAACATTGGCTGTTTGCACGTGTCCTTGAAGTTATTGATAAATCAGCGGCGCAATTCGGCCCATGATCCGACGGAATTGGGTGGCAAGCCCTTCAGCCAAGTGCGAGATGTGCCCTCTAGCATCATTGTAAAGTACTTAGTGCACGCTGCATCATCCACATCCAGCATCTCCATCGCCATCTCATAACTTTCAACCCATGACTTCGGGGATAGATCCGCCGTGTAGTTGGGCACCTTGCGCGGTCCTTTGAAATCTTTGGGCAGTTTCACATTGCGCAAAGCGGGAGTAAGACAAGGCACTCCCAGGGAGCTAGACATAACCCCCAGTTCAACTGAGGTAGAAGGACGAACCGGCGTTGCCTGACGGGCTTCGTGCTGTGCTGCCAACTCGGCCTCCCGACGTTGCCTGCCCTGATCCACCACGTTCTGAGCGTTCGCGTATCCTCCCACCGGATCATCCCACTGCGGCAGATTACGTCTCCGTGCGCTACTTGATACGGCCGGTTCATCCAGACGCCTAATGTAACTCCGGCTTAGGCGAGGGGTTGAATGAATCCTCTCACGGCTGTAAGAATAAGCTTGCTGTTGAGTTAGCGCCGTTTCCAAAAACTCCCTGGCTCGTCGTGCCTCCACCGCTACAGGGGATGTTCCTTCAATGGGAAGGGCGGCCAGTCGTGAAGCGGCGGCGACTATGTTATCTAATGGATTAGAGTAGTGACCGGGAGGGGTGGGCACATGCTGTGATGGTACAACTTGGCGGGTTGGCTCCGTGGCCGGCGGCTGAACTAACGCTCCTGTGCCCGGTGCTCCTCCCCGGTTTATCTCCGGCTGGTTACTGGTTCCTGCTCCTGGCGTGCTAAAGAGGTTCCTTGCCACATAAATCGGTGGCAGGCGAGATCGTTGCCTTATCATCATTACCTCGTGTGAAGCGGTCTGATCCAACATGAGTCGATAAGCTTGAGCATCAAGCTCAGCCTGCTTTGAAGCCATCCTGGTTTTCTCAGTAGCTAGGTCCAACTTGGCTTGATCTATCCGGCTTTTCACCTGAGCGACTTCCGCATCATGCTGCTCTTTATTGGCCTGGGCTACCTCTGCTGTTAACAACGCTGTCAAAGTATCGACTAAGATGGATAAAGTTTCAGCCGACGACGGATCAGGACCTCCAGTCCTAACTCCCACCGTGTCTGATGTTAACGCTGTTGTAGTTGATGACTGCTGCATAGGTTGTGATCCAGCCATAAAGATGGCAACCTGGCTTGGTGGATCGAGGGGGTACGGAATACTGTCACCATCGGAAAAGCCCTCAGATCGGTCGTCCTACAACAAATATAAGATTCTGTCTCTTCGGAGGACGATTCGTCGCCGGAATAGACAACAGTCTCACCACCAGAGTCCGATCCGTCCTTGGCTTGCACTCCATGTACTGCTCCAACGAAGACGTGCTTCACGGCAGGCTGAATCCGGGAAGGTCTCGCACGCTGAGCCGGCTCGACGATGTTGGGGAAGATGTCCGGCTCAGGGCCCGGTTCGCCGATCTTGCCGATGAAGACGTGGATGCCGCCGAAGGGGACCCCGTACCTGTATTCGATTGAATCGGCCTCGGGGCCCCAGCCTGCATCGTCGATGTAGATCTTGCCGCGACGACTCTTAGTCATCCGTCCCACTGTGTAGCCCTTGAGTCCTTCAATGCGGCCCTTCAAGAACTCGAAACCATCGTGCGATAGCCTCACGGTGGGCGCCAACTGTCGTGGTTTTGTCACGGCAGAGGACCTAGCAAAAGGACTTAGTCGTGAGGCCATCACTACGGGTTAGCTTAAAGAGGTTAAAGCGGACAAGGACACAGGGATTTTATACTAGTTTGGCCCCTTCGATGAAGGTAAAAGCCTACGTCTAGTTTAGTGTAATATTGCTAGGGTTTCGATGACCAGGGAGCGAATCCTCTTTGCCTGTGTCTCGAGCTGTTGTTGTCTGTCTTGAACCGTCGCAGGGTCGTCCCTTTATATAAGAGGTGACGCCTGGTCCGGTTTACAGAGTTCCGACGCCGGCTTATAAACATATCCGGCTCGGTCTCTGTCAGGGATATGACTAGCAGGTATAAACTGGCTAGTGTAAACCGGCTTAGTTATATTATACTTGGTTGTAATATTTAGTAAAGGCTACGGCCCATGAGATCTTAGGGCCCATGTGTAGAATTAAGATTTGTAAACCGCCAAGCGATGTAACTTGAGAGATAAGGAAGAAAAGACAGAGACCAAGGCGGACACAAGTATGAGCCGGCCTCGGGACTCTGTAAACCGGACCAGGCGTCACCTCTATATAAAGGGACGACCCGGCGACGGTTCAGGGACAAGCAACAATCAACCCGTCGAGACACAGGCAAGCGAATCCGCTCCCTGTAATCTGACGCCCAAACAATACCAAACCAACTAGACGTAAGCTTTTACCTTCATCGAAGGGGCCGAACTAGTATAAACCCTCTGTGTCCTTTTGTGTGCTATGAACCCCTTCAAGCTAACCCGTGCGATGGTTCCATCATCAAGTCCGCTAAACCGGACATCTGCCGTGCTAATTCCACGACAGTTGGCGCCCACCTTGGGGCCTCCGCATGGTGGTTTCGAGTTCTTGAAGGGCAGCTTTGAAGGGCTCAAGGGTTACGCGGTCGGCCAGATGACCAGGAGTCGCCGCGGCCAGATCTACATCGATGACGCAGGTTGGGGACCGGAAGCCGATTCCATCGAATACGGGTACCGGGTTCCCTTCAGTGGCATCCAAGTCTTCATTGGCTAAATCGGCGAACCGGGACCTGAGCCGGACATCTTCCCCAACATCGTCGAGCCGGCTCAGCGTGCGAGATCGGCCCGGATTCAGCCCGCCATGAAGCACGTGTTCGTTGGAGCAATCCACGGAGTTCGAGCCGAAGACGGATCGGAATCTGATGGTGCAACATTTGTCTACTCAGACGATGAGTCTTCATCCGGAGAAACTGAGTCTCTGTATCAGTTGCAGGACGGCCGGTCTGAGGGCGAGTCGGATGGAAACAGTATTCCGGACCCCTTTGGCCCGCCAAACCGGGTGGCTGTCTTTATGGCCGGTTCACAGCCCCCGGTGAATGGGGCGACAGCAGAAGCTGGTGTAGGGGGGAGCGGCATGACCCTCTCACTTACTGATGTTCTATCCACCTTGATGGATGAATTCACAGCTAAAGCGGTGGAAACAGTAGCTCCAGCAGACAAGGCGCATCATGATGCAGAGCTCCTTCAGTTGAAAGGCCGGATTGATCAGTTAAAAGAAGATCTGAAGGCAGAGAGAGAGAGATGATAGCAGCGAGACAGGCGGAGCTGGATGATCAGGCTTTCTACCTAAGGATGGAGCAAGCTTCTATGGAAGGAGTAAGGGGACGAAAGTACCAGTCTCGTCTGCCGCCGGTCTATGAGGCAACAAGTCTATTCAGGACACCTGGGGCTGGGACTAGTAATAATTCGGTTCCAAGCCGAAGGGCACCTCCCGCCAGGGAGGAGCCGGTTCAGCAGCCCACCGCAGAGCGGGATCGTCGGATTACGTCGGCACCTTACGTTCCCGCCCCGCCAGGTCATTATTCAAACCCTTTGGATAACATCGCTGCAGCTGCTGCATGTTTGGCCGCTTTACCTGTGGAGGAGACGTCTCTGGTGGCAATGGAGGCGCGTCGAGTCAAAGAGCTGCTTAACACGGCGTTAATACAACAGCAAGGATACTCTCATAGCAGGGAGAGGTTACATTCGACACCACGTTCCAGTCGGAGTTATACTAGGCATTGGGAGGAGCCAGAAGTGTCTAGCAGCGAACGCAGGAGGCATCAGCGCAGACAGGATAATCCGGCGGGTGCAGCGGTACCAGCTCCGGATATAAACCGGGTTAGATCAGGAGCCCGGGAGGAGGTTCGTCAAACAACGCCGGTTCACACAGCCACTGCAGAAACAGGAGTTACGACGAGTTCTTTTGGGGTGCAGTGTCTTATCCCCACTTTACGGGGTGTCAAGCTGCCTAAAGATTTTAAGGGGCCCCGCAAGGTACCTAATTACACAGCAGATTTAGCCCCAGAAGCTTGAGTTGAAAGTTATGAGATGGCCATGGAGATGCTGGACGTGGATGAATCGGCTTGTGCTAAGTATTTTACTATGATGCTCGAAGGTACGGCCCGGACCTGGCTGAAAGCTCTACCCCCGAACTCTATTGGATCATGGGGGGAACTACGCAGCCAGTTTATCAAAAACTTCAAAGATACATGCAAACAGCCGATGTCAGTAGTGGATCTAGCAGCTTGTGTGCAAGGAGAGCAGGAGTCTACAGCAGCTTGGGTACGGAGAGTAGCAGAGATTTTACACTCTTCGAATAGTATCAATCCTAGTACGGCGATAGTGACTTTGGAAAACGTTTGCCGGTTTGAATCTTTAAAGTTAAAGCTCGGACGGCTTAAAAGGGATTGCAATGATATGGGAACTCTCATGAGTGCCCTGGTGAAATATGGAGACTCTGATAATACCAAGTATCCAGAAGCGGAAGGAGACAAGACTGGGAAGGTTAGCAAGTGTGGTAAACCGGTGCAAGTTAATCCGGCTACCACAAGTTTTTTGGGCAAACGGAAGGCAGAGGGTGGCTCTGACTTCGTGGCCAGCACTCAAGTTCAAGAGGATTTTCAGCATAGCCTGGGAAATCCACCTTCACAAACCGGCGGAGGAAGACTTAGCTGGGATCAAGAGTTAGATTAGCCTTGTCCGAAGCATGGCATAAAAGGGCGACCGACAAAGCATACCATGAGGGAGTGTATACCCCTTATGAAGGCAGTGGCAGGCCGTTTCAATCCTCATAACCGGCCTCCAAATGGCGGTTCAGGTCCTAGATTTTATGGTCCGGGTCATCAGGGGAACAGCTCCGGATCAGGATATAGGAGCAATAGCAATGGTTATCAAAACCAGGCAGGTAATCAGAATAATCAAGGAAATTATAATAGCCAGGGCAATCAGTCGCATCATCAAGGTGGTTACAATAATCAGAGTAATCAGCAGCAGGGCCAAGGGAATTATAATAGTCAGGGAAATCAGCAGCAGGGCCAAGGGAATTATAATAGTCAGGCAATATCATGTCTTCACCACAAGTCTGTGTAAGAGAGACCAGAAGGTTTTGAAGCGGGCTGTTAATGCAGTTGAACCGGCGACACCGCATTTTCTGCGCTGGTCAGAGCAGCCCATTGTGTGGAGCAGAGAAGACCACCCGATGCGGGTGGATAATCCGGGCCATTTAGCCTTGGTGGTAGCACCTCAAGTGGGAGGTTACAAATTCACTAAAGTTCTCATGGACGGTGGTAGCAGTATCAATATCTTGTACTATGAGACTTTCCGTCGTATGGGTCTGACGGATAAGAAGCTAAGGCAATCAAATACAGTGTTTCATGGAGTGGTCCCAGGTAAGTCAGCTTATCCGGTTGGAAAGATTGACTTGGAAGTTACCTTTGGGAATGAGTATGATTCCAGATCAGAGATGATCACTTTCGAAGTCGTCAAAATCAAAAGTCCATATCACGCTCTGTTTGGAAGGACGGTTTATGCTAAGTTTATGGCTAGGCCATGTTACGTTTATTTGCAGCTTAAAATGCCGGGTCATAAGGGCACGATCACAGTTCATGGAAGTCTCAAGATAGCAGTGGAATGTGAAGAAGGAGATGCAGCCTATGCAGAAGCAGTATGTGCCACGGAAGAGTTGAAATTTTATAAAGATAATGTTGATCCGGCAGATATGACTCCGCTGAAGAAGCCAACTACCGAGCATGATCCGGCGTTGAAGTTTAAATCAGCAGAAGAGACCAAGCAAGTTGATTTTGTGCCTGGAGATTCGTCTAAGCAGTTCACTATCAGCGCTAACCTTGATCCCAAATAGGAAAGCGCGCTCATCGAGTTCATCCGTGAGAACCGGGATATCTTTGCGTGGAAACCTTCTGACATGCCAGGTATACCGAGGGAACTCGCTGAGCACAGTCTTAATATTGGTCCGAAGTTTAAACCAGTCAAGCAGTATTTACGCCGCTTCAATGAGGAGAGGCGCAAGGCTATAGGAGAGGAGGTGGCCAGGCTATTGGCCGCAGGATTCATAGTGGAAGTTTTTCATCCGGAGTGGTTGGCTAATCCGGTGCTGGTGTTAAAGAAGAACGGGAAGTGGAGAATGTGTGTGGACTACACAGACCTCAACAAAGCTTGCCCAACTGATCCTTTTGCTCTCCCTCGTATTGATCAGATCATCGATGCCACAGCGGGATGTGAGCGGCTAAGTTTTTTGGATGCATACTCAGGGTATCACCAGATCAAGATGGCAGTTGAAGACCAAGAGAAGACAGTTTTCATAACTCCTTTTGGTTCCTTTTGCTATGTGTCTATGCCTTTTGGACTTAAATGTGCACAAGCAACTTATCAGCGTTGCGTTCAGAATTGTCTAAAAGGGCAGATAGGGAGGAATGTTCATGCCTACGTGGATGTCATTGTGGTCAAATCAAGGAAGGAAGGAACAATGATAGAAGATCTCAGGGAAACTTTTGATAATGTTCGAGCTTATAAGATGATGCTTAATCCGGAAAAGTGTGCTTTTGGTGTTCCGGCAGGTAAGCTACTGGGATTCTTGGTCTCAAACAGAGGAATAGAAGCTAACCCAGAGAAAATCAAGGCCATCACATCTTTGACTAAACCGGTTTGCATCAACGATGTTCAACGCATAGCTGGCCGGATCACAGCATTAAGCCGGTTCATCAGCCGTTTGGGAGAGAAGGCGATTCCACTTTACCAGATGTTGAGGCAAACGCAGCGTTTGAGGATCTGAAACGGCAGCTGGCAAAACCACCGGTTTTAGCTGCTCCTATTGACAAGGAGTCGTTGCTGTTATACGTCGCTGCTAATGCACGGGCAGTTAGCGTTGCAATCGTGGTTGAGCGCAAGGAAGCAGGGAAGGAGTACCCGGTTCAGCGCCCGGTTTACTACGTGAGTGAAGTATTCATTGAATCCAAGCAGTGATATCCTCATTGGCAGAAGTTGGTATATGGTGTGTTCATGGCAAACCGGAAGTTGAAGAACTATTTCCAAGGTCATCCAATAACTGTGGTTAGTTCAGCGCCGTTGGGGGATATAATCCAGAACAGGGAAGCTACTGGCAGAGTAGCGAAGTGGGCCATTGAGCTCAGCCCACATGAGTTGAAATATGTGCCACATATGTGCCACGCACCGCTATAAAATCTCAAGCATTGGTAGATTTCATCAATGATTGGACAGAGTTGCAAACTCCGGAGGAGAAGCCGGATCTTACTTACTGGACGATTCACTTTGACGGTTCAAAACAGTTGGAGGGCTCGGGGGCTGGAGTTGTCTTGACTTCCCCCAGAGCTGATAAATTTTGTTATGTCCTCCGCTTATTGTTTCCTTGTAATAATAATGCAGCAGAATATGAAGCACTGCTTCATGGTTTACGGCTAGCAAAGGAGATGAACTTGAGCCGGGTTAAGTGCTTTGGCGACTCAGATCTGGTGGCACAACAAGTTTCTGGCAAGTGGGATTCAAGAGATCCCCTCATGGCGGCTTATAGACAAGAGGTTGAAGCAGTTGCAGGATACTTCAAAGGATATCAGGTGGATCATATAGACCGGCGGAGGAACAAAGCGGCTGATGCTCTAAGCCGGCTGGGTTCTCAACGTAAACCGGTGCCACCAAACACTTTTTTGGATGAATTACACAGTCCTTCGGTTCAGATACCATCGGAGGAAGACCTAGCTGTTCCTGACCCAGAGGCACAGTTAGTTGCAGCGCTCCATGTTATTCTAGATTGGACGCTGCCCTATTTGGCATACCTGAGCCGAGGAGAGTTACGAGACGATGAAGAAGAAGCACGACAGATAATCCGGCGTTCTTAGTCCATGACGATTGCAAACGGAGAGCTTCACCATCGTAGTACTTCTGGAGTATTTCAGCGGTGTGTGTCAGTTGAGGAAGGTTGTGAGATCCTTCGCGAGATCCATGAAGGGGATTGTGGTCATCATGCCGGTTCAAAATCATTGGTGGCAAAAGCATTCCGGCATGGCTTCTATTGGTTAACTGCTCATGCAGATGCGGCAGATCTAGTCCGGAAGTGTGATGCTTGTCAGAAATTTTCAAGGCATGCTCTGGTTCCAGCGCAGGAACTCCGGATGATACCAATAACTTGGCCGTTTGCGACTTGGGGGCTTGATATGGTTGGACCTTTTAAGCGATCCCAAGATCAGAAAACTCATCTACTGGTAGCAGTAGACAGGTTTACAAAGTGGGTTGAAGCGGAGCCTATAAGCAAGTGTGATGCGGCAACGGCAGTCAAATTCATCAAAAAAGTAATTTTCCGGTTTGGCTTTCCGCACAGCATCATCACAGACAATGGCACCAATTTATCTCAGGGTGAGATGGAAGAGTTCTGTCAACGAGAGCATATTCGTTTAGACGTGTCTTCTGTGGCTCACCCCCAATCCAATGGTCAGGCTGAAAGGGCAAATCAGGAGATTTTGCGAGGCATCAAACCCCGGCTTATGACACCTTTGCAGAGAACCCCAGTATGTTGGGTTGAGGAATTGCCATCTGTTCTTTGGAGTATCAACACTACACCAAACCGGTCTACAGGTTACACACCTTTCTTCATGGTTTATGGGGCTGAAGCAGTCCTTCCGAGCGATATACGTCATGATTCACCAAGGGTGACGGCTTATGTGGAAGCAGTCAACGAGAGAGCAAGACAGGACAGTTTAGACCGGCTGGATGAAGAGCGTGATATAGCTGCAGCACGATCTGCGATTTATCAACAAGACTTACGCAGATATCATAGCCGCCGGATCAGAACAAGGACGTTCCAGGAGGGTGACTTGGTACTCCGGCTCATCCAAGATCAAACAGATATGCACAAGCTATCCCCGCCTTGGGAAGGGCCCTTTGTGGTCAGCAAGAATCTACACAACGGTTCATATTACCTGGTGGACGTTCGAGAACACAAGGACTCACGGACGTCAGAAGAGGAGACGAAGAGGCCGTGGAACATCGCCCATTTACGGCCATACTATACTTGAGCTACGTGCTCCAATGTATCCTATGTATATATTATGAGTAATGAATAAACCGGCACCCTCGGTAAACCGGGGGCTCAGCCCTTTTTCCATATACAAATATCTTGTGAGGACAACCATACAAGTTTCTTTATCGGTATTATATTTCAATATGTTTGCCGGTTTAGAAATTGATTTTTTGCAGAGTATGCAAAGGAGCAATAAAACTTTCTAAAGAACATGAGATCATATCCGGTTCGAAGAGAGGACGCTTCATGATCTACCCACCGGTTCAGGAGGAACCCTGGAGACCCTCTGAAAAGATGGATAATCCACATTCAGTGATTGGTTTATATTTACCCACCGGTTCAGGAGGAACCATGGAGGCCCCCTGGGAAGAGATGGATAAACCACGTCCCATTGATTGGCTCAATTTTTATGTACGATTCTATCGGCCCTCTGAAAAGAATGGTTTGCCCACGTTCAGTGATTGGCTAGGCCCCCTGGGAAGAGATGGATAAACCACGTCCCATTGATTGGCTCAGTTTTTATTTGCGGTTCTATCGGCCCTCTGAAAAGAATGGTTTTGCCCACGTTCAGTGATTGGCTAGGCCCCTGGGAAGAGATGGATAAACCACGTCCCATTGATTGGCTGAACCTTGCTTTGAGCCTGGCAGCTCTTAAAAAGCCTCGACTACATGGTCTTATTTGCAAAATTTGCATCTTTTGGTGTTTGTGTTTTATAACCCTTTAAACCGGAGTGGAGCAGCTACAGAAGCTGACCACATATCTATAAAGTGGAAAGTCTAGGTCATGAATACCAGCATGAGTAACCCGGTGTTCATTAAAACCCGGATCATATATTAGGCAACAAGCTACAAATTTATGAACAAAGTTTTGGAGAACAAGATGAACCGGAGGTTTCCGGGTTTCTAATTGGATCCATGAAGGTCTTCATCAAGCGACTTTAAAGTCCTACCGGATTAAGAATATTGAGCATATATAATCTCAGGTATAAACTTATTTCTGGTATAAAGATATACTTATTTGACGTTTTAAGAGAACAATTTAATCCGTCCAGTGGTAAAACCACTAGGACATATTTTCAGTATTATTTCTGCAGGAGCAGAGGATATGCAAGATACACAATATCAGACAACATTTCAATCGGCAAATATTTCACATAAAGACAAAATATCCGATTTAAAGCAGATCAAGTTTTAGCTATCCTATTACAAGGCATAGCAAGCCCGACGGATTGGAAATATTGTTTGGTGAAACACAGACTGCAATCACAGCAATAAATTTTAAGTTATGCTCCTCCTTGTTGAGACGGCTGGCCATCACCTTGATCCGGAACATCTTCATCTTCTTGAAGCGGTTGGAAGTCCGGCACACGCCAGTCGATCTTCGTGAAAGCCCGGAAATACATCTCGTCGTTGATAAGATCAGAAGGTTCAATATCAGGAGCGAAGGTATGAGGACGAACCGACGGGATTAAGTTGACGGTGTCATAGACCGGCCGCTCCACCCGCTCGTTTTGCAAGTCGTATCCCGGATGATATCTGGACAAGTCAGATTTAGTTGCAAGCTTGCTGGCGAGGGGACGCATCTCCTTCGTCAAGGCATAGAGATCCTTTGCGGTAAAGGCTGAGCCGTCATCTTTTGTATCAGGAAATCCGATTAAAGCTTCTTCCGGATCAAGATCCGGAACCCAGGCCTTAGCCTTGGTAAGGGCCAGAAGAGCACCACCTCGGGCAGCAGATTTTTTGACTTGTTCAAGACGAACCAGCAAGACAAATAATTTCTTCAACGTGTCCTGGATAGTCGTAGGGGCCGGTTTGCCAAAAGAAGTTGCACTGATGATCCTCTGAGCGCCGGAATATAGCTGCTCGACCAGGGTGTAACACGCTTTAAGCTTCTTCCGTAGATCATCCCCAAGATGGGAGACACGGCGCCCTGCACACAGATATAACGGTTAAACCGGTACGGTTAGAAGATTACAGGGATAAAGCAGGAGTTCAGATTATACTTACCAAAGATTGCAGTGGTCATCATCTCAATCTGCTGCTTTAAACCGGTCAACTCTTCTGTAACCGGATTAAGCGCCCCTTCAGCATCTTGAATCCTTTTCTCCAGATCTTTCTTTTGAACCTCAAAAGTGGTCCGCTCTTCTTCAAAGTATTTCTTCAGATCTTCAGCAGTCTTTAAACTTACTTGAAGATCTTTCTTAGCCTTTGAAGCGGCAGATTCTGTCTCAGCAAGACGGTTCCGAAGTTCGTTAATTTCATCAGTGTTCCGGTTTAACTCAGCCTGCAAGCACAATCAAAAGACAAGAAGCAAAAATCAAGCAAGTCTCAAGCACACAAACAAGTTGTCTACTTGACACTTGGGGGCTAATGGCGGTTGAAGCAATAAGCAACAGCAATTCAAAATTACAAGTCTCAAGCACACAAACAAGTTGTTTACTTGACACTTGCGGGCTAATGGATGGTTGAAGTATCATCAGAAATTTTCACAAGTATCAAATACATAAACAAGTTATCTACTTGATACTTGGGGGCTAATGTAAAGATCAATTGTTCAAACTACAAAGTTCCGGTTCACCTTCAGCACGCAGCTAAACCGGAACTTGGGGGCTGTTATGGGATAGAAGCATATCAAAAGTACAAAGTCGGAAGAAGAGGATTACCTCATATTTCTCCTTCATCAAGTTAACCAAGCTCGCTTCATAGTCCCGGCTGCTGTGGAGCCGGTTTAGATACCCAGAATAAATTTCTTGGGCGCTCATATCGGCAAGATTGGATACTTCAGTACTCCATTTGCCCTTCTCTTTATATAACTTCTCCGTTTTAGCCGTATGCTTGGCTAAAACGGTGGGCTCAGCCGGAGCAACGAAGGCAGCCCCAGTCACCACAACATCTGGAGAAGCAGGTGCAGTTGGGGGAGTCGCAGTATGAGCCGGATTGGGAGACGCCGGATTAATCTGAAGAGAATTGACCCGGGCCGGACTTGGCGGATTATGGGCATCCTCAGCAGTAGGATTCTCAGGAACGGAGATATGATCTGTAGGCGCAGGATCTTCAAGAGGAGCTATGGGCTCGCCTTCTGGAGGAACGGTCGTTGCCGGATCATCGACCGGATCATCTGTAGTGGTCTCAGCAGGAGGTTTGTTTGCCTTGGGTTTCTTGCTAGGTTTTGGTTTGCTGGAAAAAGTATGCAAAATGAGTTAACATTATAAAGCAAAAAGGAATCATAAACCGGAAAAGTTAAAAAGTTACCCTGGGACAGTTTTCAATGGAGGAAGCTGTCTGGCAGTCGATTCACCAGAAGAAGACAGTGGAGTTTCCTGATAATCAGGGTCAGACGGTTTAAGAGGTTTTCGGATAAGCCCGGCCTTGGGATGAAGGAGAGTCGGAGAAAGTATCACCTCAGCACGGCGTTTTCGAGCCGGAGTTAAAGAAATTCCGGATGATTCCACTGCCAGGCCACTATGGCGAGTGGTCCGGCGAAGAGCTTCATGCTGTTGTTTCTTCAAAATAAAATTAGGATCCAACTGAGCATAAGGATGAGAAAATTGGTATTTCCGGACGGTCCGATGACTTTTTTGTGGAAGAGGTTCTGAATCAGAGGAAAGAATAGTTACCTCAACTTCGGCCGGATTATCACCTTCAGCCAACTCCTGTGGAAAGGTTATCATTAGATACAGATATAAGTTCAAGAAAGCAAAATTCAAACCGTATTAATTCATACCTCGGAATCCGGATCATCATCTTCAGCGGGAGAACTGGCGTCAACAGCTGCTTTCCTTTTCTTATTGGCAAGGGTTTTCCGGCGAGCTTGTTTGCCGGTTTTCTCCTGAGGCTTCCTCTTCCAGAAAGGGTCATCAGCCTATTCAAAGAAAGAAAGACAATTGAAAAGACGGTTTAAAGAAACGGGTTACAAATACAGGGCAATGCAAAACTTACTGCAGGCAGCTTGTTCTTCTTATAATATGGAGCTAACCCGACCTTGCTGCAGTCTGCCAAGGAGACGTTGAGCATTTTCTTGGCTGATTCTATAACCTCCGATTTAGAGAGTTTTTCCTTGGTAAACCTTTGGGGGTCATCCGGTTTACCCGAATATTGGCACATCAGCTGTGATCGCCGGCTTAAGGGAAGGATGCTCCAAGACAACCAACAGCGCATGAAATCAGTTCCAGTCAAGCCATTGGCTATGAAGGCTCTTAACCTGGAGAGCTGTGATGAAAACCGGGTCCGCTCGACAGAGCTGAGCCGTTGTGGTAAAGGATGATCCTCCGGAATACGGGTTTCACGATAACCCGGCAAAGGGTTCTCCCCTTCAGGAGAAGTGTCAACGCAGTAAAACCATGACTTATTCCAATCCTTTGGATGTGTGTGTAAAGCGGCGTGAGGAAAAACAACGTCTCTCCTCTTCTGGATGCTAACGCCACCGAGCTCCTGATGCGGTCCACTGGTGAACTCTGTGCGCCGGTTCAGGTGAAAGAAGTCCCGGAACAAATCGACAGACGGTTCTTCTTGCAGATATACCTCCGAAAACACTTGGAAATCACAGATATTTGAAACAGAGTTGGGTCCGATATCCTGAGGGTGGAGTTGGAATGCGGCAAGAACGTCCCGGAAAAACTTTGAACCGGGAGGAGAGAAGCCTCGAGATATATGGTCAAAGAACACAATAACCTCCCCAGGCCTGGGAGTAGGGGGGCATTCATTACCCGGAGCTCGCCACTTCAAAACAGACTGAGGGCCTAAGGTACCAACTTCAGAAATTCTGACCAAGTCTTCTTCCGTGATGATGGAAGGAAGCCAGTCACAGGAGACGTATTGTTTGGCCATAGCAATGGAAGGACAAGTACTGAAAAAGATAGTGTAAAAAAACCCGGATTATGCGGGTGCAGTAGTATAAACCGGAAACTATCTATGAAAGTTACGCAATGGTTTGAACCGAGGACTAATGGCATGGTTAGACCGGCAATATCAGGAAGTTACATCATTTCCGGTTCACGACAATAAATGAGGAACAGCTAAACCGTCGCGTTCAATTTCGAAAGTTTCGCAAGAACAGGGCATAAGAGTTTAAACCGGAGCATACCTAATGGATCTACAAAGGAGAAGAAACAGTTTCCTCGTAAACAGCTAAAGTGGGACAGATCTGGGTGTGCGAGGAAAAGAAAAATAAAGTGCAAAAAAATACGAGAAGAAACGTCAGGGATCTTATGCGGAGCAGATGAATCTATAGGATTAAGTATAAGTGGCGAGATCTAAAGCTAATATTAGTGGAAGATCTGTTAACTGGGCCTAAAGGTCGCAAATCTTCTACGAAGTAAGTATCTACGAGGAACAAGACGAAGCTTTCGTTGGAAGCCCTAATGGCGGAAGAACAAGGGAGGAACACTAGCGGATAAAGATCGGTAATGAGGAAGAAAGGACGTACCTGAGCAATGGAGGACAGCGGCGGAGTTCTCTGGTCGAATCAGGTTGATGCAGCGGCCAGGAAGATCTTGACTCGGCGAGGCAACGACGGCGCTTCAAGCTCGGGTGTCAATGGAGTCTTGAAAGCTCGGGCGGCGAATGAAGGAAGAAGAAGCGAGAAGAAGGAAGAATGAAGGGGTACGGCGGTATTTATAAGCGAAAGGACAGATGCGAAGCGACAGGTGCGGGATTCGAGGGGGCAAAGATTGGATAAAGATCCTTGTGACTCCTCGATTTTTGGATAACCATTAAACAAAGCTACGGTACAGCTCACAGCATTAAATGCGGAGATGATGTCACGGTCAGATCTAGTGAATCTTGAAGATGACGTCATAGCCGGTTTACAAGAGTGTGAATACAGAAGAAAATTATACAAGACAAAGAAGACTGATATGAACAAGTTCAAATCATTCTGGGGCCTAATGTCAGGGATATGACTAGTAGGTATAAACCGGCTAGTGTAAACCGGCTTAGTTATATTATACTTGGTTGTAATATTTAGTAAAGGCTACGGCCCATGAGATCTTAGGGCCCATGTGTAGAATTAAGGTTTGTAAACCGCCAAGCGATGTAACTTGAGAGATAAGGAAGAAAAGACAGAGACCGAGGCGGACACAAGTATGAGCCGGCCTCGGGACTCTGTAAACCGGACCAGGCGTCACCTCTATATAAAGGGACGACCCGGCGACGGTTCAGGGACAAGCAACAATCAACCCGTCGAGACACAGGCAAGCGAATCCGCTCCCTACAATCCGACGCCCAAACAATACCAAACCAACTAGACGTAGGCTTTTACCTTCATCGAAGGGGCCGAACTAGTATAAACCCTCTGTGTTCTTTTGTCTGCTATGAACCCCTTCAAGCTAACCCGTGCGATGGTTCCATCATCAAGTCCGCTAAACCGGACATCTGTCGTGCTAATTCCACGACAGTCTCTATTCTTCCTATCTTACATTACAAGTTACAAATCATATGGCGGTTTACAGATCATGGACCCTCACGCCTGTTGGGCTTTAAGCTTCCTGGACTAAAACGCCTTGCTCCATGTTCAACTGGGCTTCAGTAGAAATAATCTCCATAGGCCTAAACCGAACCCTCCTGGGCGGTTTATACCTAGCACTAATATCCCTGACAGAACCGCCTCTATCTACACGCACACCTCGACTATCTTGTTGCGCTTGACGCGGGTCTAGGTGAGGAGGAACAACAAACCAAAATCTAGACCACATATATGTACATACTCATACATCGACATATTTGTTAAGTTACTTACAACACGATCTTCATTGTATGCTTGTTGCATCTGCTTTACAATGCCTTCAGTTACATCAGCACTTCCATCATCCACAATAATTATTTCAAACTTGGCATCCCTATAGTAGAAAGTTAGATCACCAGTTAAAGGTTAGTAAAGTAAATACAACAACCTTGCCATTTGAAATACACGGTTAAAAAAGTGAGTATACAACAGTGACGAAACAGGTTGTAATGTTGATCAAATACTACTGAGCATACAACAGCAACGGGAACATGTTGGATGTTTGTTACAAACAAATGTGTTGCATGATGGATTCTAAAACAGGTATAAGATACACACTGACAAATCACAAAACAGAACTTAAATTATGATTGTTGAAGACTTAAATAATGAAAACTCCAGTATGTTCAACTCCAAATGATAGTTTGAAGGCATGTATTTTCTTTTGTAAACATGGCAAGCAAAGTCCTGATAAACGTTACAATCCAAAATAATTATATTTCTCTCTGAAACCTCCAAAAATGATCTCATAGAGATTGAGCGAACAAAGGTGAAATGCCCAGTATGAGATTATACCTCCCACGTGTCGAGGCACGACTTAAAGGCATAATATCGTACTGGAATGATCTCAAGAATGGTATCTTTGCACAACTCATGTAAAAGATGGATGAAATTGCAAAAGAGTAGTTGGGTTACACTCGCCACGTCACACAATGCATTACATAAACATTCATCATCCAAATAACATCAGGGTCTGACTACGGACGAAGATCCAAATGAAAGACACCATAAATTAAATAACACAAGGTCCCGATCATCCTAGTAAGAGCCCTACTGATCCTCTCGATAAGACACGTAGTATCGCCCACGTTCTTCATCGAACTCCTAGTACAACTCTGAACCACCAGCTGTGTAGATCTCAACGGTACCTGCATCAGGTGTGGTGTAGAATCTGTGAGCCACGGAGGACCACTAGTACATAAAGGGTCATCAGACCCGGTTCATTTGGGCCTTTAGCCCCGGTTCCAGAACCGGGACAAGAGGGTCGGTACTAATGCTCTGACCCTTTAGTCCCAGTTCAATCCAGAACCGGGGCAGAAGGATGTCCACGTGGCCTGTGCACCGAGTCCAGGCAGGAGGGGCTTTAGTCCCGGTTGGTGGTACCAACCGGGACCAAAAGGCATCCACGCGTCAGCATTTCTGTGGCTGTGGTTTTTGTTTTTTTTTTTGAAAGGGGAGGGGGGTTTTAGGTTTTGGGGGGTTAATTTAGGTGTTTCATATATTGTGTTAGCTAGCTAATTAATAGAGAGAAGTGTCCTCTCTTATGTCCGTGCTTGGTCGATGCTACATACTACACATACGTATATAGAGAGGACTAGAGTCACGCTAGCTAGCTAGCTAGCTGCTAGCTAGCTAGCTAGCTGCTAGCTACTAAGCAAACGAAGGAAACAGAAGATCGTATAATCAACACACACACACACACACACACACACACACATATATATATGCATACAGAGAGAAGTAATATCGACCACCTCTCCTTCTCCGAGAGATTGGTGGAACAACAAGTTCTCGTATATCTATCCGACACTACCGGGCACATATATACAATAATTATCTCTTACAAAAACAATCTCCTATCATATGGATGCATGGTCCACATAGTATTCTCCGTCTTCAGCGATCACGTGTTCAGGGAAGAATGCCGCCAATTCCTCTTGAATTGCTCGCAGACGATCTGGTGTTAGGAGTTCATCCCGCATCCGAAACATCTAATTTGAAGTAGGGGGTCAATACATGAAATGATGCTATAAATTTGTGAATATTATTGATTGCTTACGCACTTCAAATTGTTCATCAGTGTAGCCCCGCTCACAGGTTGTGTGGCGGATGGACTCGCAAATGTAGTATCCACAATAATCATTCCCGGGTTCCTGCCACAACCACTTTACAAGAAATAGAGGTCAATCAAACTGATAAGCAAGAATGCCAAATTGGTATTGATGAAACTAGCGCTTGAATCAAGATATAGGAGATGCGCGCGCGGAACATGCTACTATATAGTACTTACTTTCGGGTATCTAAATTGTAGCTTCTTCGGCAGTCCCGGAGCTTTTTTGGTGAATTTTTTCCAAGCCCTGCCAGACAAAGAAAACAATTAGTTGATATCAGAAATGAAGTTGCTGATATATATGCATGGTGGGTAATATTGATCGATTTAACTTACCTGGCTAGCATTTGAGTCATGTCTGCATACTCCTCGGGATCTTTATGTTTAGAGTCCAAGACAGTTACTACTCCCTTCTCAAGCTTAATCTCTAAGAGAATATAGTGGAAGCTGCGCACGAACGCATGAGATCATCAATTACATCACTATAACCTTGACTGATATATAAGGGAAACCAAATATGCACAAGACAGGAACACTCACTTGAAGTTGTAAGGAAAGAGTATTATATCTTTGTTTTCATTTACCACCAACGATCGTAGCAAGTTGGTCTCGGTATCGCCGGGACGCAATTTAACCTCGGTTGCATCTATGAGGTATGTGTTAATAAACCCAATATCGCCTACTTGTCTTTTCTTCAATTCGACGATCTTCAATCTGCATAATATAGTGAGGATAATTATAAATACATGCAATGAAGATCAGCTATATAGAGAGACTTAATGACAGAAGTAGTACTACTTACAGACAGTAGCAGGTGACCGTTGCTTTATCGAGGGCCAATTGATTGAAAAACTGATAGAACTCCTCAAATGGAACAGGCAATAGGTCAATTCCAACGAGGTCATGCTCCGGTTTAACTCTCAAATACAAGTTATCCCTCCCCCAGACTCTCTGCAGATTTTCAAGTACCAATCATGCAATCTTCGCATATTCGTTGATAGAGATCTTTCATTTTTGACGAGAGGCTTTTTGTACTCGTATCTTTCTATCTGCACTTCCAAGAAATCATAGTGTGCATCGTCGGACGCGTAATCTGCAAGATTGGTATAACCGGGCACCATCCTCGGATCATTAGCGACCATGTCGCTAGACACCTTGAGCGGGGGGCACGATTGGTCAGCTTGTTCGCCGAGCTGGGCAATTTGTTTCCCAACTCGCCCTTCTGCTAACCTCTGATCACTTTTAGTACTTCCCGACCGCTTCGCTGCTTGATATGTCTTTTGGATCATGCGTTCATAGTTGTCCTGCGTCTTACTTTGCGCTGGTTGCTTCAGGGCAGCAAGAGTGCGCTTTGCTTTCACCGCATCTATCTTCTCCTCTGGAGGTGGATGTCTCTGGGCTTTCAACCTTTCAAAAAAGTCCTTCACTTGGCCTTGAGCGATCTTCGTGTTTTCCTCGTCGGACCTCTCGTACGGTAACTTCTCTAGAGGCGTGAGAGAAGGACCGAATCTGCATCGCCTCCCGCCTCTGGCTGTACTGGTAGACGTCGCCGAACCAGACGAAGCGGCTGTCTTTTTTACTTGCTTACGCGCCGGAGCAGGAGCAGCCGGAGCGGCGGCAGGTCTCTTCCACCCTTGCTGATTAGGCGGAGAAGGAGGCGGAGTGCTGCCACGCGCCGGCGGCGAAGGAGGCGGAGTGCCGCCACGCGCCGGAGAAGGAGCCGGAGTGCCCTGATGGTCACTCGCCGGAGGAGGAGGCGGTGGAGGAGGCGGAGTGCCCTGACTCGCCGGAGGAGGAGGAGGAGGCGGAGGCGTCCAGTTGAGAATGTTGATTAGGTCCTTCCGCCATAGGCATGGAGTCTTCAGTGAAGAACCCAGCCGAGTCTCCCCTTCACCGGTAGGGTGGTCAAGCTGGAGCTCCTCAAATCCCTCAGTTATTTCGTCGACCATCACCCTAGCATATCCTTCTGGAATCGGCCTGCAGTGAAAAGTGTCGTCGGGTCCAGAAGGATAAAATGAGCCAGCAGCCGCCTTGACCTTCAGATTCATCCACTGCGCCATAAGGTGGCAATTTTGTGCCTGCGTGATAGCATCCACAGGATTCCTGGCAGTAGCCGTCAAGGCAGGCTCTGGCTGAAGCAGCTCGGTGGAAGCCACGCTGCTTCTCCGCTGAGATGGCGGGGTAGCTTCGGGGGAAGCTTCGGCAATTCTTTTCTCCCGATTTGCTTCCCGTTCCTCTATCGCTTGTATTCTGGCCCGCAGCGCCTGGATTTCGGTCTGCTCCATTTTCTTCCTCCTGTCGTGGCATTTGTAGCCTCCTGCGTCCGGAAACCCAGCACGCCACGGAAGGGAGCCTGGCGTGCCTCGTGTCCGTCCAGGGTGCTCAGGATTCCCGAGGGCCATTGTCAGCTTGTCGTTCTCTCTGTCGGGGATGAACGTCCCTTCATGCGCTGCTTTGATATACTGTCGCATCTTCCTGAGTGGTGTTTCCAATTGCTTGTCCGTCCAAATGCACCACCCTGTTACAGGGTCCAAGGTTCCGCCAGCCCCGAAGAACCAAGTCCGGCAACGTTCTGGCCAGTGCATTGTCTCTGGTTCGATCCCTTTCTGAAGCAGATCATTCTCAGCCTTGGCCCACTTAGGCCGGGCTACGAGGTAGCCGCCCGACCCCGTGCGATGGTGATGCATCTTCTTCGCAGCATTTATCCGGTTTGTCTCCGACATCTTCTGACTCTTTTCCGACTTCTTATGGGCCACAAATGCGGGCCAGTCATCTTTGATCTTCTCATATATGCCCACGAATTCTGGAGTCTTTTTATCTTTGACAAACGTATTCAGTTTTTTCTTCCATGGCCTGAATTGGTCTGCCATCTTCGAAAGTGCAGCAGACTTGATTAACTCCTCTAATTGGGTTCGCCGGATCAACCTTTCGCGGTAGGACGAAATTTGACTTCAGCTCAGTCCAAAGATCTTCTTTCTGCATATCAGTGACATAAGTCACCTGAGCATCGTTTGCAGCCGGCTTTAACCATTGATGGATGCTGATCGGGATCTTGTCCCTAACCAGAACCCCGCACTGATTAACAAATGCGTTCTTTGTCCGGATGGGTGCAATCGGCTCGCCGGAGCGCGAGATTTCTGAGATCTCAAACTTTTCATCCGGCCTCAACTTTTTCTTCGCTCCTCGTCTCTTTACCGAAGATTTGCTCGATCCGGAGGGCTAGAAAAAGGAACAAAGACGAGAGTTAATGAATGAATCAAATAACTAGTCAGCACATGCTTAACTAACATATATACCTCCTGGCCGGACTCGGTTCGGTCACCGGAGCCAGCATCACGGTCTCCTTCTTGCACCGGCATTGGGTCACCGGAGCCGTCCTCACGGTCTACTTCTTCCATGTGCATTGGGTCACCGGATCCATCAATATCATAGCCTAGATCTTCCAGCTGCAGCTCTTTTTCGACCTGCTCATTGGTGTCGTTGAGAAACGACAAGACGACATTTTGTCCGTGTGCGATTATGTCCATCAACATCGCTTCTTGTGCTAGGTCTCGGGTGTTGTCGTCCATTGTTTCTACAAATATTTACAACATGCCAATTATTATTCAAACATGACAGATGGATATATTAATGGCAAACGTAGAACTAGCTTCAACCCTCGACTGCTCGGCGATCCACAAACCCTAGACCCCCTCATGTCACATTTTGTCTAGTGTCAAAGGATTCAACAAAACCAATACTTCATCATTAGGCGAAAGTAACAGTAGCATGATGGTACGAAGCTCTCCAAAGTTGTCTTGGAACGGAGTCCCCAGATAAGATAATTCGTAACAAAAGACGGATTATCCTATCAGGGACTTCGTTCCAGAACAACTTTGCATAACTTTGTACCAAAATGCCCCGGTTACTTCTGGCAAATGATGAAGTCATGGAATTCTTCAATACTTTGACACTAGCTAGGCAACCTCTCTCGACCCCTCGACCCCCGACTTCTCGGCGATCCACAACCCTAGTCCCCCTCATGTCACATTTTTTCTAGTGTCAAATGATTCAACAAAACCAATACTTCATCATTAGGCGAAAGTAACAGTAGCATGATGGTACGAAGCTCTCCAAAGTTGTTTTGGAACAGAGTCCCAGATAAGATAATCCGTAACAAAAGACGGATTATCCTATCAGGAACTCCGTTCAAAACATCTTTGCATAACTTCGTACCAACATGCCCCGGTTACTTCTGGCAAATGATGAAGTCATGGAATTCTTCAATACTTTGACACAGGTAGGCAACCTCTCG
>LR738710.1:64233740-64330809 GCA_902687465.1 Secale cereale
GTAACAAAAGACGGATTATCCTATCAGGAACTCCGTTCCAGAACATCTTTGCATAACTTCGTACCAACATGCCCCGGTTACTTCTGGCAAATGATGAAGTCATGGAATTCTTCAATACTTTGACACTAGCTAGGCAACCTCTCTCGACCCCTCGACCCCCGACTGCTCGGCGATCCACAACCCTAGACCCCCTCATGTCACATTTTGTCGAGTGTCAAAGGATTCAACAAAACCAATACTTCATCATTAGGCGAAAGTAACAGTAGCATGATGGTACGAAGCTCTCCAAAGTTATTTTGGAACGGAGTCCCAGATAGGATAATTCGTAACAAAAGACGAATTATTCTATCAGGAACTCCGTTCCAGAATATCTTTGCATAACTTTGTACCAAAATGCCCCGGTTACTTCTGGCAAATGATGAAGTCATGGAATTCTTCAAAACTTTGACCCCCGACTACTCGGCGATCCACAACCCTAGACCCCCGACTGCTAGGCAACCTCTCGACCCCTCGACCTTCGGCCTCTCGGTCCCTCGACGACCCTCGACCCCGGCCCCCCCTAATGTCGAAGTTATCGGGGAGGGTGTATATTGACATAGACATATCTGATAAAAAAAAGAGGAAGAAGAAGAAAAAAGGTAGCGCTAGAGGAGAAGATCGAAGAAAAAAAAAAGAAAAAAAAAGGAGAAGAAGAAAGGAATAGAGGAGAAGAAGAGAAAATTTCTCTTCTTCTCCTCTATTCCTTTCTTCTTCTCCTCTTTTTTTCTTTTTTTTCTTCTTCTTATTTATTTCTCCTCTTCTTCCTCTCGTCTTCTTTTTTCTTTCCTCTTTCTTATTTTCTTCTTTCCTATCCTTCTTTTTCTAAATTTGTAACTTTTGCATATATAAAACTTTCTATATATATTTAGCATATATAAACAAAAAACTATATAGCCACATACACATATATATACATCACATACACACATCACATATATACAGCAACTTCCTAAGAAAAAATTTATTTATATACACATACAAATATATTTAACATATATATTTAGCAAATTCCTAAGAAAAAAAATATACACATACATATAAATACAGCAACTATATATACAACAACTATATATACTGCAATTTATATAAACATAAAAAAAATATACACATATATACATATATACACAGCAACTATATATATACAGCAATATTAAACATAAAAAAAGGGAGCCCCTCACATCGCGCGACGGGGCTGGGCGGCGCGACGGCGGCGGGGCGGGGCGGCGACGAGGCGGCGTCGGGGCGCGGAGGCGCGACGGCGGCGGGGCGGGGCGCGCGGCGCGACGGCGACGGGCCGGCCGGGGCGCGGCGACGGCGCGGGGCGGGGCGGAACGGGGTCGCGGGGCGGGGCGACGGCGACGAGGCGGCGTCGGGGCGGCGTCGGGGGCGACGGCGACGGCGACGGGGCGACGGGGGCGACGGCGACGGCGACGGGGCGACGGGGGCGGGGAAGGAGAGGGAGGCATCGGGGGCGGGGAAGGAGAGGAAGAAGGAAACTGCCCAAAATTTCGCAAGTCCTGGTTATATAGGAGCTGTATTAGTCCCGATTGGTGGCTGAAACCGGGACTAAAGGGGGGTATTAGTCCCGGTTTCAACCACCAACCGGGACTAATGCCACCCTTTAGTCCCGGTTGCTGCCACCAACCGGGACTAAAGGCCTTGCTGCGGTGCGGTGGGAAGTTTAGTCCCACCTCGCTAGTTGAGAGAGGCCTGCACCAGTTTATAAGCCCCGCTGCCTCTCTCCTCTCGAACTCCTCTAAACTGCAGGCTATGGGCCTATACTGACACTGCTTTGCCTGTGGGCTTGCTGGGCTTACTACGGGCCTGAATCCTGGCCCATGGTTGGGTTTCTAGTCGTATTCAGGCCGTGTGGGCCCAGTAGGTGGCATTTTTTATATTTTTTTTCTTTGTTGCTTTATTTTTTAGTTTTGTTTCTACTTTCAACAAAATACTTACTGTTGCTATTTTTATTTATTTGTTTTCTTTGTTGCTTTATTTATTTGATTTTGTTTCTACTTACAAAAAAATACTTATTGTTGCTATTTTTTTTCAAGTTTTTTTGTTTTGTTTTCTGCATTATTTATTTTCTTTTGTTTTTTGCTTTATTTTTTAATTCTTTCTGGTAAAACCAATTACAAACTTTCTGTTAGTGCAAGTAGTATTCAAATTTGAATAGTTTAAATTTGAAATTATTTGTTTTCTTTGTTGCTTTATTTATTTTATTTTGTTTCTACTTACAATGAAATACTTATTGTTGCTATTTTTTATTTTTTTGCAAGTTTTTTTGTTTTCTGCATTATTTATTTTCTTTTATTTTTTGTTTTATTTTTTAATTCTTTCTGGTAAAACCAATTACAAACTTTCTGTTAGTGCAAATTTGAATAGTACAAACGGACAATGGTATCATACTCGTTTGTTACAAAGTTGGCATGGTATCATCATAATAGTTGCGGAAAAAACTCTTCACTTTTTCTTCGCTTGTGTCATTTGCTTATTGCGCCGTAACCATGGATAATCTTCATCGTTTATCAGGATGCTTGGGCCAGCCTTGACTTTGAAGGGAGGAATTTCATGAAACATTTCATAATCTTCAGACATGTCTGTCTTGCCCTCCACTCCCAGGATGTCCCTTTTTCCTGAAAGAACTATGTGGCGCTTTGGCTCATCGTATGATGTATTTGCTTCCTTATCTTTTCTTTTTCTCGGTCTGGTAGACATGTCCTTCACATAGATAACCTGTGCCACATCATTGGCTAGGACGAACGGTTCGTCAGTGTATCCAAGATTTTTCAGATCCACTGTTGTCATTCCGTACTGTGGGTCTACCTGTACCCCGCCTCCTGACAGATTGACCCATTTACACTTAAACAAAGGGACCTTAAAATCATGTCCGTAGTCAAGTTCCCATATGTCCACTATGTAACCATAATATGTGTCCTTTCCCCTCTCGGTTGTTGCATCAAAGCGGACACCGCTGTTTTGGTTGGTGCTCTTTTGATCTTGGACAATCATGTAAAATGTATTCCCATTTATCTCGTATCCTTTGTAAATCAATACAGTCAAAGATGATCCCCTGGACAACAAGTACAACTCATCACAAACAGTGTTGTCACCTCTGAGACGTGTTTCCAACCAACTGCTGAAAGTCCTGATGTGTTCACGTGTAATCCAGTCGTCGCACTGCTCCGGGTGTTTGGAGCGCAGTCTGTTCTTGTGTTCATCGACATACGGGGTCACCAATGTAGAGTTCTGTAGAACTGTGTAGTGTGCTTGAGACCAAGAATATCCGTCCCTGCATATTATTGAGTCCCTTCCAAGCGTACCTTTTCCAGTCAGTCTCCCCTCGTACCGCGATTTAGGGAGACCTATCTTATTAAGGCCAGGAATGAAGTCAACACAAAACCCGATGACATCCTCTGTTTGATGGCCCATGGAGATGCTTCCTTCTGGCCTTGCGCGGTTACGGACATATTTCTTTAGGACTCCCATGAACCTCTCAAAGGGGAACATATTGTGTAGAAATACGGGCCCCAGAATGACAATCTCGTCGACTAGATGAACTAGGACGTGTGTCATGATATTGAAGAAGGATGGTGGGAACACAAGCTCGAAACTGACAAGACATTGCGCCACATCACTCCTTAGCCTCGGTACGATTTCTGGATCGATCACCTTCTGAGAGATTGCATTGAGGAATGCACATAGCTTCACAATGGCTAATCGGACGTTTTCCAGTAGAAGCCCCCTCAATGCAACCGGAAGCAGTTGCGTCATAATCACATGGCAGTCATGAGACTTTAGGTTCTGGAACTTTTTCTCTGCCATATTTATTATTCCCTTTATATTCGACGAGAAGCCAGTCGGGACCTTCATACTGAGAAGGCATTCAAAGAAGATTTCTTTCTCTTCTTTCGTAAGAGCATAGCTGGCAGGACCTTCATAGTGCTTCGGAGGGATGCCGTCTTTTTCGTGCAAACGTTGCAGGTCCTCCCGTGCCTCAGCTGTATCTTTTGTCTTTCCATACACGCCCAAGAAGCCTAGCAGGTTCACGCAAAGGTTCTTCGTCACATGCATCACGTCGATTGAAGAGCGGACCTTTAGGTCTTTCCAGTAGGGTAGGTCCCAAAATATAGATTTCTTCTTCCACATGGGTGCGTGTCCCTCATCGTCATTCGGAACAGCTAGTGCGCCGGGGCCCTTTCCAAAGATTACGTGTAAATCATTGACCATAGCAAGTACGTGATCACCGGTACGCATGGCGGGCTTCTTCCGGTGATCTGCCTCGCCTTTGAAATGCTTGCCTTTCTTTCGACATTGATGGTTGGTCAGAAGAAATCGACGATGGCCCAGGTACACATTCTTCCTGCACTTGTCCAGGTATATACTTTCAGTGTCATCTAAACAGTGCGTGCATGCGTGGTATCCTTTGTTTGTCTGTCCTGAAAGGTTACTGAGAGCGGGCCAATCGTTGATGGTCACGAACAGCAACGCCTTTAGGTCAAATTCCTCCTGTTTGTGCTCATCCCACGCATGTACACCGTTTCCATTCCACGGCTGTAAAAGTTCTTCAACTAATGGCCTTAGGTACACATCAATGTCGTTGCCGGGTTGCTTAGGGCCTTGGATGAGAACTGGCATCATAATGAACTTCCGCTTCATGCACATCCAAGGAGGAAGGTTATACATACATAGAGTCACGGGCCAGGTGCTGTGATTGCTGCTCTGCTCCCCGAAAGGATTAATTCCATCCGCGCTTAAAGCAAACCATACGTTCCTTGCGTCCTTTGCAAACTCCTCCCAGTACTTTCTCTCGATTTTTCTCCATTGCGACCCGTCAGCGGGTGCTCTCAACTTCCCGTCTTTCTTACGGTCCTCACTGTGCCATCGCATCAACTTGGCATGCTCTCTGTTTCTAAACAAACGTTTCAACCGTGGTATTATAGGAGCATACCACATCACCTTCGCAAGAACCCTCTTCCTGGCGGGCTCGCCATCAACATCACCAGGGTCATCTCGTCTGATCTTATACCGCAATGCACCGCATACCGGGCATGCGTTCAGATTGTTGTATGCACCGCGGTAGAGGATGCAGTCATTAGGGCACGCATGTATCTTCTGCACCTCCAATCCTAGAGGGCATACGACCTTCTTTGCTGCGTATGTACTGTCGGGCAATTCGTTATCCTTCGGAAGCTTCTTCTTCAATATTTTCAGTAGCTTCTCAAATCCTTTGTCAGCCACAGCATTCCCTGCCTTCCACTGCAGCAATTCCAGTACGGTACCGAGCTTTGTGTTGCCATCTTCGCAATTGGGGTACAACCCTTTTTTGTGATCCTCTAACATGCGATCGAACTTCAGCTTCTCCTTTTGACTTTCGCATTGTGTCCTTGCATCGACAATGACCCGGCGAAGATCATCATTTGGTTCCTCTTGATCTTCAGCAGCTTCACCCGTTGCAGCATCATTGGGCACATCGTCTGGTTCCTCTTGATCTTCACCAGCTCCCCCCATTGCAGCATCACCGTATTCAGGGGGCACATAGTTGTCATCGTACTCTTCTTCTTCGCCGTCTTCCATCATAACCCCTATTTCTCCGTGCCTCGTCCAAACATTATAGTGTGGCATGAAACCCTTGTAAAGCAGGTGGGAGTGAAGGATTTTCCGGTTAGAGTAAGACATCGTATTCACACATTTCGTGCATGGACAACACATAAAACCATTCTGCTTGTTTGCCTCAGCCGCATTTAGAAACTCACGCACGCCCTTAATGTACTCGGAGGTGTGTCTGTCACCGTACATCCATTGCCGATTCATCTACATGCATTTATATATAATTAAGTGTGTCAAAAACCATTACAGAACATCATAAATAGATAATTAAGTGACCAAATGGATAAATGTTCATCATCACATTAAAACCAAAGTACATACATATATAGTTCTCATCTAACAACATATAGCTCTCCATACACATCGAAACTATGTAAAACATTTCAACGCGAAAACAAATGCTATCATAATCGCAACCAAGGTAACAATTGATCCAACGGCATAATGATACCAAGCCTCGGTATGAATGGCATATTTTCTAATCTTTTTAATCTTCAACCGCATTGCATCCATCTTGATCTTTTGATCATCGACGACATCCGCAACATGCAACTCCAATATCATCTTCTCGTCCACAGTTTTTTTTATTTTTTCCTTCAAGAATTTGTTTTCTTCTTCAACTAAATTTAACCTCTCGACAATAGGGTCCATCTTGATCTTGTGATCATCGATAACTTCCGCAACATGCAACTCCAATTCCATCTTCTCCTCCTCCATTTTTTTCCAATTTTTTCTTTAACGAAATTTTTTCCTCTTCAACTAAATTTAACCTCTCCACAAGAGGGTCGGTTGGAATTTCTGGTTCAACTACCTCCTAGACATAATAAAACATCTATGCATGTCAGGTTGGTCGGCATAACTATCATAAGCACTAAAACAAATAGTTATAAATTAAAGATAATATACCACATCCGAATCGTAGACCGGACGAGGGCCCACGTGGGCGGATATCAAAACCATCGCACTATATAATAACAAGCAATAATAAACGTAAGAAAATTAGACAAATATCTATCTAAAGCAATAATAAAAGTAAGAAAAGCATGGACATAACAAGAGGCTCACCACGGTGGTGCCGGTGACGAGATCGGCGGGGGCGATCGACGGCGGCGAAGACGGGGACGGGACGTGACGGACCACTAAACCTAGACAAATCTCGGAGAAAATAGAGCTTCGAGAGGAGAAAAGCTTAACTAGTGTGGCTCGGGCATTCCACCAAACACGTTGTGTGCATAGGAGGTGAGCTAGAGCACCACTAACCCCTCTCCCCCTCGGCCAGAAAAAAAACAGAGCAGTGAGCTCTGCTCTTGAGTGAGGGGGTTTATATAGGCAACTCACTGGTCCCAGTTGGTGCTACAAACCGGGACTAAAGGGGTGCCTTTGGTCCCGGTTCATAACACCAACCGGGACCAATAGTGGTGGGCCAGGAGCAAGAGCCATTGGTCCCGGTTTTTAGTTCCAACCGGGACCAATAGGTCCAGACGAACCGGGACCAATGGCCCACGTGGCCCGGCTGGCCCCCTGGGCTAACGAACCGAGTCCAATACCCCCATTGGTCCCGGTTCTAGATTGAACCGGGGCTAATGGGCTGGACCAATGCCCTATTTTCTACTAGTGGACTCAGCAATCCCGTTCCCTGGTAGCAATACTATCAAAGCCTTGGGTGTGGAACAAGGCTGAAGAACAAGGTTGCAGCTGCACTAGCACTAGCTTACGTGTTTAGAGCGAGAAGAGAAGTGCCATCGATCGACAAAGTGATCATGAAGTGATCCTATCTAAGCACGTCAAACATAACCCCACCGTGTTCACTTCCCGAACCCCTTCGGAAAGCGACCGTCACGGTTACTCACGCTGGTAGTGTATTATGAACATAGCGTCAAGTTTTCTACAACCGGATATTAAAAAAATTCCCATCTGCCACATAACCGCGGGCACGGCTTTCTAAAGATCAAAACCCTGCAGGGGTGTCCCAACTTGGCCCATCACAAGCTCACGATCTACGGAGTCACAACTCCAAGGTTGGAAGACCTGAGTATTCTCGGAATCCCGTGCTCAAGATATTTCAATTATAGGAAAGTGTTACATATGGGGCATTACAAACTCTCCTACACAACAAAAAGATCTCATCCCGTGCTCTAGGACTGGAAGAAGGAAGGATACTCGGAATGAAGGTGATCTTCTTGTTCCCACGTAGCTTCTCGGTCAGTATGGTGTGACCACTTAACTTTTAAGAACTTGATTGACTTGTTGCAAGTTTTGCGCTCAGTTTCCTCAAGAATAGCAACAGGGTGCTCACGATAAGATAAGTCTTGTTGAAGATCAATCTCCTTGAACGGAATGGTGCATTCAGGTGTCTTGAAGCACTTGCGGAGTTGAGACATGTGAAACACATCATGAACATTTGCAAAGTTGGAGGGGAGCTCAAGTTGATAGGCTAGATCACCTATTTTGCCAAGAATCTTGAAAGGGCCAACATATCTAGGAGCAAGCTTTCCTTTGATACCGAATCTTTGGGGTCCTTTCATAGGAGAAACACGGAGATAGACATGATCCCCAATGTCGAAGGCCAAATCACGATGATTTACGTCATAGTAACTCTTTTGACGCGATTGAGCGGCTTTGAGATTCTCATGTATGACTTTGCACATCTCTTCGGCTTCTAAGATCAAGTCATTGCCAAGAAGTTGACGTTCACCAGTCTCTGACCAGTTGAGAGGGGTACGGCACTTTCTGCCATATAGGATTTCAAAAGGAGATTTGCCGGCACTTGCTTGGAAACTGTTGTTGTAAGAGAACTCGGCAAACGGGAGACAATCTTCCCACTTCATGCCAAAAGAGATGACACAAGCTCTGAGCATGTCTTCGAGGATCTGGTTCACTCTTTTGACTTGACCACTAGTCTGAGGGTGAAACGTAGTGTTGAAACGAATCTTAGTGCCCATGGTTGTTTGAAAGGAGTCCCAGAACTTGGATGTGAATAAACTTCCACGGTCTGAGGAGATGACTTGAGGAATGCCATGCAACGAAACAATTCTCGAAGTGTACAACTCTGCCAACTGAGCTGCATTGATGAATTCATTGACGGGAAGGAAGTGAGTTACTTTGGTTAGCTTGTCAATGACTACAAAGATAGCATCATTCCCTTCTTGGACTTAGGAAACCCAGTGACGAAATCCATTTCAATGTGGTCGAATTTCCACTCGGGAATAGGTAGAGGTTGGAGGAGACCGGCTGGACGTTGATGCTCTGCCTTCACTCTTCTGCAGACATCACATTCATTCACGAATTGGGCAATCTCCCTTTTCATGCGAGTCCACCAGTAAGATTGCTTGAGGTTTTGGCACATCTTGGAACTTCCGGGATGAATCGAGAGGAGAGAGTCATGTGCTTTGTTCATTATGAGCTCCCTGAGATCACCCTTGGGAACCACAATTCCGTCCTCAAAGAACAAGGTGTCTTTCTCGTCCACACGATAGCACTTGTATTTGGGAGTACCCTTAGCAATACCATGTTTCACTTTCTGCACCATAGCATCACTTAGTTGGGCCTCACGGATCTGATCTTCCAAGGTAGGAGCAACTTGAAGATTTGCAAGAAAGCCTTATGGAACAACTTGGAGGTTGACCTTCCTGAATGATTCACAAAGCTCAGGCTGAAACGGCTTGAGAAGGAGACTGTTGCAATATGCCTTTCTGCTCAAGGCATATGCAATGACATTGGCCTTGCCAGGTGTGTACTCAATGCTTGGATCATACTCCTGGATCATCTCAACCCAGCGAGTCTGGCGAAGGTTCAGGTTAGGCTGTGTGAAGATGTACTTCAAGCTCTTGTGATCGGTGAAGATGTCTACTTTTCTACCCAACAGAAGGTGTCTCCACGTGATCAAGGCATGTACCAGATATATCCGGAGCAAAAACACTAGAAGTCATTCGTTTCCCCGGAGAAGTAACTTGCAACTTTTGGGGTAATGCCACTTTGCTCACATTGTGCTTGGATGCAAATGGATATGAAATGAAAGAACATGATGCACCCCGAATCAAACAAAACTTTAGCAGGTTTAAAATTGACTGGAAAGTTACCAAGTATCACATCTGAAGAATTCTCCGATTGAGTTGCATACATCAGATTCACTATTGCTTGCTTGGGATTGTGCTTGACAATAGCAGTGCTGTCAGGTGGAGGAGGCGGAAGGCGCCTTGGGTTGGGACACTTGTTAGCATAGAGACCCTTCTGAGTACACTTCTGAGAGAGGACGGTGATAAGGACCACTTGACTTCGAAGCTTGAAAGTGATTCTTGGACTGATTGCTTGGGTTGGATGGGTGGGAGAAGGCATAGCCACCAGATGCTTGTTGTTGTTGTTGAGAGGGTGGAGCACTGGAGGAGGTGGAAGCCAAAACTTCTGCTGCTTTGTGACCACTTGGGAAGAAGAGGAGGAGTTGACAGCATCTCTGATTCTCTTTTTGGAAGCTTCAACCTTGAGCTGGGCTGCCTCTTGCTTAAGGGCCATGTTATAGAATTGATCAAATTCATCCGGCTCAAACAAGGTGAGAGCTAGTTGGAGTTCATCCTTCAGACCACCACGGAACTGATAAATCTTGCTCTTGGACTCTGTGATGTCTTGCTTGGCATAGCGGGCAAGGTTCTGGAACTTGACATTGTATTGATAGTTGGACATGGTGCCTTGCTTCAGGTTGCGGAATTGCTCACGCATGCCTTCAGTGACACTTTTTGGAATGTGGTGAGAGCGGAAATCCTTGCCGAAGTCAGACCACAAGATTTCACGTCCCTCTCTGGAATCTTTGTACTGTTGCCACCAATCAGCAGCTTGGTCTTTGAGTTGGAAGGCGGTAAACTTGGCATAATCCACTGCATTCAAAGTGCTTCTTGATGTTTGTTATCTAGTCTTCAGCATCTAGCGGATCCACACAGTAACTGAAAGACCTCAGTTGGTTTGCCAGGAACTGGTTGAGTGTAGCAAAGTGAGGTTGATTGAACAGATTGGCTTGGCCTTGGTTCCCATGACCACCTTGATTTGCTTGGTTGGCTTGAATGTTCTGCATCATTTGCATAAGCATCTGGGTGTTCTGGTTTGTCGCTTGCATAATTGCTCTCCAGGCCTCAGACGGAGGAGGAGGGGAAGGAGGACGATCAGGAACCTCTTCACCCTCTGGGTTAGCATTGGGAACCTTCTTAGGAGCCATCCTGAATGAGATGACAACTATTAGCCATTGATTGAAAGAAATAAGCTGAATCAACGGCTAGAACTTGCAACATAAGTCTTCACAAGAACATTGGAACAAAATGAACGAATGTAATTCACAGTTCAATGGTACGACAATCTTCTCGAGAAGCCACTTGGGAGAACAAAATGTAAATAAAAAACAACAAGGAGCAGATAGAACAAATACAAGATAGAAGCTTCGTCCCACATGTTCGTGCTGAAAGCTCATGGAACGTGTTACAAAAGGGTTTTGCAATCCCTGGATCAGCATAGCCAAGGACCCTTTAAGATGCAACTCCTGATCGGAACAAACGCCCATAAAACCACTTCACTCAATGTTGAACCCCGAACTCCATATCATGCATTCGTTGGAAGAATGCCTACGAGCTACTAGATGAAGTCACCTATTAATTTCTGAAAGTTTCCAGTTATGCAATCGGGTGTTGGGGATACAGGGGAAGCACCGCGCACTGAACTCTAAACCTACATCCAGCTGTATCCATCCTTCAACACATAACCAGTTATTTCCGGAAACCGTTTACCTCAGACCTTCAAAACGCATCTGCTATACAAGCTATGGCAATACTCCCGAACTACCTCCCCAGTACTGGGTGATGTCGGGGTTATCTTTCCACCAACCGCATAGAAGAGTTTTCGATGTCGGCCGTCTTAAGTATTCCATAACCGCTATAATAGATTTGTGACGACAACACCTCGGAGCTCAACTCCCCGGGACACTGCCACAACCGCTAAATGACAGGAGGCATCGAGAACAATGTTCTCGTCACAAAGACATCGGAACAATCCAAACAATACTCGCGTGATCCTAAAAAAATTAGTGAATTTTTGAGAGTAGAAGAGATAGAGTAATCGTCAGGAGTCCTCAACAGAGTGATAAAGGGATGAGGAGTAAAGAAATCCTACTCTATATATATATATATATATATATATATATATATAGGACTCAAAAACATTTCCAAGTGTGTGACTAGACTCAACCGTCAACGATTCGATCTATCAGTCGGGGCTCCTAGTTCGGAGAAGGATCTGATTACCAACTTGTAATGCCTAGTATGAGATTATACCTCGCACGTGTCGAGGCACGACTTAAAGGCATAATATCATACTGGAATGATCTCAAGAATGGTATCTTTGAACAACTCATGTAAAAGAGGGATTAAATTGCAAAAGAGTAGTTCGCTTACACTCGCCACATCACACAATGCATTACATAAACATTCATCATCCAAATAACATCAGGGTCCGACTACGGACGAAGATCCAAATGTAAGATACCATAAAATAAATAACACAAGGTCCCGATCATCCTAGTAAGAGCCCTACCGATCCTCTGGATAAGACACGTAGTATCGCCCACGTTCTTCATCGAACTCCCAGTACAACTCTGAACCACCAGCTGTGTAGTTCTCAACGGTACCTGCATCTGGTGTGGTGTAGAATCTGTGAGCCACGGAGGACTCAGCAATCCCGTTCCTGGGTAGCAATACTATCAAAACCTTGGGTGTGGAACAAGGCTGAAGAACAAGGTTGCAGCTGCACTAGCACTAGCTTACGTGTTTAGAGCGAGAAGAGAAGTGCCATCGATCGACAAAGTGATCACGAAGTGATCCCATCTAAGCACGTCAAACATAACCCCACCGTGTTCACTTCCCAAACCCCTTCGGAAAGCGACCGTCACGGTTACTCACGCTGGTAGTGTATTATGAACATAGCTTCAAGTTTTCTACAACCGGATATTAACAAATTCCCATCTGCCACATAACCACGGGCACGGCTTTCGAAAGACCAAAACCCTGCAGGGGTGTCCCAATTTAGCCCATCACAAGCTCACGATCTGCGGAGTCGCAACTCCAAGGTGGGAAGACCCGAGTATTCTCAGAATCCCGTGGTGAAGATATTCCGACTAAGGTAAAACTAATCCAGCAAGATCTCGGATGGGCGATGCTACAGGTTTTTACCAGCCCTCGGGTTTCCCCAAGGTGGCCCCGCAGGCGCTCCAGTTTGGACCAACACTCATGCGGAGCACTGGCCCCGGTTGTTGATTAAGAAAAGCGTTTATAACTCCCTATGCAAGTTTTAGTTGTTAGGCAAATGTAAAACCAATGTTGGGCCTTGCTGGAAAAGCTTTAGCGCTAAGCGGGTTATCGTGGGGGGCCTAGAAACCCCAACCATGTTAGGGACGCAAAATCAATGAACATAACACCGGTTTAAACGGTTCCTAGGGAGGCATGAGTGGAAGAAAACACGAAGCAAAGGCTTAGCCTTCCACCCATTGCCAAATATATAGATGATTTAGTTTAACAGATTATATATTGTGACATCCCACCAATAACTTCAACATGAAGCAAGAATCTTCAAATCTTCTCCTACAACTAACAATGCTATAAGAGGGGCTGAGCGAAGCTTACGTAGCCAATCAAAGGTTTGCTAGGTTGGGTGGTTAGAGAGGTTCATGGCAACAATTGGAGGCTGACAAACAGACATATGCATCGAGGCAATAAGCTAAAGAGCGAAACATCTAGCATAGGCAAAGATAGTAATGATATCTGGGTCAGGTCATCTTGCCTGTTAAATCCTCGGACGGAACGCAACCTTGCTCCTCACACTCAACCTCGATAGAAACCATGTACTCCGTATCGTCACCCGGCTCTAACCAAACACAACAATGCAACAACGGAACAAAATCAATCAACATGCAGTGCTCAATCACATGATGCATGAACATGAAGCATATGAACATGGAAGAAATGATGCATGGCCTAGGGGTCACAAGAATGCAATAACATCACAACCAACAAGATCAAAGACAAACATAAGCAAGCAAAGGAACCACTTAACAAGTTTATGTAGTTTACCAAACAAGCAACCAACATGTCTTAAAGAGGTCAGTTAACATGGCAAGGGTGCAACTAACATAACAGCAACATGCTAGCACATTTAAATGGGCTGGAAATAAATACAACAATATCCAGAAACTCCCATATTCATTTATTTGCATCTGGGACAGATTTGAAAAACTTCTATGAAAGAGTTGTCAAACATGCTAAACAACAGCACCAAAATATTCTACACATTTTTCTACCCCAAATGCATAAAAAGTTTGTTAAATTTGGAGCTATAGATAATTAGTTATGATTTTTGCAAGTTTAAGCATTTTTAAAATAAGTTTAAATTCAAACAGCATTTAAATGTTTTAAACATGGCAGCAAGTAGCATATTCATGATCTACACAAAATTCTAATCACTTTCATATAGGACTCAAATTCATCTGAAACATAAATATGCAGATATTAAATAAATAAGAAAAACAGAAAAGAAAAAGAAATAAATCAAAACAGGCGCCAGGGTCTAAAATGACCCAGGCCCAGCTAGCCACGCCCACTGACAAGGGGGCCCGGCGGAGCTGAGCTGGCGAAGTGGGTGTGCGCGGGGGTGGAGAAGGAGCTGTGAGGCTGGCAGGTGGGGCCTACCTGTTAGCCTCAGGCGAAAAAGAAAAATGGGTGAATTCCACTGCGCCCGCGAGGGATCGAACCCAGGCCCTCATGCTGAAACTAACGGAGACAAACCACTGCGCTACTGAATCGATATTGACAGATAGTAGGTAGCATGTCTGAAGAATATGCAGCAACAGGCAGAACAGGGGAGGCGCTGGCCCTCGTTGGAGCCGCTCCGGGGACCAATTGACACGGCGGAGGGGTGCGAGAGACTCCTTGAGGAGTTCCGCATCCAACCAGCCTACCAGCAGCGCCTACGGAGCACTACATCACCGGCGGCGAGCAACTACAGCACGACGGCGACGGGACGACGACAAGGCGAAGCAAGGCCCTAGGCGGCACGGTGACGACACAGAGAGATCCTACGCAACTAGACGAAGCGAACGGGCAGCACGGCATGACCTAGAGGGATCGGAACACTCGCCGGCGACGAGGTCCGACGGCGACGCAATCGGGCGCTCGGAGAACTAGGGCCTAGAGCACACGCGGAAAGGAGAAAAGGGCTCGGGGAGAGAGAGCAGCTCACCACGAGCACGGCGGTGTGCTCGGCTGGCCCAGGCGTGGACGGAGTCGACGACGGCGCGCCTCGAACACCTACGGCCACCGTAGAGGAAGGAGAGGAAGAAGAGCTCGACGGAGAGGCGATCGGGTCCGCGTAGTTGACGTAGACGACGGATTCGATGTCGTGGAAGCAGGTAGACAGCTTTGGCGAGGCTGAAGACAACACGGGGCTCGCCGGCGACGAGAGGCTGCTCTCAGATGCGCTCGGGTGTCGATGGGGGCGGCGGATCGAGAGGATCTCAGCTCTCCAGACGGCGAGATGGGGAAGAGGAGACCAAGAGAGGAGTGGAGGACAAGGCTTGGGTTTAAAAGGGGGGCTTGGCGCATGGCCTCGACGTCCGTGAACTGACGGCGCGACGGTGAGCGCGAGCGATGCTATGCTTTTCTAACGGAGGAAGACGGAGGCACGGGGCTGAGCCACAGACAGGTGGGGCCATGTGCTCGGAATGCCCACGGTGCGACTGCGAGCGTTGTGGCTGGGCCTGCGTTGGAGTTGGGCTGCGCTGCGGTGGAGAGGAGATGGGCCTGCAGTGAGAGAGAGAGGGAGGAGGAGGCCCAGGTGCACTGTGCTGGCTGCTGCCTCTTTTCTTTTTCCTTTTATTTCTTCAGGTAGAAAGAGAAAAAGAAAAGCACATCATAAAATAGGAAGAGTTAGGGGAAAAGAAAAATATCCCCATGCTCAGTGAATTATGCCCTATTTAAATAAATTGACTTGGAGATTTTTAGAGGCAGAAAAATAATAGGAGTTTGAATATGGTTCAAACTCTTGATATTTTAAAACCCAACCAAATAATTTTCAAATAGGTTGATATTTGGTGGAGAGGTTGCTCACATGGTGCAAGATTCAAAGGAGGAGAAAGAAACACTATGGCACTAGCTTGGTGGCTTGCACAATAGAGCAAAGAAAAGGCCAGAAAGAAAAGAAGGAGAATAAGAATAATAATAATAATAATAATAATAATAATAAGAAGAAGAAGAAGAAGAAGAAGAAGAAGAAGAAGAAGAAGAAGAAGAAGAAGGGAGAAGAGGGGTAGGGTTTTAGCTACAACCCACACACAACAACATCACAAGGTCTCACACATGTACAAAATAAAGTAAACTATGATGCCATGATGATATGATGATGAGTAATGCAAGGATGCAAATTAATAAAAGGTATGCAATGCAAATAAAATAATGACAAGAACCCCCAAAGGATAATGACAAGGCTCAAAGAGGAAGCTCTATTGCCATTATAGGAAAGTGTTACATATGGGGCATTACAAAAGGATAGTTCTTCTTTCATAAGAAGTTTAACCTTTATGTTCATATTTTAGACTGAAGTCCAGGAAAATAGCATTTGTTTCTCAGGCAGCATGGATCCAAACAGGAATCATACAAGATAATGTTCTCGTTGGATCTTTAATGGACAGACAAATATACCAAGAAGCAATCAAGAGGTCTGTTGGGTAACGTAGTATTTCAAAAATATTCCTACGAACACGCAAGATCTATCTAGGAGAAGTATAGCAACGAGCGAGAGAGTGTGTCCACATACCCTCATTGACCGAAAGCGGAAGCGTTTAGTAAAGAGATTGATGTAGTCGAACGTCTTCGCAATCCAACCGATCAAGCACCGGACGCACGGCACCTCCGCGATCTGCACACGTTCAGATCGATGACGTCCCTTGAACTCTTGATCCAGTTGAGGCCGAGGGAGAGTTTCGTCAGCACAATGGCGTGGTGACAATGTTGATGAAGTTACCGACGCAGGGCTTCGCCTAAGCACCGCGATAATATGACCGAGTTGTGTAACAGTGGAGGGGGGCACCACACACGGCTAAGAAATCAACTTGTGTGTCTATGGGGTGCCGTCCTCCCCCGTCTATAAAGGAGTGGAGGAGGGGAGGGCCGGCCCTCTCTATGGCGCGCCCCAAGGCGGATTCCTACTCCTAGTAGGAATAGGTTTCCCCCCTTCCCTAGTTAGAGTAGGAGAAGAAAGAAGAGGGGGAAGGAGAGAAGGAAAGGGGGCCAGCCCCCTCCCCAATTCGGATTGGACTTGGGGGGGCCTCCCACTTCGCCGCCTCCTCCTCTCTCCCACCATGGCCCATTAAGGCCCATTAACTCCCCGGGGGGGTTCCCGTAACCTCCCGGTACTCCGGTATTTGTCCGGTGACCCCCGGAACACTTCCGGTGTCCGAATATAACCTTCCAATATATCAATCTTTATGTATCGACCATTTCGAGACTCCTTGTCATGTCCGTGATCTCATCCGGGACTCCGAACAACCTTCGGTACATCAAAACACATAAACTCATAATACCAATCGTCATCGAACGCTAAGCGTAAGGACCTTACGGGTTCGAGAACTATGTAGACATGACCGAGACTCATCTCCGGTCAATAACCAATAGTGGAACCTCGAGGCTCATATTGGTTCCTACATATTCTACGAAGATCATTATCGTTCAAACCACATAACAACATACGTTGTTCCCTTTGTCATCGGTATGTTACTTTCCCGAGATTCGATCATCGGTATCATCATACCTAGTTCAATCTCGTTACTGGCAAGTCTCTTTACTCGTTCCGTAATACATGATCGCGTGACTAACTCATTAGTCGTTTGCTTCCAAGGCTTATCACGATGTGTATTAACAAGAGGGCCCAAAGATACCTCTCCGACACTTGGAGTGACAAATCCTATTCTCGATCTATGCCAACACCACAAACACCTTCGGAGACACCTTTACAACATCTTTATAATCACCCAGTTACGTTGTGACATTTGATAGCACACAAGGTGTTCCTACGGTATTCAGGAGTTGCATAATATCATAGTCATAGGAACATGTATAATTCATGAAGAAAGCAATAGCAGTAAAACTAAACGATCATCGTGCTAAGCTAACGGATGGGTCTTGTCCATGACATCATTCTCCTAATGATGTGATCCCGTTGATCTAATGACAACACATGTCTATGGTTAGGAAACATAACCATCTTTGATTAACGAGCTAGTCTAGTAGAGGCACAATAGGGACACTTTGTTTTGTCTATGTATTCACACATGTATCAAGTTTCCGGTTAATACAACTCTAGGATGAATAAAAGACATTTATCATGATATACAAGGAAATATAAATAATAACTTTATTATTGCCTCTAGGGCATATTTCCATCAGTCTCCCACTTGCACTAGAGTCAATAATCTGGATTACATAGTAATGATTCTAACACCCATGGAGTCTTGGTGTTGATCATGTTTTTCTCGTGGAAGAGGCTTAGTCAACCGGTCTGCAACATTCAGATCCGTATGTATCTTGCAAATTTCTATGTCTCCCTCCTTAACTTAATCGCGGATGGAATTGAAGTGTATCTTGATGTGCTTAGTTCTCTTGTGAAACATGGATTCCTTCGCCAAGGATATTGCTCCAGTGTTGTCACAAAAGATTTTCATTGGACCCAATGCACTAGGTATTACACCTAGATTAGATATGAACTCCTTCATACAGACTCCTTCATTTGCTACTTCCGAAGCAGCTATGTACTCCGCTTCACACGTCGATCCTGCCATGATGCTCTGCTTGGAACTGCACAAACTGACAGCTCCATCGTTCAACAAAAATACATATCCGGTTTGTGACTTAGAGTCATCGGGATCAGTGTCAAATCTTGAATCAACGTAACCGTTTACGACGAGCTCTTTGTCGCCTCCATAAATGAGAAACATATCCTTTGTCCTTTTCAGGTACTTCAGGATGTTCTTCATCGTTGTCCAGTGATCCATTCCTGGATTACTTTGGTACCTCCTTGCTAAACTTATAGCAAGGCACACATCAGATCTGGTACACAGTATTGCATACATGATAGATCCTATGGCTGAGGCATAGGGAATGACTTTCATTTTCTCTCTATCTTCTGCAGTGGTCGGGCATTGAGTCTTACACAACTTCACACCTTGTAAAACAGGCAAGAACCTTTTCTTTGACTGATCCATTTTGAACTTCTTCAAAACTTTATCAAGGTATGTGCTTTGTGAAACTCCAATTAAGTGTCACAGCCCTATAGCTCTAGCCTTTGCCTGACTCTGCATGATCATGGCATCATGTTCTTTTTTTCAATTAAAGTTGAAATGGGGATGACAGAAACCCCCAGCACCGCCGCCCCCCTTTAATCCAACTAGGGTTTACTTAAATACTTTTCAATGTACCCAAAATGCCCTTCACAAAATATTCATCATTTTTGGTCTTGGCTAAAACCTCAGCCAAAAATTGGTTTCATAATTTTGGGAGCCATTTTGGATATTTGAATTAAGTCATAATTATTTTCCTTTGGACATTTAAAATGCTATAAATATTTTTAAATGTCCAAACAATTCTGAAAACAATTTGAGGGTTGTTGAATTTATTTTAAAAGTGCCCACAATTATTTTTAGGATTTTATAAAATGAATTGGTATTTTCATTTACTATTTCAAAACAGAGCAGAAGTAAATAGAAAAAGAAAAACAGAAAAGCAGAGAGAGAGAGAGAGAGAGAGAGGTTACCTGGCACTCACCTGGCCCAGCTCCTGTGCGGCCACAGGCCCAGCCCACCACCGCCGTCGTCCTCCTGGCGCCAGTCGGCCAGGCGTGTGGCCGACGCGCGCGCACGGCCGTGCCGCCATGCCACCTGCCTGCCTGGTCGCCCGAGGACAGCACGACGCCGCGAAACGTCTCGCCGCTGTCGTGTCGATCGAGCCGGCATCTCCAGTCCTCCCCCTCACCTCTCCCTCACTCCCCTCCAGACATGGCCGAACGCCATTGTCGCCGCCATTCGTCGTAGCCATGGACACCGTCCACCTCTTGCCTCATCGACGCGCCCAGAAGCTCCGCCTCGTCCCTCTCTTCCTCCTCGCCGAGCCGCCCTACGCCGGAAGCCCCTGGACACCGTCTGCACCACCGTTCCCCTCGTTGCCTGCCGGCGATCCTTGCCGTCGATTTTCTGCCTCCGATGCCTCCCCGAGCTCACCATCTGCTTCTTCCGAACCACGGTGAGCTCCCGCGTCCAACCCCTACTTCTCCCTCTCTCATTGCACTCGCTAGCCCCGATCCCAACCATGGCCGTGAGCTCGCCGCCGTCGTCCATGGCACCGTCGTGGCCAGAGCTGCTGCCACACTCCTTCGAGGCCATGAGCGAGCTCAGTGCACCCCCAAAAGCCTTTTGCACCCACCAGCTCCTCCCCTAGTGCACCGCAATGCCGTTTCCGTCGTCGCCCGAGCTCCGGCGGCCGCACTAGTCGTCGTCGCCGCCGTTTTATTTTGCTCCACGACGGCTCGAGCCGATCGCACCGCTGGATGCTCACGAGCGCCAGCGTCATGTAGGTGGTCCTCGCCGGCCATTTGGTCGACGGAGGACAAATCCCGAGCCCCTCCGCCGTGCTCGCTGTCGCTGGCGGTGAACCGCCGGTCTGTTTGGGTCTTTGACCCGACGTTTGACCCCCCTGGGTCTATGACATGCGGACCCTGCACGGCTAATTAACCTAGTTTAGGCTTAAACCTAATTAGCTTAACCTTGGTTAGTGTTAACAACGTTTAATTAGTTTAGTTAGCCACTGAGAGTGGGCCCAGTCCCTGGTCAAACCCTAGTCAGCACAGGGTTAGACCGGGATTAGCCCTTGTGTCACTGACCTGTGGAGCCCACACGTCAGGTTTGACCCTGGCCGCCCTGTTGACTTGCTGACATCACAAAGACGTCATTGTGACGCAATAATGTTTTCTGGAATTTAAAATAAATCTTAAATGATTTATTTATTTCAGAAAATAGCCAAAACTTCTAAAAATCACAGAAAATAATCTATAACTCCAATGAAAATAATTTATATATGAAAAAATGATTAGAAAAATTCAAGGAATCTGTTTATGGCATTTTCATTTATATTTGAACAAGTTAAACCTGCTGTTCAGGTCAAATCAATTAAATGACATTTAAATAACCACATATGGAGTTTGAATTTGAACCTTTGGTTCAAACCAACTTCATTTAATATGGTTGCTAGTTGCATTAGCTCAATCAATAGCATATTGCCATGTCATGATCATGCATCATATTGTCGCATTGCATTGATTGTGATCTTTCTCTGTTGCTGGTGTTTGTTCCCTCTCAGTAGACGTTGTTCCGACGATGTGATCGATGACACTGATGAAGACACAGTACTATCTTCAGAAGTGCCAGGCAAGCAAAACTTCTTTGAGCATTCCAATACAATCCCACTCTCTCGCTCTTGCTCTCTTTTACTGCATTAGGACAACAACGCTTCAACTATTACCTGCTGCGGTAGTTGAACCCCTTTCCTATGCATGACCTGTCATTGCCATAGTAAATAGTTGAAACCCACTAGCATGAGTAGGAGTTGTTTGAGCCATGTTGTGCCTACTCATTCATGCTGTATGGTTATGCCTGTTATTGCTTAGAGTTGTGTCAGGTCTGATTCATCGGGGATGAATCGGAATGTGGTGAACATGTCCTACTGTTGAGAGCTAAGTGTGTGAACATGATTTGGTAAAGGTAGCGATGAGAGGCCATGTAGGAGTACATGGTGGGTTGTCTCATTGCAGCAGTCCTTAGGAACTGAGTTCTGTGTTTGTGATCCATGAATCAGCTACTACCACGCATTGGGCTCCGGGCGCTCCAAGCTCTCTCGACTTATTAACTGCCCTTGTCCTCTCTCCAGGAATTGCAACTAGTTTCTGGTGTTTGTAGTATACTGGAGGTCGTGCGCAGCACTGACCCTCGGGGTGGGCTGTGATGCGGCAGGTACATGGCCGAGTGTACCAAGCTTCACCCGTTTGGTGGGCTTGGGAACCCTGTACACATCGTTTGGGGCCATGAGCGACACCCCGGCCGGATCTCCCCACAGATGGAACCCAAATAGGCGATAAACCTGGACTAGGGACTTGTGTGGTTAGTCAGGTCGTGGCCGACACCGTCGCTGGGCTTCCGCTTGAAGGTTGCCGAGTACATGTCGTGTAAACGGCGGTAAGTGGTGAGAGCGTGTGTGAAGAAGTACACCCCTGCAGGGTTATAAATGATCTATTCGAATAGTCGTGTCCGCGGTAAAGGACTTCTGGGTTACCTGTACAGTTCATAGACAAGTGAAAGTGGATGCTCTAAAACACGCAAGATAAGCGTGAGTGCTATGGATGGCCTTCCCGTAGGGAGATGGGAGCAGATCCATAGTGGTGTATTGATTAGTGAATATGTGGACTCGTGTGTGCCACCTCAAAAGAGTTACTTCCAGTCGTAGTTCAGGATAGCCACCGAGTCAAAGCTGGCTTGTTGCAGTCAAACTCCACCACCCCTTTGTCGATACTGATGCATATGTAGCTAGTTCTGATGTAAGTATTGTTGAGTACCTTTGTACTCACGTTTGCTTAATTTATGTTTTTGCAGAGAGACTGCAGTCTCACTAGTGGTTCCGCATGGACTTCGACGTTTAGCTTGTTACCTCAGCTACGATCTTGTACCCTTGGGAGGGTCTTGTAGATAGTCAGGCTTCTCAGCCTTTTTCATTTGTAGTTATCTGTACTCAGACATGTTATGCTTCCGTTGCATGTATGCTCTGTATGTTGGGTCATGTGACCTCTGTTTGTAATAAATGTTATGATGGCTCTTCTGGGCCTTTATCTATATGAGTTGTTGAGTTATGTTGTGATGCCATGTTGTACAGCACATACTTGCATGTTATGCATACGTGTAATGTGTATTGCTATGTGTGGGATCCGACACCTACTTGTTTACCCTTGGTAGCCTATCTTATAGGGAAATGTCTCCTAGTGCTTCCACTGAGCCTTGGTAGCTTGCTACTGCTCCGGAACACTTAGGCTGGCCAGCATGTGTCCTTCTTTGTTCCTGTGTCTGTCCCTTAGGGGAAATGTCACGCGTTGTTCCTTTAAGTCCTTGTAGCTTGCTACGACTTAGGTTCATACGTTGATGACCGACATGTTCGTTGCTGGGTCATGTATGCATGTCTCTGTAATTTAGCGCCACTTTTGGTTTATAACTAGTCATGTCGGCCCGGGTTCTCTGTCATATGGATGCTAGCGACACTATCATATACGTGTGCCAAAATGCGCAAACGGTCTCGGACCAGGTAAGGTGGCACCCGTGTGGATACCGTGCGTGAGGCCGCAAAGTGATATGATGTGTTACATGCTAGACCTGTGTGACTCAGGATCGGGGTCCTGACAGCTTTGGTATCAGAGCCTCACTGCCTGTAGGATTAGTAAGCCAAACTGGTCGAAGTCGTGTGTAGAAACTCTTTAGTTATAATAAGGGAATTGATTGTGGAAGGGAACATAAGGCTCTTTTTACTCCTTTACCCTATGATCTTCTGATCTGAGTCGTCCTCTTCTTTTCCACGGGGATTAAGAACTAGGCTTCTCATCAATCCATTAGGATCACGTTAATGGTGAACTCAACTCCCAAATTCAGTTTCAACTACTTCTGTGTGTTCAACTGTTGGTCTCAGAACCTTGACTTTATGATGTTGAGTGGTTATGCTATCCTTGTGCATGAGTCTCAAAAGTCTTTCTGAGCATTTACAGCCGTTATGCTGTCCGAGTCATCCCGGGTTTCTAAATAATCTGATGCATTTGCAAACCTTTCCTTCTTGTTCTTAATATCCTTTTGGGCCAGACTAAGCACACTAGTCAGTGTGTTGAGGTACTCTGTTACCTCGACATATATGTTGTTGTTATTATTATGACCCTAGATGTCTTAGAGAAACACCCAGTAATCTAGCAATACTCTATATTCCCATTGTGATGATTCTGGCCATCATTCTCGAAAGCATCGCATGATGCCATTTAGTTAGTAGGCATTCTACTCCTGGGTTCATGAACCCAAGATCCACCCTACTACCTCGTGTTGTTAGTGTTTGCTCGTTCCTTTAGGATATTAGTAACCTTGTGATAGCTCTCGAGGTCTGTGGTTATCGTTCTTCCAATACCATGAACCATCGTGGCAGAAGTTCTTCTGAACCAAAAGATCACAACCAGAGTGCTCTTGAGTAGTACTCCATTCATATTGTGACTCTGCCAGTCCTACCTTTCTGCATGGGTTATCCGGAAGAAATATGTTGAACTAGTTCGACATACTAATCTATGCATCCACAACTCAAAAAGTTATGTGTTCCTTTGAGTTGTCCCTTTTTAGTTGTATTATGACCCCCGTCTATCAGTTGATAGTCAGGAGTAGTTGTGTACTCGTGTTCATCGATGCATTTTACTCTTGTGGTTCGTCAAGCCATTCTATTCTGGAATGACTAGGAGAAACAAACTCCAGTACCTTATCCATATCCAGGATTGGGTCAAAGAAGTTGTACTTCGTAGATGAAGAATGCTAATCCAGCTTCTAATATGTTCTATCTTGGAGTATTACCATCCTTATGTCAAGAATGTCATGGGAATTGCACCACCTCCTATGAACTCTTGATATAGTGATACTTCTCACCATCATCGTTCATTCCTCGGTCTCCGTGTTGTTGTAATCGGAATACTGACAAGTGAATCATGATGTGTGTAATCAATGCTCCTAGCAACTCCGTTGCTGCATAGTTAATGGATGATAATCTCATTCTTAGCATGATGGTTACTGAATCATCATTCTAAGACTGATCGTGCTACCTTAGTCCATTATTCTGGTGCACTCTTCGATCAATGAGTTAGGATTGTGTCAATCTCTCGCTCTTTTGATCATATTGTCTTGCCCTGAAAAGCAAGACTATTCTCGAGCTTCATAACATATCGGTGGTTCGTAATTTTCCGTATGTCTTCCCGGAAGTATTACCTGGTTGTTCCCTGACCACTATGTTGAGCTCGTGATCAAGAAGGTTTACTTATAAACCACCCCTTCTCCAAGAATCTGTGTTGGATACCACCGAGCTATTTGGTTAAGCTAAAACAACAACTTGGAGAGTTGGAAGATAAAAGTTGCCCAGCTTAGTTCACCTCTAAGGGATATCTTTTGTGTATGTGTTGAAGAAAGATGGTATTTTCATCAATTGATCTTTGTGTTCAGTTGCTGGACATATCATCTTATCTTAACTTTGATTTGGGTATGGGCTATTGTCAAGTCAAATCAGAACCAACGATATTCGTAATGCTGTCTTGCTCGTGGTTGATTGTAATGCCCAGGATGGGACTATACCTCCTACGTGTCGAGGCACGACTTAAAGGTATAAACCCATCCTAGAATGATCTCAAGTTTGGTATCTTTGCACGACTCATGTAAAAGAGGGATTAAACTGCAAAAGAAGATAGTTGGCTTACACTCGCCACTTCACACAATACATTACATAAGCAAGACATCATTCAAAACATCACAACCCGACTACGGGTGAAGATCCAAAAGAAAGATACCAAAACAACATAAAGCCACAGGTCAGGATCGAATCCTAGTAGAAACCACTACTGATCGTCAAAACGTAACAAGCATACGGCCAAACTCTTCATCGAGCTCCCAGTGAAGAACTTGAACCAGCTCCTGCATCGAACTCGGCTGAACCTGCATCTGGTGTTGTAGTATCTGTGAGCCACGAGGACTCAGCAATCCCATAACCATGGGTATCAAGACTAGCAAAGCTTTGTGGGTAGGAAGAGGTAAAGTGGTGAGGTTGCAACAGCGGCTAAGCATAATATGGTGGCTAACTTACGAGTACAAGAATAAGATGAGAAGCTACGCAAACGGTCGCAAAAGTAGTGATCACTAAAGATCCTAACTACATACGAGTCAAACATAACCCCACCGTGTTCTCTTCTCAAAGTGAAAAGAGACAGTCACGGTTACTCACACAGTTGTGTGTTTTACTTCGGATCATCTGTCAAGTTTTCTACAACCGGACATTAACAAATTCCAATCTGCCACATAACCGCGGGCACGGCTTTCGAGAGATCATAACCCTGCAGGGGTGTTCCAACTTAGCCCATCACAAGCTCTCACACTTAGCTAAAGTGATAAATATAATATCATCACCCCTTATCTTAGGCAAATCCGATCAGGCTCGGCATCCCGGTAGCACAAGACATTTCGACAATGGTAAAAAAATCCAGCAAGACCTCCCGGCATGCCGACACCCTGATAGTAGCCGCGCGTATCTCGTCTCAGGCCACAACCGGATGGGCGATGCTACAGGTAAAACCAATCCTCGAGTTTCCCCGTGGTGGCCCCGCAGGACCCCCGTTTGGGACCAACACCATCAGCACTGGCCCCCCTTGTTATGTAGAATTAAGAACCCGGGGACATGACCCCCTATGCAATTAATTATATATTTAAGTTGTTATTATGAGCAAATTAAAAACAATGTTGGGCCTTGCTCGAGGAGTTTTATTCAAAGTCGAACTGTCAAGGGGTCCCCATCCACCCATCGTGTAAGGAACGCAAAATCAAGGAACATAATGCCGGTTTATCGGCGCCTAAGGTGGCATGAGTGGAACAAAACACCGAGCAAAAGGCCAAGCCTTCCACCCATGCCCAGTATATAGGTGTGTTAATAATAATTATAGATATTGTGATATGCCAACAACAAGTTCCCACCTGGAACGATCTTCATCTTCACCTGCAACTAACAACGCTATAAGAGGGGCTGAGCAAGCGGGTAACATAGCCAAACTGTGGTTTTGCTAGGAAGGTGTCAAAGGTTAGAGGTTTCATGGCAACAAGGAGAGGCTGACATAAAAGATGGGTAGCGCGACATGTAACGATAGCATCGAGACAACTAAGCATGGCAATGGTAGTAAAGATATCCAAGGGTATGATCATCTTGCCTGGGATTCCGCAAGGAAGAAGAACGGATCCATGAAGTAGACGGAGCAACATAGTCGAGCAAATCCTCACAACTCCGGAACGAAACCGAAGCTAACAAGAGAAGCAACCGGAAAGAAGAAACAACGCGATAAACACACAAGCATAAACATGGCATACGATGCACAAACAAGTATGATGCATGTCCGGTTTAATATGCATGACATGGCAAAGAGCACAAACAAAACTACAAGTTAAGTGGAGCTCAATATGCAACGAGTTGCATATTGATGAAACACCACATTATAATTATTTAGTTGACTCTCGTTTATTTACAAGACAAGATTAAATGTTTTAACATGGCAAGAGGTGAAGCATAAAAAAACTACACTATTTAGGCATTTTAAATGAGGCCGGAAATAACAACAACAATTCCGGAAAATCCCCATGAGCATGTTTAGTAATTTTTAAAGAAACAACAATTCAACATATAATGTTGTTAACATGATGCGGATGACATGATCAAGTTTATGCAATTTAATTAAAGGTTGACAAGAGAGATATGAAGTATTTGTCACCTTGGTGGAAGAAAAAGGGGGCCACGGCAACGATCCGAAAATGATGCGACGCAACAATTCGGTTCCGGTAACTCGTTGAGAGTCCGGTGAAAAAGGAAAGATGGCGTGAACGAGCAAGATGGAGGTGGGGTGATCCCGTTACCGGGTTCCCACGAGTCGGCGATGAGGCAACCGAGGAGCACGACAAAAGACTAAACAGGCACGGTGCACACAAGGGAAACATTTCATACAACACAACAAGCGTCCACGGGTCATCGTCTCGGGTTATACCTTCGGAACAATCGTTTCGGGGCGGTTCGAGATCGTAGAGGAAGTAGTGGTTCTCGCAAATCGTAGAGGAAGTAGGCGTTCCGTGAGTCGTGGTACACGTGTCGTAGAGGGAAGTAGACGTTCTCGTTTCCGAAGAGGTACTTGTCGCGGCCTCGGACGTCTTCGTGGCGACAGAAGTGGTACTCGGTCCGTCGTGTAGGTGTACTCGGTCCTCGGGGCACCGGAGAGGATCATTGATGCATCGTGTAGTCGTTCTCGTAGCGGTACTTGTTTCGAAGACGAACTTGACGGTCCTCGTCGATGTCGCGGTACACATTCATGTAGTAGTCGGACTTGATGGAACCGAGGGTTCCGCGCGTGCGTCGTGGTACTTGTCGAAACAACACCGGATGAAGTGGTACTTGAAGAAGACTTGGCGGATCCAGCCGTCGCGGTACTTGTTCACGGTTCGTAGGCGTACATGTCAACCTGGCACTAGCGAAAAGAAAAACAGCAGCAACAAGGCAACAAAACGGCAGCAAGGGCAGCAGCGTCAGGAGGCAAGGCGGCGCGAACGAGGAGGAGCAGAAGGTGGCTCGGGGCGACGGCGCTCGATCCTGCGACCTGAGGGGAGGAGGAGAGGTGCACGGAGGTCCTGGAGAAGAGCGCCGGCGGGGCGATGAAGGAGAGGCCGGCGGGCTCGGTGCTGCGGGATGATGAAGGCAGCAGGACGGGCGGCCACGGCTGGAAGGACGGAGGGGCGCTGCCTGCGGCGCTGGAGGGAGAAGGTGCAGGGCCTTGCTGACGTGGGGCGAGGGGACAGCACGTCCATGGCGCTCGGGGAGAGGATGCAGGGCGCCGGCGGCTTCTGGAGACGGGGCGCCGGGGCTCCTGGCCACTGGAGGCGAGGAAGGGCCCAGGCGTCGCTGGCTTGGGGCGGTGCGCGGACCTTGCGAGGCGCGGAGGCTGAGGCCGGGAAGAGGAGGTTGCGGGCGTGGACGAAGACGGCTACGAGCGACCAGACTCATCCAACAGACAGGGGAGGATGCGGGATGGATCCCGAGGTGGAAGGAGACACGAGAAGTGGCGGTGACGGATGAGATGGATGGGACAAGGCTCCAAAAATTTAGGGTTAGGGGTCTATTAATAGGAAGAGGTTATCGGGCTATCTCGTCCCTCCGATCGCAATCGAACAGTCGAGAAAAAAATACGATAGGAAGCCCAAATAAAGAATCGATGATATTTTAGAGATGTTTGGGGATGATTCGGACCCAACGGTAACGAAAACCCGGGTCGGGTTCTGGGCAGCTTCGGACGTGCAGTCGAGGGGTATGAAAATGGGCTGGTTAGCAGGCTATGTAGAAGGCATCGGGCTGAAACGAGAGAAGTGAGAGAGAGAGGCCCAGCGGCAGTTTCAGAACACCGAAACGTCCGACGTTTAACCGGCTATAGTGCCGCTATATGTTTAATGGTTGGGCTATCAAACGGACTCCGAACGTGACGAAATTTGACAGGCGGTCTACCTACACTATAATAAGACCACACGCCAAGTTTCAACCCATTCCGAGAACATCTTCCGGCCACTTATAAAATAAATATTCGGAGGTGCCGCGGGCGTGTGTGAGTGTGTCTGGGCTAAGAACGGGGAACGGAGAGAACTGTGGAACCCGAACGAATGCAAGTTTTGAAAACATGCTAATGAAATGCACATGATGACATGATGCAATGCAAAAATAAATAACACAAGCACAAAAGAAACACACGGGAGAATCCGGAACATCTGGAATCTTCTGGGACGTCGGTCTTCGGGCGTCACAAATAATTTGAACGGATTGAGAATGGAATTATGAATCTTCAGCACTCCGGATATGGATAGGAAGAGGAGAATGATTAATTGGTGCACCGGAATAAGAAAGCATTGTGAAATGAGGAAAAAAGGATAAGATCAACATCGAAATCTTGAATTACATCCACCGGCAGAATTTGAGAACAAAAGAATGATGAACTTGAAGCTCTTGAGCATCTTCATGATAAAGCACCGGATAAGAACATTGAAGGAAATGAATGAAGAAATATCACATGAATAAAATGGATATTTCATTAGGGACTCTTACTCCAAGAAAAAAAAGGGAGGGAGGGCGGGGAAAACAAAGACAACTTGAGATGAATGAAACAGACAATTCGTCAAAATTTCTCAACGACGTCCGTATGGAATAACTTGAAGAGAAGGCACACCGGTTGAAAAGGATTAACATGAATATCTCGATGGTCAAGAAGAATTAGCACTCCCATAGAAATATGAGAACACCGATTAGGAAAGGTATGGAATCAACATTTGACATCGAAGCAATCCGAATACCATAATCAAAACAAAAACAAAGGATAAATATGTTTATGAAGAAGATTATGTTGCAACATATCTATCCAAACAGAGAATTGAACGAATGAATTACGCAGGTACATCAGCTTGACGAGAAGCCACTAGGGAGAACAAAAGATAAATAAAAAGGAACAAGGGGCAGATAGAACAAATACAAGATAGAAGCTTCGTTCGACATTTTCGTGCTGAAAGCTCATGGAACGTGTTACAAAAGGGTTTTGCAATCCCCGGATCAGCATAGCCAAGGACCCTTTAAGATGCAACTCCCGATCAGAACAAGTCCATAAAACCACTTCATTCAATGTAGAACCCCGAACTTCATATCGTGCATCCGTTGGAAGAATGCCTAGAACTACTAGATGAACCCACCTATTAATTTCCGAAAGTTTCCAGTTATGCAATCAGGTGTTGGGGATACAGGGGAAGCACCGCGCAATCAACTCTAAACCTACATCCAGCTGTATCCATCCTTCAACACATAACCAGTTGTTCTCGGAAACCGTTTACCTCGGACCTTCGAAACGCATCCACTATACAAGCTATGGCAATACTCCCGAACTACCTCCCCAGTACTGGGTGATGTCGGGGTTATCTTGCCACTAACCGCATAGGAGAGTTTTCGATGTCGGCCGTCTTAAGTATTCTAGTACTGCCGCGATGGATTTGTGACGACAACACCTCGGAGCTCAACTCCCCGGGACACTGCCACAACCCCTAATGTCAGGAGGCATCGAGAACAATGTTCTCGTCACAAAGACATCGGAACAATCCAAACAATACTCGCGTGATCCTAAAAAAAGTTGGTGCAATTTTTGAAAGTAGAAGAGGCAAGAGTAATCGTCAGGAGTCCTCACCAGAGTGAAAAGAGAAGAGGAGCAAAAGAAATCCTACTCTCCGATATATATATAGGACTCAAAACATTTTCATGTGTGTGCCTAGACTCAACCGTCAACGATTCGATCAATCAGTGGGGGCTTCTAGGTCGGAGAAGGCTCTGAATACCAACTTGTAATGCCCAGGATGGGACTATACCTCCTACGTGTCGAGGCACGACTTAAAGGTATAAGCCCATCCTAGAATGATCTCAAGTTTGGTATCTTTGCACGACTCATGTAAAAGAGGGATTAAACTGCAAAAGAAGATAGTTGGCTTACACTCGCCACTTCACACAATACATTACATAAGCAAGACATCATTCAAAACATCACAACCCGACTACGGGTGAAGATCCAAAAGAAAGATACCAAAACAACATAAAGCCACAGGTCAGGATCGAATCCTAGTAGAAACCACTACTGATCGTCGAAACGTAACAAGCATACGGCCAAACACTTCATCGAGCTCCCAGTGAAGAACTTGAAACAGCTCCTGCATCGAACTCGGCTGAACCTGCATCTGGTGTTGTAGTATCTGTGAGCCACGAGGACTCAGCAATCCCATAACCATGGGTATCAAGACTAGCAAAGCTTTGTGGGTAGGAAGAGGTAAAGTGGTGAGGTTGCAACAGCGGCTAAGCATAATATGTTGGCTAACATACGAGTACAAGAATAAGATGAGAAGCTACGCAAACGGTCGCAAAAGTAGTGATCGCTAAAGATCCTAACTACATACGAGTCAAACATAACCCCATCGTGTTCTCTTCTCAAAGTGAAAAGAGACAGTCACGGTTACTCACAAAGTTGTGTGTTTTACTTCGGATCATCTGTCAAGTTTTCTACAACCGGACATTAACAAATTCCAATCTGCCACATAACCGCGGGCACGGCTTTCGAAAGATCATAACCCTGCAGGGGTGTTCCAACTTAGCCCATCACAAGCTCTCACGATTAGCTGAAGTGATAAATATAATATCATCACCCCTTATCTTAGGGAAATCCGATCAGGCTCGGCATCCCGGTAGCACAAGACATTTTGACAATGGTAAAACAAATCCAGCAAGACCTCCCGGCGTGCCGACACCCTGATAGTAGCCGCGCGTATCTCGTCTCGGGCCACAACCGGATGGGCGATGCTACAGGTAAAACCAATCCTCGAGTTTCCCCGTGGTGGCCCCGCAGGACCCCCGTTTGGGACCAACACCATCAGCACTGGCCCCCCCTGTTATGTAGAATTAAGAACCCGGGGACATGACCCCCTGTGCAATTAATTAATTATTTAAGTTGTTATTATGAGGAAATTAAAACCAATGTTGGGCCTTGCTGGAGGAGTTTTATTCAAAGTCGAACTGTCAAGGGGTCCCCATCGACCCATCGTGTAAGGAACGCAAAATCAAGGAACATAATGCCGGTTTATCGGCGCCTAAGGTGGCATGAGTGGAACAAAACACCGAGCAAAAGGCCAGGCCTTCCACCCATGCCCAGTATATAGGTGTGTTAATAATAATTATAGATATTGTGATATGCCAACAACAAGTTCCCACCTAGAACGATCTTCATCTTCACCTGCAACTAACAACGCTATAAGAGGGGCTGAGCAAGCGGGTAACATAGCCAAACAGTGGTTTTGCTAGGAAGGTGTCAAAGGTTAGAGGTTTCATGGCAACAAGGAGAGGCTGACATAAAAGATGGGTAGCGCGACATGTAACGATAGCATCGAGACAACTAAGCATGGCAATGGTAGTAAAGATATCCAAGGGTACGATCATCTTGCCTGGGATTCCGCAAGGAAGAAGAACGGATCCATGAAGTAGACGGAGCAACATAGTCGAGCGAATCCTCACAACTCCGGAACGAAACCGAAGCTAACAAGAGAAGCAACCGGAAAGAAGAAACAACGCGGTAAACACACAAGCATAACATGGCATACGATGCACAAACAAGTATGATGCATGTCCGGTTTAATATACATGACATGGCAAAGAGCACAAACAAAACTACAAGTTAAGTGGAGCTCAATATGCAACGAGTTGCATATTGACGAAACACCACATTATAATTATTTAGTTGACTCTCGTTTATTTACATGACAAGATTAAATGTTTTAACATGGCAAGAGGTGAAGTATAATAAAACTACACTATTTAGGCATTTTAAATGAGGCCGGAAATAACAACAACAATTCTGGAAAATCCCCATGAGCATGTTTAGTAATTTTTAAAGCAAACAACAATTAAACATATAATGTTGTTAACATGATGCGGATGACATGATCAAGTTTATGCAATTTAATTAAAGGTTGACAAGAGAGATATGAAGTATTTGTCACCGTGGTGGAAGAAAAAGGGGGCCACGGCAATGATTCGAAAATGATGCTACGCAACAATTCGGTTCCAGTAACTCGTTGAGAGTCCGGTGAAAAAGGAAAGATGGCGTGAACGAGCAAGATGGAGGTGGGGTGATCCCGTTACCGGGTTCCCACGAGTCGGCGACGAGGCAACCGAGGAGCACGACAAAAGACTAAACGGGCACGGTGCACACAAGGGAAACATTTCATACAACACAACAAGCGTCCACGGGTCATCGTCTCGGGTTATACCTTCGGAACAATCGTTTCGGGGCGGTTCGAGATCATAGAGGAAGTAGTGGTTCTCGCAACTCGTAGAGGAAGTAGGCGTTCCGTGAGTCATGGTACACGTGTCGTAGAGGGAAGTAGACGTTCTCGTTTCCGAAGAGGTACTTGTCGCGGCCTCGGACGTCTTCGTGGCGACGGTAGTGGTACTCGGTCCGTCGTGTAGGTGTACTCGGTCCTCGGGGCACCGGAGAGGAACATTGATGCATCGTGTAGTCGTTCTCGTAGCGGTACTTGTTTCGAAGATGAACTTGACGGTCCTCGTCGATGTCGCGGTACTCGTTCATGTAGTAGTCGGACTTGATGGAACCGAGGGTTCCGCGCGTGCGTCGTGGTACTTGTCGAAACAACACCGGATGAAGTGGTACTTGAAGAAGACTTGGCGGACCCAGCCGTCGCGGTACTTGTTCACGGTTCGTAGGCGTACATGTCAACCTGGCACTAGCGAAAAGAAAAACAGCAGCAACAAGGCAACAAAACGGCAGCAATGGCAGCAGCGTCAGGAGGCAAGGCGGCGCGAACGAGGAGGAGCAGAAGGTGGCTCGGGGCGACGGCGCTCGGTGCTGCGACCAGAGGCGAGGAGGAGAGGCGCACGGAGGTCCTGGAGAAGAGCGCCGGCGGGGCGATGAAGGAGAGGCCGGCGGGCTCGGTGCTGCGGGATGATGAAGGCAGCAGGACGGGCGGCGCATGGCTGGAAGGACGGAGGGGCGCTGCCTGCGACATTGGAGGGAGAAGGTGCAGGGCCTTGCTGACGCGGGGCGAGGGGACAGCACGTCCATGGCGCTCGGGGAGAGGATGCAGGGCGCCGGCGGCTTCTGGAGACGGGGCGCCGGGGCTCCTGGCCACTCGAGGCGAGGAAGGGCCCAGGCGTCGCTGGCTTGGGGCGGCGCGCGGACCTTGCGAGGCGCGGAGGCTGAGGCCGGGCAGAGGAGGCTGCGGGCGTGGACGAAGACGGCTACGAGTGACCAGACTCATCCAACAGACAGGGGAGGATGCGGGATGGATCCCGAGGTGGAAGGAGACACGAGAAGTGGCGGTGACGGATGAGATGGATGGGACAAGGCTCCTAAAATTTAGGGTTAGGGGTCTATTTATAGGAAGAGGTTATCGGGCTATCTCGTCCCTCCGATCGCAATCGAACAGTCGAGAAAAAAATACGTTTGGAAGCCCAAATAAAGAATCGATGATATTTTAGGGATGTTTGGGGATGATTCGGACCCAACGGTAACGAAAACCCGGGTCGGGTTCTGGGCAGCTTCGGACGTGCAGTCGAGGGGTAAGAAAATGGGCTGGTTAGCAGGCTGTGTAGAAGGCATCGGGCAGAAACGAGAGAAGTGAGTGAGAGAGAGGCCCAGCGGCAGTTTCAGAACACCGAAACGTCCGACGTTTAACCGGCTATAGTGCCGCTATATGTTTAACGGTTGGGCTATCAAACGGACTCCGAACGCGACGAAATTTGACAGGCGGTCTACCTACACTATAATAAGACCACACGCCAAGTTTCAACCCATTCCTAGAACATCTTCCGGCCACTTATAAAATAAATATTCGGAGGTGCCGCGGGCGCGTGTGAGTGTGTCTGGGCTCAGAACGGGGAACGGAGAGAACTATGGAACCCGAACGAATGCAAGTTTTGAAAACATGCTATGAAATGCACATGATGACATGATGCAATGCAAAAATAAATAACACAAGCACAAAAGAAACACACGGGAGAATCCGGAACATCTGGAATCTTCTGGGACGTCGGTCTTCGGGCGTCACATAGATCCCTCGAGCATACACCGTTACATCTTTTGGTCTGACCAATGCTATCATCGTGTTCACACAATTGTGGAACTCCAATTATATGGAAACCTGGATGAATTGTTGTTGAGCCCATCAGCAACATTGTTATCTTCTCCATGATCCGTGTTGAACATCCAGCTAGTATTGGAAACTTTTATAAGCATTATCTTCATGACCCGTTCGTGAAGCATATGTTCGGATGAGAGAAGTGACTTCCTCTAATTCATGTGCATTTGATGCAAGTTGCCGTCGTGAATTCGAGGAAGCATGTTTTTACCTCCTCTGGAACCATCCCAAGTCAGTTATGCATGTGCGAAGTATTCTGTGGTCTGTTAGACTGATCATCTTCATTCTATATGAATTCCGTAGCACACCAATCCATTAACTGATTTGTTCAAGGAAAAGGAGTTGTTGTGCTATCCTAGGTCATGCACAAGATTCCGATATCCTCAATGATGGTTCCCCACCTGAACCCGGTAGTGTTTTATTGTAAGACTGCCATGTGATCATGTTGTCTGGAATAGTTTGTTCACATGTTTGTAGCAGAACCAGCTCATGTTTTGGAGCTTACTACCGCAGTCCATTTCCTGAGAATCTCGCAACGTCGTCTCGTCGATTTGGGTTGCAAACTTTCATTTTTCTTTCTAGACTCGATGAGTCTGGAATATCCTGACACCAACCAGAACTGAATCTCAGGCAGATATGATGGTTGGAGCATTTTCCAAGAACTATAATATTGGTCTCTCGATAACCGGTAAAGTGGATGTCATGGCCAACACACCCAGCCGGAAGACCTATTGTTGTAGAATCTTGATTGAAGAAGTTGGCCACCTCCCCATAAGGATTTTGTAGGATTTACTCCCTAGTTGTTCCTTATGGATTTTTGTACTCCTGCAGTCCGACCTTTTACTTGATGTTCTAGGTACCAAACCATTTTAATAAATGGGTTGCGCTAGCACATCAAGGAGAACATTAGAAGCGGAGTGCTAAATGTCTCTCCGTCGATCATCCAGATTTTGCCCCTTGACTCCGCTAAGGTGAAATCTGAGAAAGTGTTATCTTCCTTTGCATCTGCATCATCCATCGCTATTCATCATGGTCGTATGTTGTGTTGTCAGCACCATGGGCACGGATAATGGTAAAACCTTGATGACTATGGAAATGCTCAAGTTCTTGCGAGCGAGCACAAGCACTAGGTGTTATCACTGGCACTAACCGGGATCGCTCCCAGTGTTCTTGGTTATGCTATAACCTCTCAAAGGGTAGATTCACTCTCTACTGTTGGGTTTCTTCCCAATTACCAGAACCGTTCCCAGCATTTGCATTTTGTTCCCAGCTTGCACCGCCATTGTGCCAATTTTCCATGGGTTGTCCTTCTCAGCCACTGCTGTTCAGGATTATCTTCAGAAGTGGACTTGCCATGGGTTCCATCCATTTCCAATGATAAGCAAAATCATCCCCTGTGTTGTCTTCATCAAGGTAGTCCACATCATCCATTCTGGCCCGAGAATGTCGTTCTCTCGAACTCCGTCAAACGATCATTTGTATTTGTCTTAGGCTGGTATAAAAGAGTTTCAATGATCTATGTATCAAAAGTAATTCTTTTTGCCACTTAAGGGAATAATTCTATGAGTCACCTTCTCTAAGGTGCCCCGTCTGGTGACATCGATCACCATCTTCTTTGGTGTGGAATTGGTTGCCTACCAAGTGAACCTTCATCATTTGTTTCCCTCCATCCCTTTGGATGTGTGTTCCGTGTCTCAGCTCAAGAGATGTTTCAACGTCTCACTCCATGACTTGATCTTGAGTTGCTCGATCTTTCAGAAGATCAAGTATTGTAGAGTTTCTTTCGTCGTCACTGTGTTGGACAAAGACCTCGAAAGCAAGGATGTCAAGATCAACATGATGCAAGCAATCAACATTCATATGAAGGACACTTGGATCATGAAGATTGTGTTAGTTTGTGTCCCCTCTAATTTCTTACCTCACGTCTTGAATCTCGGGACGAGATTCTTGTTTAGTGGGGGGTGAGTTGTCATCATGTTCTTTTTTTCAATTAAAGTTGAAATGGGGATGAAATAAACCCCCAGAACCCCCCCCCCCTTAATCCAACTATGGTTTACTTAATTACTTTTCAATGTACCCAAAATGCCCTTCACAAAATGTTCATCATTTTTGGTCTTGGCTAAAACCTCTGCCAAAAATTGGTTTCATAATTTTGGGAGCCATTTTCGATATTTGAATTAAGTCATAACCATTTGCCTTTGGACATTTAAAATGCTATAAATATTTTTAAATGTCCAAACAATTCTGAAAACAATTTGAGGGTTGTTCAATTATTTTCAAAAGTTCCCACAATTATTCTCAGGATTTTACAAAATGAATTGGTATTTTCTTTTACTATTTCAAAACAGAGCAGAAGTAAATAGAAAAAGAAAACAAAAAAGCAGAGAGAGAGAGGTTACCTGGCACTCACCTGGCCAAGCTCCTGTGCGGCCACAGGCCCAGCCCACCACCGCCGTCGTCCTCCTGGCGCTAGTCGGCCAGGCGTGTGGCCGGCGCGCGCGCACGGCTGTGCCGCCACGCCACCTGCATGCCTGGTCGCCCGAGGACAGCATGACGCCGCGAAACGTCTCGCCGCTGTCGTCTGGATCGAGCCGGCCTCTCCAGTCCTCCCCCTCGCCTCTCCCTCACTCCCCTCCAGACATGGCCGAATGCCACCGTCACCGCCGTTCATCGTAGCCACGGCCACCGTCCACCTCTCGTCTCTCCGACGCGCCTAGAAGCTCCGCCTCGTCCCTTTCTTCCTCCTCGCTAAGCCGCCCTACGCCGGAAGCCCCTGGACACCGTCTGCACCGTCGTTCCCCTCGTCGGGCTTCGGCGATCGTCGCCGTCGATTTGCCGCCTCCGATGCCTCCCCGAGCTCGATGTCTGCTTCTTTCGAACCGCGGTGAGCTCCCGCGTCCAACCCCTACTTCTCCCTCTCTCGTTGCACTCGCTAGCCCCGATCCCAACCAAGGTCGTGAGCTCGTCGCCGCCATCCATGGCGCCGCCGTTGAAGGAAATATGCCCTAGAGGCAATAATAAATTTATTATTTACTTCCTTATATCATGATAAATGTTTATTATTCATGCTAGAATTGTATTAACTGGAAACTTAGTACATGTGTGAATACATAGACAAAACAGTATGTCCCTAGTATGCTTCTACTAGACTAGCTCATTGTTCAAAGATGGTTATGTTTCCTAGCCATAGGCATGAGTTGTCATTTGATCAACGGGGTCACATCATTAGGAGAATGATGTGATGGACAAGACCCATCCGTTAGCTTAGCACTATGATCGTTTAGTTTTACTGCTATTGCTTTCTTCATGACTTATACATGTTCCTATGACTATGAGATTATGCAACTCCCGAATACCGGAGGAACACCTTGTGTGCTATCAAATGTCACAACGTAACTGGGTGATTATAAAGATGATCTACAGGTGTCTCCGAAGGTGTTCGTGGTGTTGGCATAGATCAAGAATAGGATTTGTCACTCCGAGTGTCGGAGAGGTATCTCTGGGCCCTCTCGGTAATACACATCATAATAAGCCTTGCAAGCAAATGACTAATGATTTAATCACGAGATGATGTATTATGGAACAAGTAAAGAGACTTGCCGGTAACGAGATTAACTAGGTATGGTGATACCGACGATCGAATCTCGGACAAGTAACATACCGATGACAAAAGGAACAACGTATGTTGTTATGCGGTTTGACCGATAAAGATCTTCGTAGAATATGTAGGAGTGATGAACCTCAACCGTAAGGGATCTGTTGCAGCGTTTTCGATAAGTAAGATTGTCGAACCCAACGAGGAGCAGAAGGTATTGATAAGCGATTCTGAGCAAGAAATTACTGCAAGCACTGAAAGATAACTTTTTAGGGGTTTTCTCGATATAAGCAACAGGAATGTAAAGGCAAGTAATGTAAAAGGTACTGAGAGTAACAAGTGGCCCAATACTTTCTTAGCAAAGGAGAGGCCTAGCAACTGAACTTATAAAGACTAAAGCGTTCTTGAGGACACACGGGAGAGGTAGTCATGTGCTTTCGCCATATTCCGTATCGATACTATGTTATGTGTTGATAAGTGTTGGTGGGTGGATCTATGCTAGTGCACTCTCTAGACTAAGATGAATGCACTCTTATGATTAAACACCTTGCAAGCATCCGCAAATACAAGATAGAATTTAAGGCAAAAGCCTAACCATAGCAATACGATCGAGGATCCATTATTCCCTTATGCAAAAGCGTGCGAACTAGGGTTCAGGTTTCTGTCACTCCGGCAACCCACCATAAGCATTCTTTATACACAATGTATTCTCCTAGGTCCTTAATAAGGCGAAGTGTTGGGTGTTCGACTCACACAACACCACTAGTAGAATGACAACGCAACTTAAGTATCAAACAACACATATTACTTCAACAGCATATGACTACTAACAACAAGACTTTCCCCATGTCCTCAAGAACTAAGGTAACTACTCACAAGACATAAAAGAGATCATGATCAGTGGGGATAAATATGTGATAAACAATCTGGACATAATAATATTTCTCCGACAAAACTCAATAGCATTCACCACAAAGTAGTAATCAACACCGATGGAGTAGAGAGGATAGGTAGTACAAGTTACAACACGAGTTGCGATGGAAAGATGAGATTTGGATGAAGATGGAGATGGTGCTGGTGTTGGGTATGATGTTGATGATGATCTCGATGATGCCCGTGACGATGGTAATGACGATGGCGACGATCTCCCCTTCCGGGAGGTGATCTCCCCGGCGGAATCTGCCCGCCGGAGATGCCCTTTTCTTCTCTGTAGGTTTCCGCCTCGAAGCGGCGGCGGAACTCCGTAAAAATTCCCGTGTCTAGGGTTTTCGGGGGACGGAGAACATATATGCAAAAGGGGGCGACCAGAGGTGGGCCAGGGGCTCCAGGCGCCCCCCGGCGCGGCCAGGGGGGGCGCGCTCCTAGGCCGCCTGGGCACCCTGTGGCCCCCCTCTGACTCCCCTTTTGCGTGTCTTCGTTATTCTTCTGAAAAATACCTCCCGTCAATTTTCAGGTAATTTGGAGGTGTTCTTCTTCAGCAACTCAGCATCCACTTTTTCCTGCTGAATCCTGCGTCTGTTGTTTCGGTATCGGAAAGTTGCAAACTGTGTAAAATAGACCAAAACAACATAAGAACATCATCATAACGTGAAATATATCAATGAATACATATAAATTATAATACAAAATAGTGATGCATTTTGGACGTATCAACACCCCCAAGCTTAGACCTCGCTTGTCCCCAAGCGAATATGAACTCGGTAAACCTGTCCACAAGTTTAGAGAGTGAAGTGTCGATAAATAGAATACGGACAAGAAGCATCATAGTCTCTTCACCAACTCAAATATCCTTAGCAACAATCTTAAACTCATAAGGCTCTTATGAAAGAGTGTCAACACTTATATTCGAAAGTAGGACCAATGGAAACTCATTATATCATGGCAAACATGTCCTTTGGTCAAAGAACAACAAATAATTTTAACTTTTGCTTTTGATGGGATTAATTGAAGCCTTTTGAAATAACAAGTTAATAAGCAAGAAGTGAAAGTGTTAACACGAAGGAAGATATTTGCCTTAGCTAGGCATGACAAACAACTTACTTATCAAATGATAATGTCAACAAGGATATGATATGAAAAATCTTAATGCAGCTTTATATGAATGAATCCTTATCAACATCAAACGTCTGCTCTCTTTGAGAAATAGAGGGAAGTAGAAATAACTGACTCAACTTAAAATTAAAAGATAGGCCCTGCTCTAGGGTAGTAGGGAAAACTCATGTGCTATCCTCAAATCAAACAGAATGAAAACAAGTTTTTGAGCGGTGCATGATTCGTCAACGAATGCTAATAGATAACTCAATTACTTCTTGGACTGGACAAGTTTCGAGGAACGGCTCCCGTATGAGGACGATAACATCCTCTTATTCTCCTTTGTTTATCACTGCCAAAGTTTTCTGATTTCTCATAAACAAAGCGTGAAGGAGGGTTTGTTTGTTATATTATTTTTAAGCCGGGCGCACTCAATGCCAGTTCCTTTTCGTATTATGGGTTTGCACATTATACATGCAATCCCGGGGTGAAGCTTGTCCAACTCAAAAAGGTCATGAATTAGCTACTACTTCCTCATGAGCTAAAGCAGAGGCACAAAATAAAAGATTTTGAACATTTAAGGATAACACATAAATTATATACTTTAGGAGGTGGTAGTGGAGAACCACGAGTAGGTAGGTATGGTGGACTCATATCGAAGGTATTGGCTTAAGGGTATGGACGCACAAGCAGAATTCCGCTTAGTACAGAGTTAGGCTAGCAAAGGTTTTGAAAGAGCAGACAACTGATGATGACTAAGATGCAAAGCAATATAAAGCTTGAACATTGAAATAAGCATAACACATCAAGTTGTCTTCCTTGTCAACATAACACTTCAAGCATAATAACATAAAGGTTTTGGCTATGTTGATACTTTAAGAACATCATGCTTGTTGTTATGACCAAAGCTATGTTTGCCAAGATTAAATAAAGTTTCATAGTCATACCTGACATAAGGTCAATACTCCCCATAAGAATCATCATATAAGGTCGATTGCGTGAAGAGAATACCGAGTGCAGCAAAAAGGAACCGATAAACTTCTCATTAATATTCCATCATAAGCAACTCCACACACACGGATACAATTCTTCACCAAAGGGGTGATAGACCTCAATGCACACACCTATCTCATATAATAACCTCCCTAGACACGATACGACTCTACTTGACTTCTGAAAGACAAAAGGTTAAAGATAAAGATACCGGGCACTCCCCCAAGCTTGGAACAAGCCAAGGGAATGCCATTACCCACGGAGATCTCACTCATCATCCTTGTTGGCATTGATCAAGTAGTTCTTGGCGAAGCTCTTCCATGGAAGGGGTTCTCCAGTCTCATATGAGAAGCTCGTCTCCTGGATCCTGCATTCAGCACCCAAACCCATGTGTAGAAACCTTAGTTCATACTCACAGTTCTGGTCATGTAGATCATTAATTTGCCCTTGGAGTTCTATAATTCTGTCTTCAGACGCGGTGATTCTTTCCCACATCTCCTTCATCTCCTTCAGAAAGTAGTTCTTCAGCTCGTTGGTGATGTCAAAGTTAGCTTCGACACCACGCTTGGTCATCTTCTTGTACTTGAAGACTTCTTGCTCCACTTCTTCCAGCCTGGCCTGGACACTCCCCTCCTTGATAGGTCCCTTCAGATCTTCTTGATGAAGGACGCCCTCCTTCATCTGGACAACCTGAGGGTGCTTCTTCACCTCAGCGAGGTAAGGGTTGATGACATTGACGACGAACGTGTCCTTGGGGGAACTTGGAGAAGCCATGGCACCTAAATTTAGCTGAAAGATTTCCTGGCAGAAACAGATCGAAGAGAAAACACGCGAAATCACAAGATACGTTGCCGGAACACCCCGGGCAAATATATAGGAAAAATTTATGCACAGAAAGGAAGGTAACGGACCAAAGCGGGGTCGGAGACGGGCTCTAGGGTGTCCAGGCGGCCTGCCGGCGCGGCCCAGGGGGGGCCGCGCCAGGGGGGCGCCTGGACTCCCTGGTGGTCGTCTCCGGCTCCACTTCGAATCGGAATTTTACTAATTTTACAAAAACTCGTAATACGGAACTTTTATGATGTTTTGCGGTGTTTTCTTACCGTACTACATACCTTTTCTTTATTCTGCTTCTGCTGGCGTCTGAAACAGGGCTGCAACATGTTCTTCGTGGGTTGTTGTGTATATTATATTCACATCAACATCGACAGGGTCTCCTGCTATGTAATGTTTAAGTCTTTGCCCATTCACAACTTGAGGTTTGGTGCCTTCAAAATTATTAATCTTAATTGCACCAGACCGATAAACTTCTTCAATATGAAATGGTCCTTCCCACCTGGAAAGTAGTTTACCTAGAGAAAACCTGAAACGGGATCTAAACAACAAAACTTTATCACCAACATTAAATTCACGTTTCAGAATCTTCCTATCATGACACCTTTTTACCTTTTCCTTGAACATTTTAGCGCTCTCGTAAGCTTCACTTCTCCATTCATCTAGAGAAGTCAAGTTCATGAGACGCTTCTCACCAGCTAGTTTTGGGTCAGCGTTAAGCTCTCTAACAACCCAGAAAGCTTTGTGCTCTAGCTCTAATGGCAAATGGCAAGCCTTGCCATATACCATCTTATAGGGGGACATGCCCATGGGGTTTTTGTAAGCAGTTCTATATGCCCACAAAGCATCTCCTAATTTATTTGACCAATCCTTCCTATTTCTGTTTACTGTTTTCTGCAAGATCAACTTAATCTCTCTATTGGTGAGCTCAACTTGCCCACTAGTTTGAGGATGATACGGTGAAGCAATTCTATGATTAACATCGTATTTAGCCAGAGCTTTTCTAAAAGCTCCGTGCGTGAAGTGTGATCCTCCATCGGTCATGAGATACCTTGGTACGCCGAACCTAGGAAAAATTACATCTTTAAGCATTTTCAAAGATGTTTTGTGATCAGCACTTTCAGTGGGGATTGCTTCAACCCACTTGGTCACATAATCAACACCTACTAAAATGTGAGTGTACTTGTGCGAAGAAGGAAAAGGACCCATAAAATCAAAACCCCAACAATCGAAAGATTCAATCACTAGTGAGTAATTCATAGGCATCTCATTCCTTCTACTAATGTTACCAACTCTCTGACATTTATCACAAGCTAAAACATAATTTCTAGCATCTTTAAAGAGAGTAGGCCAATAAAAACCTGATTGAAGAACCTTATGTGCAGTCCTCTCACCGGCATGATGTCCTCCATAGGGACTATCATGACATCGTCGGAGAACGTCCTTCTGCTCATGTTCCAGAATGCATCTTCTCACGATCCCGTCGGGACCTTCTTTGAAAAGATGTGGGTCATCCCAAAAGTAGTGCCTCAAATCATGAAAGAACTTCTTCCTTTGCTGAAATGTTAGACCTAGAGGCAAATACTTTGCAACAATAAAATTAGCATAATTTGCATACCAAGGATCGGAAAGAGGTTGTACTTTTACAATGGCAAGTTGCTCGTCTGGAAAACTATCGTTAACTGGGATGGGGTCATGCGGTATATCTTCCATTCTTGAAAGATTGTCCGCTACCGGATTGTCTTCCCCTTTCCTATCAACAATCTGCAAATCAAATTCTTGGAGAAGGAGTACCCATCTGATAAGCCTTGGCTTGGCATCCTTCTTTGTCATAAGATATTTAATGGCAGCATGATCAGTATGAATAATAACTTTGGAATCAACAATATACTGCCTAAACTTATCACAAGCGAAAACTACAGCTAAGAATTCCTTCTCAGTAGTAGCATAATTTCTTTGAGCATTATCAAGGGTTTTACTAGCATAATGTATAACATTCAATTTCTTATCAACCATTTGTCCTAAAACAGCTCCAACAGCAAAATCACTTGCATCACACATAATTTCAAAAGGTAAATTCCAGTCAGGTGGTTGTACTATAGGAGCAGTTATTAAAGCTTTCTTAAGGACTTCAAAAGCTTCCTTACAATTTTCATCAAACGCAAAACGAACATCCTTCTGGAGAAGATTAGTGAGGGGTCTCGAGGTTTTAGAAAAGTCTTTAATAAATCTTCTATAAAAACCTGCATGACCGAGAAAACTGCAAATACCTTTGATGTCCCTTGGATAGGGCATCCTCTCAATAGCTTCGATCTTGGCTTTATCCACTTCAATTCCCCTTTCGGAAATCTTGTGACCAAGAACAATTCCTTCATTAACCATAAAGTGGCACTTCTCCCAGTTGAGTACCAAATTTGTCTCCTCGCATCTCTGCAAACCTTTATTAAGGTTGTGAAGACAATGATCAAATGAAGTTCCATAGACGGAGAAATCATCCATGAAGACTTCCATAATATCCCCGCAGAAACCATGAAAGATAGCAGCCATACACCTTTGAAAAGTAGCAGGGGCATTACATAAACCAAAAGGCATACGTCTGTAAGCATAAGTACCAAAAGGACAAGTAAAAGTGATCTTCTCTTGATCGGCAGTGTTAACATGAATTTGAGAGAAGCCAGAATAACCATCGAGATAACAAAAGTGGGTATTTTTGGATAACCTTTCAAGCATTTGGTCGATGAACGGCAACGGGTAGTGATCCTTCCTGGTTGCCTTGTTCAACTTCCTGTAATCAATACACATTCTATATCCAATAATAATTCTCTGAGGTATTAGTTCATTTTTATCATTAGGAACCACAGTTGTACCTCCTTTCTTAGGAACACAATGTACCGGACTTACCCACTTACTATCAGCTATAGGGTAGATAATACCTGCGGCTAGAAGCTTGAGAATCTCAGTTCTCACGACATCCATCATCTTCGGGTTCAATCGTCGTTGATGATCAACAACTGGTTTAGCATCAGGCTCAAGGTTGATAGTATGTTGACAGATAGATGGACTAATCCCCTTAAGGTCATCAAGGGTATAGCCAATTGCGCCTCGGTGTTTACGAAGTACTTCCAATAATCGCTCTTCTTCATATCCTGAAAGGTTAGAATTGATAATAACAGGATATACTTTCTTTTCATCTAAATAAGCATACTTGAGCGTATCGGGAAGAGGTTTAAGATCGAACACCGGGTCTTCTTTCGGTTTTCATAAAATTCCCAAAGGTTCAACCGGAAGGTTGTGCTTCAGGATAGCAGGCTGCCTCAAGAATATTTCATCTAGTTCATTTCTTTCCTGCATATGCAAATCATTCTCATGGTCCTCCATGTATTGCTGCAAAGGATCATCAGGGGGAATAGCAATAGAGGCAATACTTTCAATAATTTTATCATCACTAGGTAAATCAGTACCACGAGGCTGCTTAGAGAACTTAGAAAAATTAAATTCATATGGCTCACCATCGAATTCAACAGAAACTTTACCTTTCTTGCAATCTATTATAGCTCCACAAGTTCTAAGAATAGGTCTACCAAAAATGATGGGACAAAAATTGTCCCTGGCTGAACCAAGTACCAGAAAGTCGGTAGGGTATTTTACCTTTCCACATAGGACTTCAACGTCCCTCACAATTCCGATAGGAGAGATAGTTGATCTATTTGCAAGATGAATAGTAACATCAACTTCTTCAAGTTCACAAGGGGAAATCTCACCGATGATTTCTTCATAGAGTGAATAAGGAATAGCACTTGCACTCGATCCCAAATCGCATAGCCCATAATAATTGTGATCTCCTATTTTAACAGATACCACCGGAGTACCCGAAATTGGGCCTTTGTTCTTGGATGTGACAAGGTTAGTGGAAACAGCACAAAAAGTTATATTGGAATCCAAAACATCATTAGTAGCAAGGTCTTTAATCAATGCAACTTGAGGATCGACCCTGATCTGGTCCTCAGGTTCATCAACTCTTCTCTCACTTTTATTTATTATGCCTGTCACAAGAGAGTGTTCCTTTATCCTCGTGGGAAAAGGAGGTTTTTCATATATGACTGCAGGTAAAATAGGCTCAGCAACATAAATATCAATAGGTGGTTCTTTAAAAGGTGCATGGTGCTGGTCTCTATTCTTTTTAATAGAATCAACATGAGAGGCAAAATTCTTACATAAATCAATCACTAGATGGGAATCAAGACCAATCTTAGAGCAAAAAGTATTGAAGTAATTAGTTTCCACATAACTCTCAGTATAGTCATGTTCATAATTTATAGCGGGTTCAATACCTTTATCAATTTCCCAATCTTCGGTATTCCTCTGGATTCTTTCAAGGAGATCCCACCTTTCTTCAACACTCTTCTTCTGAAATACCCCACTAGAGGAGGCATCCAGCATCTCCTTATCCTGACGAGAAAGCCTGGACTAAAAATTTGTAAGTATGATTTCCTTGGGAAGCTTATGAATTGGGCATTTGAGCATTAGAGACTTCAATCTCCCCCAAGCTTGAGCAATGCTTTCTCCGTCACGAGACCTAAAGTTATAGATAAAATTCCTGTCTCGATGAATTTCATGAAGAGGATAAAATTTAGTATAAAAGAGAGACATAAGCTCCTGCCAGTCCAGCAAGTGTGGGTTATCAAGAAGCCCATACCAATCTGAAGCTTTATCTATAAGGGATACGACAAACAATTTCCTCATGACAAACTCCCTCGATACACCTGCAAGCTTAAATAATGAACATAGTCGTGACAAATATAGCAAGTGTTCACCGGGATGTCTGTCTCCTGCATAACGATTAGCCAAAACATAATTGATAATGCCAGCTGGTATTTTATAAGGCACAATTTCGGTAGGGGGAGGATCAACCACCACAGGTGTGGGGCGTCTTCCCTCAAGCAACGCTCCAATAATAGGGTTATCCATAGGGACAAAGAGCAGTAATAGCAAAAAAAATAAAAACAGAATTATAAAAAGACTTTCTTACCAGTTTCACTTTACCAATAGCGCTACGCTCCCCGGCAACGGCGCCAGAAAACGTTACTTGATGACCCTCAACCGTAAGGGATCTGTTGCAGCGTTTTCGATAAGTAAGAGTGTCGAACACAACGAGGAGCAGAAGGTATTGATAAGCGATTATGAGCAAGAAATTACTGCAAGCACTGAAAGATAACTTTTTAGGGGTTTTCTCGATATAAGCAACAGGAATGTAAAGGCAAGTAATGTAAAATGTACTGAGAGTAACAAGTGGCCCAATCCTTTCTTCGCAAAGGAGAGGCCTAGCAAATGAACTTATAAAGACTAAAGCGTTCTTGAGGACACACGGGAGAGGTAGTCATGTGCTTTCGCCATATTCCGTATCGATACTATGTTATGTGTTGATAAGTATTGGTGGGTGGATCTATGCTAGTGCACTCTCTAGACTAAGATGAATGCACTCTTATGATTAAACACCTTGAAAGCATCCGCAAATACAAGATAGAATTTAAGGCAAAAGCCTAACCATAGCAATACGATCGAGGATCCATTATTCCCTTATGCAAAAGCGTGCGAACTGGGGTTCAGGTTTCTGTCACTCCAGCAACCCACCATAAGCATTCTTTATACACAATGTATTCTCCTAGGTCCTTAATAAGGCGAAGTGTTGGGTGTTCGACTCACACAACACCGCTAGTAGAATGACAACGCAACTTAAGTATCAAACAACACATATTACTTCAACAGCATATGACTACTAACAACAAGACTTTCCCCATGTCCTCAAGAACTAAGGTAACTACTCACAAGACATAAAAGAGATCATGATCAGTGGGGATAAATATGTGATAAACAATCTGGACATAATAATATTTCTCCGACAAAACTCAATAGCATTCACCACAAAGTAGTAATCAACACCGATGGAGTAGAGAGGATAGGTAGTACAAGTTACAACACGAGTTGCGATGGAAAGATGAGATTTGGATGAAGATGGAGATGGTGCTGGTGTTGGGGATGATGTTGATGATGATCTCGATGATGCCCGTGACGATGGTGATGACGATGGCGACGATCTCCCCTTCCGGGAGGTGATCTCCCCGGCGGAATCTGCCCGCCGGAGATGCCCTTTTCTTCTCTGTAGGTTTCCGCCTCGAAGCGGCGGCGGAACTCCGTAAAAAGTCCCGTGTCTAGGGTTTTCGGGGGACAGAGAACATATATGCAAAAGGGGGCGACCAGAGGTGGGCCAGGGGCTCCAGGCGCCCCCGCCCCCCCCCCCCCGGCGCGGCCAGGGGGGGCGCGCCCCCAGGCCGCCTGGGCACCCTGTGGCCCCCCTCTGACTCCCCTTTTGCGTGTCTTCGTTATTCTTCTGAAAAATACCTGCCGTCAATTTTCAGGTAATTTGGAGGTGTTCTTCTTCAGCAACTCAGCATCCACTTTTTCCTGCTGAATCCTGCGTCTGCTGTTTCGGTATCAGAAAGTAGCAAACTGTGTAAAATAGACCAAAACAACATAAGAACATCATCATAACGTGAAATATATCAATGAATACGGATAAATTATAATACAAAATAGTGATGCATTTTGGACGTATCAAGGAGCCAATATGAGAATCCAGGTTCCGCTATTGGTTATTAACCGGAGATGAGTCTCGGTCATGTCTACATAGTTCTCAAACCCGTAGGGTCCGCACGCTTAACGTTTGATGACGATCGGTATTATGAGTTTATGTGTTTTGATGTACCTAAGGTAGTTCGGAGTCCCGGATGAGATCGGGGACATGACGAGGAGTCTCAAAATGGTCGAGACGTAAAGATCGATATATTGGACGACTATATTCAGACATCGGAAAGGTTCCGAGTGATTCGGGTATTTTTCGGAGTACCGGGGAGTTACGGGAATTCGCTGGTGAGTATATGGGCCTTATTGGGCTTTAGGGGAAAGGGAGAGAGGAGGATGCGCCCCTCCCATGGCTTGGTCCAAATTGGACTAGGGAGAGGGGTTGCGCCCCCTCCTTCCTTCTCTTCTCTTTCCCTTTCCTTCTCTCCTACTCCTACTACTTGGAAGGGCTCCTAGTTCTACTAGGAAAGGGGGGATCCTACTCCCGGTGGGAGTAGGACTCCCCTAGGGCACGCCATAGAGAGGGCCGGCCCTCCCTCTCCTCCACTCCTTTATATACAGGGGTAGAGGCACCCCATAGACACACAAGTTGATCAGTTGATCTCTCCCAACCGTGTGCGGTGCCCCCCTCCACAGTAACACACCTCGGTCATATCGTTGCAGCGCTTAGGCGAAGCCCTGCGACAGTAACTTCATCACATCTGTCACCACGCCGTCGTGCTGACGAAACTCTCCCGTGAAGCTCAACTAGATAAAGAGCTCGCGGGACATCATCAAGCTGAACGTGTGCTGAACGCGGAGGTGCCGTACATTCGGTACTTGATTGGTTCCATCGCGAAGAAGTTTGACTACATCAACCACGTCACTAGACGCTTCCACTCCCGGTCTACGAGGGTACGTAGACACACTCTCCCCCTCGTTGCTATGCATCTAGTAGATAGATCTTGCGTGATCGTAGGAAAATTTTGAAAATACTACGTTCCCCAACAGTGGCATCATGAGCCAGGTCTATGGTAGATGATATGCACGAGTAGAACACAAGTGAGTTGTGGACGATACTAGTCATACTGCTTACCAGCATGTCATACTTTGCTTCGGCGGTATTGTGAGATGAAGCGGCCCGGACCGACATTACGCGTACGCTTACGCGAGACTGGTTTCGCCATTATGAGCACTCGTTGCTTAAAGGTGACTGGCGGGTGTCTGTCTCTCTCACTTTAGCTGAATCAAGTGTGACTACGCCCGGTCCTTGTGAAGGTTAAAACAACACATACTTGACGAAACATCGTTGTGGTTTTTGTATGCGTAGGTAAGAACGGTTCTTGCTAAGCCCGTAGCAGCCACGTAAAACTTGCAACAACAAAGTAGAGGACGTCTAACTTGTTTTTGCAGGGCATGTTGTGATGTGATATGGTCAAGACATGATGAGTTATACGGTTTTGTATGAGATGATCATGTTTTGTAAAGTTATCGACAACTGGCAGGAGCCATATGGTTGTCGCTTTATTGTATGAAATGCAGTCGCCATGTAATTGCTTTACTTTATCACTAAGCGGTAGCGATAGTCGTAGAAGCAATAGTTGGCGAGACGACAACGATGCTACGATGAAGACGTCGCGCCGGTGACGAAGGTGATCATGACGGTGCTTTGGAGATGGAGATCAAAAGCACAAGATGATGATGGCCATATCATGTCACATATTTTGATTGCATGTGATGTTTATCTTATTATGCTTCTTATTTTGCTTAGTACGACGGTAGCATTATAAGATGATCCCTTACAAAATTTCAAGGTATAAGTGTTCTCCCTGAGTATGCACCGTTGCGAAAGTTCGTCGTGCCGAGACACCACGTGATGATCGGGTGTGATAAGCTCTACGTTCAAATACAACGGGTGTAAGCCAGTTTTGCACACGCAGAATACTCGGGTTAAACTTGACGAGCCTAGCATATGCAGATATGGCCTCGGAACACTGGAGACCGAAAGGTCGAGCGTGAATCATATAGTAGATATGATCAACATAAGATGTTCACCATTGAAAACTACTCCATCTCACATGATGATCGGACATGGTTTAGTTGATTTGGATCACGTGATCATTTAGATGACCAGAGGGATGTCTATCTAAGTGGGAGTTCTTCAAGTAATATGATTAATTGAACTTCAATTTATCATGAACTTAGTCCTGGTAGTATTAGCATATCTGTGTTGTAGATCAATAGCTCGCGATATAGCTCCCCGTTTATTTTATATGTTCCTAGAGAAATATAAGTTGAAAGATGCTAGTAGCAATGATGCGGACTAGGTCCGTGATCTGAGGATTATCCTCATTGCTGCATAGAAGTATTATGTCCTTGATGCACCGCTAGGTGACGAACCTATTGCAGGAGCAGATACAGACGTTATGACCGTTTGACAAGCTCGGTATGATGACTACTTGAGCATATGACCGGAACTTCAAAAATGTTTTGAACGCCACGGAGCATATGAGATGTTCCAAGAGTTGAAATTAGTATTTCATACTCATGCCCGTGTCGAGAGGTATAAGACCTCTGACAGTACATTGCCTACAAGATGAAGAAGAATAGCTCAACCAGTGAGCATGTGCTCAGATTGTCTGGGTACTACAATTGCTTGAATCAAGTGGGAGTTAATCTTCCAGATAAGATAGTAATTGACAAAGTGCTCTAGACACTATCACCAAGTTAGTAGAACTTCGTGATGAACTATAATATGCAAGGGATGACAAAAGTAATTCCCGAGCTCTTTGCGGTACTGAAATCGGCGAAGGTAGAAATCAAGAAAGAGCATCAAGTGTTGATGGTTAATAAGACCACTTGTTTCAAGTAAAGGGCAAAGGGATAGAAGGGGAACTTCAAGAAGAATGAAAAGCAAGTTGTCACTCCCGTGAAGAAACCCAAAGCTAAACTCAAGCTTGAAACTAAGTGCTTCTACTGCAAAGGAAATGGTCACTGGAAGTGGAACTGCCCTAGATACTTGGTGGATAAGAAGGATGGCAATATGAACACAGGTATATTTGATATACAGATTATTGATGTGTACTTTACTAGTGTTCATAGCAACCCCTGGGTATTTGATACCAGTTCAGTTGCTAAAATTAGTAACTCGAAACAAGAGTTGCAGAATGAACAGAGACTACTTAAAGGTGAAGTGACGATGTGTGTTGGAAGTGGTTCCAAGATTGATATGATCATCATCGCACACTCCCTATACTTCCGGGATTAGTGTAGAACCTAAATAAATGTTATTTGGCATTTGCGTTAAGCACGAATATGATTTGATCATGTTTGTTGCACTACGGTTATTCATTTAAAGTCATAGAATAATTGTTATTCTGTTTACATGAATAAAGCCTTCGATGGTCATACACCCAATGAAAATAGTTTGTTGGATCTCGATCGTAGTGATACACATATTCATAATATTGAAGCCAAAAGATGCAAGGTTGATAATGACAGTGCAACTTATTTGTGGCACTGCCGTTTAGGTCATATTGGTGTAAAGCGCATGAAGAAACTCCATAGTGATGGACTTTTGGAATCACTTGATTATGAATCACTTGGTGCTTGCGAACCATGCCTCATGCGCAAGATGACTAAAACTCCGTTCTCCGGAACAATGGAGCGAGCAACAGATTTGTTGGAAATAATACATACTGATGTATGTGGACCGATGAGTGTTGAAGCTCGTGGCGAGTATCATTATTTTTTGACCTTCACTGATGATCTGAGCAGATATGGGTATATCTACTTGATGAAGCACAAGTCTGAAACATTTGAAAAGCTCAAAGAATTTCAGAGTGAAGTAGAGAATCACCGTAACAAGAAAATAAAGTTTCTACGATTTGATCGTGGAGGTGAATATTTGAGTTACGAGTTTGGTCTTCATTTGAAACAATGTGGAATAGTTTCACAACTCACGCCACCTGGAACACCACAACGTAATGGTGTGTCCGAAAGTCGTAACCGTACTTTATTAGATATGGTGCAATCTATGATGTCTCTTACCGATTTACCACTATAGTTTTGGGTTATGCATTAAAGACAGCTGCATTCACGTTAAATAGGGCACCATCTAAATCTGTTGAGACAACGCCTTATGAACTATGGTTTGGAAAGAAACCAAAGTTGTCGTTTCTTAAAGTTTGGGGCTGCGATGCTTATGTGAGAAAGCTTCAACCTGATAAGCTCGAACCCAAGTCAGAGAAATGTGTCTTCATAGGATACCCAAAGGAAACTGTTGGGTACACCTTCTATCATAGATCCGAAGGCAAGATATTCGTTGCTAAGAATGGATCCTTTCTAGAGAAGGAGTTTCTCTCGAAAGAAGTGAGTGGGACGAAAGTGGAACTTGACGAGGTAATTGTACCTTCTCCCGAATTGGATAGTAGTACATCACAGAAACTAGTTCTAGTGATTCCTACACCAATTAGTGAGGAAGCTAATGATGATGATCATGAAACTTCAGATCAAATTACTGTTGAATCTCGTAGGTCAACCAGAGTACGTTCCGCACCAGAGTGGTATGGTAACCCTATTCTAGAAGTCATGTTACTAGACCATGATGAACCTACGAACTATGAGGAAGCGATGATGAGCTCAAATTCCGCAAAATGGCTTGAGGCCATGAAATCTGAGATGGGATCCATGTATGAGAACAAAGTGTGGACTTTGGTTGACTTGCCTGATGATTGGCAAGCCATTGAAAATAAATGGATCTTTAAGAGGAAGTCTAACGTCGATGGTAATGTTACTCTCTACAAAGCTCGACTTGTTGCGAAAGGTTTTCGACAAGTTCAAGGTGTTGACTACGATGAGATTTTCTCACCCGTAGCGATGCTTAAGTCTGTCCGAATCATGTTAGCAATTGCCACATTTTATGAAATTTGGCAAATGGATAACGAAACTGCGTTCTTTAATGGATTTATTAAAGAAGAGTTGTATATGATGCAACCAGAAGGTTTTGTCAATCCTAAAGGTGCTAGCAAATTGTGCAAGCTCCAGCGATCCATCTATGGACTGGTGCAAGCATCTCAGAGTTGGAATATACGCTTTGATAAGTTTTTCAAAGCATATAGTTTTATACAGACTTGCGGTGAAGCCTGTATTTACAAGAAAGTGAGTGGGAGCACTACAGCCTTGCCTTTCTGATAAGTATATGTGAATGACATATTGTCGATCGGAAATGATGTAGAATTTTCTGGAAAGCATGAAGGAGTGTTTGAAAGGAGTTTTTCAAAGAAAGACCTCGGTGAAGCTGCTTACATATTGAGCATCACGATCTATAGATAGATCAAGACACTTGATAAGTTTTTTCAATGAGTACATACCTTGAAAAGTTTTTGAAGTAGTTCAAAATGGATCAGTCAGAGAAGGAGTTCTTGCCAGAGTTGTAAGGTATGAAGTTGAGTAAGACTCAAAGCCCGACCTCGGCAGAAGATAGAATGAAAGTCATTCCCTATGCCTCAGCCATAGGTTCTATAAAGTATGCCATGTTGTGTACCAAACATGTTGTGTACCTTACCATGAGTTTGGCAAGGAGGTACAAAAGTGATCCAGGAGTAGATCACTGGACAGCGGTCAAAATTATCCTTAGTTACTGGATAACTAAGGAAGTGTGTTCTCGATTATGGAGGTGATAAAGAGTTCGTCGTAAAGAGTTACACCGATGCAAGCTTTACACTAATCCAGATGACTCTAAGTATCAATCTGGATGCATATTGGAAGTGGGAGCAGTTAGCTAGAGTAGCTCCATGCAGAGCATTGTAGACATAGAAATTTGTGAAATACATACGGATCTGAATGTGTCAGACCCTATCGTGGAATTAGCACGGCAGATGTCCGGTTTAGAGGACTTAGGTGTGGAGCCATCTCGCGGGTTAGCTTGAAGAGGTTAAAGCACACAAGGAACACTGAGGGTTTATACTAGTTCGGCCCCTTCGATGAAGGTAAAAGTCTACGTCTAGTTTGGTTTGGTATTGCTTGGACGTCGATGAACAGGGAGCGGATTGCTTGCCTGTGTCTCGACGGGTTGTTGCATGTCCTTGAACCGTCGCCGGGTTGTCCCTTTATATAGGAGGCGACGCCCGGTCCGGTTTACAGAGTCCCGAGGCCGGTTCATATTCGTGTCTGCCTCGGTCTCTGCTCTTTCTATCTTACATCTCAAGTTACATGGTATGACGGTTTATAAACCGTAAGCTCTACATATGGGCCCTAAGCATCCATGGGCCGTAACCTTCGGTTCATATTCTACTGGGCTTATGATAATACAACTATGTAAGTGTAATCCGGATCTTCCTAGCCGGTTTATACCTGCTAGTAATATCCCTGACATTAGGCCCCAGATTGATTTGAACTTGTTCATGTTAGTCTTCTAAGTCTTGCATAAATTTCTTCTCTGTAACTACTCTGCTTTGTAAACCGGCTATGACGTCATCTTCGGAAATCATCTCAATATGTCGTGACATCACCTCCGCATTTATTGCTCACCTCTGTTTGTTACCTTTGTTAAATGCTATCCCGAAGATCGAGGGAACAACATAATCTTTATCCAATCTCTGACCTCCTTGATTCCCGCGCTTGCCGTTTCACCTCACCAGCTTATAAATACCGCTGAGACCTGTCTTTTTTCTTCCCTTTGCACTTCATCTTCCTCCGTTGCCCGAAGCTTCGCCGCCGTTCTTCGAGCCTGTCACCGTCGTCAATCCAGGCCGCTGCATCACCCTGAAACGTGTCCAGAGCACTCTGCCGCCGTCTTCTTCTTCCTCAGGTACTTCTTCTTTCTCACTGTAGATCTCAATCTAGGGTTCCTCCATGGCTTCCGCCATGAAACCTCGAAGCTTGCTGTTCATCCCTGTAGGTTACACTTGCAGTAGATTCAAACCGTGGATACGTTTCGAATGCGCTCCTGCTCCGTGGTTTAAACCTTAGATTCGAACCTTAGATTCAACCCTTAGATTCATTTGGTCTGTATAAACCCTTCGTGTTTCTTCCTGTATAAGACTTGCGTATATTTCATCTTTTTCTTACGGCTCAGATCCATTTTTACTTTAGCTTTCTGTAGAAACTATTTCTTTGTCTTGTAGATATGTAAGTTTTTCACCGGTTTAACCAATCACATGCTCTTCTTGTAAAGAATTAGTCATAAGCCCGACGGTTTAGCCTCCTCTTTTATGTTATCATAAACCGGTAGCAGTTCGCTTCACATCTGCTTCCGGGTTGTCAATGCCATTAGTCCCTTGTCTAAATCGTCGATATAATTTTGATGTTACGCTCCGGTTTATGCTTCAGTACTTAGTAATCCGGATTTTGCACTGTATCTTTCAGCGTTTCCTTTAGTTGAGATGACTGCCAAGCAGTTCGTTTGTTGCAACTGGGCTCCTTCTCGCATTACGGAAGAAGACTTAACCAACGCCGCTTCAATTGGTCATATGGGCCCCCAAGCGGTTCTGCAATGGCCGGCCCCAGGAGATGAGTGTCCTCCTACCCCTAAAGAATGAGAAGTCATCGTTTTCTTTGATCATATGGCCCGGGGTTTTAGCCCTCCCGGTTCAAAAAATTTCCAGGATGTGCTGGCTGCTTTTCAGCTCCATCCTCAAGGTATAGGTCCGAACTCTATATCAAATGTCTGCAATTTTCAAGTCTTCTCAGAAGCATACCTTCAAGAAGAACCATCAGTGGATCTGTTCCGAGACTTTTTCCACTTAAACCGGCGGACAGAGTTTACTGCCGGACCGTATCAAGAGTTGGGCGGTGTTAGTATTCAGAAGAGAAGAGATGTGACTTTCCCTCACGCTGCTCTCCATACACACCCCAAGGAATGGAACCAATCATGGTTCTATTGTAAAGACACCTCGCCTGAAGGAGAAAACCCACTGCCGGGTTATCGTGCCCATCGTCTACCTGAGGATCATCCCCTGCCGCAGCGCCTTAGTGCTCCAAAACGGGCCCGGTTTGCCCCTCAGCTTGCTAAGCTCAGGGCCTTTATGGCCAACGGTTTAACTAGAGTAGATTTTGTTCGCTGTTGGCTCGCCTGGAGCATCCTTCCACTGAGCCGGCGCTCCGGCCTGATGTGCCAATATACCGGAAAAACGGATGACCCTCAACGCCACATTGACATAATACTTCCTGAGAAAGAAGTCACTGAATCTGCAAAGAAAATGCTCAACATCTCTCTGGAAGAGTGCAGCCAGACCGGATTGGCTCCATTCTATGAGAACAACAAACCACCAGCGGTAGGTTCTTTCTGACCTCTTCTGTTTTTTCTGATCCGTCCATATCAATTGTCTTCTATTTATTTTTCATCTTCTGCACAGGCCGACGACCCCTTCTGGAAAAGAAAACCTCAAGATAAATCAAGCAAACAGCCGCGCCGGAAGACGTATGTTGTCAAGAAGAAAAAGGCAGTCGCTGCCTCCGGTTCACATCCTGAGGAAGGTGATCCGGATTCCGAGGTATGAATTGATCCTGATATGTTGTAATCTCCCTTTATCCAGTTTTATGTTAACAGTGTCTTTTCACAGGATCTGGCTAAAGGAAGTAAAGCGGCGGAAGTTGAGGTAATCTCCCTTTCTTCAGACTCAGAACCGCCGGCGCCCAAAATCCGTCGGGCGTCCCGGAAATACCCTTTTTCTCATCCTTACGCTCAATTGGATCCCAAATTTCTTTTGAAGAAGCAGCAGCACGAAGCACGCCGGACTACGCGCCATAGTGTCCACGTAGTAGAATCCTCCGGAATATCTCTTACTCCGGCTCGCAGACGCCGCTCTGAGGTTTTAATTTCTCCAACTCTTCTTCATCCAAAGGCCGGACTTATACGTAAACCGCTTAAACCGTCTGATCCTAACTATCAGGAGGCTCCCTTGACCTCTTCTGGCGAGTCAACTGCCACACAGGTCCCTGTGCTGAAGACCGTGTCTGGGTAAGTCCTTTTCAATATCTGGTTCATCTTTGTATTTGTACCTTGATGATTCTCATTGTTCCTTCAATTTTCTCCAGCAAGCCCAAGCCTAGCAAGAAGGCGAAAGCCACCAAAGCTGCTGCTGAGACTGCTACCACTGATCCGGCAGCTGATTCGGATGAAATCATCCCTCCAGAGAATGAACCTGTAGCTCAGTTTGACGACCCTGCTCCCATGGATCATGATGATATTGTCGCTCCGAAAAATATCAATACGGAGAATGTAGTTGATCCGGCTAGTCTAGTCCGGGTTAGCCCTCCTCGGGCTAGCCCGGCTCCTGCTAGTCCGGTGCCTACAGCTGATCCTTCTCAACCAACTACTGCTTCTTCCCTGGACATTCAGATAACCGGTTTAGGTTTTACCGCTCCTGCTGAGCCTATCGTCTTGGCCAAACATACTGCCAAAGAGGAGAAGTTTCAACAAGAGAAGGGCAAGTGGAGCATAGACTTATCCAGCTATGCCCAATTAAGTGCCCAGGAACTTTATTCCGGGTATTTGAACCGGCTTCATGCCAGCCGCGATTATGAATCGGGGTTGGTTAATATGATGAAGGATAAGTACGAGGTAACTTCCTTCATTTGTTTCTGTTGTTGTATTCTTTGTACTCCTATCTTTAGGCCATAGTAGCCCCCAAGTGCCGGTTTAGCTTCGTTGTAGGTGAACCGGTACTTCCAATGTATGTAAAATGAATTTACATTAGCCCCCAAGTGCCAGGGGCATAACTTGTTTTATGTGCCTGGGACTTGTCTGAATTTCTCTTTTTATACTTCAATTGTACATTAGCCCCCAAGTGTCAAGTGGATAACCTGTTTATATGCTTGAGACTTGTCTGAATTGTCTTTTACTCCATTTGATTACCTTGTAGGCTGACTTGACCCGGAGGGCTACAGAGGTAACTGAGCTCCGGAATAGACTGGCTGCTACTGAAACGGCCTCTGCCAAAGCCAAGGACGAGCTTGCGCTGAACTTAACCAATACTGAAAAATTGAAAAAAGACTTTGAAGCGGAGCGGTCAGCCTGGGAGGTGCAGAGGAACGCTCTTGAGAAAAGAGCAAAGGATGCTGAAACTGCCCTTAATCCGGTGATGCAAGAGCTGACCGGTTTAAGACAGCAAATAGAACTTATGACTTCTACTATCTTTGGTGAGCACTCAGTTTTCATATGTTTTCATCTCTACAATCTTTGTTCTGCTCCGTTTAACTTTAACAATCTTATGTAGGGCGACGCATAACTCATCTCGAAGATGACGTTCGAAAGAAGCTCAAGGCCTCTTATACCTTGGTGGAGCAGCTGTATTCCGGCACTCAAAGGATTATAAGTGCAATGTCTCATCAGAAAGCGGCCCCAACCTGCCTGTGCGCTCGGTGGAAGTGAAGAAATCTGCTGCAAGGGCCGGTTCTCTTGTAGCACTGACTCGGGCCAAGGCATGGGTTCCGGATTTTGATCCGGAGGAAGCTATGAACGGGTATCCCAGCAACAAGGAAGATGGATCTGCCTTCTCTGGCCAGGATCTCCGTGCTTTAACCAAGAAGATGCGCCCTCTTGCTAGCAAGCTTGCCGATGAAGCGGACCTGACCAGGTATTATCCGGCATATGACTTAGAAAATGAACGGGTGGACCGGCCGGTTTATGATACCGAGAATCTGATCCCACCAGTGCGTGCCCATACTTTCGCTCCAGATATTGATCCGTCTGATCTTATTACTGAGGAAATGTGCTTCCGTGCACTATCCAAAATCGACTGGCGCGTTCCTGACTTCCAGCCGCTTCAAGAAGATGAAGAAGTTCCGGAACAAGCCGATCCTCAGCCTTTGCAGCAGGAAGAAGAATCATAAACCGCTCAGTTTAACTCTTAGCTCCTATAATCTGCTGCCAGAAAACTTTAATCCGTTCAGGCCTGCAAGTGCCTTGTAATAGGATAGTTCGAAACATTGTCTGTCTCAATTTGGATGTCACAGCTTGACTTGGCGTCTGTCAATTTTAATCCCTTGTCTGCTATGGTTGATCCGTTTATGTTATCTGTATCTGCATAAACAAAGCTAAAAGATGTCCTGGCGGTTTTCCACCGGACCAATTATATTGCTCCCTTGGGCATATATTGAAAGAGTATCTGCTTTATACCCAAAAATACTTCATACCTTTAATTAAGTGTGCTTGACCTCCTTAATCCGGTAGGCATCATTGAACGTGTAAATTTTGATGAGGCTCTTGGCCCACTTGGCGTTTGCCCAATGATTGTTCCAGGTTATAATAAACGCCGGTTTAAATCATGCTGGTGTTCTATGACCCAGACTTTTGTAGATATGTGGTCAACTTTGAAGTTGCGCAGTTCCGAATCAAGAACTTGATTAACCACAGAAAACTTTGAAAAATCACAAACATAAAACACTGTTGCAAATAAGACCATGTAGTCGAGGCTTTTTGCGAGCTGCCAGGCTCCATATTTGCCAATCAATGGATGTGACCCAAGGAGCTATGATTCGTTTTGCCAATCAATGGACGTGATCCAAGGAGCTATGATTCATTTTGCCAATCAATGGGTGTAATCCAAGGAGCAGTGATTTCTTTTGCCAATCAATGGATGTAATCCAAGGAGCAAGAACTTATTTTGCCAATCAATGGATGTAATCCAAGGAGCAATGATTTCTTTTGCCAATCAATGGATGTAATCCAAGGAGCAAGAACTTATTTTGCCAATCAATGGATGTAATCCAAGGAGCAATGATTTCTTTTGCCAATCAATGGATGTAATCCAAGGAGCAAGAACTTATTTTGCCAATCAATGGATGTAATCCAAGGCGCAATGATTCGAAGACGATCATATAAACCGGACCAGAAGGGATTAAGCGAGGATTTGAATGTGATCCGTAGCCCCCTAGGGACCGTGGAGGTAGGGTACCTATGAAAGAGTTGCGCTTGAATGGCAAGTCCTGGTTGGTCCCTTATAGAATTGTCATGCATAGCAAAATAGACTGATCAAAGCATCTGAGTTAACTCCCATAAGACACTTATTTAGAAGAAAAAGGCTGATCCCTCCGATTTACCAGGGGTGCCGGTTTATTTATTAATCATAATATATACAGGATACATGAAACGGAGCTCATGGCTCAAGTGTAGTAAGGCCGCAGAAGTGCAATATTCCATGGCCTCTTCGTCTCTTCCTCTGTTGTCCGTGAGTCTTTGTGTTCTCGAACGTCCACCAGGTAGTATGAACCGTTGTGTAGGTTCTTGCTGACCACAAAGGGTCCTTCCCAAGGTGGGGATAGCTTGTGCATATCTGTCTGGTCTTGTATAAGCCGGAGTACCAGGTCCCCCTCCTGGAACGTCCTGGTCTTAACCCGGCGGCTGTGATATCTGCGCAGGTCTTGCTGATAAATTGCAGATCGTGCTGCTGCTATGTCACGCTCCTCATCCAGTCGGTCTAAGCTGTCCTGTCTTGCTTTCTCATTGGCCTCTTCAACATAAGCTGCTACCGTGGTGAGTCGTGTCGGATATCACTTGGAAGAACCGCTTCAGCACCATACACCATGAAGAAGGGCGTATAACTTGTAGACCTGTTAGGCGTAGTGTTGATGCTCCAGAGGATAGAAGGTAACTCCTCGACCCAGCACCCTGGCGTTCTTTGCAAGGGAGTCATAAGCCGAGGCTTGATGCCTCGCAAAATCTCTTGGTTGGCCCTTTCAGCTTGACCATTGGATTGATCGTGAGCTACTGAAGACACATCCAGACGAATATGTTCCCTTTGGCAAAACTCTTCCATCTCTCCTTTAGATAGATTGGTGCCATTATCAGTGATAATGCTGTGTGGAAAGCCAAACCGGAAAATTACCTTCTTGATGAATTTAACCGATGTTGCCGCATCACACTTACTGACAGGCTCTGCCTCAATCCACTTTGTAAATTTGTCCACTGCCACCAACATGTGAGTTTTTTTATCTTGGGATCGTTTAAAAGGCCCAACCATATCAAGCCCCCAAGTTGCAAATGGCCAAGTAATTGGAATCATCCGTAGCTCCTGTGCCGGAACAAGAGCATGACGTGAAAATTTCTGACAAGCATCGCATTTCCGGACTAAATCCTCCGCATCAGCATGGGTTGTTAACCAGTAGAACCCGTGACGAAAAGCCTTGGCTACCAGCGATTTTGAACCAGCGTAATGTCCACAATCCCCTTCGTGTATCTCTTGCATAATATCATTTCCTTCTTCCGACGATACACAGCACTGAAACGCTCCAGAAATGCTGTGGTGGTGAAGTTCTCCGTTAACAATGGTCATAGACTTGGATCACCGGATTATCTGCCTAGCTTCAATCTCATCATCTGACAACTCTCCTCGGCTCAGGTACGCTAAGTAGGGGAGTGTCCAATCCGGAATAACATGAAGCGCTGCCACGAGCTGTGCCTCCGGATCAGGAATAGCCAAGTCCTCCTCCGATGGTACATGAACTGATGGACTGTGTAATTCATCCAAGAAAGTGTTTGGTGGCACCGGTTTACGCTGAGAGCCCAACTAGCTTAGAGCATCGGCTGCTTCATTTTTTTGCCGGTCTATGTGATCCACCTGATATCCTTTGAAACATCCTGCAACTGCTTCAACTTCTCGCCTGTAAGCTGCCATGAGAGGGTCTTTAGAGTCCCACTTGCCAGACACCTATTGCGCCACTAGATCTGAATCACCAAAACACTTGACCTGGCTCAAGTTCATCTCCATAGCCATCCGCAGGCCGTGAAGCAGTGCTTCGTATTCAGCCGCATTGTTAGTACAAGGAAACATTAGTCGGAGGACATAACAAAACTTGTCACCTCATGGGGAAGTTAACACGACTCCAGCCCTCGAACCTTCTAATTGCCTTGAACCGTCGAAGTGAATAGTCCAGTATGTATGATCCGGCTTCTCCTCTGGTGCTTGTAATTCTGTCCAATCATTGATGAAATCTACCAATGCTTGGGATTTGATAGCAGTACGTGGTACATACTTCAATCCGTGTGGGCTAAGCTCAATAGCCCACTTTGCTACTCTGCCAGTGGCTTCTCTGTTCTGGATTATATCCCCCAACGGAGCTGAGCTAACAACAGTGATTGGGTGGCCCTGGAAGTAGTGCTTCAATTTACGGTTTGCCATGAACACGCCATACACCAGCTTCTGCCAGTGTGGGTACCTTTGCTTCGATTCAATTAGAACCTCACTCATGTAATAAACCGGCCGCTGAACCGGATATTCCTTGCCTGCTTCTTTACGCTCCACCACAATTGCCACACTAACTGCACGGGCATTGGCGGCCACGTATAATAGCAGCGGCTCGTTGTCAACAGGGGCAGCAAGGACCGGTGGTTCTGCCAATTGTCGCTTCAAGTCCTCAAACGCAGCGTTTGCAGCATCGCTCCATATAAACCGGTCTGTCTTTTTCAACATCTGATAAAGCGGAATTGCCTTCTCTCCCAAACGGCTAATGAATCGGCTTAATGTTGTAATCCGGCCAGCTATGCGCTGGACATCATTGATACAAGCTGGTTTAGTTAAGGATGTGATCGCCTTGATTTTCTCCGGATTGGCCTCTATTCCTCTGTTTGACACTAAGAATCCAAGGAGCTTGCCTGCTGGAACACCAAAAACGCATTTCTCCGGATTAAGCATCATCTTATAAACCCAGAGATGGTCGAAGGTTTCCTTTCGGTCCTCTATTAGCGTATCCTCGTTCCTTGACTTTACTACGATGTCATCCACATAAGCATGGACATTTTTTCCGATCTGCCCCTTAAGGCAGTTCTGCATGCAACGCTGGTAAGTTGCTTGGGCACTCTTGAGCCCAAAGGGCATAGATACATAGCAGAAGGCTCCAAAGGGAGTTATGAAGGCTGTCTTCTCCTGGTCCTTAACTTCCATCTTAATCTGGTGATACCCTGAATATGCATCCAAAAAACTTAGCCGCTCACATCCCGCCGTAGCATCAATGATCTCATCAATACAGGGGAGAGCAAAAGGATCAGTTGGACAAGCCTTGTTTAGGTGTGTTTAATCCACACACATCCTCCACTTTCCATTTTTCTTTAACACCAGAACCGGATTAGCCAACCACTCCGGATGGAACACCTCAACTATGAACCCTGCGGCCAAAAACCTGGCCACTTCCTCACCTATAGCCTTGCGCCTTTCTTCATTGAAGCGGCGCAGGTACTGCTTGACCGGTTTGAACTTCGGATCAATATTAAGACTGTGCTCAGCGAGTTCCCTCGGTGTACCTGGCATGTCAGAAGGTTTCCATGCAAAGATATCCCGGTTCTCACGGATGAACTCGATGAGTGTGCTTTCCTATTTGGGGTCAAGGTTAGCGCTGATAGTGAACTGCTTGGATGAGTCGCCTAGCACAAAGTCAACTTGCTTAGTTTCCTCTGCCGATTTAAACTTCAACGCCGGATCATGCTCTGTAGTTGGCTTCTTTAACGGGGACATATCTGCCGGATCAACGTTGTCTTTGTAGAACTTCAACTCCTCTGTAGCACATACTGCCTCTGCATAGGCTGCGTCTCCTTCCTCGCACTCCAATGCAATCTTGCGACTTCCGTGAACCGTGATGGTTCCCTTGTGACCCGGCATCTTAAGCTGTAAATAAACATAGCACGGTCTAGCCGTGAACTTGGCGTAAACCGGCCTTCCAAACAGAGCATGATATGGGCTCTGGATCTTTACAACCTCAAAGGTTACTGTTTCTGACCTGGAGTCCTGCTCATCTCCAAAGGTGACCTCCAGATCAATTTTCCCAACTGGGTAAGCTGACTCACCTGGCACCACTCCATAGAACACCGTGTTGGACTGTCTCAACTTCTTGTCCGTCAACCCCATACGACAGAAAGTCTCGTAATACAAGATGTTGATACTGCTGCCGCCATCCATGAGTACTTTTGTGAATTTGTAGCCACCCACCTGTGGTGCCACTACTAAGGCCAACTGGCCCGGATTATCAATCCGTGGCGGGTGATCCTCTCTGCTCCACACAATAGGTTGTTCTGACCAACGCAGAAAACGTGGTGTTGCCGGTTCAACTGCGTTTACCGCCCGCTTCAGGATTTTTTGATCTCTTTTGCACAAACTCGTAGTAAAGACATGGTATTGTCCACTACTTAGCTCCTTTGGATTACTCTGATATCCGGATTGTTGCTGCTGTTGACGCTGCTGATTGCCTTGGTTATTGTAACCACCCTGACCATGCTGGTGGTTGCCTTGGTTGTTATAACCGCCCTGACCATGCTGCTGGTGGTTGCCTTGGTTGTAGTTATTGTTGCCGCCATGATATCCTGATCCGGACCCATTACCCTGGTGACCCGGACCTTGAAAACTGGAACTCGAGCCGCCGCCCGGTGGTCCATTGTCGTATTTGGCTTGTCTCATGGCCTCTACCATGATCTGGCATTGCCCCCATGTATGTTTAGTTGGGTGTTCCGGCGTGCTATGTTTCGGGCAAGGCTCGTTCAACTGTTGATCCAGATTGACGGATCCTCCTCCGCTCCGTGGAGGTGGTCTACCCTTGCGGCGCTGAAAATTTCCTTGAATATTGGTATTGGCCACAAAATCAGAGCTGCCCTCTGCCTTTCGCTTACCATTAAAACTTGTTCCTGCCGGATTAGCCTGCGCTGGTTTACCGGTCTTGTTCGCTTTCCCGGACTTGTCTCCATCTGCCTCTGGGTACTTAGCGTTATCAGAGTCCCCATACTTCACCAGAGCGCTCATGAGTGTCCCCATGTCATTACAATCCCGCTTGAGCCGTCTCAACTTCAGCTTCAGAGACTCAAACCGGCAATTGTTTTCCAGTGTCACTATCGTCGTACTGGGATTGATGCTATTGGAAGAGTGCGGGATTTCTGACAATCGCCGTACCCAGGTGCTCGTAGGCTCCTGTTCTCCTTGAACACATGCCGCTAAGTCCACTATTGACATTGGTTGCTTGCACGTGTCTTTGAAATTTTTGATAAACTAGCGACGCAGCTCACCCCATGATCCGATGGAGTTAGGTGGTAAGCCCTTTAACCATGTCCGGGCTGTACCCTCAAGCATCATGGTAAAATACTTTGCGCATGCCGCTTCATCCACATCTAGCATCTCCATAGCCATCTCATAGCTCTCAATCCATGCCTCTGGAGCCAGGTCTGCCATATAGTTGGGCACCTTGCGTGGAACTTTGAAGTCCTTGGGTAACATTACGCTTCGTAAAGAGGGAACAAGACACTGTACACCAAAAGAACTCGCCGTGACTCCTGTTTCTGCTGTGGTTTGGTGAACCGGCGTCATTTGACGGGTATCCTCGCGTGCGGTCGGTCTGGCCCGGTTCATCGCCTCCTGGGCGTGCGCCTCTGCTCCTGCCGGATTATCCTGCCTGTGATGGTGACATCTCCGTTCGCTGCTAGACACTTCCGGTTCATTCCAACGCCTAGTGTAACTCCTGCTGTGGCGGGGGGTTGAATGAATCCTTTCCCTGCTATAAGAGTACGCCTGTTGCTGTGTCAATGCTGTGTCCAGCAATTCCTTGGCCCGGCGCGCTTCCATCGCCACGGGGGATGTCCCCTCAATAGGTAAAGCGGCCAGTCGTGAAGCGGCGGCGACAATGTTATCCAACGGGTTTGAATAATGGCCAGGAGGGGTGGGGATGTGCGGCGTGGGCACAACCTGACGATTTCGCTCTGCGGCCGGCTGTTGAACCGGCGCACCCGCTCCCAGGGCTCCTCCCTGGTTTACTTCTAGGTTATTGCTGGCTCCCGCTCCTGGTGTGCCAAAGAGATTCATCGCCTCATAGACCGGCGGTAGACGAGTTTGCTGCCTCCTGTTCCTCACCTCCTGTGCAGAAGCTTGATCAATCCAGAGCCGGAAAGCTTGGGAATCCAGCTCTGCTTGCCTTGTCACCATCAGGGCTTTCTCTGCGTCCAGATCCTGTTTAGCTTGCTCAATCCGGCCCTTCAACTGAAGGATCTCCGCATCATGCTGCGCCTTGTTGGCAGGAACTACTTCTGCTATTGCGCGTGCTGTCAACTCCTCGACCAAGGTGGATAGAGCGTTAGAGGGTGAGAGGGCTTGGCTGCTCGCCCCTGCACCAGCTACCTCTGCTGTGAATGCCCCAGTCACCGTGGGCTGCTGCATAGACTGTGATCCGGCCATGAAGACATCCACGCGGTTTGGAGGATCAAAGGGGTCCGGAATACTGTCACCATCGGATACACCCCCGGATCGGCCATCCTGCAATAGATACAGAGATTCGGTCTCCCCAGATGAAGATTCATCGTCAGAATAGACAACGGTCTCGCCACCAGAATCTGATCCGTCCTCGGCTTGGACTCCATGTACTACTCCAACGAAAACACGCTTCATGGCGGGCGGAATCTGGGCCGATCTCGCACGCTGAGCCGGCTCAACGATGTTGGGGAGGATGTCCGGCTCAGGTCCCGGTTCACCAATCTTGCCGATGAAGACGTGGATGCCGCCGAAGGGGACCCGATACCCGTATTTGATTGAATCGGCCTCGGGGCCCCAGCCTGCATCGTTGATGTAGATCCGGCCGCGGCGACTCTTGGTCATCCGGCCAACCGCATAACCCTTGAGTCCTTCAAAGATGCCCTTCAAGAACTCGAAACCATCGTGTGATAGCCCCACGGTGGGCGCCAACTGTCGTGGAATTAGCATGGCAGATGTCCGGTTTAGAGGACTTAGGTGTGGAGCCATCTCGCGGGTTAGCTTGAAGAGGTTAAAGCACACAAAGAACACAGAGGGTTTATACTAGTTCGGCCCCTTCGATAAAGGTAAAAGCCTACGTCTAGTTTGGTTTGGTATTGCTTGGGCGTCGATGAACAGGGAGCGGATTGCTTGCCTGTGTATCGACGGGTTGTTGCTTGTCCTTGAACCGTCGCCGGGTCGTCCCTTTATATAGGAGGCGACGCCCGGTCCGGTTTACAGAGTCCTGAGGCCGGTTCAAAATCGTGTCCGCCTCGGTCTCTGCTCTTTCTATCTTACATCTCAAGTTACATGGTATGACGGTTTATAAACCGTAAGCTCTACATATGGGCCCTAAGCCTCCATGGGCCGTAACCTCCGGTTCATATTCTACTGGGCTTATGATAATACAACTATGTAAGTGTAATCCGGATCTTCCTAGCCGGTTTATACCTGCTAGTAATATCCCTGACAGACCCGTCGACTAAACTTCTCTCACAAGCAAAACATGATCACACCGTACTACTCTTGGGTGTTAATCACATAGTGATGTGAACTAGATTATTGACTCTAGTAAACCCTTTGGGTATTGGTCACATGGCGATGTGAACTATGGGTGTTATTCACAAAACGATTTGAACTATCGGTATTAAACCACATGGAGATGTGAACTAGATTATTGACTCTAGTGCAAGTGGGAGACTGAAGGAAATATGCCCTAGAGGCAATAATAAAGTTATTATTTATTTCCTTATATCATGATAAATGTTTATTATTCATGCTAGAATTGTATTAACCGTAAACTTAGTACATGTGTGAATACATAGACAAAACAGTATGTCCCTAGTATGCCTCTACTAGACTAGCTCATTGATCAAAGATGGTTATGTTTCCTAGCCATAGACATGAGTTGTCATTTTTTCAACGGGATCACATCATTAGGAGAATGATGTGATGGACAAGACCCATCCTTTAGCTTAGCACTATGATTGTTTAGTTTTACTGCTATTGCTTTCTTCATGACTTATACATGTTCCTATGCCTATGAGATTATGCAACTCCCGAATACCGTAGGAACACCTTGTGTGCTATCAAATGTCACAACATAACTGGGTGATTATAAAGATGCTCTACAGGTGTCTCCGAAGGTGTTCGTGGTGTTGGCATAGATCAAGAATAGGATTTGTCACTCCGAGTGTCGGAGAGGTATCTCTGGGCCCTCTCAGTAATACACATCATAATAAGCCTTGCAAGCAAATGACTAATGATTTAGTCACGAGATGATGTATTACGGAACGAGTAAAGAGACTTTCCGGTAACGAGATTAACTAGGTATGGTGATACCGACGATTGAATCTCGGACAAGTAACATACCGATGACAAAAGGAACAACGTATGTTGTTATGCGGTTTGACCGATAAAGATCTTCATAGAATATGTAGGAGCCAATATGAGCATCCAGGTTCCGCCATTGGTTATTGACTGGAGATGAGTCTCGGTCATGTCTACATAGTTCTTGAACCCGTAGGGTCCGCACGCTTAACGTTTGATGACGATCGGTATTATGAGTTTATGTGTTTTGATGTACCGAAGGTAGTTCGGAGTCCCGGATGAGATCGGGGACATGACGATGAGTCTCGAAATGGTCGAGACGTAAAGATCGATATATTGGACGACTATATTCGGACATCGGAAAGGTTCCGAGTGATTCGGGTATTTTTCGGAGTACCGGAGAGTTACGGGAATTTGCTGGGGAGTATATGGGCCTTATTGGGCTTTAGGGGAAAGGGAGAGAGGAGGTTGCACCCCTCCGATGGCTTGATCCGAATTGGACTAGAGAGAGGGGCTGCGCCCCCTCCTTCCTTCTCTTCTCTTTCCCTTTCCTTCTCTCCTACTCCTACTACTTGGAAGGGCTCCTAGTTCTACTAGGAAAGGGGGAATCCTACTCCCGATGGGAGTAGGACTCCCCTAGGGCGCGCCATAGAGAGGGCCGGCCCTCCCTCTCCTCCACTCCTTTATATACAGGGGTAGAGGCACCCCATAGACACACAAGTTGATCAGTTGATCTCTCCCAACCGTGTGCGGTGCCCCCCTCCACAGTAACACACCTCGGTCATATCGTTGCAGCGCTTAGGCGAAGCCCTGCGACGGTAACTTCATCACATCCGTCACCACGCCGTCCTACTGACGAAACTCACCCGTGAAGCTCAACTGGATCAAGAGATCGCGGGGCGTCATCAAGCTGAACGTGTGCTCAACGCGGAGGTGCCGTATGTTCGGTACTTGATCGGTTGGATCGTGAAGAAGTTCGACTACATCAACCACGTCACTAGACGCTTCCGCTCCCGGTCTACGAGGGTACGTAGACACACTCTCCCCCTCGTTGCTATGCATCTAGTAGATAGATCTTGCGTGATCATAGGAAAATTATGAAAATACTACGTTCCCCAACAGTCGTGGCCAGAGCTGCTGCCACACTCCTTCGAGGCCATGAGCGAGCTCAGTGCACCTCCAGAAGCCTTTTGCACCCACCAGCTCCTCCCCTAGTGCACCGCAGCACCGTTTCCATCGTCGCTCGAGCTCCGGCGGCCGCACTAGTCGTCGCCGCCGCCGTTTTGGTCCATGACGGCTCGAGCCGATGGTGAAAGAAATATGCCCTAGAGGCAATAATAAAGATGTTATTTGTATTTCCTTATATCATGATAAATGTCTTTTATTCATGCTATAATTGTATTAACCGGAAACTTAGTACATGTGTGAATACATAGACAAAATAGTATGTCCCTAGTATGCCTCTACTAGACTAGCTCATTGATCAAAGATGGCTATGTTTCCTAGCCATAGACATGAGTTGTCATTTGATCAACGGGATCACATCATTAGGAGAATGATGTGATGGACTAGACCCATCCGAAAGCTTAGCACTATGATCGTTTAGTTTTACTGTTATTGCTTTCTTCATGACTTCTACATGTTCCTATGACTATGAGATTATGCAACTCCCGAATACCGTAGGAACACCTTGTGTGCTATCAAACGTCACAATGTAACTGGGTGATCATAAAGATGCTCTACAGGTGTCTTCGAAAGTATTCGTGGTGTTGGCATAGATCAAGACTAGATTTGTCACTTCGAGTGTCGGAGAGGTATCTCTGGGCCCTCTAATGTAGGGACCAGACCTCAAACAGTCTGATCTCCGTGCATCAGTGTCATCCCTGGATCAGTAATGCTGACACGCACGATACTTGAAGGATTTATAACAGAGTAGCAATCACACACTTATTACATCGATAGTCCAACGATGAATTTATTACAAATAATATGGCTGAAGGCCATCTAATACGATAACAGCGGAAGGCTTGGAAGATAAGTGAGTCCATCAACTCCAACGGCATCACTGAGTATAGAACCACATCCTAAAAGGGCATCTTACTCGTCGTCTGAAAAGTCTGCAACATGAAACGTTGCAGCCCGAAAACGGGTCAACACATGGAATATGCTGGCAAGGTAACACAAGAGATGCAATGAAAGTAAAGCTATAGTATATGCAATATGGCTGGTGGAAAGCTCTATGGTTAAGTTTTTGCGTAAATCCAATTTTTCCCTACTTCAAAGGAATGTATTTTAATTAACTATCATGGTAGTTGAAACATTGCTGAGAAGATAGACATCCTCTCAACCCCAATTAAAAGTAATCATTAAACCCAACAAAATTAAATTAAAGTAACATGTTGAGATTCACATGATAATCCAAGTACTAGATACTCAAGACGTCCATAACCGGGGACACGGCTAATCATGATCAATTTGTACACTCTGCAGAGGTTTGTGCACTTTCCCCACAACACTCGATCGCCTCCGTTTGGTTTCTCGCACAGCATGGTGTTTGAGAAACGGATGACCGAGACACAGTCTTTCCGAAGAGGTCCCCTTAACCAGATAGATAGGCCGGTACACCTACAAATCCCAACTACATCTGCTAGCCCATCATGGAAAAGTTTCCCACAACTTACTCAACTATGCCAGAGCCCATATTGGCATGTGGCTGCACATGGAAGTTTCTAGCATGAAAAATCTCATGATCCCTTTGAGCCTGGGTGGCGGTCCAAAAGGAAAACAGGTAATCCTGGAATACCCAGATGCCTCAATCCACCCAGATGTGTATTAAAGTTGCCACCTTAAGTTGAACCATTAATTAACAACTCACATCTGTCATGGATTTCACTCACCCAAACCACGTCTACGAGCATAGCATGTCCTAACAGCAAACGTAGAACTAACTCCCAAGGGTTTGAATGAAATGCTGGTAATAGGTACTACCTCAATCTACTTCCCAATCCCACAATTTAATTAATCCTACTCATGCAATGTGTGAGGGTTTGACTAATGCAATGAAAATTGGGTAATTGGAAAGCATGATCAAAGTGTTACTTGCCTTGCTGATGATCCGCAAAACCTAGAGACTCAAAGTAGCAAGCGGCGCACTCCGGGTACTCTATCGCAATCAAACAAACAAGCATACAATAAGTACTTAACTAATGCATGGGTAAAACTCAAATAAGACATCTAACCAGAAAGTTCAACTTAAGAACTCCGGTTTGCAAAAAGAATCAACTTGAAAGAAGCAACGAAACTCAAACTGCAAAAGAAACGAGCTCCGAATTACTAGTTGGCCTAAAGTCTAATTTTATAGTAGCCAAAACTTTGTTCAAGTTGATCTAACGTAAAGAGGGCTTCGAGACGAAGATCTGGGATTTTGAATCACCTGATTCCGACTCTCGAGCGAAAAAAAACGAAAAACAAGATCAGGGCAGAAATCGCGATCAGAAATATCGCGGTTAAATACCCCGAAAAAGAAAAACGACGAACAGGCTAACGAACGAATGTTCGCTGTCTGCGGTTAACTAACGAAAACCGTTCGTTAAAACAAACGTAAGGACGAACGTCCGCTATTTAACTATACCGGCGGAAAAAAATAAAAACCGAACCGATCTAATCTAAAAAAACGAATCTACTGGTTTATTTCTAAACCGATCGGTTTTCTAAAAAAAACTACCTCGGCGAACTCCGGCGACTCCGGCGGTGGCGGCGGGTACTCCGGCGGGCGGGGAGGCGGTGCCGCGGCGGCTCCGGCGGCGGCGGCGGGCGGCGGCGGGGTGCGGCGGCGGCGGCTGCTGATACGTCCAAAATGTATCTACAATTTCTGCTTGCTCCATGCCACTTTTGGGTGATATTGCTATGATATTCATACACTTCCATACACTTTTGATCATATTTGGACTAACCTACTAATCCAGTGCACCCCGGTGCCAGTTTCTGTTTTCGGCTGTTTTTGTATTTCAGGTTTTCACGTTACGAGAACTGCCAGGAAAAATCCAGAAAAATTATATAAAAAATCAGCGTTCCGGAAACTTCCTTGTGCCCGAAGTACAGCTGGGGGGGCACCAGGGCTCCAGGCGCCCTGGCGGCGCCCCCCCTGGGCCGCGCCGGGGGGCGCCTGGGCCCCCCGAGCCCCGTCTGGTGCCCCCTTTGGCATATATTTAGAGGGTCCTTCGAAATCCTCGGGACGAGAACTCTTTTTCGCGATCTCATCTCCGTTCCGCCGCCGCCGCCGCTTCCAAGATCGGGAGCACCAGGAGAACTCTTCCCGGCACCCTGTCGGAGGGGAGGATCACCACCGGGAGCCTCTCCACCACCATGGACGCCTCCCGGATGAGTGGTGAGTAGTCTCCCTTGGACCATGAGTCCATGACCAGTAGCTATGTGATGTTCTCCTCCCGTTCTTGTGCTTCACTAATTAGTCCTCGTGAGCTGCCCTACATGATCGAGGCACATATGTAATCCTTATGCTGTTGCTATGATGAGTTTGCTGGGATCCGATGGATTATGAGATTATGTTTAGATTGTTCTTGAGTAATATATTTGATCTACCTCTTTTATATTTACGTTCATAAGTAATTCTTGCATGTTCTCCGTTGTTATTTATTGCTTTGGCCAAGTAATAGGTAGTGACTCCAAGAGGGAACGTTATGCTTGATTGTGGGTTCATGCCCCTCGATGACTAGCTTGAGTGACAGAAACATGAGTCTAGGGGATGTGTTGTTGCCACAAGGGGAAAAACAATGGTGCTTGTGCCCGCAGGTGCAAGGATTGTTTACTTTACGCAAAGTTCTTTTAATGCAGTTGTCTGTTGCTTTGAGTTTACACTATGGGTGGGACTCGCAACTTAATTCCAGCGAGATGTTCTGGATAGATATCTCAAGGTGGATGATTAGTAGTAGATATTGATGGATTTCGGTCTACTTACTTTGGCGTACCGCCCATGCTTTGAACCTCAACCTTTCTTGCAATGTAGTCAGCATTGGTTTGCGTTCGTGGTCTTGTCAATTGCCCAGCTGTAATTCGTTTACCTCACATGGCTGTTTTATCGTCTTTTGGGAGAGAGACATCACTAGTGAACATCATGAGATTCCGGTCCATATTACCATCATTGATCACATCCGCTATTTACTTTTCGCTTTTACTTACTATTGCAAACACTATCTATCACTACTATCATTTGCGTTTAATCCTTTGTGAACTACAAGGCCAGAGGGATTGACAACCTCTCTGTACTCGTTGGGAGCAAAGTTATTTGTATCTGTGTGCAGGTCCACGTTGATTGCTAATATCTGGCGCCGTTAGCAGTTGACACCTACTTGTTGAACCTAGGAGTCTTTGGGGATTCGATCATTGGCATCTTTGCTAAGGGAAAAACTTCCACAACACTGCATCTTACAGCTTCCACTTGGGGTAACCAACGAGGGGTTAGAGGCCCATCAGCTGCGGGCTGCGGCGGGCGGCGGCGGCTGCGGCGCGGGGCGGCGGCGCGGCAGGAGGCGGCGGCGGCTGGCGGCAGGCACGGGCAATGGGGCGCTAGGGTTCGGGCAACGGGGCGCTGGGCTGGGCGAAACGGGCCGGCTCTGGCGCTATTTAAAGCCCAGAGTCCTGGTCCTTTACTAGTCCTAGTCGGTTTCTTTTTTTTTATAGAGTCCCGGCGCAGAAAAACTAACGAAAGAAATACTAAACGGACTCCAAAATTCCCGAAATAAATTTTCACCATCCTCTAATAATATTTAGGACAAAGTGAACATTTTTCCCGGACCTAAATGCAATTTTGAAAAACATGTATTTTTCCTATGCAAATAAATCCGAAAATAAATCCAGAAAAATACGAAAAGTGATTTTAATATTTTTCCTCCAATATTTCTGTTATTTTGGAGAATTCATATTGTCTTTGCTCATGTTTTGTATTTATAAATATTTTTAGGATCGAAAAGTAATTAAAATCACACTGTCCTCATACTGGTATTCGAGCGAACTCAAATACGAAAACGGTAAAATTCCCAACTCTCTCCGTAGGTCCTTGAGTTGCTTAGAATTTCGAGGAACTCCACGAACAAAAATTGCAAAAACATGAAATGCAAATATGATCTATGTATAACATTCCAAATTGAAAATTTGGGATGTTACAAACCTACCCCCCTTAGAATGAATCTCTCCCTCGAGATTCGACTTGGCTACAGAACAGGTGTGGGTGGTCCTTGCGTAGATCATCTTCTCGCTCCCAGGTGGCTTCTTCCTCGGTGTGGTGACTCCACTGAACTTTGCAAAACTTGATCACCTTGCTGCGAGTAACTCTACTCGAAAACTCGAGAATCTTAACAGGCTTCTCCTCGTAGGTCAGATCACTCTCCAACTGAATTGCTTCCAGGGGTACTGTGTCTCTAAGCGGTATGTCGGCCATCTCCTTGTGACACCTCTTAAGCTGCGAAACGTGAAACACGTCATGCACTCCTGACAATCCTTCGGGCAATTCCAACTTATAGGCAACCTCTCCCATGCGTTCCAAAACACGGTAAGGTCCCACAAATCTCGGGGCTAACTTCCCTTTAACACCGAAACATTTAACTCCTCGCAGAGGCGATACTCTCAGGTATGCTCTGTCTACGATCTCATAGGTTATCTCCTTACGTTTCGAGTCGGCATAACTCTTCTGCCTGGACTGAGCTACCTTTAGTCTATCTCGAATCAACTTAACCTTCTCCTCAGACTCTTTGATTAAGTCTGGTCCAAACAACTGTCGGTCTCCAACTTCGTCCCACGAGAACGGTGTTCGGCATCTTCTTCCATACAATGCCTCGAACGGTGCCATCTTCAAACTGGCCTGGTAACTGTTGTTGTATGAGAACTCCGCGTAGGGTAAGTTGTCATCCCAACTAGATCCATAATCTAATGCACAGGCTCTAAGAATATCTTCCAAAATCTGATTGACTCTCTCCGTCTGTCCATCTGTCTGTGGATGAAATGCTGTGATAAACTCTAGTCTGGTACCTAAAGTTTCATGTAACTAATTCCAGAACTTTGAGGTAAACTGGGTTCCTCTATCTGATACGATGCTCTTCGGAACTCCATGCAGACATACAATTATGGTCATGTATATCTTTGCCAACTTTGCACTGGTATATGTGGTTTTCACCGGGATAAAGTGGGCTACCTTCGTCAATCGGTCTACTACTACCCAGATTGAATCATATCTTGTTTTGGTCCTGGGCAATCCGGTGATAAAATCCATACCAAGCTTCTCCCACTTCCATTCGGGGACTGGCATAGGTTGTAACAATCCTGCTGGCTTCTGATGTTCTGCCTTTACTCTCTGGCATACATCACAGACTGCTACATACTCCGCAATATCCTTCTTCATACCGGTCCACCAGAAAATATCATTCAAATCCAAATACATCTTAGTATTTCCTGGATGAATCGAGTATGGCGAATCATGGGCCTCCTGTAAAATCAACTTCCTAATCTCCGGGTCATTGGGCACATAGATTCGATCCTCAAACCACAGGGTGTCATGTTCATCCTCACAAAAACCTTTAGCTTTTCCTTCGCTCATTCTCTCCTTTACAGCGACAACCTCCTTGTCAGCTTTCTGAGCTTCTCTGATTTTATCCATCAGGGTAGACTCGGTATGTAGTGTTGCTACATAGCCTCTCGGAACTATCTCCAACCGTAGTTCTTGTAGGTCCTCGGCTAACTCCTTTGGAAAATCCTCCATCATTAGGGTATTGACATGGCTCTTACGTCTTAGCGCATCAGCTACTACGTTAGCCTTTCCGGAATGGTAATGCAATCTCATGTCATAATCCTTAATGAGTTCCAGCCATCTCCTTTGTCTAAGATTCAACTCCTTCTGAGTGAATATATACTTCAAACTCTTATGATCCGTATATACTTCACAATGGTTTCCAATGAGAAAATGTCTCCACGTCTTCAATGCATGCACTATGGCTGCTAACTCCAAATCATGGGTGGCATAGTTCATCTCATGAGGTTTCAGTTGTCGCGAAGCATACGAAACAACTCTTCCTTCCTGCATAAGAACTGCTCCAAGTCCTCGACGTGAAGCGTCGCAGTACACCTCATAATCCTTATGTTGATCTGGCAAGATCAACATAGGGAATGATACCAACCTTTTCTTCAACTCCTGGAAACTAGTATCACATTCTTCGGTCCAACTGAACTTGGTGTCCTTCTTCAACAACTCCGTCATTGGATTTGCAATCTTCGAGAAATTCTCGATAAATCTCCGGTAGTATCCTGCGAGTCCAAGAAAACTCCGGATCTCTCCAACTGTTTTTGGTGTTTCCCAATTGGTCACAGTCTCCACCTTGGCGGGATCTACTGCTATTCCTTCTCCGGATATAACATGTCCGAGGAATCCGACTTCCTTCAACCAAAACTCACATTTGCTAAACTTGGCATATAACTGATGTTCTCTGAGCTTCTCCAATACCAAACGCAAATGTTCTTCATGCTCCTCTTCATCCTTCGAGAAGATCAAAATATCATCTATGAACACTACGACGAACTTATCCAAATACTCCATAAACACTTTGTTCATCAGGTTCATAAAGTAGGCCGGTGCGTTTGTCAGACCAAACGACATAACGGTATACTCATACAACCCATACCTAGTGGTAAAGGTCGTCTTAGGGATATCTTGCTCTCGAATCTTCAATTGATGGTACCCTGATCGCAGATCGATCTTAGAAAATACATTAGCTCCTTGCAATCTATCGAACAGATCGTTGATCATTGGCAATGGGTACTTGTTCTTGATCGTTACTTCATTCAATCCTCGGTAATCAACAACCATTCTTAATGATCCATCCTTCTGCTCCACTAGAAGTACTGGCGAACCCCAAGGCGAAGAACTTGGTCGTATGAATCCTTTATCCAGTAACTCCTTAATCTGCTTCTTTATTTCCTCCAAATCCTTTGCGGGCATCCTATAGGGTCTCTTAGAAATTGGCCCGGTGCCTGGCAAAAGTTCAATCAAAAATTTTATATCTCTATCCGGTTGCATGCCAGGTAACTCATCTGGAAACACATCCGGATAATCCTTCACTACTGGCACTTCCTCCTGAACAACTCCCGTGAGAGAAAATACATGAGTCCTTGTGGGCGAATGCCTAGATACGTACTTAATCCTTTTTCCCTCCGGGGTGGTGAGCAAAATAGACTTACTGGCACAATCAATGTTACCTCCATACTTCGATAGCCAGTCCATACCTAATATCACATCCAATCCTTGTGACTCCAGAACTATTAGGTCAGAGGGGAAAGTATGGCGTCCTATGATCAATGGCGTCTGAAAACATCCTTGGTGTGCCATATAATCTGCTCCAGGCGAACTTACTAACATGGGGGTCTTAAGAACTCGGGTGGACATCCTATGTCTATTTACGAATCCCCTTGAAATGTATGAATGCGATGCACCAGTATCGAAACGAACTATTGCGGTAAATGTCTTAACCAAAAACTTACCGACAACAGCATCTGGTTGCTCTTCTACCTCCTCCATGGTCACGTGGTTCACTTGTCCTTTATTGAACGGGTTGGGCTTCTTCACGGCGCTTCCATTGCCGTTCCCATTCTTAACTTCTGGGCATTCATTGGCATAATGTACAGTCTTCCCACACTTGTAACAAGTGACATGGCTAAAATCCCTCTTGGTGGGTGTGGACGGTGTAGGGCGGTTCTGGCTTCCATTGGCTCCATTCCCATTCCCATTACCATTGCCATTCTTGGTGCCATTGTGGTTGTGTGAGCTACTTCCTCCATGGGTATGCTGAAACTGTCCTACTACTTTACGGGTAAAGCGAGGCTTCTACTGAGCTCCAGAATTATACTTTCCTTGCCCATACTTCCTCTTGCGACTCTCAATCTGCTGGTGCTTCCTTTCAATCATTAGGGCGCGGTCAACCAACTCCTGGTAATTATTGAAAGTTGCCACCATCAACTGTACACTCATCTCATCATTCAGCCCTTCCATGAATCTCTCCTGCTTCCTGGCATCTGTGGCCACATCATCTGGGGCATAACGAGATAGGGTACTAAACTCATCCACGTACTGGGCCACAGTACGATTTCCTTGGCGCAAGTTGCGAAACTCCTGCTTCTTCATACTCATGGCTCCAGTCGAGACATGGGCATTACGAAAAGCTTGCTGAAACTGATCCCAAGTCACATTGGCTACGGGGTAAGTGGCTGTGTAATTCTCCCACCATGCTGCGGCTGGTCCAGACAACTGGTGTGCGGCAAATCGCACCTTCTCAGCATCCGAGCAATTGGCGGTGGTCAAATCCCTTCCAATCTTGCGTAGCCAGTCATCAGCCACAATTGGTTCGATGCTGCTAGCAAACACGGGTGGTTGCAACCTTAAGAAACGTGTCAGGTTGTCCATGGGTGGTGGTGGAGGAGGGTTGTTGTTGTTGTTCTGGTTGTTCTGAGTGTTCTGGACAAGAAGTTGCATCAGGGTGTTCTACTGCTGGATCAACTGAGTGAGCTCAGGGGGAAACTCGAATTCACGTCTTGGAGGCATCTGATGGGTGTAGAGGGAAGAGATTAGAATAGAATAGAGGTCTAAGGGAAAATCACTACCCATATGCACATGAGACAAACACACAATCATATCACACCAATCAATTTCACACAAGGTCTTACAAATCTAACGATCATTACAAATGTGCTCTAAATCTAACACTTGGTGGTAAACTACTAGTCATAGGGTGGTCATCTAAAAATATTGATCGGCAGAGGATTCCATAATATCTGCCCCAACTTCATCTTCATAGTCTTCATCCTTGCTATCCTCAGCTTCCGAATCTGTGTCATCTATGATGATATAATCTTCCGGTGGAATCTCCTTGGGTTCTTCTTCCTCGTCTTCTTCTCCCATGAGTATCCATAACTTCCGAGTTAAATCATCATTCTTTCTCCACAAGTATCTTCATCTCCTCCTCATATCCGTCACGTGTAGACTTGAGTTCTTCTTCTAGCTCCAAATTCCTATTTAGGGCTTTCTTCAAATCTATCATCCCAGCACACATCTGGTGCTCCTGGCGACGAATGTGGTGGTTCAACTCCTGGATGAATGCTGCAATGGATATACCCTTCCGAGTGCTGATCATATCCCAGTTCTCATCTCGGCGTCAACAAATCTGGTAGATGGTGTCCTTTAGCTCCTGCTTGTAGACTTCTCCAATCCTTCCCATAGCAATGTGGGCTGCCATGCTCCTTCCTAGGCTCCATGTAGGTGCATTAAAGGAAAATGCTATGAGTGAGGTGACGGGTGCGAACGTCCTTCCTGGAACTTGGGCTTGAATCAACCAACGCTCCTCCTCGGGTAGAGTGGCATTATAGGTTCCAGTGAAACTTGGTAATCCAATGTGTAGATATCTGGTGACTTCCTTCAGGTGTCGTCCAAATGGTGTATCATCATCCGGTTGCATGAACTTGTGCTTTGCTTCCACCATCCTAAAGAGTAGAAAAGATGAGGAGTCAGAAGAGAGAAGAGTGAATTGTGTTCTAGGGCTTGTCTTAGTGGTCGTGTCCTACAGTCAGCGTGTGCTCTAATACCATCTTGTAGTGACCAGACCTCAAACAGTCTGATCTCCGTGCATCGGTGTCATCCCTGGATCAGTAATGCTGACACGCACAGTACTTGAAGGATTTATAACAGAGTAGCAATCACACACTTATTACATCGATAGTCCAACGATGAATTTATTACAAATAATATGGCTGAAGGCCATCTAATACGATAACAGCGGAAGGCTTGGAAGATAAGTGAGTCCATCAACTCCAACGGCATCACTGGGTATAGAACCACGACCTAAAAGGGCATCTTACTCGTCGTCTGAAAAGTCTGCAACATGAAACGTTGCAGCCCGAAAACAGGTCAGCACATGGAATATGCTGGCAAGGTAACACAAGAGATGCAATGAAAGTAAAGCTATACTATATGCAATATGGCTGGTGGAAAGCTCTATGGTTAAGTTTTTGCGTAAAGCCAATTTTTCCCTACTTCAAAGGAATGTATTTTAATTAACTATCATGGTAGTTGAAACATCGTTGAGAAGATAGACATCCTCTCAACCCCAATTAAAAGTAATCATTAAACCCAACAAAATTAAATTAAAGTAACATGTTGAGATTCACATGATAATCCAAGTACTAGATACTCAAGACGTCCATAACCGGGGACACGGCTAATCATGATCAGTTTGTACACTCTGCAGAGGTTTGTGCACTTTCCCCACAAGACCCGATCGCCTCCGTTTGGTTTCTCGCACTGCATGGTGTTTGAGAAACGGATGACCGAGACACAGTCTTTCCGAAGAGGTCCCCTTAACCAGATAGATAGGCCGGTACACCTACAAATCCCAACTACATCTGCTAGCCCATCATGGAAAGGTTTCCCACAACTTACTCAACTATGCCAGAGCCCATATTGGCATGTGGCTGCACACGGAAGTTTCTAGCATGAAAAATCTCATGATCCCTTTGAGCCTAGGTGGCGGTCCAAAAGAAAAACAGGCAATCCTGGAATTGTAATGCCCAGGATGGGACTATATCTCCTACGTGTCGAGGCACGACTTAGAGACATAACCCCATGCTGGAATGATCGCAAGTCTGGTATCTTTCCACAACTCATGTAAAAGATGGGGATGGAAAACATAAAATAGTTGGCTTACACTCGCCACGTCACACAAATACAATACATGTCTCAATCATCATTCAATAAAACATCACAGCCCTCTAAGGGTAAAATCCAAATGACAAGATACCAAACATAATTTAAATCCACAGGTCGGATCGAATCCTAGTAGAAGTCTCCACTACTGATCATCAGGATAACGAACATAGTATCGACTACGCTCCTCGTCATACTCCCAGTCTAGCTCGGTGCCATCACCTGGATAGCTCACCATCGGACCTGCATCTGGTGTGGTGAAGTAACTGTGAGCCACAGAGGACTGAGCAATCCCGTTCCCGGGTAACAAGACTATTTAAGCCTTGGGAGAGGATAAGGCTGAAGAAAAGAATAAGTGTCTGCAGCAGCTAGCACTAGCTTACGTGAAGGAGTGCGAGAAGAGAAGTGCCTCGGTCGAGAGATGATCACGAAGTGATCCTAGCTAAATCTCAACAAACATAACCCCACCATGTTCAACTCCCGAATCCCTATTCGGAAATTGACAGTCACGGTACACACGATGGTAGTGTATTAGAACAATGTGTCAAGTTATCTACAACCGGATATTAACAAGCTCCCGTCTGCCACATAACCGCGGGCACGGCTTTTGAAAGTTCATAACCCTGCAGGGGTGTTCCAACTTGGCCCATGACAAGCCCACGATCCGCGGAGTCGCAACTCCAAGGTGGGAAGACCCGAGTATTCTCGGAATCCCGTGCTCAAGATACTCCGAACTAAGGTAAGGCTAATCCAGCAAATCCTCCCGGCGTGCCGACACCCTGATAGTAGCCGCGCGTATCTCGTCTCAGGCCACGACCGTATGGGTGAAGCTACAGGTGTATGCCAGATACCTCAGGTTTCCCCAAGGCGGCCCCGCAGGCTCCCCGTTTCGGACCAACACTCATGTGGAGCACTGGCCCGGGGTTATTGATTAAGAAAGAGGGTTAATTACTCCCTATGCAAGTTATTTAGTTATTAGGCAAATAGTACCAATGTTGGGACTTGCTGGAAAAGACTTAGCACTTAGCGGTTTATCGAGGGGGTCCCATACACCCCAACCGTGTTAGGAACGCATAATCAAGGAACATAACACCGGTTTAAACGGTCCTAACGGCATGAGTGGAACAACTCACCAAGCAAAAGGCTTAGCCTTCCACCCTTGCCAATATATAGATGATTTCATTTTAAGCATTTATATAGTGTGATATAACCCAACAAACTTCAACATGAAGCAAGCATCTTCAATCTTCACCTGCAACTAGCAATGCTATAAGAGGGGCTGAGCGAAGCGTACTTAGCCAAGCAACGGTTTGCATAGGTAGGGTGGTTAAACATGGTCATGGTTACAAGTAGGAGGCTGACAGGAAAGACATGGGCATCGAGGCAAAACTATAGAGCGGAACTGCTAGCAATAGGCAAAGATAGTAATGTTATCGGGGTTCGGTCATCTTGCCTGAAGTGTAGTCGTTCGGATCGTAAGAAGGGTCCTCGTTCACAAGCTCGGTGGTATCCTCATTCTCGTACTCGTACTTGGTCTTAGCTTCCGGCTCTAAACAATACAATCACACAAGGCACGAATCAACAAGATGCAATGCGCACACAAAAATGATGGATGCATGATGGATGCACTAAGAGAGCACACGGAGCACGGAAAAATAGCACTCAAGCAAAAGCTTCAAAACAAGATAACAATAGGAGATTATGAATCTACACGGAAAATCAATCAAGTTTCATATAAGACTCGCTGGAATCGGAGCTACGGGCTAAAAGTTATGCCCGAAACAAGAAATAGGCGAAAGCTGAAAATTACAGCAACATAGCAACTTCGGAGCACAAAATAATTAAGCTACAACACTCAAACACCATGGCAAAGAACATTAACATAAACTAGACATATCCTACAGCAAATAAGTCCAAAGGTGCACCCCCAAAGGAGCCACGGATCAATAGCAACAAGCTTGGACATATTGAACTTGACAACAAAATTCTGACAGCAGAATTTTATTGAAACTTTGGAGCAAAAGTTAAATGTGCTACAGCCACTCAAATAAGCATGTGAGAACATGAATGGAAAACCAACAATATATACTACAAGGAACCATCAAGAATCACTCCAAAACTATCATGGTTTGTCCTAGAACAGCAAGCAAACATGGCATCGGAACAATAACAGATTCCAGACTTAGTGAAAATCCACGAAGTGTTAAAACAGCAGTTTCATCATGGCATCTATAAGAGCAAGTTTAAGTCACCTCGAAACTAAACATGGCAAGTGGTAAGCACCACATCAAGGTACACATGATGGTGATCCCGAAACATACAAGCATGCATCATGGAGATAAACACAACGATAGCAATGAGCTCAATAAGATGGCATCTCATAACAAGTTAAATAACTAAACAGCCACATAGCACTTTGCAACGAGGATAACCATGGCAAGAATAAATCTATCATGCAACCTAACACAAACAACATGTAGAGCATGGCAAGACGAACACGTGGACATGTCATTTGCATCATTCGGATAAACGAGCTAAAAGTTACCACTATGCAAAGATGGCATAAAAACAACACATAGCAGCAGTTTATATCGGGATGCACTCTTGCAACAGAAATATAAGCATCTAGATGATCTCTAACATGCATGGCACAATGGAATGAATCGTAGTGCTAGTCACCACGAACGTCTGGACACCTCATTTGCGCAAATCGGAGCAACACACAAGAAGTTATCACAGTTTGAAACTAGCATCAGACAAGCAAAAACACAGGGATTAGATCTAGGGTTTTCGAAGTCAACCTCAGATCTGGAATTTGCAAACGGGCTGGATCGGGCCTCGGGCGCGGCTGCGGAGCTACAGTGGCGGGGCGGCGGCCTCTGGCGGCTGGAGGAGCGGGCCGGTTGGCCTCGGCCTGTAGGGACGGCGGCTGGGCCCGAGGGAGCCTGGCGGCCCGCGAGGAGCAGCGCGGCCTGGAGGCGTCCGGCGCTGCGGGAGATGCGGCCTGGCCCGGCTCGGGTGGTGGCGGCCTGCTGCGCGGCGGTCGCGGCCCGCGGGATCGGGGCGCTAGAGGGAGGCCGCCTGGCGATCGGGGCGGACTGGGCCGCTGCGGTGGAGGCCCGACGAAGTGGCGGCTTGGGACAGGCTGGTGCGGGAGAGCGCCGGCTGGGCCTTTGGGCGCTCCGGGCCCAGGCGAGCGGTCGGCCGCCTGACGAAGGATCGAAGGAGCTTCGATCTGGCGCTGGATCTGGACGCGAGGGGGCTCCGCGTTCACCTGGAACGGAGGCGCTGGATCGATCTGGTACGGGCGGCGGCAGCCTCGAGCGGAGCTCGCGCGAGGGAGGTGGCTGGCCGAAGGTGGTGCGGGACCGGTGGGTTGAGGTGGCGGTGGTGGTGAGGAGAGGTGAGAGGAGGTGTAGGAGAGGCGCTTTTCCGGCGAGATGATGGTATTCCGGCGAACTCCGGCGAGATTCCGGCGGAACTCCGGCGAGGTGGCTGGTGGCTGGAGGTGGAAGAAGGAGAGGTCTAGGGTTTCCTTGTTTTGGGGCAAAATTTGGGGGAGTGGACAAATATATAGGCACAAGGAGCTAGGGTTGCCCAAATGGAGTGCGGTTTTCGGCCACCGGATCAGATTTGGATGGCCTAGATGATAGAAGTGGCTAGGAGTGGTTTGGTGGGCTATTGGAGGGGTGTCTTGGGCCTCAAAGTGGAGGCACTTTGAGCCCACATGAATAACTGATGGGGTAGCAAACGGACTCGAAACGCGACGAGATTTGACAGGCGGGTTACACACCAAAACAACAACACACGACAAGTCTCACGCCAAACCGGTAACGTTACACGGCCAAACACCAAAGTAGGCCTACGGGACGCCACGGACACGTGAGGGAGCTCCGGAACGCGAAGCGGACAACGGGAAGGAACGCGTGGAACCGGATGCAACTGACAACACAAATGCAATGTGATGCACATGTCTACATGATATGAATGAATGCCACACACGCACACAACAAAACGACGAAAACCCGAAAGACAAAGAACCCGAAATGGAATAGATGAAGCCGGAGATATATTATATGCCCAAAAGGGAAAGTATTACATCCGGGGCATTACAAACTCTCCTCTACTACAAAAAGATCTCGTCCCGAGATCTAGGACTGGAAAAAGGAAGGGTACTCGGAACGAAGATGATCTTCTCGTTCCCACGTAACCTCTCGGTCGGTGTGATGTGACCACTTGACTTTCAAGAATTTGATGGACTTGTTGCGGGTCTTGCGTTCGGTTCATTCGAGAATAGCAACGGGATGCTCTCGGTAGGACAAGTCTTGTTGAAGATCAATCTCTTCAAACGGAATCATGCGTTCAGGTGCCTTGAAGCATTTGCGGAGTTGAGACACATGGAACACATCATGAACATTGGCGAAGTTGGAAGGCAGCTCAAGTTGATAGGCTAGGTCGCCTCTTTTGCCAAGAATCTTGAAAGGCCCGACGTATGTAGGAGCAAGCTTTCCTTTGATACCGAATCTTTGGGTGCCTTTCATCGGAGACACACGGAGATAAACATGATCACCAATGTTGAAAGCCAAATCACGATGCTTGCCGTCATAGTACCTCTTCTGACGCGACTGAGCGGCCTTGAGATTCTCACGTATGACTTTGCACATCTCTTCAGCTTCTGAAATCAAGTCATTGCCAAGAAGTTGATGTTCGCCTGTTTCAGACCAGTTGAGAGGGGTACGGCACTTTCTGCCATAGAGGATTTCAAACGGTGCTTTGCCTGCACTTGCTTGGTAGCTGTTGTTGTAAGAGAACTCGGCAAATGGAAGGCAGTCTTCCCATTTCATGCCAAAAGAGATGACACAGGCTCTGAGCATGTCTTCTAGAATCTGATTCACTCGCTCGACTTGACCACTAGTCTGAGGGTGAAAAGCAGTGTTGAACCTGATCTTAGTGCCCATGGCGGACTGAAAGGAGTCCCAGAACTTTGAAGTGAACAAACTTCCACGGTCTGAGGAGATAACTTGAGGAATGCCATGTAAAGACACAATTCTGGAAGTGTACAGCTCTGCCAATTGAGTTGCATTGATTGATTCTTTGACTGGAAGGAAGTGAGCGACTTTGGTAAGCTTGTCAATCACCACAAAGATAGCATCATTCCCTCTCTTGGACTTAGGAAAGCCAGTGATGAAGTCCATTTCAATGTGGTCGAACTTCCACTCGGGAATAGGAAGAGGTTGGAGAAGACCGGCTGGACGTTGATGTTCTACTTTCATTCTTCTGCAAACATCACATTCGTTCACGAATTGGGCAATCTCCCTTTTCATGCGTGTCCACCAGTAAGACTGCTTGAGCTCTTGGTACATCTTGGAACTGCCAGGATGAATGGAAAGGAGAGAATCATGTGCTTCTTCCATTATGAGCTTCCTGAGATCACCTTTGGGAACAACAAGTCTGTCCTCGAAGAACAAGGTATCTCTCTCATCAACATGAAAGCACTTGTATTTAGGAGTGCCCTTTGCAATACCATGTTTCACCTTCTGCACCATGGCATCACTGAGTTGGGCCTCACTGACCTGATCTTCCAAGGTAGGAGCAACTTGAAGATTTGCAAGAAAACCCTGCGGAACAACTTGAAGGTTGAGCTTCCTGATTGCTTCACAAAGCTCAGGCTGGAACGGCTTGATAAGAAGGTTGTTGCAATATGCCTTTCTGCTCAAAGCATCTGCAATCACATTCGCCTTGCCAGGAGTGTATTCAATGCTGGGATCATACTCTTGGATCATCTCAACCCAACGAGTCTGGCGGAGGTTCAGATTCGGCTGTGTGAAGATGTACTTCAAGCTCTTGTGATCGGTGAAGATGTCGACTTTTCTGCCCAACAACAGATGTCTCCACGTAATCAAAGCATGTACCACAGCTGCTAGCTCGAGATCATGTGTGGGATAGTTCTGCTCACTTGGCTTGAGCTGACGAGAAGTATATGCCACAATTCTCTTATCTTGCATAAGCACACCACCAAGTCCCTGAAGAGAAGCATCACAAAATACTTCATAGGGCTTGGACTCATCTGGAGGAGTAAGAACTGGAGCAGAGACGAGCTTTTCTTTGAGAGTTTTGAATGCCACTTCACACTCTGGAGACCAAAAGTATTTGACATTCTTCTGAAGCAAGTTGGAAAGAGGCTTGGCAATCTTGGAGAAGTTCTCAACGAACCTTCTGCAATAGCTGGCAAGACCCAGAAAACTGCGAGGTTGCTTGACGTTCTGAGGAGCTTCCCAGTTGACAATTTCTTCAACTTTCTCGGGGTTAACCGCAATGCCGTCAGCTGAGATGATATGGCCCAGGTACAAAACCTTATCGAGCCAAAATTCGCACTTGGAGAACTTGGCATAGAACTTATGCTCTCGGAGTCGATCAAGAACCAGACGTAAGTGCTTTTCGTGATCTTCTTCATTCTTGGAAAACACCAGAATATCATCCAGATACACAAACACAAACTTGCCGTGTAGGGGTTGAAGATGTGGTGCATCATCCTCGAGAAGGTAGGAGGAGCATTGGCGAGACCAAAAGACATGACTGTATACTCATATGAACCGAAACTCGTTCTGAAGGCAGTCTTGGGAATGTCTTTCTCGCGAATGCGAATTTGGTGATAGCCCATTCGGAGGTCGAGCTTAGAGAACACTTTAGCTCCTTTGAGCTGCTCGAAGAGTTCGTTGATGTTGGGGAGCTGTCGGGCTCATTTCTGGGAAATAAATCACAGAATAGCCTTAAGTCACACTGGCTCCCAAGAACAACCAGTGGACAACCTTGATATAGATTACCAGTACAATATAATATTACACAGATTGAGTCAGGGTGACCCAACAATTTATTACAACAACTCAACGCATTAGGGTGGTGGAATGTGACAGTGGATGGTGGAACTCAACACTGATATAATAGCATAGAGTCAAGCGTCAGTGTGAGGCTTGACTATTTTATTGGTGTGGCGGAAGCTTGACGGATGATACAAGTGATAGACTCCAAGACACAGGTGTGCTGACTGGGAACCTTCTAAGCGTCGGCCTCGCTAGCGCAATTCTCCTCCAAAAGCTCGTCCTCCTCCAAGTCTGGCCAAGTAAATAGCCAGGGACAAGCCAGTGAGTACTTTGAATGTACTCGCAAACATTAAGACCATAAGGTATACTGAAAGCATATGCCATGGAGGATAACTACATGCATGCAACAATTATCAAGACTTGGCATGGTGAAACATGGTTAATACAAAATTTAAATATTAATTTCAATAATATAAAAAGATAAAAGGAATGCCGGTCGGATATCAAGTGACATCACGGTAGGACTTGAAGAGAAATGCCAGTCGGGTGTCCACAAGAGTAGTGGCGTGATAAACCGCCTGACACTCGAGGGACGCCACAAAAAGGACTTTTAAAAGAAATGCCAGTTGGGTGTCCACAAGAGTAGTGGCGAGATAAACCGCCTGACACTCGAGGGACGCCACAAAAAGGACTTTAAAAGAAATGCCAGTTGGGTGTCCACAAGAGTAGTGGCGAGATAAACCGCCTGACACTCGAGGGACGCCACAAAAAGGACTTTAAAAGAAATGCGAGTGTCCGGGGTAGTCTAGCCAGCCCCTGAGACACTCTGGAAGGTAACAATAAAATCATCGGGTTAGTCCATAAGCATAATTTTCATCATCAATAAATTCATGATAATACTGACTGCGACAAGAATTTCATGCAAACATGAACCTGCTCAAGTATATTATTTATTTTTCCTCCAGAGACTGACACCGGGACCGATACTTGACCCACCCAACTAAGTCCTTGACCGTGGACGCGGCTATTCGAATAGATATAACTCTGCAGAGGGTGTACTCTTTACCCATGCGTATGGGATTTCCTTAGTCAGCACCGTACACTGACTAATACCCAATACGGACTTTGGATTGAAAACACGCCTGACGCATACGCACCGACCGGATGCCAGGACTCACCCAGAGCATCGCTCCAGAAACCTTAAGTCAGGGAGGCTACAACCTCCGAAAAGCATGGGATCACTATTAAACGCGCGGATTACAAGGGGTGCCCCCCTCTCGGCTACAACCGGAAACACCCATGCCCCTGACCCGATGACAGGCTACAACCTTCATCGTAGTATCTGTGTGGCGTGTACCCGTACAGGGGTTATCAACTTACTAGGCCGTACCCTCCTTTCGGAAGGACCCGTGGCAGCACGGTATACAGCTAGGTGTATAGAGCAAGACTCGATCTAGGCAGACTCAGGAGGTATTATTAACATATCACCAGTATTCTCTATCACTATCACACGACACCACTGTGTCAACAAAGAACCGTGCCCACCAGCACGTCCAAACCAGCAGCAATATTTCTGCCCTCAAGCAACCATATACATGTCAGAGAGCTGCTAGTGTAATATGCAAGCAAGGAAAAAGTTGACATGACCATGCACACACATGTGATGTAACATGCAACATATGCATTGCAAAACCAAACTATGTATCCATGCAAAAATGCAGCCACCATAACCCAGGTTCAATAATGCTTGCCTTGTCCAAAATAATCAGGAGAAAACCCCTCTGAATTACCAGCAAAAGATCCTTCCTCTTTTTCTGAAAAATTCAAATTTGAATTCGAATGAGAGTTCCAACACAGAACAGAAAAAGTTCTCAAAATATTTTTAATTAAATCTTAAAATAAACTAGAGAAGAAAAGAAAATTTTAGCAAAAAGAATCAACTCATTTGGACTAATAGTTTAAAAGCTATTAACTTTTTAAAACCAGGGTTTTTTCTGCAAAACAGAAGCCCCTGGGCTGTTTTAAAAGAAAACGGTTCGGCAGCGAATACGCCTTTCAGTGCAGAAGGCGTAAAGCGTAGAATGCACCTTCGCCGAACACAGGAAACAGAGAGAGAGAGCTGACGGGTGGGGGCCACCCGTCAGGTTTGAATTTGAACGCGCTCGCGCGCGTGTACAGAGAAGAGGCGGCGATCGCCGGCGACGATCGCCGGGGTTTCAGGGCCCGGCGCTGGTTGCAGTGTGTCCAGCGTGGACTTCAGCATCCATGGGTGGTGGTGGTGGCCACCGGCGATCACCTGAACGGCGGTGAGCTCGACGCCGGCGGACGGTGGTTCGGGTGAAGTTGTGGCTCGTCGGAGAGGGCTCGGGAGATGGAATTGGTTTAGGGGTTCGGCATAGTGGTGGAAAAGAGGTGGATCGGCGAAGTTTGGGAGGCTCTGGTGGAGTAGGGACGAGGTTTGGCTCGTGGACAGAGGCGGCGGAGCGGTGGCCGGAGAGGGAGAAGATGACCCCCTCGTGGCCGGGTGGGTGGCTGGGAGGAAGAGTGGGAGGTGGTGGAGGCGAATGGTGGAGCTGGAGGGGCTCGGGGACCCCTTTTATAGGCGAGTCGAGGATGGCCGAAACGGGCGGAGGTCGCCGGAGTAAATTAGGTCGCCGGGGTAGGTTTTGGCCGGTGGTCTGGGGCGACGGGGAAGTTAAGAGGCCGGTGGAGTTCGCCCGAAGCCTCCGCTTGGACGGGCTCGTGCTCGCTTGCCACGTTCGCGATGCGCTATCCGCACGGGTGCGGCGGCGTGGCCAACTCCGGCGACTGCCATTCGGGCCCCGGGGCGGCGTGGTCGGCGCGTCCGTTGTGCGGAGGAGCGAGGGAGAGTGACGCGTGGGCGGGGAGGTAGGTAGGGGAGTTGCGGTGCAGTGAATGGCGGCCGATGGCCGAGGCGATCCGCTCGGCCTCGCCGTGGGTGAGCTCGGGGTGGTTGCACCAGCCAGCTGCCAGCTCACCGGCGTGGGGAGACTGGGCGATGGGCCAGGGAAGCGGTCGGCAATGAAGGCGGGCGTCGACGCCGTGCGGGAGGGGAAGGCGAGGAGTGCACGGCATCGCCGGCCCCTGTCGGCTGAAGAAGTTCAGTTAACTGAATTTTATTCAGTTATGAACAGTGTGCACATCAAGTGTTTGATGAAATGCTATGAGGTGTTAAACAGCTTAGTTGATCAAGGGATTTGCTGTGGTGGTGTGTGGTTCCTCAAAAGTGAGTTTGCCAGAAGGCCAAGATTTTTGGTGGAGTTTAGAAATGGTTTGGAGCAGAAAAATGATTTCTGGACCAAATTTGAATTGAATATGATTTGAAATTTTTGAACTGTGGGACCAAATGTTTTTGAAGAAATGGGTTAAGGGTGCCATGTATTTGCAGGGATAATTTTGGTGGTTGCAAGAGGGTCATAGAAAATATAGTTCCTTTGTAATGTCAAGAAACTATGATTATTTCAAATTCCAACTTTGGAATTTAAAATATATAGAAAGACTATTTTTGTGAAGTGGGAAGGAGTTGAATAATATCATAGAAGGTGTGCATGACTTGAGAGGTAAATCTTGGAGTGGCAGAAAAAATATTTGGAAAGGTTTATGGTGCCAGAAGAGGTGGAAAAGACTTTTGCCTTTGAAAATAAATAACCAAAAACCAAAGATTCTTTAGAAAGAAATAGTTTTGAAAACCTCCAAAATAATTAAATCAAATGAGTCCACCCTTCAAACAGAACCCTCCAAGAAAATTTTAAATCTTAGCTAAAATTTTGAAAAAGTTTTTTTAAAACTCCAAATGAATATTTTTGGGGTGTTACAACACCTACCCCCTTAAGAAAAATCTCGTCCCCGAGATTTCAGCTGTCCCTCAAACAGGTACGGATACTCAGTCTTTAAGTGATCTTCCCTTTCCCATGTTGCTTCTTCCTCGGTGTGATTGCTCCATTGGACTTTGTAAAATTTTATTACGTTTTGTCGGGTCCTCCGTTCAGACTCCTCCAAAATCTTTATGGGACGTTCCCGATAGGTAAGATCTGGTTGAAGATCCAACTCTTGGTGCTGGATTTGCTTTTCCGGGTTGCTAACACATTTCCTCAGCTGAGATACATGGAACACATCGTGGACATCTGATAATTCTGCCGGTAATTCTAGTTGATAGGCAACCTTGCCCCTTCTTGCGGTTACTTTAAACGGTCCAATAAATCTTGGTGCTAATTTCCCCTTGACCTTAAATCTCTGTAGCCCCCTTGTCGGAGATACTCTAAGATATACGTAGTCATTGGGCTCAAAGTGGACCTGGCGGTGTTTTTGATCATAATAACTCTTCTCTCGGCTTTGAGCTGCCCTTAGTCGGTCCTGAATAAGCTTGACTTTGGTTTCTGCCTCTATTAGTAATTCTGGTCCAAAAATTCGGCTGTCTCCGGTTTCAGACCAATTTAGTGGGGTCCGGCATCGTCGTCCGTATAATGCTTCGAAAGGTGACATTTGTAGGCTAGCTTGATTGTTGTAGGAGAATTCTGCGTAAGGCAAACTATCCTCCCAACTGACTCCGTAGGTAAGCACACATGCTCTCAGCATGTCTTCTAATATTTGATTTACCCGCTCTGTCTGTCCTCCGGTCTGCGGGTGGTATGCTGTGCTGAAAGCCAGTTGCGTGCCTAAGGCTTGCTGTAGATGTTCCCAAAATCTAGAGACAAATTGGGTGCCTCTGTCAGAGACAATTATTTTGGGTACCCCGTGTAGACAAACAATCCTGGTTAGGTACAGCCTGGCTAGCCTCTGTGTTGAGTAGGTGGTTTTTACCGGAATGAAATGAGCTACCTTGGTTAGCGAATCTGTTATTACCCAGATAGCATCATTCCCATGGCGTGACCTTGGCAAACCAACAACAAAGTCCATTCCAATTCTATCCCATTTCCATTCAGGCACCTTAATTGGTTGCAACAACCCTGCTGGTCTCTGGTGTTCCGCCTTCACACGTTGGCAGGTATCACAGCATGCCACATATATGGCTATATCCCTCTTCATCCCGTGCCACCAGAATCTCTCCTGTAGATCCTTATACATTTTGGTCCCTCCGGGGTGAATGGAATATGGAGTGGTATGCGCCTCTGCCATTATTTGCTGTTTTAAATCTTCAATGTTTGGTACGCATAATCTCTGTCCAAACCAAATAACTCCTTGGCTGTCTTCAATAAATTCGGGCGCCCTGCCCAGTTTCATATTTTTCCTAATCCCTTCAATACTTGGGTGTCCCTTCTGGGCTTCTCTGATCTGGTCCTCTAATGTTGGTTTTATTTCCAACTGGGAAATGGTCCCCTCCGGGACTAGTGCCATGTTGAGCTTGGCAAATTCCTGGCTGAACACATGTTGCGAGAGTTGTACACTGCCATTACCGGCGTATGGATTCCTGCTGAGGGCATCTGCCACAACATTGGCTTTACCTGGGTGATAGTGAATTCCTACGTCATAATCCTTAATTAGCTCAAGCCAACGTCGTTGTCTCAAATTTAATTCTGGCTGCGTGAAAATATATTTAAGACTTTTATGATCCGTGTATATTTCACATCGGTTCCCCAGAAGATAGTGTCGCCACTCTTTGAGTGCGTGTATTACTGCAGCGAGTTCCAGATCATGAACGGGGTAATTTTCTTCATGTCGCCGTAGCTGTCTTGAGGTGTAAGCCACTACTTTTCCTTCCTGCATTAACACACCTCCAAGGCCTTTCCCGGATGCGTCACAATATATATCAAAATTTTTGTGCACATCGGGCACAACCAGAACTGGTGATGTTGTTAACCTCTTTTTCAACTCCTGAAAACTCTTTTCACAAGCTTCAGTCCATTCAAACTTCTTGTCTTTCTTGAGTAACTGGGTCATGGGTCTGGCTATAGTGGAGAACCCTTCAATAAACCTTCGATAATAGCCCGCTAGGCCAAGAAAACTTCTGACTTCCGTTACGTTTGTGGGTTGCTTCCATCCCAACACATCCTTTACTTTTCCCGGGTCTACAGCGATTCCGTCTTGGGTCAATACGTGCCCAAGGAAACCAACTTCTCTCAACCAAAATTCACATTTACTGAATTTGGCGTATAGCTGATGTTTTCTTAACTCTTCTAGTACTATCCGAAGATGCTGCTCATGTTCTTCAGGCGTCTTAGAGTAAATAAGTATGTCATCGATAAATACCACCACAAATTTATCCAAATATTTCATAAAAACCTTGTTCATGAGATGCACAAAATATGCCGGGGCATTGGTTAAACCAAACGGCATCACTGTGAATTCATATAATCCGTATCTGGTAGTAAACGCCGTCTTAGGTATGTCCGTCGTCCGAATTTTTAGTTGATGATAACCTGATCTTAGATCTATCTTCGAGAAGACTTTAGATTCTGCTAGCTGCTCAAACAAATCGTTGATTCTGGGCGGTGGATATTTATTCTTGATAGTGACCATATTAAGTGCCCTGTAATCAATACATAGCCGTAGGGTACCATCCCTCTTTTTGGCGAATAAAACTGGCGACCCCCATGGTGACGAGCTGGGTCGCACGTAACCTTTCTCCATCAACTCCTTAATTTGCTTCTTTAATTCTGCCAATTCCGTTGGGGCCATACGGTATGGCTTCTTGTATATGGGTGTCGTCCCGGGTGCTAGTTCAATAACGAACTCAATTTCGTGATCCGGAGGCATTCCTGGTAACTCTTCAGGAAATACGTCAGGATACTCACAGACTACAGGAACCTTACTTAATTCCACCGTATCCACTTGATTTAATTTCCCTTGGGATGTGGCAATCTTCCTTGTACCCACTTTTATTGTCTTTCCTTGGCAATTGGTAAGAGTTACCGTACGGTTATAGCAGTCTATGAAACCTTTGTTTGTGGTTAACCAATCCATTCCCAGAATAATGTCCAAATCAACTGCGTCCAGTACGATGAGATTGGCTAGGAATCCCATTCCTTCAATTTCGATGTTTACATCCTTGCAGTACCATTGAGTATTTTGCTTTGATCCCGGGGACTGAATAACCATGGAATTTTGTAACGGCAAAAAGGGAAACTGATTCTTCGAGGCAAATCTTTTAGAAATGCAAGAGTGGGAAGCTCCGGAATCAAATAAAATTGTAGCATCTACTGAGTTGGCGGGGAACGTACCAAACACGATATCTGGTGCGTTCTGAGCTTCCTCAAAAGTCACGTGGTTGATATGTCCTTGCTTGTGGTTGTTATTGGGGTTGAAGTTATTGCGTCGCGGAGCGTTGGTCGCACCACGGCCATTGTTGTTGTTGTTGGCTTTGGGAGGGTTGTTTCCTTGTTTTGGGCACTGTTTAGCATAATGCCCCGCTTCTCCACAGGAGTAACAGGTGACTCCAGGATAAAAAGCTGTATCCTTGGTCCTATTGTGGAATGCACTGCGGTTCTGTGGTGGAGCTGTAGTTGTTGGTCGGGTTATTACTGGTTTTTGAACATCATTCCTGGGCCTGTTGTTGCGAACCTGTACTGACTGGTTCATGCGACGTTTGCGAGCCTCATCCATATTGCGGTGTTCATTTTCCAGAATAATAGCCTTATCCACAAGTGTCTTAAAGTCTGGGAAGGTATGAACCATCAACTGGCACTTTAGGGATGAAATAAGTCCGTCGAGAAATTTTTCCATCTTTTTGTTCTCTGTCATATATTCGTCGTTGGCGTACCGGGCCAACTGAGTAAACTGATCCAGATATTGGGATACTGTGGAACCCCGCTGTTTGAGATCCTCAAATTCCCTCTTCTTCAATTTCATAATGCTATTAGGGATATGTGCTCCTCGGAAATTCTCCTTGAATTGCTCCCATGTCATATTTGCTCCGTCAGGGTGGGTGTGACATAAGTTTTCCCACCACGAAGCAGCCGTTCCAGAAAAATAGTGTGGTGTGTACAGCACTTTTTCTTGGTCAGTACACTGGGCAATGACCAATTTTCTTTCCATGTCTCGAAGCCAGTCGTCTGCCTCTAGTGGCTTGTCAGTGTGAGTAAAGACCGTTGGGCGGGTCTTTTGTAACTCAGACAGTTTGGACCTGGGTTGCTGTTGTTCATGGTGATTTCCCATGTTAATCAAATG
>LR738710.1:64331128-64409110 GCA_902687465.1 Secale cereale
TGTTGCTGACTCTGCTCATACAGGCGACACACTTGCGAGAAGGCTGAATCACTGCTTTGCTGACTAGTCTGCCCTTGAGTAAAATTATTTCCCATCTGTCCAGAGTTGTTCTCAGGTGGAGTTGGCATAGAACGGGTCCAGGGACGATGCATTTTCTTTCTGGGGTAATTGCATAACACCAAAGAAAATAATCAAATAGCAGAAAATAAATTTCCAAATAAGTTTTTCCCCCAGGACAAGGTAAGACAAGGCAGCCAGTTATATTACACACGTAGTTTAATTATACAAGCAGGATTTAATTATACAGGATATAATTATACAGGATGCATGCGGAAACTGTATCATTCAAGATCATTTATTTCTACTAGCGCACTCTCCGCGCTCTCATCGACTTGCGGTCCTAACCTCGCTATCTTACAAGGGATAAGTAGAACAGGAGATAAATATATTACATCCGTGTTCCCAAGCAGTCATTTGGTGATAATAACTACGCTTGCCCACACAGCTCCTCCTAGGTCCTGCTGAGAGTGAGAGTCAGACACGGCACCCAGGATGCGATCTCGCCCTCCTCCTCTTCCTCGGGAATCGCCTCTAGTCGAGTAGTCGTTGATGCCGTGCCTGCTGGAGGTGGCACCGTGCTTGTCAGTGGAGAAGCTCGGGTCGGAGTGGGTGCAACCAGACGGCTAGCATCGCCAGTTGAGTGCTGAGCCGCGGGACTAGCCAGAGAAGTATTTGGTGGAGTGGAAGTGCGTGGAGCGCGAGGCGAAGGAGAGCGGTACTCGCTCCTGCGAATAATTCTCGCACGAGACAAGTCCATCCGCGCAGTGAGGTAGTCATCTACCAGGGAGGTGAAAGCTGACTCCAAGGCCATGATGTACTGGACAAGTGGCTCGATAGCCAGATCCCTTTCCCCTATGGTGCAGGAGAAGGCATAGTGGCTAGTATATGGAACGTGTCATGGTAGATAGTAATAGGGACGGTTCTGCATAACAGGCAGGATGTCCCTGAGACGTGCGATAGCCTCACGTGCGGCCATCTGGATAGCATGCCTCTCAGTGGGCATGGCTCTCCCCATGAAGCGATAGTTGCGAAAAGACACGGAAACACCACCTCGAATATATACCGAAGCCTGGTACATAGTCAGGGTCTCTGAGATTTTGTCCGGGTAAATGACGTACTCCGGACGCCCGAGAGATCCCATTGCGTCCCTCGCGATGCTCGCGAGAAGACGGGAAAATCCCGCAGGCTCGTTGGCGAACACTTGCGATGGGCAGCTGCCACCAGCCATCTACAACAGTAGACAAAAATCCAAGTAGTCATGTCATAAGTGTATGATGACTAAGGAAAATTTTGCTACGATGCATGAGATGCATGATGGAAAAATGCCAGTACCGACTTGGTGACTAGCGATCGTGCCTAGGGCTCCTACAGTCAGCCTGGCTCTGATACCAAGGTCTGTCGGGCTCATTTCTGGGAAATAAATCACAGAATAGCCTTAAGTCACACTGGCTCCCAAGAACAACCAGTGGACAACCTTGATATAGATTACCAGTACAATATAATATTACACAGATTGAGTCAGGGTGACCCAACAATTTATTACAACAACTCAACGCATTAGGGTGGTGGAATGTGACAGTGGATGGTGGAACTCAACACTGATATAATAGCATAGAGTCAAGCGTCAGTGTGAGGCTTGACTATTTTATTGGTGTGGCGGAAGCTTGACGGATGATACAAGTGATAGACTCCAAGACACAGGTGTGCTGACTGGGAACCTTCTAAGCGTCGGCCTCGCTAGCGCAATTCTCCTCCAAAAGCTCGTCCTCCTCCAAGTCTGGCCAAGTAAATAGCCAGGGACAAGCCAGTGAGTACTTTGAATGTACTCGCAAACATTAAGACCATAAGGTATACTGAAAGCATATGCCATGGAGGATAACTACATGCATGCAACAATTATCAAGACTTGGCATGGTGAAACATGGTTAATACAAAATTTAAATATTAATTTCAATAATATAAAAAGATAAAAGGAATGCCGGTCGGATATCAAGTGACATCACGGTAGGACTTGAAGAGAAATGCCAGTCGGGTGTCCACAAGAGTAGTGGCGTGATAAACCGCCTGACACTCGAGGGACGCCACAAAAAGGACTTTTAAAAGAAATGCCAGTTGGGTGTCCACAAGAGTAGTGGCGAGATAAACCGCCTGACACTCGAGGGACGCCACAAAAAGGACTTTAAAAGAAATGCCAGTTGGGTGTCCACAAGAGTAGTGGCGAGATAAACCGCCTGACACTCGAGGGACGCCACAAAAAGGACTTTAAAAGAAATGCGAGTGTCCGGGGTAGTCTAGCCAGCCCCTGAGACACTCTGGAAGGTAACAATAAAATCATCGGGTTAGTCCATAAGCATAATTTTCATCATCAATAAATTCATGATAATACTGACTGCGACAAGAATTTCATGCAAACATGAACCTGCTCAAGTATATTATTTATTTTTCCTCCAGAGACTGACACCGGGACCGATACTTGACCCACCCAACTAAGTCCTTGACCGTGGACGCGGCTATTCGAATAGATATAACTCTGCAGAGGGTGTACTCTTTACCCATGCGTATGGGATTTCCTTAGTCAGCACCGTACACTGACTAATACCCAATACGGACTTTGGATTGAAAACACGCCTGACGCATACGCACCGACCGGATGCCAGGACTCACCCAGAGCATCGCTCCAGAAACCTTAAGTCAGGGAGGCTACAACCTCCGAAAAGCATGGGATCACTATTAAACGCGCGGATTACAAGGGGTGCCCCCCTCTCGGCTACAACCGGAAACACCCATGCCCCTGACCCGATGACAGGCTACAACCTTCATCGTAGTATCTGTGTGGCGTGTACCCGTACAGGGGTTATCAACTTACTAGGCCGTACCCTCCTTTCGGAAGGACCCGTGGCAGCACGGTATACAGCTAGGTGTATAGAGCAAGACTCGATCTAGGCAGACTCAAGAGGTATTATTAACATATCACCAGTATTCTCTATCACTATCACACGACACCACTGTGTCAACAAAGAACCGTGCCCACCAGCACGTCCAAACCAGCAGCAATATTTCTGCCCTCAAGCAACCATATACATGTCAGAGAGCTGCTAGTGTAATATGCAAGCAAGGAAAAAGTTGACATGACCATGCACACACATGTGATGTAACATGCAACATATGCATTGCAAAACCAAACTATGTATCCATGCAAAAATGCAGCCACCATAACCCAGGTTCAATAATGCTTGCCTTGTCCAAAATAATCAGGAGAAAACCCCTCTGAATTTCCAGCAAAAGATCCTTCCTCTTTTTCTGAAAAATTCAAATTTGAATTCGAATGAGAGTTCCAACACAGAACAGAAAAAGTTCTCAAAATATTTTTAATTAAATCTTAAAATAAACTAGAGCAGAAAAGAAAATTTTAGCAAAAAGAATCAACTCATTTGGACTAATAGTTTAAAAGCTATTAACTTTTTAAAACCAGGGTTTTTTCTGCAAAACAGAAGCCCCTGGGCTGTTTTAAAAGAAAACGGTTCGGCAGCGAATACGCCTTTCAGTGCAGAAGGCGTAAAGCGTAGAATGCGCCTTCGCCGAACACAGGAAACAGAGAGAGAGAGCTGACGGGTGGGGGCCACCCGTCAGGTTTGAATTTGAACGCGCTCGCGCGCGTGTACAGAGAAGAGGCGGCGATCGCCGGCGACGATCGCCGGGGTTTCAGGGCCCGGCGCTGGTTGCAGTGTGTCCAGCGTGGACTTCCGCATCCATGGGTGGTGGTGGTGGCCACCGGCGATCACCTGAACGGCGGTGAGCTCGACGCCGGCGGACGGTGGTTCGGGTGAAGTTGTGGCTCGTCGCAGAGGGCTCGGGAGATGGAATTGGTTTAGGGGTTCGGCATAGTGGTGGAAAAGAGGTGGATCGGCGAAGTTTGGGAGGCTCTGGTGGAGTAGGCACGAGGTTTGGCTCGTGGACAGAGGCGGCGGAGCGGTGGCCGGAGAGGGAGAATATGACCCCCTCGTGGCCGGGTGGGTGGCTGGGAGGAAGAGTGGGAGGTGGTGGAGGCGAATGGTGGAGCTGGAGGGGCTCGGGGACCCCTTTTATAGGCGAGTCGAGGATGGCCGAAACGGGCGGAGGTCGCCGGAGTAAATTAGGTCGCCGGGGTAGGTTTTGGCCGGTGGTCTGGGGCGACGGGGAAGTTAAGAGGCCGGTGGAGTTCGCCCGAAGCCTCCGCTTGGACGGGCTCGTGCTCGCTTGCCACATTCGCGATGCGCTGTCCGCACGGGTGCGGCGGTGTGGCCAACTCCGGCGACTGCCATTCGGGCCCCGGGGCGGCGTGGTCGGCGCGTCCGTTGTGCGGAGGAGCGAGGGAGAGTGACGCGTGGGCGGGGAGGTAGGTAGGGGAGTTGCGGTGCAGTGAATGGCGGCCGATGGCCGAGGCGATCCGCTCGGCCTCGCCGTGGGTGAGCTCGGGGTGGTTGCACCGGCCAGCTGCCAGCTCACCGGCGTGGGGAGACTGGGCGATGGGCCAGGGAAGCGGTCGGCAATGAAGGCGGGCGTCGACGCCGTGCGGGAGGGGAAGGCGAGGAGTGCACGGCATCGCCGGCCCCTGTCGGCTGAAGAAGTTCAGTTAACTGAATTTTATTCAGTTATGAACAGTGTGCACATCAAGTGTTTGATGAAATGCTATGAGGTGTTAAACAGCTTAGTTGATCAAGGGATTTGCTGTGGTGGTGTGTGGTTCCTCAAAAGTGAGTTTGCCAGAAGGCCAAGATTTTTGGTGGAGTTTAGAAATGGTTTGGAGCAGAAAAATGATTTCTGGACCAAATTTGAATTGAATATGATTTGAAATTTTTGAACTGTGGGACCAAATGTTTTTGAAGAAATGGGTTAAGGGTGCCATGTATTTGCAGGGATAATTTTTGTGGTGGCAAGAGGGTCATAGAAAATATAGTTCCTTTGTAATGTCAAGAAACTATGATTATTTCAAATTCCAACTTTGGAATTTAAAATATATAGAAAGACTATTTTTGTGAAGTGGGAAGGAGTTGAATAATATCATAGAAGGTGTGCATGACTTGAGAGGTAAACCTTGGAGTGGCAGAAAAAATATTTGGAAAGGTTTATGGTGCCAGAAGAGGTGGAAAAGACTTTTGCCTTTGAAAATAAATAACCAAAAACCAAAGATTCTTTAGAAAGAAATAGTTTTGAAAACCTCCAAAATAATTAAATCAAATGAGTCCACCCTTCAAACAGAACCCTCCAAGAAAATTTTAAATCTTAGCTAAAATTTTGAAAAAGTTTTTTTTAAAACTCCAAATGAATATTTTTGGGGTGTTACAGGAGCGGATACTTGTTCTTTATTGTCTTCTTGTTCAATGGCCGGTAATCAACGCAGAGACGTTCCGTGCCATCTTTCTTCTTGACAAATAAGAAACCACAGCCCCAAGGAGACGTACTAGGCCTGATGAGACCCATACGCTCATGTTCATCAAGCTGCTTCTTCAATTCCTTCAATTCATCAGGAGAGAGCTTGTACGGACGCCGACATGCTGGCTCAGTACCCGGCTCCAGTTCAATGACGAATTCCACCTGACGGTGTGGAGGCATGCCTGGAAGTTATTCAGGAAAGACGTCTTGGTATTCGTTCACCACCGGAATTTGAGATATGGCATTAATTTCGCTCTTATCATTGAGAGAGAAAAGCCTGATAGTGTTATCCCTGAAGGCAAAGATAATCACATCTTCATCAGGATGAGTCATCTTGACTTCCGTCTGTGCACAATCAATGTGAGCATCATGCTGAGAAAGCCAATCCATTCCGAGGATCAGGTCGATGTCGGAATTACCAAGAACCACCGGATTAGCCAGAAATCGATAATCACCCATGCGAATAGATACATCCGGAGCATATATATTATAAGTCATACGTCTCCCCGGAGAAATGACTTGCAACTTCTGAGGCAGACTTTTGATGTCAACATTGTACTTGGATGCAAATGGTTGAGACATGAAAGAACATGAAGCACCCGAATCAAACAAAACTTTAGCGGGTATAGAGTTAACTGGAAGGTTACCCAAAATGACATCAGAAGAATTCTCCGCTTGTGCTGCATTCATCAGATTCACCCTTGCAGACTTTGGATTATGCTTGACAATAGCTGAACTGACAGGCGGAGGAGGTGGAAGACGCTTCGGGTTGGGGCACTTGTTGGCATAGTGACCCTTCTTGCCACACTTGTTGCACACCACTTCTGAGAGAGGACGGAAATGAGAACCACTTGACTTGGAGCCTTGAGACTGAAACTGGTTCCTCGACTGGTTGCTCGGGTTGGGTGGGTGGGGGAAACCACGTCCACCGGAGTTCTTGTTGCTGTTGGAGTTGTTGTAAGAAGCTCGAATCACTTGAGGAGGAGGAAGCCAAAATTTATGTTGCTTCGAGACCATCTGAGACGATGAGGAGGAGTGAACGGCATCTCGAATCCTCTTTTTAGAAGCCTCCATCTTAAGCTGAGCTGCCTCTTGTTTCAAAGCCATGTTTTAGAATTTGTCGAATTCATCGGGCTCGAACAAGGTGAGAGCAAGTTGAAGTTCATCTTTGAGACCACCACGAAACTGGTAGATTTTTCTCTTGGCGTCAGGAATGTCTTGCTTTGCATAGCGGGCGAGGTTTTGGAACTTGACATTATACTGGTAGACTGTCATATAGCCCTGCTTCAGGTTGCGGAATTGCTCACGCATACCCTCGATGACACTTGTAGGAATGTGGTGAGAGCGAAAGTCCTTGAAGAAATCCTCCCAAGAGATCACACGACCTGGCCTGGAGTCTTTGTACTGCTGCCACCAGTCAGCTTCTTGGTCTTTGAGTTGGAAGGCTGCAAACTTCACATAATCCTCTTCCTTCACGTTACTGCACTCAAAATGCTTCTTTATGTCGGTTAACCAATCTTCAGCATCAAGAGGGTCGACACAGTAACTGAAAGCTTTTGGATTATTGGCCAAGAACTGGTTGAGCGTAGCATGGTGCTGCTAGTTGAAGAAGTTGCCTTGATTCCCTGGAACACCCTGATTAGCTTGATTAGCTTGCATCTGCTGCATCATCTGCATCAACATCTGGGTGTTCTGAGCTGTAGTCTGCATAATCGCTCTCCAAGCCTCAGACGGAGGAGGAGGGGAAGGAGGACGATCTGGGACCTCTTCTCCCTCTGGGATAGCGTTGGGAACCCTTTTCGGAGCCATCCTGAAAGAGATGACCACGAATCAGCAATTGATTGACAGAAGGTATAAGCTGAATCAATGGAATGAATTGCAACAAGTCTTCACAATAATCATTCGAACAATAGGAACGAATGAAATCATTCGAACAAGAGGAACGAATGAAATTCTCAGTTAAATGATAACATCAATCTTCACGAGAAGCCACATAGGGGACAAAAGGTAAATAAGAAAACAACAAGGTACAGACGGGAACAAACACAAGATAGGAGCTTCGTTCTAACATCTTTGTGCTGAAAGCATATGAACGCGTTACGAAAGGGTTTTGCAATCCCCGGATCAGCATAGCCAAGGACCCTTTAAGATGCAACTCCCGATCGGAACATCGGTCATAATACCACTTCACTCAATGTAGAACCCCGAACTCGCTAACCTGCATTCGTTGGAAGAATGCCTACGATCTACTGGATTAACCCACCTATTAATTTCCGAAAGATTCCAGTTATGCAATCAGGTGTTGGGGATACAGGGGAAGCACCGTGCAATCAACTCTAAACCTACATCCAGCTGTATCCATCCTTCAACACATAACCAGTCTTTCTCGGAAACTGTCTACCTCGGACCTTCGAAAAGTATCCACTATAACAAGCTATGGCAATACTCCCGAACTACCTCCCCAGTACTGGGTGATGTCGGGGTTATCTTGCCACTAACCGTATAGGAGAGATTTTCGATGTCGGCCGTCTTAAGTATTTAGTACTGCCGCGATATGCTTGTGACGACAATACCCCGAAGCTCAACTCCCCGGGACACTGCCACAACCCCTAATGTCAGGAGGCATCGAGAACAATATTCTCGTCACAAGAACATCGAAACGATCCCAGAATACTCGCGAGATTCCTAAAAAAATTTGTGCAATTTTTGAAGATAGAAGAGACAAGAGTAGTCGTGAGGAGTCCTCACCAAGAGAAAGGGGATGAGAAGCAAAGAAATCCTACTCTCCGATATAATATAGGACTCAAAATATTTTTAGTGTGTGCCTAGACTCGACCGTCAACGATTCAATCAATCAGTGGGGGCTCCTAGGTCGGAGAAGGCTTTGAATACCAACTTGTAATGCCCAGGATGGGACTATATCTCCTACGTGTTGAGGCACGACTTAGAGACATAACCCCATGCTGGAATGATCGCAAGTCTGGTATCTTTGCACAACTCATGTAAAAGATGGGGATGGAAAACATAAAATAGTTGGCTTACACTCGCCACGTCACACAAATACAATACATGTCTCAATCATCATTCAATAAAACATCACAGCCCTCTAAGGGTAAAATCCAAATGACAAGATACCAAACATAATTTAAATCCACAGGTCGGATCGAATCCTAGTAGAAGTCTCCACTACTGATCATCAGCATAACGAACATAGTATCGACTACGCTCCTCATCATACTCCCAGTCTAGCTCGGTGCCATCACCTGGATAGCTCACCATCGGACCTGCATCTGGTGTGGTGAAGTAACTGTGAGCCACAGAGGACTCAGCAATCCCGTTCCCGGGTAACAAGACTATTTAAGCCTTGGGAGAGGATAAGGCTGAAGAAAAGAATAAGTGTCTGCAGCAGCAACTAGCACTAGCTTACGTGAAGGAGTGCGAGAAGAGAAGTGCCTCTGTCGAGAGATGATCACGAAGTGATCCTAGCTAAAGCTCAACAAACATAACCCCACCGTGTTCAACTCCCGAATCCCTATTCGGAAATTGACAGTCACGGTACACACGCTGGTAGTGTATTAGAACAATGTGTCAAGTTATCTACAACCGGATATTAACAAGCTCCCATCTGCCACATAACCGCGGGCACGGCTTTCGAAAGTTCATAACCCTGCAGGGGTGTTCCAACTTGGCCCATGACAAGCCCACGATCCGCGGAGTCGCAACTCCAAGGTGGGAAGACCCGAGTATTCTCGGAATCCCGTGCTCAAGATACTCCAAACTAAGGTAAGGCTAATCCAGCAAATCCTCTCGGCGTGCCGACACCCTGATAGTAGCCGCGCGTATCTCGTCTCAGGCCACGACCGGATGGGTGAAGCTACGGGTGTATGCCAGATACCTCAGGTTTCCCCAAGGCGGCCCCGCAGGCTCCCCGTTTCGGACCAACACTCATGTGGAGCACTGGCCCGGGGTTGTTGATTAAGAAAGAGGGTTAATTACTCCCTATGCAAGTTATTTAGTTATTAGGCAAATAGTACCAATGTTGGGACTTGCTGGAAAAGACTTAGCACTTAGCGGTTTATCGAGGGGGTCCCATACACCCCAACCGTGTTAGGAACGCATAATCAAGGAACATAACACCGGTTTAAACGGTTCCTAACGGCATGAGTGGAACAAATCACCAAGCAAAAGGCTTAGCCTTCCACCCTATCCAATATATAGATGATTTCATTTTAAGCATTTATATAGTGTGATATAACCCAACAAACTTCAACATGAAGCAAGCATCTTCAATCTTCACCTGCAACTAGCAATGCTATAAGAGGGGCTGAGCGTACTTAGCCAAGCAACGGTTTGCATAGGTAGGGTGGTTAAACATGGTCATGGTTACAAGTAGGAGGCTGACAGGAAAGACATGGGCATCGAGGCAAAACTATAGAGCGGAACTGCTAGCAATAGGCAAAGATAGTAATGTTATCGGGGTTCGGTCATCTTGCCTGAAGTGTAGTCGTTCGGATCGTAAGAAGGGTCCTCGTTCACAAGCTCGGTGGTATCCTCGTACTCGGTCTCAGCTTCCGGCTCTAAACAATACAATCACACAAGGCACGAATCAACAAGATGCAATGCGCACACAAAAATGATGGATGCATGATGGATGCACTAAGAGAGCACACGGAGCACGGAAAAATAGCACTCAAGCAAAAGCTTCAAAACAATATAACAATAGGAGATTATGAATCTACACGGAAAATCAATCAAGTTTCATATAAGACTCGCTGGAATCGGAGCTACGGGCTAAAAGTTATGCCCGAAACAAGAAATAGGCGAAAGCTGAAAATTACAGCAACATAGCAACTTCGGAGCACAAAATAATTAAGCTACAGCACTCAAACACCATGGCAAAGAACATGAACATAAACTAGACATATCCTACAGCAAATAAGTCCAATGGTGCACCCCCCAAAGGAGCCACGGATCAATAGCAACAAGCTTGGACATATTGAACTTGACAACAAAATTCTGACAGCAGAATTTTATCGAAACTTTGGAGAAAAAGTTAAATGTGCTACAGCCACTCAAATAAGCATGTGAGAACATGAATGGAAAACCAACAGTATATACTACAAGGAACCATTAAGAATCACTCCAAAACTATCATGGTTTGTCCTAGAACAGCAAGCAAACATGGCATCGGAACAATAACAGATTTCAGACTTAGTGAAAATCCACTAAGTGTTAAAACAGCAGTTTCATCATGGCATCTATAAGAGCAAGTTTAAGTCACCTCGAAACTAAACATGGCAAGTGGTAAGCACCACATCAAGGTACACATGATGGTGATCCCGAAACATACAAGCATGCATCATGGAGATAAACACAACGATAGCAATGAGCTCAACAAGATGGCATCTCATAACAAGTTAAATAACTAAACAGCCACATAGCACTTTGCAACGAGGATAACCATGTCAAGAATAAATCTATCATGCAACCTAACACAAACAACATGTAGAGCATGGCAAGACGAACACGTGGACATGTCATTTGCATCATTCGGATAAATGAGCTAAGAGTTACCACTATGCAAAGATGGCATAAAAACAACACATAGCAGCAGTTTATATCGGGATGCACTCTTGCAACAGAAATATAAGCATCTAGATGATCTCTAACATGCATGGCACAATGGAATGAATCGTAGTGCTAGTCACCACGAACGTCTGGACACCTCATTTGCGCAAATCGGAGCAACACACAAGAAGTTATCACAGTTTGAAACTAGCATCAGACAAGAAAAAACACAGGGATTAGATCTAGGGTTTTCGAAGTCAACCTCAGATCTGGAATTTGCAAACGGGCTGGATCGGGCCTCGGGCGCGGCTGCGGAGCTACAGTGGCGGGGCGGCGGCCTCTGGCGGCTGGAGGAGCGGGCCGGTTGGCCTCGGCCTGTACGGACGGCGGCTGGGCCCGAGGGAGCCTGGCGGCCCGCGAGGAGCGGCGTGGCCTGAAGGCGTCCGGCACTGTGGGAGATGCGACCTGGCCCGGCTCGGGTGGTGGCAGCCTGCTGCGCGGCGGTCGTGGCCCGCGGGATCGGGGCGCTGGAGGGAGGCCGCCTGGCGATCGGGGCGTACTGGGCCGCTGCGGTGGAGGCCCGACGAAGTGGCGGCTTGGGATAGGCTGGTGCGGGAGAGCGCCGGCTGGGCCTTTGGGCGCTCCGGGCCCAGGCGAGCGGTCGGCCGCCTGACGAAGGATCGAAGGAGCTTCGATCTGGCGCTGGATCTGGACGCGAGGGGGCTCCGCGTTGACCTAGAACGGAGGCGCTGGATCGATCTGGTACGGGCGGCGGCAGCCTCGAGCTGAGCTCGCGCGAGGGAGGTGGCTGGCCGGAGGTGGTGCAGGACCGGTGGGTTGAGGTGGCGGTGGTGGTGAGGAGAGGTGAGAGGAGGTGGAGGAGAGGCGCTTTTCCGGCGAGATGATGGTATTCCGGCGAACTCCGGCGAGATTCCGGCGGAACTCCGGCGAGGTGGCTGGTGGCTGGAGGTGGAAGAAGGAGAGGTCTAGGGTTTCCTTGTTTTGGGGCAAAATTTGGGGGAGTGGACAAATATATAGCCACAAGGAGCTAGGGTTGCCCAAATGGAGTGCGGTTTTCGGCCACCGGATCAGATTTGGATGGCCTAGATGATAGAAGTGGCTAGGAGTGGTTTGGTGGGCTGTTGGAGGGGTGTCTTGGGCCTCAAAGTGGAGGCACTTTAAGCCCACACGAATAACTGATGGGGTAGCAAACGGACTCGAAACGCGACGAGATTTGACAGGCAGGTTACACACACCAAAACAACAACACACGACAAGTCTCACGCCAAACCGGTAACGTTACACGGCCAAACACCAAAGTAGGCCTACGGGACGCCACGGACACGTGAGGGAGCTCCGGAACGCGAAACGGACAATGGGAAGGAACGCGTGGAACCGGATGCAACTGACAACACAAATGCAATGCGATGCACATGTCTACATGATATGAATGAATGCCACACACGCACACAACAAAACGACGAAAACCCGAAAGACAAAGAACCCGAAATGGAATAGATGAAGCCGGAGATATATTATATGCCCGAAAGGGAAAGTATTACATACGGGGCATTACAAACTCTCCTCTACTACAAAAAGATCTCGTCCCGAGATCTAGGACTGGAAAAAGGAAGGGTACTTGGAACGAAGATGATCTTCTCGTTCCCACGTAATCTCTCGGTCGGTGTGATGTGACCACTTGACTTTCAAGAATTTGATGGACTTGTTGCGGGTCTTGTGTTCGGTTTATTCGAGAATAGCAACGGGATGCTCTCGGTAGGACAAGTCTTGTTGAAGATCAATCTCTTCAAACGGAATCATGCGTTCAGGTGCCTTGAAGCATTTGCGGAGTTGAGACACATTGAACACATCATGAACATTGGTGAAGTTGGAAGGCAGCTCAAGTTGATAGGCTAGGTCGCCTCTTTTGCCAAGAATCTTGAAAGGCCCGACGTATCTAGGAGCAAGCTTTCCTTTGATACCGAATCTTTGGGTGCCTTTCATCGGAGACACACGGAGATAAACATGATCACCAATGTTGAAAGCCAAATCACGATGCTTGCCGTCATAGTACCTCTTCTGACGCGACTGAGCGGCCTTGAGATTCTCACGTATGACTTTGCACATCTCTTCAGCTTCTGAGATCAAGTCATTGCCAAGAAGTTGACGTTCGCCTGTTTCAGACCAGTTGAGAGCGGTACGGCACTTTCTGCCATAGAGGATTTCAAACGGTGCTTTGCCTGCACTTGCTTGGTAGTTGTTGTTGTAAGAGAACTCGGCAAATGGAAGGCAGTCTTCCCATTTCATGCCAAAAGAGATGACACAGGCTCTGAGCATGTCTTCTAGAATCTGATTCACTCGCTCGACTTGACCACTAGTCTGAGGGTGAAAAGCAGTGCTGAACCTGATCTTAGTGCCCATGGCGGACTGAAAGGAGTCCTAGAACTTTGAAGTGAACAAACTTCCACGGTCTGAGGAGATAACTTGAGGAATGCCATGTAAAGACACAATTCTGGAAGTGTACAGCTCTGCCAATTGAGTTGCATTGATTGATTCTTTGACTAGAAGGAAGTGAGCGACTTTGGTAAGCTTGTCAATCACCACAAAGATAGCATCATTCCCTCTCTTGGACTTAGGAAAGCCAGTGACGAAGTCCATTTCAATGTGGTCGAACTTCCACTCGGGAATAGGAAGAGGTTGGAGAAGACCGGCTGGACGTTGATGTTCTGCTTTCACTCTTCTGCAAACATCACATTCGTTCACGAATTGGGCAATCTCCCTTTTCATGCGTGTCCACGAGTAAGACTGCTTGAGGTCTTGGTACATCTTGGAACTGCTAGGATGAATGGAAAGTAGAGAATCATGTGCTTCTTCCATTATGAGCTTCCTGAGATCACCTTTGGGAACAACAAGTCTGTCCTCGAAGAACAAGGTATCTCTCTCATCAACACGAAAGCACTTGTATTTAGGAGTGCCCTTTGCAATACCATGTTTCACCTTCTGCACCATGGCATCACTGAGTTGGGCCTCACGGACCTGATCTTCCAAGGTAGGAGCAACTTGAAGATTTGCAAGAAAACCCTGCGGAACAACTTGAAGGTTGAGCTTCATGAATTCTTCAAAAAGCTCAGGCTGGAACGGCTTGATAAGAAGGCTGTTGCAATATGCCTTTCTGCTCAAAGCATCTGCAATCACATTCGCCTTGCCAGGAGTGTATTCAATGCTGGGATCATACTCTTGGATCATCTCAACCCAACGAGTCTGGCGGAGGTTCAGATTCGGCTGTGTGAAGATGTACTTCAAGCTCTTGTGATCGGTGAAGATGTCGACTTTTCTGCCCAACAACAGATGTCTCCACGTAATCAAAGCATGTACCACAGCTGCTAGCTCGAGATCATGTGTGGGATAGTTCTTCTCACTTGGCTTGAGCTGACGAGAAGTATATGCCACAATTCTCTTATCTTGCATAAGCACACCACCAAGTCCTTGAAGAGAAGCATCACAGAATACTTCATAGGGCTTGGACTCATCTGGAGGAGTAAGAACTGGAGCAGAGATGAGCTTTTCTTTGAGAGTTTTAAATGCCACTTCACACTCTGGAGACCAAAAGTATTTGACATTCTTCTGAAGCAAGTTGGAAAGAGGCTTGGCAATCTTGGAGAAGTTCTCAAAGAACCTTCTGCAATAGCTGGCAAGACCCAGAAAACTGCGGAGTTGCTTGACGTTCTGAGGAGCTTCCCAGTTGACAATTGCTTCAACTTTCTCGGGGTTAACCGCAATGCCGTCAGCTGAGATGATATGGCCCAGGTACAAAACCTTATCGAGCCAAAATTCGCACTTGGAGAACTTGGCATAGAACTTAAGCTCTCGGAGTCGATCAAGAACCAGACGTAAGTGCTTTTCGTGATCTTCTTCATTCTTGGAAAACACCATAATATCATCCAGATACACAAGCACAAACTCGCCGGTGTAGGGGTTGAAGATGTAGTGCATCATCCTCGAGAAGGTAGGAGGAGCATTGGCGAGACCAAAAGACATGACTGTATACTCATATGAACCGAAACTCGTTCTGAAGGCAGTCTTGGGAATGTCTTTCTCGCGAATGCGAATTTGGTGATATCCCATTCGGAGGTCGAGCTTAGAGAACACTTTAGCTCCTTTGAGCTGCTCGAAGAGTTCGTTGATGTTGGGGAGCGGATACTTGTTCTTTATTGTCTTCTTGTTCAATGGCCGGTAATCAACGCAGAGACGTTCCGTGCCATCTTTCTTCTTGACAAATAAGACACCACAGCCTCAAGGAGACGTACTAGGCCTGATGAGACCCATACGCTCCTTTTCATCAAGCTGCTTCTTCAATTCCTTCAATTCATCAGGAGAGAGCTTGTACAGACGCCGGCATGCTGGCTCAGTACCCGGCTCGAGTTCAATGACGAATTCCACCTGACGGTGTGGAGGCATGCCTGGAAGTTCTTCAGGAAAGACGTCTTGGTATTCGTTCACCACCGGAATTTGAGATATGGCATTAATTTCGCCCTTATCATTGAGAGAGAAAAGCCTGATAGTGTAATCCCTGGAGGCAAAGATAATCACATCTTCATCAGGATGAGTCATCTTGACTTCCTTCTGTGCACAATCAATGTGAGCATCATGCTGAGAAAGCCAATCCATTCCGAGGATGAGGTCGATGTCGGAATTACCAAGAACCACCGGATTAGCCAGAAATCGATAATCACCCATGCGAATAGATACATCCGGAGCATATATATTAGAAGTCATACGTCTCCCCGGAGAAATGACTTGCAACTTCTGAGGCAGACTTTTGATGTCAACATTGTACTTGAATGCAAATGGTTGAGACATGAAAGAACATGAAGCACCCGAATCGAACAAAACTTTAGCAGGTATAGAGTTAACTGGAAGGTTACCCAAAATGACATCAGAAGAATTCTCCGCTTGTGCTGCATTCATCAGATTCACCCTTGCAGACTTTGGATTATGCTTGACAATAGCTGAACTGACAGGCGGAGGAGGTGGAAGACGCTTCGGGTTGGGGCACTTGTTGGCATAGTGACCCTTCTTGCCACACTTGTTGCACAACACTTCTAAGAGAGGACGGAAATGAGAACCACTTGACTTGGAGCCTTGAGAATGAAACTGGTTCCTCGACTGGTTGCTCGGGTTGGGTGGGTGGGAGAAACCACGTCCACCGGAGTTCTTGTTGCTGTTGGAGTTGTTGTAAGGAGCTCGAATCACTTGAGGAGGAGGAAGCCAAAATTTATGTTGCTTCGAGACCATCTGAGACGATGAGGAGGAGTGAACAGCATCTCGAATCCTCTTTTTAGAAGCCTCCATCTTAAGCTGAGCTGCCTCTTATTTCAAAGCCATGTTATAGAATTTGTCGAATTCATCGGGCTCGAACAAGGTGAGAGCAAGTTGAAGTTCATCTTTGAGACCACCACGAAACTGGTAGATTTTTCTCTTGGCGTCAGGAATGTCTTGCTTTGCATAGCGGGCGAGGTTTTGGAACTTGACATTATACTGGTAGACTGTCAGAGAGCCCTGCTTCAGGTTGCGGAATTGCTCACGCATACCCTCGATGACACTTGTAGGAATGTGGTGAGAGCGAAAGTCCTTGAAGAAATCCTCCCAAGATATCACACGACCTGGCCTGGAGTCTTTGTACTGCTGCCACCAGTCAGCTGCTTGGTCTTTGAGTTGGAAGGCTGCAAACTTCACATAATCCTCTTCCTTCACGTTACTGCACTCAAAATGCTTCTTTATGTCGGTTAACCAATCTTCAGCATCAAGAGGGTCGACACAGTAACTGAAAGCTTTTGGATTATTGGCCAAGAACTGGTTGAGCGTAGCATGGTGCTGCTGGTTGAAGAAGTTGCCTTGATTCCCTGGAACACCCTGATTAGCTTGATTAGCTTGCATCTGCTGCATCATCTGCATCAACATCTGGGTGTTCTGAGCTGTAGTCTGCATAATCGCTCTCCAAGCCTCAGACGGAGGAGGAGGGGAAGGAGGACGATCTGGGACCTCTTCTCCCTCTGGGTTAGCGTTGGGAACCCTTTTCGGAGCCATCCTGAAAGAGATGACCACGAATCAGCAATTGATTGACAGAAGGTATAAGCTGAATCAATGGAATGAATTGCAACAAGTCTTCACAATAATCATTCGAACAATAGGAACGAATGAAATCATTCGAACAAGAGGAACGAATGAAATTCTCAGTTAAATGATAACATCAATCTTCACGAGAAGCCACATAGGGGACAAAAGGTAAATAAGAAAACAACAAGGTACAGACGGGAACAAACACAAGATAGGAGCTTTGTTCTAACATCTTTGTGCTGAAAGCATATGAACGCGTTACGAAAGGGTTTTGCAATCCCCGGATCAGCATAGCCAAGGACCCTTTAAGATGCAACTCCCGATCGGAACATTGGTCATAATACCACTTCACTCAATGTAGAACCCCGAACTCGCTAACCTGCATTCGTTGGAAGAATGCCTACGATCTACTAGATTAACCCACCTATTAATTTCCGAAAGATTCCAGTTATGCAATCAGGTGTTGGGGATACAGGGGAAGCACCGCGCAATCAACTCTAAACCTACATCCAGCTGTATCCATCCTTCAACACATAACCAGTCTTTCTCGGAAACTGTCTACCTCGGACCTTCGAAAAGCATCCACTATAACAAGCTATGGCAATACTCCCGAACTACCTCCCCAGTACTGGGTGATGTCGGGGTTATCTTGCCACTAACCGTATAGGAGAGATTTTCGATGTCGGTCGTCTTAAGTATTTAGTACTGCCGCGATATGCTTGTGACGACAATACCCCGAAGCTCAACTCCCCGGGACACTGGCACAACCCCTAATGTTAGGAGGCATCGAGAACAATATTCTCGTCACAAGAACATCGAAACAATCCTAGAATACTCGCGAGATTCCTAAAAAAAATTGTGCAATTTTTGGAGATAGAAGAGACAAGAGTAGTCGTCAGGAGTCCTCACCAGAGAGAAAGGGGATGAGAAGCAAAGAAATCCTACTCTCCGATATAATATCGGACTCAAAATATTTTCAGTGTGTGCCTAGACTCGACCGTCAATGATTCGATCAATCAATGGGGGCTCCTAGGTCGGAGAAGGCTCTGAATACCAACTTGTAATGCCCAGGATGGGACTATATCTCCTACGTGTCGAGGCACGACTTAGAGACATAACCCCATGCTGGAATGATCGCAAGTCTGGTATCTTTGCACAACTCATGTAAAAGATGGGGATGGAAAACATAAAATAGTTGGCTTACACTCGCCACGTCACACAAATACAATACATGTCTCAATCATCATTCAATAAAACATCACAGCCCTCTAAGGGTAAAATCCAAATGACAAGATACCTAACATAATTTAAATCCACAGTTCGGATCGAATCCTAGTAGAAGTCTCCACTACTGATCATCAGGATGACGAACATAGTATCGACTACGCTCCTCGTCATACTCCCAGTCTAGCTCGGTGCCATCACCTGGATAGCTCACCATCGGACTTGCATCTGGTGTGGTGAAGTAACTGTGAGCCACAGAGGACTCAGCAATCCCGTTCCCGGGTAACAAGACTATTTAAGCCTTGGGAGAGGATAAGGCTGAAGAAAAGAATAAGTGTCTGCAGCAGCAACTAGCACTAGCTTACGTGAAGGAGTGCGGGAAGGGAAGTGCCTCGGTCGAGAGATGATCACGAAGTGATCCTAGCTAAAGCTCAACAAACATAACCCCACCGTGTTCAACTCCCGAATCCCTATTCGGAAATTGACAGTCACGGTACACACGCTGGTAGTGTATTAGAACAATGTGTCAAGTTATCTACAACCAGATATTAACAAGCTCCCATCTGCCACATAACCGCGGGCACGGCTTTCGAAAGTTCATAACCCTGCAGGGGTGTTCCAACTTGGCCCATGACAAGCCCACGATCCGCGGAGTAGCAACTCCAAGGTGGGAAGACCCGAGTATTCTCGGAATCCCGTGCTCAAGATACTCCGAACTAAGGTAAGGCTAATCCAGCAAATCCTCCCGGCGTGCCGACACCCTGATAGTAGCCGCGCGTATCTCGTCTCAGGCCACGACCGGATGGGTGAAGCTACGGGTGTATGCCAGATACCTCAGGTTTCCCCAAGGCGGCCCCGCAGGCTCCCCGTTTCGGACCAACACTCATGTGGAGCACTAGCCCGGGGTTGTTGATTAAGAAAGAGGGTTAATTACTCCCTATGCAAGTTATTTAGTTATTAGGCAAATAGTACCAATGTTGGGACTTGCTGGAAAAGACTTAGCACTTAGCGGTTTATCGAGGGGGTCCCATACACCCCAACCGTGTTAGGAACGCATAATCAAGGAACATAACACCGGTTTAAACGGTTCCTAACGGCATGAGTGGAACAAATCACCAAGCAAAAGGCTTAGCCTTCCACCCTATCCAATATATAGATGATTTCATTTTAAGCATTTATATAGTGTGATATAACCCAACAAACTTCAACATGAAGCAAGCATCTTCAATCTTCACCTGCAACTAGCAATGCTATAAGAGGGGCTGAGCGTACTTAGCCAAGCAACGGTTTGCATAGGTAGGGTGGTTAAACATGGTCATGGTTACAAGTAGGAGGCTGACAGGAAAGACATGGGCATCGAGGCAAAACTATAGAGCGGAACTGCTAGCAATAGGCAAAGATAGTAATGTTATCGGGGTTCGGTCATCTTGCCTGAAGTGTAGTCGTTCGGATCGTAAGAAGGGTCCTCGTTCACAAGCTCGGTGGTATCCTCGTACTCGGTCTCAGCTTCCGGCTCTAAACAATACAATCACACAAGGCACGAATCAACAAGATGCAATGCGCACACAAAAATGATGGATGCATGATGGATGCACTAAGAGAGCACACGGAGCACGGAAAAATAGCACTCAAGCAAAAGCTTCAAAACAATATAACAATAGGAGATTATGAATCTACACGGAAAATCAATCAAGTTTCATATAAGACTCGCTGGAATCGGAGCTACGGGCTAAAAGTTATGCCCGAAACAAGAAATAGGCGAAAGCTGAAAATTACAGCAACATAGCAACTTCGGAGCACAAAATAATTAAGCTACAGCACTCAAACACCATGGAAAAGAACATTAACATAAACTAGACATATCCTACAGCAAATAAGTCCAAAGGTGCACCCCCAAAGGAGCCACGGATCAATAGCAACAAGCTTGGACATATTGAACTTGACAACAAAATTCTGACAGCAGAATTTTATTGAAACTTTGGAGCAAAAGTTAAATGTGCTACAACCACTAAAATAAGCATGTGAGCACATGAATGGAAAACCAACAATATATACTACAAGGAACCATCAAGAATCACTCCAAAACTATCATGGTTTGTCCTAGAACAGCAAGCAAACATGGCATCAGAACAATAACAGATTCCAGACTTGGTGAAAATCCACTAAGTGTTAAAACAGCAATTTCATCATGGCATCTATAAGAGCAAGTTTAAGTCACCTCGAAACTAAACATGGCAAGTGGTAAGCACCACATCAAGGTACACATGATGGTGATCCCGAAACATACAAGCATGCATCATGGAGATAAACACAACGATAGCAATGAGCTCAACAAGATGGCATCTCATAACAAGTTAAATAACTAAATAGACACATAGCACTTTGCAATGAGGATAACCATGGCAAGAATAAATCTATCATGCAACCTAACACAAACAACATGTAGAGCATGGCAAGACGAACACGTGGACATGTCATTTGCATCATTCGGATAAACGAGCTAAAAGTTACCACTATGCAAAGATGGCATAAAAACAACACATAGCAGCAGTTTATATCGGGATGCACTCTTGCAACAGAAATATAAGCATCTAGATGATCTCTAACATGCATGGCACAATGGAATGAATCGTAGTGCTAGTCACCACGAACGTCTGGACACCTCATTTGCGCAAATCGGAGCAACACACAAGAAGTTATCACAGTTTGAAACTAGCATCAGACAAGCAAAAACACAGGGATTAGATCTAGGGTTTTCGAAGTCAACCTCAGATCTGGAATTTGCAAACGGGCTGGATCGGGCCTCGGGCGCGGCTGCGGAGCTACAGTGGCGGGGCGGCGGCCTCTGGTGGCTGGAGGAGCGGGCCGGTTGGCCTCGGCCTGTAGGGACGGCGGCTGGGCCCGAGGGAGCCTGGCGGCCCGCGAGGAGCGGCGCGGCCTGGAGGCGTCCGGCGCTGCGCGAGATGCGGCCTGGCCCGGCTCGGGTGGTGGCGGCCTGCTGCGCGGCGGTCGCGGCCCGCGGGATCGGGGCGCTGGAGGGAGGCTGCCTGGCGATCGAGGCGGACTGGGCCGCTGCGGTGGAGGCCCGACGAAGTGGCGGCTTGGGACAGGCTGGTGCGGGAGAGCGCCGGCTGGGCCTTCGGGCGCTCCGGGCCCAGGCGAGCGGTCGCCCGCCTGACGAAGGATCGAAGGAGCTTCGATCTGGCGCTGGATCTGGACGCGAGGGGGCTCCGCGTTGACCTGGAACGGAGGCGCTGGATCGATCTGGTACGGGCGGTGGCAGCCTCGAGCGGAGCTCGCGCGAGGGAGGTGGCTGGCCGGAGGTGGTGCGGGACCGGTGGGTTGAGGTGGCGGTGGTGGTGAGGAGAGGTGAGAGGAGGTGGAGGAGAGGCGCTTTTCCGGCGAGATGATGGTATTCCGGCGAACTCCGGCGAGGTGGCTGGTGGCTGGAGGTGGAAGAAGGAGAGGTCTAGGGTTTCTTGTTTTGGAGCAAAATTTGGGGGAGTGGACAAATATATAGGCAAAAGGAGCTAGGGTTGCCCAAATGGAGTGCGGTTTTCTGCCGCCGGATCAGATTTGGATGGCCTAGATGATAGAAGTGGCTAGGAGTGGTTTGGTGGGTTGTTGGAGGAGTGTCTTGGGCCTCAAAGTGGAGGCACTTTGAGCCCACACGAATAACTGATGGGGTAGCAAACGGACTCGAAACGCGACGAGATTTGACAGGCAGGTTACACACACCAAAACAACAACACACGACAAGTCTCACGCCAAACCGGTAACGTTACACGGCCAAACACCAAAGTAGGCCTACGAGACGCCACGGACACGTGAGGGAGCTCCGGAACGCGAAACGGACAACGGGAAGGAACGCGTGGAACCGGATGCAACTGACAACACAAATGCAATGCGATGCACATGTCTACATGATATGAATGAATGCCACACACGCACACAACAAAATGACGAAAACCCGAAAGACAAAGAACCCGAAATGGAATAGATGAAGCTGGAGATATATTATATGCCCAAAAGGGAAAGTATTACATCCGGGGCATTACAGGAATAACCAGATGCCTCAATCCACCCAGATGTGTATTAAAGTTGCCACCTTAAGTTGAACCATTAATTAACAACTCACATCTGTCATGGGCTTCACTCACCCAAACCACGTCTACAGCATAGAATGTCCTAACAGCAAACGTAGAAGTAACTCCCAAGGGTTTGAATGAAATGCTGGTAATAGGTACTACCTCAATCTACTTCCCAATCCCACAATTTACTTAATCCTACTCATGCAATGTGTGAGGGTTTGACTAATGCAATGAAAACTGGGTAATTGGAAAGCATGATCAAAGTGTTACTTGCCTTGCTGATGATCCGCAAAACCTAGAGACTCAAAGTAGCAAGCGGCGCACTCCGGGTACTCTATCGCAATCAAACAAACAAGCATACAATAAGTACTTAACTAATGCACGGTTAAAACTCAAATAAGAGATCTAAACAGAAAGTTCAACTTAAGAACTCCGGTTTGCAAAAAGAATCAACTCGAAAGAAGCAACGAAACTCAAACTGCAAAAGAAACGAGCTCCGAATTACTAGTTGGCCTAAAGTCAAATTTTACAGTAGCCAAAACTTTGTTCAAGTTAATCTAATGTAAAGAGGGCTTCGAGACGAAGATCTGGGATTTTGAATCACCTGATTCCGACTCTCGAGCGGAAACAAAACGAAAAACAAGATCAGGGCAGAAATCGCGATCGGAAAAATCACGGTTAAATACCCCGAAAAAGAAAAACGACGAACAGGCTAACGAACGAACGTTCGCTGTCTGCGGTTAACTAACGAAAACCGTTCGTTAAAACGAACGTACGGACGAACGTCCGCTATTTAACTAAACCGGCGGAAAAATAAATAAAAAACCGAACCGATCTAATCTAAAAAAATGAATCTACTGGTTTATTTCTAAACCGATCGGTTTCTAAAAAAAACTACCTCGACGAACTCCAGCGACTCCGGCGGTGGCGGCGGGTACTCCGGCGGGCGGGGCGGTGGTGCGGCGGCGGCTCCGGCGGCTCGGCGCGGCGGGGTGCGGCGGCGGCGGCTGCGGCGGCGCGGGGCGGCGGCGGAGCGGGGCGGCGGCGCGGCAGGAGGCGGCGGCGGCTGGCGGCGGCCACGGGCGACGGGTCGCTAGGGTTCGGGCGACGGAGCGCTGGGTTGGGCGAAATGGGCCTGCTCTGGCGCTATTTAAAGCCCAGAGTCCTGGTCCTTTACTAGTCCTAGTCGGTTTCTTTTTTTTTTAAAGAGTCCCGGCGCAGAAAAACTGACAAAAGAAATACCAAACGGACTCCAAAATTCCTGAAATAAATTTTCACCGTCCTCTAATAATATTTAGGACAAAGTGAACATTTTTTCCAGACCTAAATGCAATTTTGAAAAAACGCGTATTGTTCCTATGCAAATAAATCCAGAAAAATACCAAAAGTGATTTTAATATTTTTCCTCCAATATTTCTGTTATTTTGGAGAAGTCATATTATCTCCGCTCATGTTTTGTATTTAGAAATATTTTTAGGAGAGAAAATAATTAGAATCGCACTGTCCTCGTACCGGTATTCGAGCGAACTCAAATACGAAAACGGTAAAATTCCCAACTCTCTCCGTAGGTCCTTGAGTTGCTTAGAATTTCGAGAAACTCCACGAACAAAAATTGCAAAAACATGAAATGCAAATATGATCTATGTATAACATTCCAAATTGAAAATTTGGGATGTTACATCTAGGTAATACACATCATAATAAGCCTTGCAAGCAAATGACTAATGAGTTAGTCATGAGATGATGTATTACGGAACGAGTAAAGAGACTTGCCGGTAACGAGATTGAACTAGGTATAGAGATACCGAAGATTGAATCTCGGGCAAGTAACATACCGATGACAAAAGGAACAACGTATGTTGTTATGCGGTTTGACCGATAAAGATCTTCGTAGAATATGTAGGAGCCAATATGAGCATCCAGGTTCCGCTATTGGTTATTGACCGGAGATGAGTCTCGGTCATGTCTATATAGTTCTCGAACCCGTAGGTCCGCACGCTTAACGTCGGATGACGATCGGTATTATGAGTTTATGATTTTTGATGTACCGAAGGTTGTTCGGAGTCCCGTATGAGATCACGGACATGACGAGGAGTCTCGGAATGTCCAAGACATAAAGATTGATATATTGGACAACTATATTCGGACAACGGAAGTGTTCCATAAAGTTTTGGAATTTACCGGAGTACCGGGGGGGTTACCGGAACCCCTTGGGGAAGCTATGGGCCTTAATGGGCCATAGGAGAAAGAGGGAAGGAGGGCCAGGGCTGGGCCGCGCGCCCCCCACGCCTTGGTCTGAATTGGACAATGAAGGAGGGGGCCGGCGCCCCTTTCCTTCTCCTTCTCCCTCTCCTTCGTTTCCCCCTTCTCCCTTTTGGTAGTTCCTACTAGGAATAGGATTGCAATCCTATTCCTAGTAGGATTGCACCTCCTAGGCGCGCCACAAGGGGGCGGCCGGCCTCCCCCCTTGCTCCTTTATATACGGGGGCATGGGCACCCAAAGACACGCAAGTTGAATTGTTTTAGCCGTGTGCGGTGCCCCCCCTCCACAGAAACACACCTCGGTCATACTAGCGCATTGCTTAGGCGAAGCCCTGCACCGGTCACTTCATCATATCCGTCACCACACCGTCGTGCTGACGAAACTCTCCCGTGAAGCTCAACTGGATTAAGTGCTCGTGGGACGTCATCAAGCTGAATGTGTGCTGAACGCGGAGGTGCCATACGTTCGGTGCTTGATCGGTCTACGAGGGTAGGTAGACACACTCTCCCCTCTCGTTGCTATGCATCTTAGATAGATCTTGCGTGATCGTAGGAAAATTTTAAAATACTACGTTCCCCAGCAGTGGCACCATGAGCCAGGTCTATGAGTAGATGATATGCACGAGTAGAACACAATGAGTTGTGGGCGATACTGGTCATACTGCTTACCAGCATGTCATACTTTGCTTCGGCGATATTGTGAGATGAAGCGGCCCGGACCGACATTACGCGTACGCTTACGCGAGACTGGTTTCACTGTTATGAGCACTCGTTGTTTAAAGGTGACTGGCGGGTGTCTGTCTCTCTCACTTTCGCTGAATCGAGTGTGGCTACGCCCGGTCCTTGTGAAGGTTAAAACAGCACATACTTGACGAAACATCGTTGTGGTTTTTGTATGCGTAGGTAAGAACGGTTCTTGCTAAGCCCGTAGCAGCCATGTAAAACTTGCAACAACAAAGTAGAGGACGTCTAACTTGTTTTTGCAGGGCATGTTGTGATGTGATATGGTCAAGACATGACGAGTTATACGGTTTTGTATGAGATGATCATGTTTTGTAAAGTTATCGGCAACTGGCAGGAGCCATATGGTTGTCGCTTTATTGTATGAAATGCAATCGCCATGTAATTGCTTTACTTTATCACTAAGTGGTAGCGATAGTCGTAGAAGCAATAGTTGGCGAGACAACAACGATGCTACGATGGAGATCAAGGTGTCGCGCCGGTGACGAAGGTGATCATGACGGTGCTTTGGAGATGGAGATCAAAAGCACAAGATGATGATGGCCATATCATGTCACATATTTTGATTGCATGTGGTGTTTATCTTATTATGCTTCTTATTTTGCTTAAAACGACGGTAGCATTATAAGATGATCCCTTACTAAATTTCAAGGTATAAGTGTTCTCCCTGAGTATGCACCGTTGAGAAAGTTCGTCATGCCGAGACACCACGTGATGATCGGGTGTGATAAGCTCTACGTTCAAATACAACGGGTGTAAGCCAGTTTTGCACACGCAGAATACTCGGGTTAAACTTGACGAGCCTAGCATATGCAGATATGGCCTTGGAACACTGGATACCGAAAGGTCGAGCGTGAATCATATAGTAGATATGATCAACATAAGATGTTCACCATTGAAACTACTCCATCTCACGTGATGATCGGACATGGTTTAGTTAATTTGGATCACGTGATCATTTAGATGACCGGAAGGATGTCTATCTAAATGGGAGTTCTTTAAGTAATATGATTAATTGAACTTTGATTTATCATGAACTTAGTCCTGATAGTTTTTTGCATATCTATGTTGTTGTAGATCAATGGCCCGTGCTACCGTTCCTTTGAATTTTAATGCATTCCTGGAGAAAGCTAAGTTGAAAGATGATGGTAGCAATTACACAGACTGGGTCCGTAACTTGAGGATTATCCTCATTACTGCACAGAAGAATTATGTCCTTGAAGCACCGCTAGGTGACAAGCCCCCTCCCGCCAATGTAGACGCTTTGAACGTCTGGCAGACGCGGTCTGATGACTACACGATAGTTCAGTGTGCCATGCTTTACGGCTTAGAACCAGGACTTCAACGACGTTTTGAACGTCATGGACCATATGAGATGTTCCAGGAGTTGAAGTTAATATTTCAAGCAAATGCCCAGATTGAGAAATATGAGATTTCCGATAAGTTCTACAGCTGCAAGATGGAGGAGAATAGTCCTATCAGTGAACACTTGCTCAGAATGTCTGGGTACTACAATCATGTGACTCAACTTGGTTGTAAAGTTGACGAGGATAGTGTTATTGATAGAGTTCTTCAATCACTGCCACCAAGCTATAAAGGCTTCGTGATGAACTATAATATGCAAGGGATGTAGAAAACAATTCCCGAGCTCTTCGCTATGCTCAAGGCTGCGGAGGTAGAAATCAAAAAGGAGCATCAAGTGTTGATGGTTTACAAGACCACTAGTTTCAAGAAAAAGGGCAAGGGAAAGAAGGGGAACTTCAAGAAGAATAGAAAGACAGTTGCTACTCCCGCGAAGAAACCCAAGTCTGGAGCCAAGCCTGAAACTGAGTGCTTCTACTACAAAGGGACTGGACACTGGAAGCGGAACTGCCCCAAGTATTTGGCGGATAAGAAGGATGGCAAGGTGAACAAAGGTATATGTGATATACATGTTATTGATGTGTACCTTACTAATGCTCATAGAAGTACCTGGGTATTTGATACCGATTCGGTTGCTAATATTTGTAACTCGAAACAGGGACTACGGCTTAAACGAAGATTGGCTAAGGACGAGGTGACGATGCGCGTGGGAAATGGTTCCAAAGTCGATGTGATCGTTGTCGGCACGCTACCTCTACATCTACCTTCGGGATTAGTTTTAGACCTAAATAATTGTTATTTGGTGCCAGCGTTGAGCATGAACATTATATCTGGATCTTGTTTATTGTGAGACGGTTATTCATTTAAATCAGAGAATAATGGTTGTTCTATTTTTATGAATAAAATCTTTTATGGTCATGCACCCTTGAAGAGTGGTCTATTCTTATTGGATCTCGATTGTAGTGATACACATAGTCATAATATTGAAACCAAAAGATGCAAGGTTAATAATGATAGTGCAACTTATTTGTGGCACTGCCGTTTAGGTCATATTGTTGTAAAGCGCATGAAGAAACTCCATAGTGATGGACTTTTGGAATCACTTGATTATGAATCACTTGGTGCTTGCGAACCATGCCTCATGGGCAAGATGACTAAAACTCCGTTCTCCGGAACTGTGGAGCGAGCAACAGTTTGTTGGGAATCATACATACTGATGTATGTGGACCAATGAGTGTTGAAGCTCGTGGCGTGTATCATTATTTTTTGACCTTCACTGATGATTTGAGCAGATATGGGTATATCTACTTAATGAAGCACAAGTCTGAAACATTTGAAAAGTTCAAAGAATTTCAAAGTGAAGTAGAGAATCATCGTAACAAGAAAATAAAGTTTCTGCAATCTGGAGAATATTTGAGTTACGAGTTTGGTCTTCATTTGAAACAATGTGGAATAGTTTCATAGCTCACGCCACCCGGAACACCACAGTGTAATGGTGTGTCCGAACGTCGTAACCATACTTTATTGGATATGGTGCGATCTATGATGTCTCTTACCGAGTTACCACTATCGTTTTGGGGTTATGCTTTAGAGACAGCTGCATTCACGTTAAATAGGGCACCATCTAAATCCGTTGAGACGACACCTTATGAACTATGGTTTGGCAAGAAACCAAAGTTGTCGTTTCTTAAAGTTTGGGGCTGCGATGCTTATGTAAAAAGCTTCAACCTGATAAGCTCGAACCCAAGTCGGAGAAATGTGTCTTCATAGGATACCCAAAAGATACTGTTGGGTACACCTTCTATCACAGATTTGAAGGCAAGATATTCGTTGCTAAGAATGGATCCTTTCTAGAGAAGGAGTTTCTCTCGAAAGAAGTGAGTGGGAAGACAGTAGAACTTGATGAGGTAATTGTACCTTCTCCTGAATTGGAAAGTAGTACATCACAGAAAATTGTTCCAGTGATTCCTACACTAATTAGTGAGGAAGCTAATGATGATGATCATGAAACTTCAGATCAAGTTTCTGCTGAACGTCGTAGATCAACCAGAGTATGTTCCGCACCAGAGTAGTACGGTAACCCAGCTCTGGAAGTCAAGTTACTAGACCATGATGAACCTACGAACTATGAGGAAGCGATGATGAGCCCAGATTCCACAAAATGGCTTGAGGCCATGAAATCTGAGATGGGATCCATGTATGAGAACAAATTGTGGACTTTGGTTGACTTGCCCGATGATCGGAAAGCCATCGAAAATAAATGGATCTTCAAGAGGAAGACCAACGCATATGGTAATGTTACTGTTTACAAAGCTCGACTTGTTGCGAAAGGGTTTCGACAAGTTCAAGGAGTTGACTACGATGAGACTTTCTCACCTGTAGCGATGCTTAAGTCTGTCCGAATCATGTTAGCAATTGCCGCATTTTATGATTATGAAATATGGCAAATGGATGTCAAAACTGCATTCCTGAATGGATATCTCAAAGAAGAGTTGTATATGATGCAACCAGAAGGTTTTGTCGATCCAAAAGGTGCTAACAAAGTGTGCAAGCTCCAGCGATCCATCTATGGACTGGTGCAAGCATCTCGGAGTTGGAATATACGCTTTGATGAGGTGATCAAAGCATATGGTTTTATACAAACTTTTGGAGAAGCCTGTATTTACAAGAAAGTTAGTGGGAGCTCTGTAGCATTTCTGATATTATATGTGGATGACATATTGTTGATTGGAAATGATATAGAATTTCTAGATAGCATAAAAGGATACTTGAATAAGAGTTTTTCAATGAAAGACCTCGGTGAAGCTGCTTATATATTAGGCATCAAGATCTATAGAGATAGATCAAGACGCTTAATTGGACTTTCACAAAGCACATACCTTGATAAAGTTTTGAAGAAGTTCAAAATGGATCAGTCGAAGAAAGGGTTCTTGCCTGTGTTACAAGGTATGAAGTTGAGTAAGACTCAATGCCCGACCACTGCAGATGATAGAGAGAAAATGAAAGTCATTCCCTATGCCTCAACCATAGGATCTATGATGTATGCAATGTTGTGTACCAGACCTGATGTGTGCCTTGCTATAAGTCTAGCAGGGAGGTACCAAAGTAATCTAGGAGTGGATCACTGGACAGCGGTCAAGAACATCCTGAAATACCTGAAAAGGACAAAGGATATTGTCGTGGAATTAGCACGTCAGATGTTCGGATTAACGGACTTTAGTCGTGAGGCCGCGCATCTATGTAATAGCTTGAGAGGGGTTGAGCGGAATCGAGAGGCGCAATGCAAGGCAAGGATTTAGATAGCTTCGGGCCCCGGGAAACATCGTCCGATAATAGCCCTACGTGTTGTTTGAGGCTAGGTCTCATTATCATCCTCGTGGTGTCGCCGGTAAACCGGGTCTCTGTGTCTAGCCCTAGAAACTTGTGGGCACCTCTAACTTGTGAGAACTTGTCTGCTTGTAGCTTCTTTGGGGAGCCCTGTCCCTCCTTATATATGTTGAAGGGGCGGGTTACATGACTAGTCCTAGTAGGATTAGGATTACTCTATTACAAGGAGTCCTAGTCTTGCTTCCTTTGTAGGAGAATATTCCTTGCGCTTTATTCATAAACCGGCCCACCATAACGTGAACCGGCCTTCTGGGCCTTGGGCCTTGTCATACATGATCCGCCTACCGGGTTACCAGTAAATTGCCAAGTGTAAACCGTCTTAAATAAAATGCCAAGTCAGGCCTGGTTATAATTCCGGCCGGTTTATACCGCGGGGTATATCCCCGACATTAGCCCCCAGTTTAGCTTGGATTTATCCATGTTAAACTTATGCTGCAACACGAGAACAAATTTGATAGGCTGTGCTCCGGGTCAAGAATTCTTGTAAACCGGCACCTGACCATCCGTAAATCCTTGTTCTTCTTCTAGAAAATCCGGGTCAACAGACCAGCTTCATAATCAACTTGATTGCATAAGAAATATTGTAAATCAAGAATCCATTTGACTCGGCCTTCAATGCTCTGACTTAATATTGGTCTTTAAATATTCAATTGATATCCAGCCAGCTTGACAATGTAGAACTTGTCGGTTTATGATTGCCAAAATTGCCGGGTTATAAATACTGATGATTCCGGGTCATGTATGTTTATGGACGCCGGGTTATGATTGTTGCCAACACCGGGTCACACAATTAATCTTCCGAACTTACCCAAAACTGAGAATTTGAAGATGTTCCTCCTTTATATGCATATTACCTGTAGCCCCCAAGTCTTAAGAGAAGAACATAGTGATAGCTTAAGACTTGTTTCAATATAAAAATTGCAATCTTGAAGAAATCCGGATTGTTCATCCCAATCACTATGAAACTGAATATTCCATATTATGTAGCCCCCAAGTGCCGGGTCAATATGCAATAATGAGCAGGGACTTTTGAAAATATGATCATGTAAACTTGAATAGCAACATGTAGCCCCCAAGTGTCGGGTTGTCATGCTTGCATCAACCTGGGACTTGTAATTTGCATAATGCTCAAAAACTTCAATCAGTGTAGCCCCCAAGGGCCGGCTCATTACGATGTGATGAGTTGGGTCTTCAATAAGGTGAGCAAAAAATGACTTTGCATTAGCCCCCAAGTGTCATGGTGCATGCTTGCAGCGACATGAGACTTGTGTATTTGATGTAATCTCAATTTGAATAATGTAGCCCCGAAGTGCCGGGTTGTGTGTGACTGCATAGTTGGCTTTGGCGATTGATCGAGAATGCATATAGGTTTTGAAATCATAGCATATAAAAGTGTAAAGAAACTTAGCTGTAGAATCGACGTGGCGAAGAGAGTCAAAGATGAGCAGTCAAAGACGAGCAGTCGGTGATGAGAAGTCGACGTGGCAAAGCGGAGTCGATGCAGCAGACGATCTTGATGCGGATGACGGACTCGACGCGGCGGACGGACTCGACGCAGCTGACGTAATCAACGCGTCGGAGTTTTGCGCGGTGTGGCACTCGATGAAGGCGATGCAGTAGATGAAGTCGACATAGTGGCAGCTGCAACGTTCGGCCCCAGAGTCCACCTTGCCGAGTGGGCCAAGCGAAGTGAAGTCGACAAATGCACCAAAGTCGGCTGATCGGGTGCAATGATGAACTTGTTCTGTGTTGTTGAAGCGCCAGCCCCTGAGTATTGAGGCAGCGCGGTCGTGTGGCGGAGTCGATGTGATGAAGGCGTTGGAGTTGACACGGCGAGAGGAGTCGATGCAGTTGTAGTCGTTGTTGATGTCGAAAACGCCAGCCCCCGAGCGTCAAGTGTGTTTTGAGGCACTCGCGAATTTTCTGTTGCGTGTGGGATATGTCGATCTGTTCGTCGGCCGCCTGTGCCCAATTGAAGTAGTCCCAACCTTTGTTTTATACTACATCCAGCGAACTGCTCTTTTTTCGATACTCCATAGCCACTCATTCTACAGCTCCATGCAAAACGAGTCTGACGTGGTGAGGGTACTCCAGCGTATGGGCGAGTTCAGTCAGGGGCAGCTTTCCAATGGACACTCGATGCAGGGCGGCTCTCTAGCATCTGCTCGATGCAGCTGCTAGGTGAGGAATCCTGCGGCGAAGCGAGCCCAATGACGGGGACGTGCGGCTCTCGGCAGGGAGGTGAGGCGCCGGCGGTTCAACGTCGTACTGTCAGCTGTGACGATGATTAAGGCGGCTGAGGCCGAGACGGCATTGCCTGGGCGGCCTGGCTCACAGGCAATGCTCATGGGTGCATCGACAGACCGGCGAGGGTGGCTCGGATTCGTTCGTGAGCCGGGGCGGCAACTCGAGGCTGAACAAGAGGCAGGTCGTGGGTCAACGTACGGCGGCTCGAGGCGACTGACAGAGCCGGAGACTGTGACTTGTAGAGGCATTGGAAACGGCCGGGAGGTGGATGGCCGGGTCGGCCGGCGCACGCGCCGTGGAAGCGACTTGAAGGCAGCTCAGGATGACAGGGGCCAAGCGGCGGCAACAGCCCTGTGCGCTGCGACCGAAGATGCGTGAGTCGACCGACGCTCCGGAGACGACGAGCGCACGGGGGTCGATCGGTGTCCTCGCGAGGCGGCCAGCATCCTGAGGTCTCGGCCGTTATTGGAGCAGCTCTTGAGCGACGGCTCAACGTGACATTAGCTTCAGGCTTGGCATGCTGCAGCTGAAGCGCATCCGCGGAGGCAGCTCGGCCGGGTGAAGGCAGCCCACAAACGATTCGGGGCGGCTCTCGGCGCCCGAGGCGGAGGTGCAGTCCGGTGGGTCAAATCCATGGTGAAGGCGAACCGAGGTGGCTTGGATCCACGTTAGTGGCGACTTGAAATAGACAAGAGGCCGGGCAGTCTGGCGACCGCGGCTGAGGAGGAGCGGGGCGACCAAGACCGGGTGCGATGGAGATGGCGGCCCATGAGACAAACAGTGACTTATGGATGACGGTTGTGGTTGTGGCCTAAACCGGCCGTGTAGGAGCGACGGCGGAAGCATGGCTGGAGACGTCTTGGTGCGGGCCACAGGGACGGAAGCCATGGCTGGAGATCGGCGGCTCAGTCACGAAGCTGAGCGAGGGGCTGTCTCGAATCCGCCGCTGGATTGAACTGGCCCTGGTAAGGACAACCGAGGAGTCCGGGTTGCTGCCGTACCCGTTTTCCGGGTCGTAGACGTCTTTTAGAAAATTCACGTCTGGCTCTTTCCTTTTCCTTGACTTTTCCTCTGCAGTTGATGGTTTAACAGTGACGGCAACTCCGATCGTACTGGTTTTAGCGATCTTCCGATGGAAACTTAACGCGTTGATGATGTTGACGACTTGTGACCTCTTTTCTTGGCAACTTGCGGCAGCCATTAGATCGCAACCTTTAATTTCCCTTAAACCTTCCAAACAATGAATATGTACCGATGAACTCGAAGCTGATGCGGATCCTTTCCAACCGGCTGTTTTTCATCCGGAAATTGCGAACTTCTCCATCCCTGTGAGAGATCCCTTCAAGAACTCAACACCACCGTGCACCTGGCCCCACGGTGGGTGCCAACTATCGTGGAATTAGCACGTCAGATGTCCGGATTAACGGACTTTAGTCGTGAGGCCGCGCATCTATGTAATAGCTTGAGAGGGGTTGAGCGGAATCGAGAGGCGCAATGCAAGGCAAGGATTTAGACAGCTTCGGGCCCCGGGAAACATCGTCGGGTAATAGCCCTACGTGTTGTTTGAGGCTAGGTCTCATTATCATCCTCGTGGTGTCGCCGGTAAACCGGCTCTTTGTGTCTAGCCCTAGAAACTTGTGGGCACCTCTAACTTGTGAGAACTTGTCTGCTTGTAGCTTCTTTGGGGAGCCCTGCCACTCCTTATATATGTTGAAGGGGCTGGTTACATGACTAGTCCTAGTAGGATTAGGATTACTCTATTACAAGGAGTCCTAGTCTTGCTTCCTTTGTAGAAGAATATTCCTTGCGCTTTATTCATAAACCGGCCCACCATAACGTGAACCGGCCTTCTGGGCCTTGGGCCTTGTCGTACATGATCCGCCTGCCGGGTTACCAGTAAATTGCCAAGTGTAAACTGTCTTAAATAAAATGCCAAGTCTGGCCGGGTTATAATTCCGGCCGGTTTATACCGCGGGGTATATCCCCGACATATATGTTTCTCGTGTATGGAGGTGACAAAGAGCTCATCGTAAACAGTTACGTCGATTCTAGCTTTGACACTGATCCGGATGACTCTAAGTCATAAACCGGATATGTATTTTTATTGAACGGTGGAGCTGTCAATTGGTGCAGTTCCAAGCAGAGCGTCATGGCGGGATCTACGTGTGAAGCGGAATACATAGCTGCTTCGGAAGCAGCAAATGAAGGAGTCTGGATGAAGGAGTTCATATCCAATCTAGGTGTAATACCTAGTGCATCGGGTCCAACGAAAATCTTTTGTGACAAAACTGGAGCACTAGCCTTGGCGAAGGAATCCAGGTTTCACAAGAGAACAAAGCACATCAAAAGACGCTTCAATTCCATCTGCGATCTAGTCAAGGAGGGAGACATAGAGATTTGTAAGATACATACGGATCTGAATGTTGCAGACCCGTTGACTAAGCCTCTTCCATGGGCAAAACATGATCAGCACCAGGACTCCATGGGTGTGAGGATCATTACTTTGTAATCTAGATTATTGACTCTAGTTCGAGTGGGAGACTGAAGGAAATATGCCCTAGAGGCAATAATAAAGATGTTATTTGTATTTCCTTATATCATGATAAATGTCTTTTATTCATGCTAGAATTGTATTAACCGGAAACTTAGTACATGTGTGAATACATAGACAAAATAGTATGTCCCTAGTATGCCTCTACTAGACTAGCTCATTGATCAAAGATGGCTATGTTTCCTAGCCATAGACATGAGTTGTCATTTGATCAACGGGATCACATCATTAGGAGAATGATGAGATGGACTAGACCCATCCGTTAGCTTAGCACTATGATCGTTTAGTTTTACTGCTATTGCTTTCTTCATGATTTATACATGTTCCTATGACTATGAGATTATGCAACTCCTGAATACCGTAGGAACACCTTGTGTGCTATCAAACATCGCAACGTAACTGGGTGATCATAAAGATGCTCTACAGGTGTCTCCGAAAGTATTCATGGTGTTGGCATAGATCAAGACTAGGATTTGTCACTCCGAGTGTCGGAGAGGTATCTCTGGGCCCTCTCGGTAATACACAAGATAATAAGCCTTGCAAGCAAATGACTAATGAGTTAGTCACAAGATGATGTATTACGGAACGAGTAAAGAGACTTGCCGGTAACGAGATTGAACTAGGTATAGAGATACCGACGATCGAATCTCGGCCAAATAACATACCGATGACAAAAGGAACAACGTATGTTGTTATGCGGTTTGACCGATAAAGATCTTCGTAGAATATGTAGGAGCCAATATGAGCATCCAGGTTCCGCTATTGGTTATTGACCGGAGATGAGTCTCGGTCATGTCTACATAGTTCTCGAACCCGTTGGGTCCGCACGCTTAATGTTTGATGACGATCAGTATTATGAGTTTATGAGTTTTCATGTACCGAAGGTAGTTTGGAGTCCCGGATGAGATCACGGACATGATGAGGAGTCTCGGAATGTTCGAGACGTAAAGATTGATATATTGGATGACTATATTCGAACAAAGGAAGTGTTCCATAAAGTTTCGGAATTTACCGGAGTACCGAGGGGTTACCGAAACCCCCTGGGGAAGCTATGGGCCTTAATGGGCCATAGGAGAAAGATGGAAGGAGGGCCAGGGCTGGGCCGCGTGCCCCCCACCCCTTGGTCCGATTTGGACAAGGAAGGAGGGGGGTCGGCGCCCCTTTCCTTCTCCTTCTCCCTCTCCTTCCTTTCCCCCTTCTCCCTTTTGGTAGTTCCTAGTAGGAATAGGATTGCAATCCTATTCCTAGTAGGATTGCACCTCCTAGGCGCGCCACAAGGGGCCAGCCGGCCTCCCCCCCTTGCTCCTTTATATACGGGGGCAGGGGGCACCCAAAGACAAACAAGTTGAATTGTTTTAGCCGTGTGCAGTGCCCCCCCTCCACAGAAACACACCTCGGTCATACTGTCACATTGCTTAGGCGAAGCCCTGCGCCGGTAACTTCATCATATCCGTCACCACGCCGTCGTGCTGACGAAACTCTCCCGTGAAGCTCAACCGGATCAAGAGCTCGTGGGACGTCATCAAGCTGAACGTGTGCTGAACGCGGAGGTGCCGTACGTTTGGTGCTTGATCGGTTGGATCGCGAAGAAGTTCGACTACATCAACCGCGTCACTTGACGCTTCTGCCCCCGGTCTACGAGGGTACGTAGACACACTCTCCCCTCTCGTTGTTATGCATCTGGTAGATAGATCTTGCATGATCGTAGGAAAATTTTAAAATAATACGTTCCCCAACAGATGGCACCGCTAGATGCGCACGAGCGCCTGCGTCACGTAGGTGGTCCTCGCCGGCCATTTGGTCGACGGAGGACAAATCTCGAGCCCCTCCGCCGTGCTCTCTATTGCCGGTGGTGAGCCTCTGGTCTGTTTGGGTCTTTGACCCGAGGTTTGACCCCCTAGGTCTATGACATGCGGGCCTCGCATGGCTAATTAACCTAGTTTAGGCTTAAACCTAATTACCTTAACCTTGGTTAGTGTTAACTACGTTTAATTAGTTTAGTTAGCCACTCAGAGTGGGCCCAGCCCCTGGTCAAACCCCAGTCAGCACAGGGTTAGACCGGGATTAGCCCTTGTGTCACTGACGTGTGGAGCCCACACGTCAGGTTTGACCCTAGCCGCCCTGTTGACTTGCTGACGTCATACAGACGTCATGCTGACGCAGTAATGCTTTCTTGAATTTAAAATAAATCTTAAATGATTTATTTATTTCAGAAAATAGCCAAAACTTCTAAAAAATCACAAAAAATAATATATAACTCCAATGAAAATAATTTAATTATGAAAAATGATCAGAAAAATTCAAGGAATCTGTTTATGGCATTTTCATGCATGTTTGAACAAGTTAAACCTGCTGTTCAGGTCAAATCAATTAAATGACATTTAAATAACCACATATGGAGTTTGAATTTGAACCTTTGGTTCAAACCAACTTCATTTAATATGGTTGCGAGTTGCATTAGCTCAATCAACAGCATATTGCCATGTCATGATCATGCATCATATTGTCGCATTGCATTGATTGTGATCATTCTCTGTTGCCGGTGTTTGTTCCCTCTCAGTAGATGTTGTTCCGACGATGTGATCGATGACACTGATGAAGACACAATACTATCTTCAGAAGTGCCAGGCAAGCAAAACCTCTTTGAGCATTCCGATACAATCCCACTCTCTTGCTCTTGCTCTCTTTTACTGCATTAGGAGAACAATGCTTCAACTGTTACCTGCTGCGGTAGTTGAACCCCTTTCCTCTGCATGAACTGTCATTGCCACGATAAATAGTTGAAACCCACTAGCATGAGTAGGAGTTGTTTGAGCCATGTTGTGCCTACTCATTCATGCTTTCTGGTTATGCCTGCTATTGCTTAGAGTTGTGTCAGGTCTGATTCATTGAGGATGAATTGGAATGTGATGAACATGTCCTATTGTTGAGAGCCAAGTGTGTGAACACGATTTGGTAAAGGTAGCGATGAGAGGCCATGTAGGAGTACATGGTGGGTTGTCTCATTGCAGCCGTCCTCAAGAACGGAGTTCTGTGTTTGTGATCCATGAATCAGCTACTACCACGCATTGGGCTCCGGGCGCTCCAAGCTCTCTCGACTTATTAACTGCCCTTGTCCTCTGTCCAGGAATTGCAACTAGTTTCTGGTGTTTGTAGTATACTGGAGTCGTGCGCAGCGCTGACCCTCGGGTGGGCTGTGATGCGGCAGGTACATGGCCGGGTGTACCAAGCGTCGCCCGTTTGGTGGGCTTGGGAACCCTGTACACATCGTGTGGGGCCGTGAGCGACACCTCGGCCGGATCTCCCCACGGATGGAACCCAAATAGGCGATAAACCTGGACTAGGGACTTGTGTGGTTAGTCAGGTCGTGGCCGACACCCTTGCTGGGCTTCCGCTTGAAGGTTGCCGAGTACATGTCGTGTAAACGGCAGTAAGTGGTGAGAGCGTGTGTGAAGAAGTACACCCCTGCAGGGTTATAAATCATCTATTCGAATAGCCGTGTCCGCGGTAAAGGACTTCTGGGTTACCTGTACAGTTCATAGACAAGTGAAAGTGGATACTCTAAAACACGCAAGATAAGCGTGAGTGCTATGGATGGCCTTCTCGTAGGGAGACGGGAGCGGATCCATAGTGGTGTATTGATTGGTGAATATGTGGACTCGTGTGCGCCACCTCAAAAGACTTACTTGCAATCATAGTTCAGGATAGCCACCGAGTCAAAGCTGGCTTGCTGCAGTCAAACTCCACCACCCCTTTGTTGATACTGATGCATATGTAGCTAGTTCTGATGTAAGTCTTGCTGAGTACCTTTGTACTCATGTTTGCTTAATTTATGTTTTTGCAGAGAGACTTCAGTCTCACTAGTGGTTCCGCGTGGACTTTGATGTTTAGCTTGTTACCTTAGCTACGATCTTGTACCCTTGGGAGGGTCTTGTAGATAGTAAGGCTTCTCAGCCTTTTTCATTTGTAGTTGTCTGTACTCAGACATGTTATGCTTCCGTTGCCTGTATGCTCTGTATGTTGGGTCATGTTACCTCTGTTTGTAATAAATGTTATGATGGCTCTTCTGGTCCTTTATCTATATGAGTTGTTGAGTTATGTTGTGATGCCATGGTGTACAGCACATACTTGCATGTTATGCGTACATGTAATGTGTATTGCTATGTGTGGGATCCGACACCTAGTTGTTTACCCTTGCTAGCCTATCTTACAGGGAAATGTCTCCTAGTGCTTCCACTCATCCTTGGTAGCTTGCTACTGCTCCGGAACACTTAGGCTGGCCGGCATGTGTCCTTGTTTGTTCATGTGTCTGTCCCTTAGGGGAAATGTCACGCGTTGTTCCTTTAAGTCCTTGTAGCTTGCTACGACTTGGGTTCATACGTTGATGACTGACACGTTCGTTGTTGGGTCATGTATGCCTGTCTCTATAATTTAGCGCCACTTTTGGTTTATAACCAGTCATGTCGGCCCGGGTTCTCTGTCGTATGGATGCTACTAACACTATCATATACGTGTGCCAAAATGCGCAAACGGTCCCGGGCCAGGTAAGGTGGCACCCGTGGGGATACCGTGCGTGAGGCCGCAAAGTGATATGATGTGTTACAGGCTAGACCTATGTGACTTAGGATCGGGGTCCTGAAATTAAGCGTCTTGATCTATCTCTATAGATCTTGATGCCTAATATATAAGCAGCTTCACCGAGGTCTTTCATTGAAAAATTCTTATTCAAGTATCCTTTTATGCCATCCAGAAATTCTACATCATTTCCAATCAACAATATGTCATCCACATATAATATCAGAAATGCTACAGAGCTCCCACTCACTTTCTTGTAAATATAGGCTTCTCCAAAAGTCTGTATAAAACCATATGCTTTGATCACCTCATCAAAGTGTATATTCCAACTCCGAGATGCTTGCACCAGTCCATTGATGGATCGCTGGAGTTTGCACACATTGTTAGCACCTTTAGGATCAACAAAACCTTCTGGTTGCATCATATACAACTCTTCTTTGAGATATCCATTAAGGAATGCAGTTTTGACATCCATTTGCCAGATTTCATAATCATAAAATGCGGCAATTGCTAACATGATTCGGACAGACTTAAGCATCGCTATGGGTGAGAAAGTCTCATCGTAGTCAACTCCTTGAACTTGTCGAAAACCTTTCGCAAACAAGTCGAGCTTTGTAGACAGTAACGTTACCATCGGCGCCAGTCTTCCTCTTAAAGATCCATTTATTTTCAATGGCTTGCTGATCATCGGGCAAGTCAACCAAAGTCCACACTTTGTTCTCATAAATGGACCCCATCTCAGATTTCATGGCCTCAAGCCATTTTTCGAAATCTGGGCTCATCATCGCTTCTTCATAGTTTGTAGGTTCATCATGGTCTAGTAACATGACTTCCAGAACCTGGTTACCGTACCACTCTGGTGCGGAACGTACTCTGGTTGACCTACGAGGCTCAGTAGTAACTTGATCTGAAGTTTCATTATCATCATCATTAGCTTCCTCACTGATTGGTGTAGGAATCACTGGAACTAGTTTATGTGATGAACAACTTTCTAATTTGGGAGAAGGTATAATTACCTCATCAAGTTCTACTTTCCTCCCACTCACTTCTTTCGAGAGAAACTCCTTCTCTACAAAGGATCCATTCTTAGCAACGAATATCTTGCCTTCGGATCTGTGATAGAAGGTGTACCCAACAGTTTCCTTTGGGTATCCTATGAAGACACATTTCTCCGACTTGGGTTCAAGCTTATCAAGTTGAAGCTTTTTCACATAAGCATCGCAGCCCCAAACTTTAAGAAACGACAACTTTGGTTTCTTGCCAAACCATAGTTCATAAGGCGTCGTCTCAACGGATTTAGATGGTGCCCTATTTAACGTGATCAGCACCAAGACTCCATGGGTGTTAGAATCATTACTATGTAATCTAGATTATTGACTCTAGTGCAAGTGGGACAATGAAGGAAATATGCCCTAGAGGCAATAATAAAGTTGTTATTTATATTTCCTTATACATCATGATAAATATCTTTTATTCATGCTAGAATTGTATTAACCGGGAACTTGATACATGTGTGAAGCCATAGACAAAATAGAGTATCCCTAGTATGCCTCTACTAGACTAGCTCGTTAATCAAAGATGGTTATGTTTCCTAACCATGGACATGAGTTGTCATTTGATCAACGGTATCACATCATTAGGAGAATGATGTGATAGACAAGACCCATCCGTTAGCTTAGCGCTATGATCGTTTAGTTTTACTGCTATTGCTTTCTTCATAACTTATACATGTTGCTATGACTATGAGATTATGCAACTCCCGAATACCGAAGGAACACCTTGTGTGCTATCAAACATCACAACGTAACCGGGTGATTATAAAGATGCTCTACAGGTGTCTCGAAGGTGTTTGTGGTGTTGGCATAGATCGAGAATAGTATTTGTCACTCTGAGTGTCGGAGAGGTATCTCTGGGCCCTCTCGGTAATACACATCATAATAAGCCTTGAAAGCAAACGACTAATGAGTTAGTCACGGGATGATGTATTACGGAACGAGTAAAGAGACTTGCCGGTGACGAGATTAAACTAGGTATGATGATACCGACGATCGAATCTCGGGCAAGTAACATACCGATGACAAAAGGAACAACATATGTTGTTATGCGGTTTGACCAATAAAGATCTTTGTAGAATATGAAGGAACCAATATGACGATACAGGTTCCGTTATTGGTTATTGACCGGAGACGAGTCTCGGTCATGTTTACATAGTTCTCAAACCAGTAGGGTCCGCACGCTTAACGTTCGAGGACGATCAGTATTATGATTTTATGCGTTTATATGTACCGAAGGTAGTTCGGAGTCCCGAATGTGATCACGGACATGACGAGGAGTCTCAAAATGGTCGAGACATAAAGATCGATATATTGGAAGGCTATGTTTGGACACCGGAATGGTTCTGCATGAGTTCGGGCATTTACCGGAGTACGCGGAGGTTAATTACCGGAACCCCCCGGGGAGTCAATGGGACTTATTGGGCCTTAGTGGAAGAGAGGAGGAGGCAGCCAAGTGCAGCCCCCCCCCCCCCCAAGCCCAATCCGAATTGGGTGGGGGGCGGCCCCCCTTTCCTTTCTCCCTCTCTCCCTCTTCCTTCTTCTCCTACTCCTACTAGGAAAGGGGGAAACCTACTCCTAGTGGGAGTAGGACTCCCCCCTTGGGCGCGCCACAGAGAGGGCCGGCCCTCTCCTCCTCCCCTCCTTTATATACGTGGCCAGGGGCACCCCATAGACACACAAGTTGATTTCTTAGCCGTGTGCGGTGCCCCCTCCATAGTTACACACCTCAGTCATATTGTCGTAGTGCTTAGGCGAAGCCCTGCGCCGATAACTTCATCATCACCGTCACCACGTCGTCGTGCTGACGGAACTCTCCCTCGACCTCAACTAGATCAGGAGTTTGTGGGACGTCATCGAGCTGAACGTGTGCTGAATACGGAGGTGTCGTACATTCGGTGCTTGGATCAGTTGGATCGCGAAGACGTTCGACTATATCAACCGCGTTATTAAACACTTCCGCTTTCGGTCTACGAGGGTACATGGACACATTCTCGCTGCTCGTTGCTATGCTTCTCCTAGATAGATATTGCGTGATCGTAGGAATTTTTTTGAAATACTATGTTCCCCAACATATACCCATATCTGCTCAAATCATCTGTGAATGTCAGAAAATAACGATACCCGCCGCGAGCCTCAACACTCATTAGTCCGCATACATCAGTATGTATGATTTCCAGTAAGTCAGTTGCTCACTCCATTGTTCCGGAGAACGGAGTTTTAGTCATCTTCCCCATGAGGCATGGTTCGCAAGCACCAAGTGATTCATAATCAAGTGATTCCAAAAGTCCATCAACGTGGACTTTCTTCATGCGCTTTACACCAATATGACCTAAATGGCAGTGCCACAAATAAGTTGCACTATCATTATCAACTTTGCATCTTTTGGCTTCAATATTATGAATATGTGTATCACTACGATCGAGATCCAACAAAAATAGACCATTCATCAAGGGTGCATGACCATAAAAGATATTACTCACATAAATAGAACAAGGGATTTTTATTTCTGTGCCCCTGGTTCCTTAGCTCTACTCATTCATCCCCACTCTGTTAACTTTTGCTCACTTTTCCCCACTCCCTTGCCCGAAACCCTCGGAACAGGTTATAACGGAGGTTGTCGTCGGGTCAATGCCTTTGATCGTTAGCTGACGAGTGGGGCCACGTATACGTGGGCGCATGCATGATACGTCTCCAACGTATCTATAATTTTTGATTGTTCCATGCTATTATTTATGAAGTCTTGGATGTTCAATGGGCTTTATCATTCACTTTTATATCATTTTTGGGACTAACCTACTAACCCAATGCAAAGGCCGAGTCCAGATTGCTGTTTTTGCCTGTTTCAGGGTTTTGCAGAAAAAGAATATCAAATGGAGTCCAAACGGAATGAAACCTTTGCGAGAGATATTTTTGGAGAAAATCACGCACACGGAGCTTGAGAACCACGTTAGGGGATCAAGAGGTGGCCCACGAGGGTGGGGGCGTGCCCCCCTTCCCAGGGCACGCCTCCCTGCCTCGTGGCCCCCTCGAGCGTCCCCCGGTGCCCTCCTTCTTCCTATATAAGTCTACATACCCCAGAACCTTCGTGAACAAAGAGAAAACCCTAATTCCACCGTCGTACCTTCTGTTCCCATGAAGATCCCATCTTGGAGCCTATTCTGGAGCTCCATCGGAGGGGGATCCATTATGGAGTTCTTCATCATCATCATCATCGCCCTCACCATGAGTTGTGAGTAGTTTACCACAGACCTTCGGGTCCATAGCTAGTATCTAGATGGCTTCTTCTCTCTCTCTCTGGATGTCAATACAAAGTTCTCCCCTGTCTTCGAGGAGATCTATTTGATGTAATCTCTTTTTGCGGTGTGTTTGTTGAGATCCGATGAATTGTGAGTTTATGATCAAGGTTATCTATGAAAGATATTTGGTTCTTCTCTGAACTTTTTATGTGTGCTCATAATATCCTTGCAAGTCTCTTCGAATTATTGGTTTGGTTTGTCCTACTAGATCTATAGTTCTTGCAATGGGAGAAATGCTTGGCTTTGGGTTCAATCTTGCGGTGTCCTTTCCTAGTGACAGTAGGGGCAGGAAGGCACGTATTGTATTGTTGCCATCGAGGATAAAAAGATGGGGTTTATATCATATTGCTTGAGTTTATCCCTCTACATCATGTCATCTTGCTTAAGTCATTACTCTGTTCTTATGAACTCAATACACTAGATGCATGCGGGATAGCGGTCGATGTGTGGAGTAATAGTAGTAGATGCAGGCAGGAGTCGGTCTACTTGTCTCGGACGTGATGCCTATATACAACGATCATGCCTAGAAAGTCTCATAATTATTCACTTTTCTGTCAATTGCTTGACAGTAATTTGTTTACCCGCTGTAGAATATCGCTATCATGAGAGAAGCCACTAGAGAAAACTATGGCCCCCAGGTCTATTCTCAACATATCAATCTACATCTACTTTACTTTTATCACTTTTATTTGCTGTTCTTATAAACTAAAAATACCAAAAATATAAACTATCATCTCTATCAGATCTCACTTTCGTAAGTGACCGTAAAGGGATTGACAACCCCTTATCGCATTGGCTGCGAAGTTCTTATTTGTTTGTGCAGGTGCGAGGGACTTCGCGTGGTCTCCTACTGGATTGATACCTTGGTTCTCAAAAACTGAGGGAAATACTTATGCTACTGTGCTGCATCTCCCTTTCCTCTTCGAGGGAATACAACGCAAGCTCGAGAAGTAGCGATGCAAGACCACGGTCGTGGGGTAGCACGTGTCCATGGACATGCCCGAAATGTCCCATCATATAAAGAGGGAAACCACCTCCATCGCCCCTACCATTTTCCCCCAAATCCTTTCACTGCCGCATCGTCTTCCTCTCCCCCACCGGCGTCGTCTCGCTCTCCTCCACTGCCCCCACCGCACCGTCTCACTCTCCCCCACCGCATCCTCTGCCTCACCTTCATCACCTCCATCTGTCAGATGGCCGACGCTCGTGGCGATGCCGGCGCAGCGGCCGGAGATGTGGTGGAGCTGCAGGGACAAGGCGCGGTGACCGTGCATGTCGGCGGCGTCCACGGCGGTGCGGGGAAACTCGCAACCGCTACAAGAGGTGACGGGTGGGGCTCCGCCTCATCGCTGCAGGAGGTGACGGCGCCGTCGAGCGGCGCAGTCCATCCCGATGCCCCCGTTGCGCCGCCTGCCGTGGAGGAGCAGGTATTTGCACCTTCTTAGCTTGTAGAGTTAGTTGCTCCCTAGTTGCATTGGTTAGATTGTGATTCATATAGTAGTTCGGATGGTTAGAGTAGTTGGTTTGACGGATGGACCGGGGTTTTTTGTATGGGTTGGGTGGCTGGGGGTTTTTGGACTAGGGTTGGTTGGATAAATGCTAGCTAGATGTTGTGAACTATGATTTTAGGTGCTGCAATGATTGGGATTTTTAGATTTGTTTTTAGATTTGGATAAATTCGTTGTAAAAATGCGAGATGTCGTGAACAGATTGGGGTTTTTAATGCTGTGATGTTTATTAGATTTGTTTTTAGTGCTCACAGATTGGGGTTTTTAATGCTATCATGCTTATTAGACTTGTTTTTTATGCTTATTAGATTCGTTGCAAAAATGCTAAATGTTGTGAACAGATTGGGGCTTATTAGATTGATTAAGAAGTTATTTGATTCAAGTTATATTAGCTCTGTTGTTCACAATATGTCCACAATATGTAGTTATATTAGCTCTGTTATCCAATGTGTGTGCATGACAATGGAAAATGCAAATAGGATCATAGTAGATTAGCCCTATGTATTTACTAGTGATGGATGTAATTGTATATTCAGGTGGATGATGGTTGGGGGAAGAAGAGGAAGATAGACTATACTTTCGACGACCCATACGATCCAGCGTATGGTGACGACGAAGAGTATGAGGTAAGCCTACTTGAAATTTAGATTATTCATTTAGTTCGTTTGACATGGTGTATTCCCGTGAATCTATAATGTACTAATTTAATTCATTCGTGTGTGCAGTATGTCTCTGGGGAAGATATGGATGTGGACCGCGGCAACTTCACCTCCTTCAAAGAGAAGGAAGAGGAGAAGATCAGGGTCAAGGGCATGGGTTACTACTACAAGAGCAGGACCAAAACTTGGCGCTGCCCCTACTGCACCACCAAGACAAAGCCAAAGTTCGGCCGCTTCCCTCACCTTCTAGCTCATGCAGAAGATGTGGCCATCCACGGCGAGGACTACAAGATCATGGGGCAGCATGCTGCCCTAGCCAAAGTCTTGTCTCCCCATCCCTGATGTTATCTTATGATGTGTTTTAAGTACTTTAGGTTGTTTACTGAACTATGTTGGTGAACTATGTTTGTGGGGCCCCATGTTTGTGAACAGGATGTGGGTTAACTTTTGGTGATTTGATGAATTTTATATGCATGTGGCTATCGATGTTGGGTATTTTTGTGTTTTTAAATTTATCTGCTATGATTTGTTTCAATGTTTTGAAAGTTCAAGTGCTACAATGATCACACATATGTTGCAAACATGCTGCAATCCATTATTTTATCAAGGGTTCCCTTTTATCAAATATTCCAATAACAGAGCAAAAAAACAACATTTTAATGAAGATGTATTATCAACTATCTATGCTTGTGTAGGAGATCATGTGTGCAAAATTTAAGGTGATTTAGAGGAGGTCAGAGAAATTTGAATTTGAGAAATGTGCTCCAAATAAGCTCCCACGCAAGGGTAAACAACCAATTTGTAATCAAGTTTTTTGGACCTACTCTAAATGAGCCAAATGTTTTTTATTAACACCTACTCAATCTATATAGTGTAGATTCGAAGTCTCACTATTTTTTAATTAATCTTCATATTTTTACATTCTCTTTTGCAAAAAATGCTTTAATATAAAAACTATTAAAAAACACGTTTAAAATATGAAAATGGAAAACTAACTTCAGATCCTTCTTATTCACTTTAAAACAAAGGTTTAGTGATTTTTTTATTTTTATTTTTATTTTTCAAAACAGAAGGTAACACCACCTCCTCTCCTTGAACTCTATGAAATCATGTAGGTGATAGCTCATATGTGTGAAGATTTTCTCATGAAAATGATCATAAACCAAGTTTATGATTTTTGGTTGGTAACATGTCACATAAGACAACATTGTGCGCAGGTTTTATATTTTTTTGAAATTTTTAATTAATGATGCTCATTTGACCTCGGTCATGCCAGCTAGGGTTTTTCATGAAAATGACCATAGACCAAGTTTAGTGTTTTTCCTCGTTAGTGTGTCTTATAAAACAACGAACGGCGAAGGTTTCATATTTTTTGATTTTTTTAAATTAGTTATGCTCAGTCAAAGCCTTCGAAACCCTGTTGACCAGCTCAAAACCCCTCTAAACCCCGCGGGGTTTCGCCTAACCCTAGCTCCCAACATCAGTCGTCCGATCATACCCTCTCGCCAAGCGACAGCCCTCGGATCTGGCCTTCTAGAAGGAACTAGGTGGGATGGCTGTGTGCAGGCTCTGCGCCATTGGATCACAAGGATGGCTCCGCATTGTTGGATCGTGGGGCGACCCGCGAGAGGCGATCCTATTCGTTGTGCTTGGCTGCTCGCCCACCACTGACTCCGTGAAAAAAAATATTGTTATTGGGCCCAAAAGGAAACCAAGCTCTGGTTGGGCCGTCGAATTGCGTCATTTTTTTGCATCGTTTGCTTTGTTTTTTTTTTAACGTGTCAGCTCTGTATTTTTACATCGTTTGCTATGTTTTTTTGTGAACGTGCTAGATCTGTATTTTTGCAGCGTTTGAAATCAATTGACATTGCGTAGAAAATGACCAATTTTTAAGGGCCAAATTTATTTTTATCATGCAAAATGGCCACAAACTATTCAAAATGTGTCTCTTTTTGTTCATATAATATATATGACCACGGATTCCCACGCGTACAATTAGCTTCTTTTTCTTCTTCTTTTTCAAACCACCGTTTCCCACGCATGTACACTCCCGATGTTGTGGTGGGTTTGAAAATAGGTTACTTCACATTTGACCCCGTTATTGCCACAACCAAATAACACGTAGCAATACGGCTATTTAAGTCACCCTCTGCCGCTGCCATCCCTCATCCATCTCCCATCCTCTTTGCCATCTTCCCTTCTTCACATCCTCAGCTATGCAGTACACCGGACCAACCTACCACTTCCCACCCACCGTGCCGGAGAGGCTCTACCCTCCTGGCGTGTACGTTGCGCGCACACTACGTGTGTGGGCAATATCAAGGTGGAGGACCGCAAATAACTTCACCGAGTTCTTCCTCGCATCCGGCTACCACCACCTCCCGCGGGGATCTCCAAGGATGTTCCATGTCGAGGAGGTCATCTAAAACGGGGTGGTGGTTGCTCTCATTTCCCACTTCACCAACACATTCGACACCTTCTACCTCCTCGACCGGGTGTTTTGGTGTGCCTGCGAGTTCATCGCTTTCACCACCCACAACATGTTCACGGAGTACACCAACATCTTCTCCACCGTGTCCCGCATGAACACTCTTTCGTACCCCATCGACAACACCCCGGAGGAGCAGTGAAGGGCTCCCGAAGGAGGAGCGAGGTGGAGAAGGCGGTGTCTAGGGTTCTAAAACCTCTATCTATTATTTTTTTGAGTCTATGTTATGTTAAGTTGTAATCCCATTGAACTATGTGAGAGATGCTATGGGCTTACTGGCCCTTTTATCAAGTTCTATTACTAAGTTTTCTATCTATTCTATTATGATGTTCCTCCTAGTTTCAACTATGTGATCGTGCTATGGGCTTGATGGCCCTATCTACATGTATGTTGATTGTTTTCTAAGAGAGCCCGCTTTGTTAGTAACCACCTAGTGTATGCAGCCACAACGAACCCTTCTTTTCTTACACAAGCCACAAATATGTAGTCGCCTAGCTAGTGCATGCAGCCACAACATATTTGTTCAATTTATTTGTCGTAGAAAAATGGGTTCTAAATCGAGGAGGCAAGTGTGCGAGAAGAGAGGAACCAGCGGCAGCGACCGTCACTGCATCCGTGGTGGCTGGCGTGCACGAAAGCGGCTCGGTCAGTGCATCATGGTGGCATGCATTAGCGCATGCAGGCTCGGTCGACGCATGCATGCTCAGTCAACGAATCTCGATGCATGCAGGCAGGCTTGTTGGGTGCATGCATAGAAGGCTTCTGTCGTGGCGGCGCGCGCATGCGTTTAATGCAAGGGACGGCCCAACGATCGAACAGCAACACCCCCAACGTGGCCCCACTCGTCAGAGTTAACTGTCAAAGCACTGACCCAACGACGATGTCCATTGTGACCTCTTCTGAGGGTTTTGGGCAAGGGAGTGGGGAAAACTGAACAAAAGTTAAGAGTGTGGGGATGGATGAGTAGAGCTAAGGAACCAGGGGCACACATGTAAAAATCCCATAGAACAACCATTATTCTCTGATTTAAATGAATAACCGTCTCACAACAAACAAGATCTAGATATAATGTTCATACTCAACGCTGGCACCAAATAACAACTATTTAGGTCCAAAACTAATCCCGAAGGTAGATGTAGAGGTAGCGTGCCGGCGGTGATCACATCGACTTTGGAACCATTTCCCACGCGCATCGTCACCTCGTCCTTAGCTAATCTTTGTTTAATCCGTAGCCCCTGTTTCGAGTTATAAATATTAGCAACCGAACCGGTATCAAATACCCAGGTGCTACTACGAGCATTAGTAAGGTACACATCAATAACGTGTATATCAAATATACCTTTTTTCACTTTGCCATCCTTCTTATCCACCAAATACTTGGGGCAGTTCCGCTTCCAGTGCCCAGTCCCTTTGCAGTAGAAGCACTCAGTTTCAGGCTTGGCTCCAGACTTGGGTTTCTTCACAGGAGTAGCTACTGTCTTGCTATTCTTCTTGAAGTTGCCCTTCTTTCTCTTGGCCTTTTTCTTGAAACTAGTGGTATTGTTAACCATCAACACTTGATGCTCCTTTTTGATTTCTACCTCTGCAGCTTTGAGCAAAGCGAAGAGCTCGGGAATTGTCTTCTGCATCCCTTGCATATTATAGTTCATCATGAAGCCTTTATAGCTTGGTGGCAGTGATTGAAGAACTCTATCACTAACACTATCTTCATCAACTTTGCAACCAAGTTGAGTCATGTGATTGTAGTACCCAGACATTCTGAGTAAGTGTTCACTGATAGAACTGTTCTCCTCCATCTTGCAGCTATAGAATTTATTGGAGACTTCATATCTCACAATTCGGGCATTTGCTTGAAATATTAACTTCAACTCTTGGAACATCTCATATGCTCCATGACATTCAAAACTTCTTTGAAGTCCCTATTCTAAGCCGTAAAGCATGGCACACTGAACTATCGAGTAGTCATCAGAACGAGCTTACCAGACGTTCATAACGTCCGGAGTTGCTCCTGCAGTAGGCCTGTCACCTAGCGGTGCTTCCAGGACATAATTCTTCTGTGTAGCAATGAGGATAATCCTCAAGTTACGGACCCAGTCCGTGTAGTTGCTACCATCATCTTTCAACTTAGTGATACGTCTCCAACGTATCTATAATTTTTGATTGTTCCATGCTATTAAATATTCTGTTTTGGATGTTTAATGGGCTTTATTATACACTTCTCTATTATTTTTGGGACTAACCTACTAATCCAAGGCCCAGTGCAAATTGCTATTTTTTGCCTATTTCAGTGTTTCGCAAGAAAGGAATATCAAACGGAGTCCAAATGGAATGAAACCTTCGGGAGTGTTATTTTTGGAACAATATCAACACGAGAGACTTGGAGTACATGCCAGGAAGCGAAGGAGGTGCCCACGAGGGCAGGGGACGTGCCTAGGGGGTAGGCGCGCCCCCACCCTCGTGGGCCACCTATTGATCCCCCGACGTGCCTCTTCAATCTATATATACTCTCATACCCTGAAAATATCGAGGCAACAGATGAAACCCTAATTCCACCACCGCAACTTTCTTTTCTCGTGAGATCCCATCTTGGGGCCTGTCCCGAAGCTCCGCTGGAGGGGCATCGATCACGGAGGGTTTCTACATCAACACCATAGCCTCTCCGATGAGTTGTGAGTAGTTTTACCACAGACCTTCGGGTCCATAGTTATTAGCTAGATGGCTTCTTCTCTCTCTTTGGATCTCAATACAAAGTTCTCCTCGATCTTCGAGGAGATCTATTTGATGTAATCTTTTTGCGGTGTGTTTGTCGAGATCCAATGAATTGTGGGTTTATGATCAAGATTATCTTTGAACAATATTGGATTCTTTTCTGAAATCTTTTATGTATGATTATAATATCCTTGCAAATCTCTTCGAATTATTGGCCTACTAGATCTATAGTTCTTGCAATGGGAGAAGTGATTGGCTTTGGGTTCAATCTTGCGGTGTCCTTTCCCAGTGACAACACGGGCAGCAAGGAATGTATAGTATTGTTGCCATCGAGGATAAAAAGATGGGGTTTATATCATATTGCTTGATTTTATCCCTCTACATCATGTCATCTTGCTTAAGGCGTTACTCTGTTCTTATGAACTTAATACTCTAGATGCATGCTGGATAGCGCTCGATGTGTGGAGTAATAGTAGTAGATGCAGAATCGTTTCGATCTACTTGTCACGGACGTGATGCCTATATACAATGATCATGCCTAGATATTTTCATAACTATGTGCTTTTCTATCAATTGCTCGACAGTAATTTGTTCACCCACCGTAGAATTCTACTATCATGAGAGAAGCCACTAGTGAAACCTATGGCCCCCGGGTCTATTCTCATCATATTAATCTTCCATCAACTATTTACTTTACTCTACTTTACTTTACTTTCAATATCTATACCAAAAATACCAAAAATATTATCTTATCATATCTATCAGATCTCACTCTCGTAAGTGACCGAGAAGGAACTGACAACCCCTTTTATCGCGTTGGCTGCGAGGTTCTTATTTGTTTGTGCAGGTGCGAGGGACTCGCACGTGGTCTCCTAATGGATTGATACCTTGGTTCTCAAAAACTGAGGGTAATACTTACGCTATTGTGCTGCATCACCCTTTCTTCTTCGAGGGAATACAACGCAAGCTCGAGAAGTAGCACTTAGCTTTCTCTAGGAACGCATTAAAATTCAAGGGAACGGTAGCACGAGCCATTGATCTACAACAACATAGATATGCAAAAACTATCAGGACTAAGTTCATGATAAATTAAAGTTCAATTAATCATATTACTAAAGAACTCCCACTTAGATAGACATCCCTCTACTCATCTAAATGATCACATGGTTCAAATCAACTAAACCATGTCCGATCATCACGTGAGATGGAGTAGTTTTCAATGGTGAACATCTTATGTTTATCATATCTACTATATGATTCACGCTCGACCTTTCGGTCTCCAGTGTTCTGAGGCCATGTCTATACATGCTAGGCTCGTCAAGTTTAACCCGAGTATTTTGCATGTGCAAAACTGTCTTACACCCATTGTATTTGAACGTAGAGCTTATCACACTCGATCATCACATGGTGTCTCGGCATGACGAACGTTCGCAACGATGCATACTCAGGGAGAACACTTGTACCTTGAAATTTTGTAAGGGATCATCTTATAATGCTACTATCTTACTAAGCAAAATAAGAAACATAATAAGATAAACATCACATGCAATCAAAATATGTGACATGATATGGCCAACATCATCTTGTGCTTTTGATATCCATCTCCAAAGCATCGTCATGATCTCCATCGTCACCGGCTTGACACCATGATCTTCATCGTAGCTTCGTGGTCGTCTCGCCAACTATTGCAACTACTACTATAGCTAACTCATAGTGATAAAGTAGAGCAATTACATGGATTTCGCAATTCAAACAATAACGAGACAACCATAAGGCTCCTGCCGGTTGCCGATAATTTACAAAACATGATCATCTCATACAATAACTTATAACTCATCACATCTCGACCATATCACATCACAACATGCCCTGCAAAAACAAGTTAGGCGTCCTCTACTTTGTTGTTGCAAGTTTTACGTGGCTGCTACGGGCTTAGCCAGAACCGTTCTTACCTACGCATCAAAACCACAACGATTTTTCGTCAAGTGTGTTGTTTTAACCTTCACAAGGACCGGGCGTAGTCACAATCGATTCAACTAGAGTGAGAGAGACAGACACCCGCCGATCACCTTTAAGCAACAAGTGCTCGTAACGGTGAAACCAGTCTCGCGTAAGCGTGTGCGTAATGTCGGTCCTGGCCGCTTCATCTCAAAATACTGCTGAATCAAAGTATGATATGCTGGTAAGCAGTATGACTATTATCGCCCACAACTCATTATGTTCTACTCGTGCATATCATCTACGCATAGACCTGGCTCATGATGCCACTTTTGGGTAATGTAGTATTTCAAAAAAAATCCTACGAACACGCAAGATCTATCTAGGAGAAGTATAGCAATGAGCAGGAGAGTGTGCCCACGTACCCTCATACTGAAAGCGGAAGCATTTAGTAACGCGGTTGATGTAGTCGAACGTCTGCGCCATCCAACCGATCAAGCACCGAACGCATGTGATACGTCTCAAACGTATCTACTTTTCCAAACACTTTTGCTATTGTTTTGCCCTCATTCTTGCATGATTTGAACTAAACTAACCCGGATTGACGCTGTTTTCAGCAGAGCTGCCTGTATGGTTTTATTGTGTGCAGGAAAATGGATTTTTAGGTGTCTCAGAAAATTCCAAGAAAAATCACAGAAAATCCACACACTCGAAGGGCAATTGTGCTAGAAGTGGGGCCAGAGGGCAGCCAGGGGGGCCCCAGGCGCCCTGCTGGCGCGGCCCCACCCCTGGCCGCGCCAGGAGGCCGCCTGGGAGGGTCCTCCCCCCTCTGGTGCCCTACCTTGGCTCCTATTTATTCCCGTGGCGAGGAAACCCCAGAACAGAAGTCGTTTTTCCAGTTTCCGTCGCGGAGCCGCCGCCACCATCTGTTCTTCTTCGGGAGGGCTAATCTAGAGGCTGATTTGGCCTCCGGAGAGGGGAGATCGTCGCCATCGTCATCATCATCACCACTCCATCCTCCCTCCATGACTTCTCCTTCCATGTGTGAGTAATTCCCTGCTGTAGGCAAAGGGGATGGTAGGGATTGGATGAGTTAGATCATGTAATAGTTTATCAGATTGTTGGGGGCATGTTGCCTATCATCTACTTTGGTCTTTATCATCTTTGCTTCAACTTGTTGCTCTTAATGCTTGTCACTTTGGGCCCGAGTGCCATGTTTTCAGATCTGAATCCTATGTGTTTGCATGAATATATTTGTGTTCTTGATCCTATCTATGAGTTGTTTGCACCTATTATGGTCCGGAACCGGCGATCCCAAAGGTGACAGCTTGGGACACCAAAGGGGATGGTCCATAATTTGAGGATTCCATGTATCCATTGAGTTTATTGCTTTGTTCCGGTGCTCTTTGACAAGAGCACCTTAATCTCCATAAGTTCCTTTTGGCCCCGTTCGTAGCGGGATGGTAGGACAAAAGATGTTGTGCAAGTTCTTATTGCAAGCACGTACAACTACCTGTGGGATACATGCCTAATGTTTGATATTTGCCTAGATGATCATTACTTTTCTGTGTGCCTTGCCCCAAGTTAGATTCATGATGTATCTCATCCATGCAGTGCCCAACCATCCATCTCCCTAGCCTACAGTGTTTCAATCCTGCTGGTTATTAGTTGTTACTTTTGCTGTTTACTTTTGTTGTCACCACCATCACTATCATATCACCGTTACCACTTATCTTTTTTTGCAAGTAAGTATATTTCATGTGCGGTTGAATTGACAACTCAACTGTCAAAGCTTATAAATACTCTTTGGCTCCCCGTGTGTCGAATCTATAAATTGGGTTATTCTTACCCGCAAAGACTATCTCGATCCCTTACGGTTGAGGGTTATCAAGCACCGTTTTCTGGCGCCGTTGCCGGGGAGCATAGAAATATTTACAAGTCTACTTGAAGTATCTTACTTGCTGCACTTCATCCGCTATGGGTAAGAAAGGAGACCCCAAGGTTCCGATCTGACTATCCACTACAAGAAGAGGTACTGTTCTGAACACTAGTGCTACACTTGATTCACGTTCTGTTATGAGAAAGTTTGCCTCACCACCACCACATGATGCTTCTACTGAATCTGTTACTATGTCCGATACTTTTGATGATGCTTCTACTACTCTTGATGATATTGGTTCACTTGGTTATGCTCTTGAGAAACAGATCGCTGCTGCAAAAAAAATCTGGAATTGAAATTCCTGTTACTCGCTACCCTATTGGTGGAACTTATGATTATCCTGATTTGAGTAAACTCAAGGAGAGACTCCTTGATGATGATTACATTATGCTTGATAATGATTTATGCAGGGAACTGACAGAGTTTGCCGACTCTGACCCTGAAGCTATTAAGAAGCTGCTTGAAAAACACTCCTTGAAGAACAAGATTGTTCCTGATCCTGAATTTGCTACATCTCCTATATGCATCAATGATCCTGATTATGATTTCTCTGTTGATCTTTCACTTATATCTATGGTTGAAGCTGACCCCTTTTATGGCAGAGAAAATGATGATGCTATTGCACACCTGACCAAACTCCCTGAGTTGGGTGGCTTGTTTACCACGAATGAAAAGATACGAAACTTTTATGTGACTAAGCTTCTTCCTTTCTCTTTGAAGGAAGGTGCTAAAACATGGTATGATGCACTACCATGTGGTTCCATTAAGAGTCCTCAAGACTTAGCTCACTCTTTTGTTGATAAGTACTTTCCTGCTCATATGCAACATGCTGCTTTACAAAGAATTTATAACTTTAAACAGTTGCAGGATGAGCACCTCCCTAAAGCTTGCGGGAGGTACTGTAGTCTGATCCAGGCTAGACCAGGACATGGAGTCCCTAAGAATGAATTAATCGATATATTTTATGCTGGTCTAACTGATGAATCCAGGTCCAATTTGGATAGTTGTGTTGGTTGTGTTTTCAAGAAAAGAACACCGGACGATGCAGAAGAATTGATGGGCAGGATTGCCAAAAACCATGAAGATTGGTCCGTCCCTGAACCACCTCCACCACCAAAGAAGAGGGGCATGCTTGTTCTAAGCCCCGAAGATATGCAAGAAGAAAAGAAGTCTATTAAAGAGAAGGGTATTAAAACTGAAGACGTGAAGAATCTACCCCCTATTGAGAAGTTGTGTGAGCTTACCACTCACCCTCCTATGGTAGAGGTACACTCTCTTTTAGATTTCAAAGCAAGTGACATCCCTCATGGTAAGCCTCCTGATCAATGTTTAGATGAGCTTGATAATTTTATTATGAAGCAAAGTCATTTTAATGAGAGGATACAAAGTCAATTGCATGATAATTCCCTTGCTATCAAAAGTTTGCTTGATGTTCTAGGTAGAACAGTTAATGACGTTAAATGTCTTGTGAAGCATTTTCATATGGTTCAAACTCAGCTTGAACAAATTTCTAATGTGCAAAAAGATTTGCTTGCTAACAATACCAAACAAGATGATTTACAGGCCTTCGGGATTAAGACCCGAGGAGGAACTAGCACTCAAGATCCTCTCTATCCAGAGGGGCATCCGAGGAGAATCGAGCAAGATTCTCAAAAGCAGGAAGAAGAAATTGTTGGCTCTCCAAAGAAGAAGAAGAAGAAGAAACACAAGGAGGCTGACAATTCCAATGATCCTATTACAAGTGAAGAGCCAGTTGTTGATCCCAACAGTATATCTACCTCCGATGCTGAGACTGAAGACGGTGCCGAACCTGAAGATAAGGATAAGGAGAAGAATGATCCGCCTGAAGTTCGAGAAGAAGCACCTGACAAACGCAAGAAGTACACTAGAGAAGACTTCGTCGCAAGAAGACATGGGAAGGAAAGAGAACCATGGATACAAAAACCCATGCCCTTTCCAGGTAAGTCTCTCAAATCTAAAGAAGAAGAGCATTACAATAAGTTTTGTGAGTGGATGAAACCTCTTTTTCTTCAAATCCCTTTGACTGATGCTATTAAGTTACCTCCCTATTCAAAACATATGAAAGATATTGTTACTAATAAAAGAAAAGTTCCTAATGAAGCAATATCTACTATGCTTGCTAACTACTCTTTCAGTGGCAAGATTCCTGAGAAGGTTGGTGATCCAGGTATACCCACCATTCCTTGCTCCATAAAGAATAATTATGTCAAAACTGCTTTATGTGATCTTGGAGCAAGAGTGAGTGTTATGCCTTTCTCTCTTTACAAGAGGCTTTGTTTAGAGAAACTAATTCCTACAGATATCTCTCTTCAGATGGCTGACAAGTCAACAGCCGTCCCGATAGGTATTTGTGAGGATGTTCCCGTAGAAGTTGCTAATTGTTTGATCCTTACTGATTTTGTCGTGCTTGACATGCCCGAGGATGGGAGCATGTCCATTATTCTTGGTAGACCTTTTCTTAACACCGCAGGTGCTATTATTGATTGCAATAAAGGAAAGGTTACCTTCAATGTGAATGATAAAGAACACACGGTGTATTTTCCAAAGAAGACCGACAAGAGGCATGGCCTCAACTTTATAGAAAATATCGAGACCGTGAAGATTGGAGAATGGGACTGTCCACTACATGTGCACCACAAATACAAAACTATTATGGTGGGGACAATGTCCATTAAAGTAAAGGTGCAATGATCACTTCGTAAGAGGTGGGACTTTTTGCTCTATATATCGCCGGTTTGTTGGTAAGACTTGATCAACCTTACTAGTGAGCATGTTTTATATAGGTAAAAAGTTGAGCTTGTTATGTTTTCATTTGTTTTAGCTTTTGTTCTCCTTGATGTACCAAGTGTTTGTGTTTTTGAAGCTTCACAATACTAATCACTGCTTTAAGTTTTCAGAAAGTTTTGCAGCTTTTTGAACTTCGAAAAAATTTCAACAGTGAAGTTTTCAGAAAAATTCCAGAAAAATTAAAATTAAAATTTCCATGCCGGGAGTGACCCAGAGGCACCTGGGGCTGACCAGGGGGGCCACCAGTGGCCCAGGCGGCCAGCTGGCGCGGCCTGCCCCCTGGCCGCGCCCATAGGGCGCCTAGGGCCCACAGGTCCCGCCTCCAGGTGAGTCTTCTTCCTCTCTCTCTCTTTCTCTCCGAAAACACGAGTTCTGCACATGTTCTTGCGTTCTTGCTGTTCTTGGAGGCAATTTTTGATCTCTCTCTACAGCCTATCATTCGAGCTGAGATTTTGAACAAATACTCCCTGGTATGTAACTCCTCCACCCCTCCAATTAGATTTTTGGTTGGTGGCTTCATTTGTGAGTATTTAGTAGTTCTTGGTGCTGTGTAGATGAGCTTGCATGCATGTATATAAATTTATTTTCCAAGTTTTGATGCAAGTTTATGCCTTAGGTAAGTGAGTTGAGTAGTTTGCCTTAACCCACTTTGTTTAAATCCTTGTTTTTGTAATTTGCCAAAAATTTCAGAAATGAGTTTGTTAGGAAGGGCAAAGGGGTGGCTTGAGAAGAAGAAGCCCGCGCGCTCCGATCGAGTTACTAGAGCCGCAGCTTCACCCTCGACTGCTAGGGTGAGCTACAATGAAGATCATGTGCCCCTAGAGTTGTTGGAAGACACAAATCTAGCACGTGCGATGATGTTCCCATGTGATGAATTCCTTGAAGCTGCAGGAATTAAGGATGAGTTTTATAATCTTTGTGCTAATGCAGGTCTGACACGGCTCGTCACGTGCCGTGTTGCTCAGTATCAAAAACTCACCTCCGGTTTCATTAACAGTTTTAGATATAACCTTGATACTGGTTCTATTGAGTTTAAAATTTACAATAATCTTTTGACCAAGCCCTTGGAAAAGTGTTGTGAAATAATAGGTGTGCCAAACGTTGGGTGGACGGCGAAGATGACCTCTCAGCCCTCCGAGCTGAGAACCGTCTTCAACTCTCTCTCCAGCATGCATACGAGGGATATTCATCGGTCAAAAATCTCCAGCATCTTATTCCCTCACCTCAGGTATTTTGCGTATTATGTTGCTAGAGGGGTGTTAGCTCGTGACAACACGAGCAGCATTTCTGCGTCGGATATTGCTATCCCGGCAACCGCCCTCTCAGGGAGTTTTGATTATAATGTCGGTGCCTTAATTGCTCGACGCCTTGCTATGAATGGTAACAAGGGAAATTTATTTGGTGACGTTTATGCCACACTTATCTTAGAGTATCTTAAAGGCACCCCACACCCTGATGATAAGCCTTTTACTTATTTAAGTTTTGATCTTGCTGCTATGAAAAGGCATAAGTTTGTTACCATGACTTCTGAGTTTGGTAACCTTGTTTATATCTTGCGTTTCGGAACTACCGTGGAACGCAAGATCCGTCTACCTGCACCTCTTTTGTTTGATTTTTCTCGCAGGAACGGATGGTCCTTTGATGTTATCCAGTTCGATGAGTTCATGGTCCAGCATCAGTTTCATAACCCCATGGAGGGGGTTGTGCCCGACGAGGAGGAGCACGGTGAGATACCACCTTTTCAGGGGGAGACCGTCACCCAGTTTGGTGAAGGGTCTTCCTCTGCTTGGAGTGCGGACCCTTCTTCGTGGGAGGATCCGAGGACTTCGATGTACGCGCCGGAATCCTTATACGACCCTTGGACTCACCAGTACCACCCCGGAGCAGGAGGCTCCTAGGGGCAGTAGCTACTACCAACTTAGGCCAAAAGCCTAAGCTTGGGGGAGTACGTGCCCTTCTCACTTTTCCATTGTATTATCCGTTTTATTTTTGTTTGCTTTGATCTTTTTGAAGTTTTTGCCTGTTCTTCTTTGTTTCTTTCTTTGCAAAAACAACAAAAAGATTTTCTCTTTCTTTTGCTTTCGTTCAACCTTTGAAAAAACCCCAAAAGATTTCCTTTCTCTCTTTAGTTTGCTTTGTTTTTAGAGTTCAGCTCGAGTCCGTGATGGCATTTAATTATATTTCCTACGTTCGATCGTGCAAGTGACAAGGCAGTAATGACGAAGATCGACGGAAGGGAAGCAACAAGGAAAACCGGTATGAACTCTTCTTGTTTCTACTTTTGTACATATGCATGTACTTACGATCTAGAGACCAGCTTGTAGCGACATAGTGCTATGTTTACAATGCTTTCCCAGTGGTTCATGCTTTCCTTGTGGCTAATCTCAAATAGCTAGAGTATATAATGTGTTATTGAAATGATTTACATGCATTGCATTGTTCATAGTTTGGTATACTAAGGTGGTATTTCCCTTTGGAGAATTCTTGGATTGACTTGGCACATGTTTACACTTGTTTAAGACTAAAATGTCTGCTTTGCCTTGATGATCTTTGAGTTTCAGAATAGTTATATCACTTTCATGCCCAATTCAATGTTGCTTTGTCGCTCTGCATGATTATGACCGTTATTGCTCTCTAGTTGGTCGCTTCCCAGTCTCTTGCTAGCCTTCGCTCGCACTAAGCGGAATTCTGCTTGTGCATCCAAATCCTTTCAAACCAGTTATTCCATATGAGTCCACCATACCTTCCTATGTGGTATTTACCGGCCATCCTAACGAAGACTTTCTTGTACCATCTCGAAATTATTCAAATTTACTCCTGTTTTGTGCCTATGTTTTAGCTCATGAGGAAGTAGTAGGTAATTCATGATCTTCTTATGTTGGACATGTTTTATCCCGGGATTGCATGTCTAATCTGCAAACCCCTAATACGAGGAGGGACTGGCATGAGTGCGCCCAGCTCACAAAAGATAATGACAACCAACAAACCCTCCTTCACGCTTTGTTTATGAGAAATCAGAAAACTTTGGTAGTGATAAACAAAGGAGATTAAGGGGATGTGATCGTCCCCATCTTGGGAGCCGTTCCTTGAAACATGTCTAGCATAAGAAGTGATTGGGTTGTCTACTAGCATTCGTTGACGAAATATGCACCTCCCAAAATCATTTTTACCTCTGTTTTCAAAACCAAGAGGTCTGGTACATGTTTAGTCTTTGCTTCCAACCACGGGTTTTCAACCTCGCCATCAAATTCCACGGTTCGAGAGTCTCCACCTTCTTTCTTCAAAGCACCAACTAGGAGAGCATAATTGTCATTCTGAGTGTAATGTGCATTGTCCCAAAGTATTACATTGTCTTCTGCATGCTTGTGGTATTATTTATTCAGAAATTCTTAGTTCTAGTCTCCTTTAAAACTCTGGAGGAGTTTCTGCATTTATGTTTTGCTTCACTCATGGAGGCTAGCGAGATACCACTCTAGTATGTTCAAGCTATGTGCAATGTAATCTTGTCTTGATTTTCAGTAGCATATTATTTACTTTTAGTTATTTGTGATTGGTCACTTGAAAGAAGGATTGCTTCGTGCATTGTCCTCATAGCATTGTTTCAATACTTGCTAGACTCTTTTCGTAGTACATGCTTATATACATCTAATGAAGCAAAAGAGTTTGTCAAAGTTTTCTTTGTCGCGTCCAGTTTGTTGAATTGAATTGCTTGAGAACAAGCAATATGCTAAGCTTGGGGGAGTTGATACGTCTCAAACGTATCTACATTTCCAAGCACTTTTGCTATTGTTTTGCCCTCATTCTTGCATGATTTGAACTAAACTAACCCGGACTGACGCTGTTTTCAGCAGAGCTGCCTATATGGTTTTATTGTGTGCAGGAAAATGGATTTTTAGGTGTCTCAGAAAATTCCAAGAAAAATCACAGAAAATCCATACACCCGAAGGGCAATTGTGCCAGAAGTGGGGCCAGAGGGCAGCCAGGGGGGCCCCAGGCGCCCTGCTGGCGCGGCCCCACCCCTGGCCGTGCCAGGAGGCCGCCTGGGAGGGTCCTCCCCCCTCTGGTGCCCTACCTTGGCTCCTATTTATTCCCGTGGCGAGGAAACCCCAGAACAGAAGTCGTTTTTCCAGTTTTCATCGCAGAGCCGCCGCCACCCTCTGTCCTTCTTCGGGAGGGCTAATCTGGAGGCTGATTTGGCCTCCGGAGAGGGGAGATCATCGCCATCGTCATCATCATCACCACTCCATCCTCCCTCCATGACTTCTCCTTCCATGTGTGAGTAATTCCCTATTGTAGGCAAAGGGGATGGTAGGGATTGGATGAGTTAGATCATGTAATAGTTTATCAGATTGTTGGGGGCATGTTGCCTATCATCTACTTTGGTGTTTATCATCTTTGCTTCAACTTGTTGCTCTTAATGCTTGTCACTTTGGGCCCGAGTGCCATGTTTTCAGATCTGAACCCTATGTGTTTGCATGAATATATTTGTGTTCTTGATCCTATCTATGAGTTGTTTGCACCTATTATGGTCCGGAACCGGCGATTCCAAAGGTGACAGCTTGGGACACCAAAGGGGATGGTCCATAATTTGAGGATTCCATGTATCCATTGAGTTTATTGCTTTGTTCCGGTGCTCTTTGACAGGAGCACCTTAATCTCCATAAGTTCCTTTTGGCCCCGTTCGTAGCGGGATGGTAGGACAAAAGATGTTGTGCAAGTTCTTATTGCAAGCACGTACAACTACCTGTGGGATACATGCCTAATGTTTGATATTTGCCTAGATGATCATACTTTTCTGTGTGCCTTGCCCCAAGTTAGATTCATGATGTATCTCATCCATGCAGCGCCCAACCATCCATCTCCCTAGCCTACAGTGTTTCAATCCTGCTGGTTATTAGTTGTTACTTTTGTTGTTTACTTTTGCTGTCACCACCATCACTATCATAGCACCGTTACCACTTATCTTTTGTTGCAAGTAAGTATATTTCAGGTGCGGTTGAATTGACAACTCAAATGTCAAAGCTTATAAATACTCTTTGGCTCCCCGTGTGTCGAATCTATAAATTGGGTTATTCTTACCCGCGAAGACTATCTCGATCCCTTACGGTTGAGGGTTATCAGCATGGCACCTCCGCGATCTACACACGTTCTGCTCGGTGACGTCCCTTGAACTCTTGATCCAGTTGAGGACGAGGGAGAGTTTCGTCAGCACGACAATGTGGTGATGGTGTTGATGAAGTTACCGACGCAGGGCTTAGCCTAAGCACTGCGACAATATGACTGAGGTGTGTAACAGTGGAGGGGGCACTGCACACGGCTAAGAAATCAACTTGCATGTCTATGGGGTGCCCTCATCCCCCGTATATAAAGGAGTGGAGGAGGAGAGGGCCGACCCTCTCTATGGCGTGCCCCAAGGGGGATTCCTCCTCTTAGTAGGAGTAGGTTTCCCCCCTTCCCTAGTTGGAGTAGGAGAAGAAAGAAGGGGGAGCAGGAGAGAAGGAAAGGGGGTCGGCCCCCTCCCCAATTCGGATTGGGCTTGGGGGTGCGCCTCGCACTTGGCTGCCTCCTCCTCTCTCCCACCATGGCCCATTAAGTCCATTAACTCCCCGGGTGGGTCCGGTAACCTCCCGTTACTCCGGTATTTATCCGGTGACCCCGAAACCCTTCTGGTGTCCGAATATAACCTTCCAATATATAAATCTTTATGTCTCGACCATTTCAAGACTCCTCGTCATGTCTGTGATCTCATCCGGGACTGCAAACAACCTTGGGTACATCAAAACACATAAACTCATAATACCAATCGTCATCGAACGTGAAGCGTGCGGTCCCTACGGGTTCGAGAACTATGTAGACATTACCAAGAATCATCTCCGGTCAATAACCAATAGCGGAACCTGGATGCTCATATTGGTTCCTACATATTCTACGAAGATCTTTATCGGTCAAACCGCATAACAACATACATTCTTCCCTTTGGCATCGGTATGTTACTTGCCTGAGATTCGATCGTCGGTATCATCATACCTAGTTCAATCTTGTTACCGGCAAGTCTCTTTTACTCGTTTCGTAATACATCATCTCGTGACTAACTCTCCGACACTCGGAGTGACAAATCCTATTCTCGATCTATGCCAACACCACAAACACCTTCGGAGACACCTGTAGAGCATATTTATAATCACCCAGTTACGTTGTGACATTTGATAGCACACAAGGTGTTCCTCCGGTATTCGGGAGTTGCATAATCTCATAGTCAGAGGAGCATGTATAAGTCATGAAGATAGCAATAGCAGTAAAACTAAATGATCATAGTGCTAAGCTAACGGATGGGTCTTGTCCATCACATCATTCTCCTAATGATGTGATCCCGTTGATCAAATGACAACACATGTCTATGGTTAGAAAACATAACCATCTTTGATTAACGAGCTAGTCTAGTAGAGGCATACTAGGGACACTTTGTTTTGTCTCCATATTCACACGTGTATCAAGTTTCTGGTTAATACAATTCTAGCATGAATAAAAGACACTTATCATGATATACAAGGAAATATAAATAACAACTTTATTATTACATCTAGGGCATATTTTCTTCAAGGTCCTCATTGGAAGGACCTTGAAATGCTGCCGTTGGGTGACTGTATACAAATTGGGGAAAGAGGAGTATATCTAAGTGGTGGTTAGCTTGCTTGTGTACTATACCAGAATGTTGACATCTATCTTCGTGATGACCCTTTCAGCGTTCCCGCAAAAAAAAGATGACCCTTCCAGTGTTGTTAATGCCCATTGATACGTCTCCGTTGTATCTATAATTTTTTATTGTTCCATGCCAATATTCTACAACTTTCATATACTTTTGGCAACTTTTTATACTATTTTTTGGGACTATCATATTGATCTAGTGCCCAGTGCCAGTTCCTGTTTGTTGCATGTTTTTTGTTTCGTAGAATATCCATATCAAACAGAGTCCAAACGAAATAAAAACGGACGGAGATTTTTTTTGGAATATATGTGAATTTTGGGAAGCAAAACCAACACGAGACGACGCCCGAGTGGGCCTCGAGGGTGGGGGCGCGCCCCCTGCCCAGGGCACGCCCTGGGCCCTCGAGGCCACATCGTAAGGCGGTTTATGCCCTTCTTTCGCCGCAGGAAAGCTAATTTCCGGATAAAAATCGTGTCAAAAGATGAGCCCAATCGGAGTTACGGATCTCCGGGAATTTAAGAAACGGTGCAGGGCCAGAATCTAGTAACGCAGAAACAGAGAGAGATAGAGAGACAGATCCAATCTCGGAGGGGCTCTCTCCCCTTCGCCGCCATGGAGGCCATGGACCAGAGGGGAAACCCTTCTCCCACCTAGGGAGAAGGTCAATGAAGAAGAAGAAGGAGGGGGGCTCTCTCCCCCTCGCTTCCGGTGGCGCCGGAGTGCCACCGGGGCCATCATCGTGTGATGGCGATCTACACCAACACCTCCGTCATCTTCACCAACATCTCCATCACCTTCCCCCATCTATCTACAGTGGTCCACTCTTCCGCAACCCGCTGTACCCTCTATTTGAACATGGTGCTTTATGCTTCATATTATTATCCAATGATGTGTTGCCATCCTATGATGTCTGAGTAGATTATTGTTGTCCTATCGGTGATTGGTGAATTGCTATGATTGATTTAAATTGCTTGTGGTTATGTTGCTCTCCTTTGGTGCCCATCATATGAGCGCGCGCGTGGATCACACCATAGGGTTAGTTGTATGTTGATAGGACTACGTATTGGAGGGCAAGAGTGACAGAAGCTTCAACCTAGCCTAGAAATTGATGTATACGGGATTGAAGGGGGACCAATATATCTTAATGCTATGGTTGGGTTTTACCTTAATGAACGTTAGTAGTTGCGGATGCTTGCTAATAGTTCCAATCATAAGTGCATAGAATTCCAAGTAAGGGATGACATGCTAGCAGTGGCCTCTCCCACATAAAACTTGCTATCGGTCTAGTAACGTAGTCAATTGCTTAGGGGCAATTTCGCAACTCCTACCACCACTTTTCCACACTCGCTATCACTAACTTTATTGTGTCTTTATCTTAACAGCCCCTAGTTTATATTTGTGTGCTCTTTATATTCTTGCAAACCTATCCCACAAAAACCATAAAGTACTTCTAGTTTCATACTTGTTCTAGGTAAAGTAAACGTCAAGCGTGCATAGAGTTGTATCGGTGGTCGATAGAACTTGAGGGAATATTTGTTCTGCCTTTAGCTCCTCGTTGGGTTCGACACTCTTACTTATCGAAAGAGGCTACAACTGATCCCCTACACTTGTGGGTTATCAAGACCTTTTTCTGGCGCCGTTGCCGGGGAGCAATAGCGTGGGGTGAATATTCTCGTGTGTGCTTGTTTGCTTTATCACTAAGTAAATTTTATTTGCTGTTCTAAGTTGTTCTCTATCTTTAGTTATGGATATGGAACACAAAATACCAAAAACATTAGGTGTACTTGCTACTCATGGAGATGGGGAACCTCCTAAAACCCTCGATGCTCATTATGTGAAAGATATTATGTACTCCTTTATAATCCTGAGAAAACCCCATTCAACTATGTAATGGGAGTAACGTTGGATCAACGTGAATACTTTAGGGATTATCGCTTGACACAAAAAGGGAAATTGTTATGGGATCAAATTAATTTGTTGCATTGGTATGCTCGGCAACTATGCTTGAGATATGATTATACTTGTTGATCTAGGATGAAGGCTCCACACCTTCCCTTTTCATGCAAATTTAATGATAATGAAACCTTAGCTTCTTATGCTAATGGTATATATGATTATTATGACGTGGAACAAATAGAAGAATTCGTTGCTTTTAAGGGTGCTTATGAAGTTGAATCTCTATTTAGAAAGAATGATGCTTTTGATGATGATGTTTCTAGGCCTGAAAATCTTGCTATATCGAAATATTGCTATTTGAATTATGAATATAACTACAATATTGATGCGTTTATTGAGAAGGTCTCCGTTGTCCAAGAAGAGACTAATATTTTGCAGGAGTTTATGGAAGAAGAAATTAATGACATTGTGAGCTCATTGGATGAAAAAGATGAGGAGGAGAGCGAAGAACAAAAGGAGGAGGAGCGGATTAGCTACCCGTGCCCACCTTCTAATGAGAGTAACTCTTCAACTCATACATTGTTTAATTTCCCTTCGTGCTTACCGAAGGATGAATGCTATGATGATTGTTATGATCCCATTGATTCATTTGAAATATCCCTTTTTGATGATGCTTGCTATGCTTGTGGCCAAGATGCCAATATGAATTATGCTTATGGAGATGAACTTGCTATAGTTCCTTATGTTAAACATGAGATAGTTGCTATTGCACCCACGCATGATAGTCCTATCATCTTTTTGAGTTCTCCAAACTACATTATATCGGAGAAGTTTGCACTTATTAAGGATTATATTGATGGGTTGCCTTTTTCCGTTACACATGATGATTTTGATAAATATAATATGCATGTGCTTGCTGCTCCTACTTGCAATTATTATGAGAGAGGAACTACATCTCTGCCTCTCTATGTTTCCAACATGATAAAATTGCAAGAAACTTTTTATACTATGCATTGGCCTTTAATTGATGTACATGAATTGTTCTTGTATGACATGCCTATGCATAGGAAGAGAGTTAGACTTCGTTGTTTCATGACACATATCACTTTGTGCTCACTACTAAATGTCAAATCATTGCTAATTAAAATTGGCTTTGATATACCTTGGGATCCGGGTGGATCCATTACTTGAGCACTATATGCCTAGCTTAATGGCTTTAAAGAAAGCGCTGCCAGGGAGACAACCCGGAAGTTTTAGAGAGTCATTTATTTCTGTTGTGTGCTTTTATAAAGTTCAAAAACAAAAACAAAATAAGAGGGGAACCTAAAACTTTTTCAAAAAGAAAAGTGAAAGTAAGAAGGACGAGCACCGTTGAAATGGGGGAGCTCCTTGAACTTTATCCATGCCCATGGAAACTTTGAAAATCTTGAATTACATAAACTTTTCATCAAAAATAATTATCCCCTTGTACAATTCCATTGTATTATAAAAATAATGTTCCAAGGTTTGCCTTTAGGATGTTTACAATGCTTGTTGGTTTGTGCGGCGCAGGACAGAAACTTTGGCTGTAGTGCGCGATTTTACATTTTTTGCTGGAATGTCAAATGGTTCTGAAACTTTTTTCACTGTCTTTCTATACAAATTGTTTATTTTTCCTAATTTTTTTGAATTTTTCAAGTATCAGAAGTATGGCGAATGTTCAGATTATTACAGACTGTTCTGTATAGACAGATTCTATTTTTGATGCATAGTTTGCTTGTTTTGATGAAACTATCAATTTCTATCAGTGGATTAAGCCATGGAAAAGCTATATTACAGTAGCTACAATGCAAAAACAAAATATTAATTTGTTTGCAACAGTACTTAGTGTAGTGATTTGCTTTATTATACTAACGGATCTTACCGAGTTTTCTGTTCAAGTTTTGTGTGGATGAAGTGTTCGAAGATCGAGGAGGTCTCGATGTGAGGAGAAGAAGGAGAGGCAAGAGCTCAAGCTTGGGGATTCCCAAGGCACCCCAAGTAAATATTCAAGGAGACTCAAGCGTCTAAGCTTGGGGATGCCCCGGAAGGCATCCCCTCTTTCTTCAACAAGTATCGGTATGTTTTCGGATTCGTTTCATTCATGTGATATTTGCAGATCTTGGAGCGTCTTTTGCATTTAGTTTTCAACTTTTCTTTTATGCACCATGCTGGTATGAGAAAGTCCCTGGTTGATTTATAGAATGCTCTTTGCACTTCGCTTATATCTTTTGAGTATGGCTTTATAGAATGCTTCATGTGCTTCACTTATATCTTTTGAAGTTTGGATTGCCTGTTTCTCTTCACATAGAAAACCGCCATTTGTAGAATGCTCTTTTGCTTCACTTATAATTGTTAGAGCGTGGGCATAACTTTTGTAGAAAGAATTAAACTCTCTTGCTTCACTTACATATATTTAGAGAGTTGACAGGAATTGGTCATTCACATGGTTAGTCATAAAATCCTACATAAACTTGTAGATCGTTGAATATGATATGTTTGATTCCTTGCAATGGTTTTGCGATATAAAGATGGTGATATTAGAGTCATGCTAGTGGGTAGTTGTGGATTGTAGAAATACTTGTGTTGAGGTTTGTGATTCCCGTAGCGTGCACGTATGGTGAACCGTTATGTGACGAAGTTGGAGCATGATTTATTTATTGAGTGTCATCCTTTGTGTGGAGGTCAGAGGCGTGCGATGGTTAAATCCTACCAACCTCCCCCCTAGGAGCATGCGTGAAGTACTTGGTTTCAATGGCTAATAAATTTTTGTAATAAGTATGTGAGTTCTTTATGACTAATGTTGAGTCCATGGATTATACGCACTCTCACCCTTCCACCATTGCTAGCCTCTCTTGTACCGCGCAACTTTCGCCGGTACCATACAGCCACCATATACCTTCCTCAAAACAGCCACCATACCTACCTATTATGGCATTTCCATAGCCATTCCGAGATATATTGCCATGTAACTCCACTGTTCCGTTTATTATGACACGCACCATCATTGTCATATTGCCTTGCATGATCGTAAGATAGCTAGCATGATGTTTCCATGGCTTGTCCGTTTTTTGATGTCATTGCTACGCTAGATCATTGCACATCCCGGTACACCGCCGGAGGCATTCACATAGAGTCATATTTTGTTCTAGCTTCGAGTTGTAATCTTTGAGTTGTAAGTAAATAAAAGTGTGATGATCTTTATTATTAGAGCATTGTCCCATGTGAGGAAAGGCCAAATAAAAAAAGATGGCCTAAAAAATAGAGAGGGGCTAAAAAGGAGAGAAGGAGAAAGCCCCTCCAAAAAACAAAAAAACAAAAAAAAAATGAGAGAAAAGAGAGAAGGGACAATGCTACTATCCTTTTCCACACTTGTGCTTCAAAGTAGCACCATGATCTTCATAATAGAGAGTCTCTTGTTTTGTCACTTCCATATACTAGTGGGAATTTTTCGTTATAAAACTTGGCTTGTATATTCCAACGACGGGCTTCCTCAAATGCCCTAGGTATTCATGAGCAAGCAAGTTGATGCACACCCACTAGTTTTCTTTTGAGCTTTCATACAGTTATAGCTCTAGTGCATCCGTTACATGGCAATCCCTACTCACTCACATTGATATCGATTGATGGACATCTCCATAGTCCATTGATTTGCCTAGTTAATGTGAGACTTTCTCCCACCTTTTGTCTATCACCACCTTCTATTTCACCCATAGTGCTATGTCCATGGCTCACGCTCATGTATTGCGTGAAAGTTGAAAAGGTTTGAGAATACTAAAGTATGAAACAATTGCTTGGCTAAAACCGGGGTTGTGCATGATTTAAATACTTTGTGTGGTGAAGATGGAGCATAGCCAGACCATATGATTTTGTAGGGATAACTTTCTTTGTCCATGTTATTTTGAAAAGACATGATTGCTTTATTAGTATGCTTGAAGTATTATTGTCTTAATGTCAAATGATAGACTATTGCTTTGAATCACTCGTGTCTTAATATTCATGCCATGATTAGATTACATGATCAAGATTATGCTAGGTAGCATTCCACATCAAAAATTATCTTTTTTATCATTTACCTACTCGAGGACGAGCAGGAATTAAGCTTGGGGATGTTGATACGTCTCCGTCATATCTATAATTTTTGATTGTTCCATGCCAATATTCTACAACTTTCATATACTTTTGGCAACTTTTTATACTATTTTTTGGGACTAACATATTGATCTAGTGCCCAGTGCCAGTTCATGTTTGTTGCATGTTTTTTGTTTCCCAGAATATCCATATCAAACGGAGTCCAAACGGAATAAAAACGGACGGAGATTTTTTCTTGAATATATGTGAATTTTGGGAAGCGAAACCGCCCCCCTGCCCAGGGCGCGCCCTGGGCCCTCGAGGCCACACCATAAGGCGGTTGATGCCCTTCTTTCGCTGCAAGAAAGCAAATTTCCGGATAAAAATCTTGTCAAAAGATGAGCCAGAATCTGGGAACGCAGAAACACAGAGAGACAGAGAGACAGATCCAATCTCGGAGGGGCTCTCGCCCCTCCGCCGCCATGGAGGCCATGGACCAAAGGGGAAACCCTTCTCCCACCTAGGGAAAAGGTCAAGGAAGAAGAAGAAGGAGGGGGGCTCTCTCCCCCTCGCTTCCGGTGGCGCCGGAGTGCCACCGGGGCCATCATCGTGTGACGGCGATCTACACCAACACTATAGGAATCAAGCAGTTTGCCGTCAGGCAAGTACAGACGGCAAAAGCAAGAATACAAACGGCAAAGATTTTGCCAAAGTGTGACGACAAAGCTAAATCGGCAAAGATTACTTTGCCGTCAGCTTTTCATCAGACAGACGGCAAAGTCTTTGCCGTAAGCCAAACTCATGTTTTGCCGTCGGGCAATTAAATAACAGACGGCAAAATCCAGGCTCTTTGTCGTCAGCAATACTATCCCTTTGCCGCCTGCCCTCAAACACACATACGGCAAACAGTTATTACTTTTTTTAAATAACAAATGCCTAGTAGTTGATGTTCCTGTTTTTTATTTTAATTATCTTTTTGAACAGGAGACATGTCGCGAAGCACCCAGAAGCTATTTCATTGATAATTATTATATATGCAAAAGAGTACAACTGCCACAAGGGCCCCCAAAGCAAGTGAAATTACAACTTAGTATGGGAACTTTCTAGAAAAGACCCTAAATGCAAGCTGGAAAACGAGATCTGGTCCATCTTCTTCCTTGCTTCTATCTGGTCCAGGCTGGTACAGGGCCCGCCGCCGTAGAGGCCCTTCAGGCAAGGACGAAAGGGCGAGGCCGGCTGGGCTATGGTGGCGCTACGGCGACGCCAACGTCCACGACCACCACAGCCTTGGCCTTGCAGTCGGCCACGACGAGCCGGGGGATGCAGCGGCGGCAGAAGGGGCACGCCGGCGGCTGCAAGGTGAACTTGGACGGTGGGATTGCTGTGGCAGCTGAGCGTGAGCATGCAGGCGGCGCACACCTAGTGCCCGTAGTTGTCCACCTTGATGCTGCACCTCCTCGTCCTCCTGGCCATCGACGTCGTAGCCAGTGCCGTCTTCGGAGAGGGCCGCTCCCGATTGGCTTCGGCCAACGTGGCCTAGAGGAGCACCCTCACTTCCGGCGGTGCGAGCTGGTGGGGTCCGGCGAGAGGCCGCGGCGTCGGGGTCCGGTGAGGGGTCGCGACGGCGGTGTCTGCCGACGCAGAGGCGGGTGGTGGAGTATCGGTGTGGTGGGGAACTGGGGATCGAGGTAAGGGAGGCAGAGGAGAATGGATGGGATCAAGCGAGGTGGGTGGGTGGGGATTTTGGTGCGTGGTCTGCGTGGGTGGGTGGGTGGGTGGGGCCCCGGGTGAGTGTGGGCTACGTGGGTGGGAGGGGCTGCCACCTCATTGATCTGTGTGGTCGATCCGCGTGATGTGTTTCTTCTTTGCTGTCTGCGTCTTTTATTACAGACGGCAATGAGCACACTTTGCCGTCTGTAATAAAAACACAGACGGCAAACTCTTTGTTGTTTGTGTTTCTTATTACAGACGGCAAAGTATGAGCTTTGCCGTCTGTAATAAAAAACGCAGACGGCAAAGAGCTCTTTGCCATTTGTAATAAAAAAGTAGACGGCAAAAATATGTTTTTGTCGTAAGTTTTTCTTCGCCGTCAGCGGCTGGCGGCAAAAGTGCTCTTTGCCGTCTACCCCGATGAAAAGTTGACGGCAAAGATGTTCACTAACGGCAAATTAGTTGTTTCCCGTAGTGCAACACCTCCGTCATCTTCACCAACATCTCCATCACCTTCCCCCATCTATCTACAGCGGTCCACTCTCCCGCTACCCGTTGTACCCTCTACTTGAACATGGTGCTTTAAGCTTCATATTATTATCCAATGATGTGTTGCCATCCTATGATGTCTGAGTAGATTATTGTTGTCCTATCGATGATTGGTGAATTGCTATGATTGATTTAAATTGTTTGTGGTTATGTTGTTGTCCTTTGGTGCCCATCATATGAGCGCGCGCGTGGATCACACCATAGGGTTAGTTGTATGTTGATAGGACTACGTATTGGAGGGCAAGAGTGACAGAAGCTTCAACCTAGCGTAGAAATTGATGCATACGGGATTGAAAGGGGACCAATATATCTTAATGCTATGGTTGGGTTTTACCTTAATGAACGTTAGTAGTTGCGGATGCTTGCTAATAGTTCCAATCATAAGTGCATAGAATTCCAAGTAAGGGATGACATGCTAGCAGTGGCCTCTCCCACATAAAACTTGCTTTCGGTCTAGTAACGTAGTCAATTGCTTAGGGAGAATTTCGCAACTCCTACCACCGCTTTTCCACACTCGCTATCACTAACTTTATTGTGTCTTTATCTTAACAGCCCCTAGTTTATATTTGCGTGCTCTTTATATTATTGCAAACCTATCCCACAAAAACCACAAAGTACTTCTAGTTTCATACTTGTTCTAGGTAAAGTAAACGTCAAGCGTGCGTAGAGTTGTATCGGTGGTCGATAGAACTTGAGGGAATATTTGTTCTACCTTGAGCTCCTCGTTGGGTTCGACACTCTTACTTATCGAAAGAGGCTACAAGTGATCCCCTACACTTGTGGTTATCACCCATACAACAAGTCTATTTTGTGTAAGCACCTATCTTATCAATAGACTCAGATTGTATTCATGTTTGACTATGGGCTATTTTATATGGCTCTTACTCATCTGGCAGGATTATGTCGAATTATCATAATTAATCATTAAAAATAATATATTCAACAATCATTTGGCTATACTCTATTACCAATTTATAGTATATTAGGACTGTAGGGTGCTCTTCTACTTCTTGGTAAAAATAATAATAAATATAGTACTCTAGCAACCTTATGATAACTTTACAGGTGTAACATTAATGATAATATGAGACCAGTGTTCCCCTTAACATAAATCAGTTGTAAACCTCTGAATATTTAGATTGTAAATCAGTTACCTCATGATTCATCAGCATACCCAAATACCACTGCCGAGAGACCATGTGGGTAGGAGGAGTAGGCCATGGCTGCAACATACCGACTTTGGATGACATGACCGCAACAGCCTCCACTCGTCCCCCCAATGGGGACATCCGAGCTTGATGGGGAGCAGTAACTCAACCGCCCGCCACCTTGATCTTTCTACTAATTGTGGAATCCCAACAGAACAAGCAGATGGCATGCATCATTCACAAGGGCAAACGGTCATCCCAGATCAAGAACATGTGATAAGAATCCCATAGGGTGACCAATTCTAACAGGGAATAAAATTAGCAACATCACACCTGGAGGTACACATGGTTCTTCGTCTTCTCAATCTCGAAGTTCCATGGTACGTGCTCCCTTCTGAATCCCAGGAACAAGTTCATGTCCACGTAGAACCCACATCCAACATATGCACAGCCATACAGAGAAAGAAAATGTTGGGAAACGTTGCATGGAAAACAAAAAATTATACGGACACACAATGATCTATCCATGGAGATGCATAGCAATGAGGGGGAGAGCGTGTCTTCGTACCCTCGTAGACCGTAAGTGGAAGCGTTTCACAACGCGGTTGATGTAGTCGAACTTCTTCGCGCTTCAATGTCGCGGTTTCCCTAAATCTCAAAAACTTCATCCACACAAAACTCAACAAGAACTCGTGAGATAAGTTAGTATAAATCAACTCAAAACCTTATCATTCCGTACTGTAGAAAATCACTAAAATTATAATTTGACATTGCATACTAAATGCCTATGCATATTTAATACTCCTATCATTAAATAGAATTATTAGATGTGCAAACATATGCAAACAATGCAAACATAACAGCAATCTGTCTAAACAGGACAGTCTATAAAGAGTGGAATTTTTCTCATACTTTACTAGCTCTAAAAATTTCTAAAATTCCCACGTTGCAGAGAACTTATTCATGCTCACTGTGTAAAAAATTCAAGAATTTATCACGTTCTGATTATCCGGAAGAATTCAGAAAATGATAGAAAAATTTCTGTTTTCAAACAACAACATATATACTTCAAATATAAAAAAAGGAAAATGACGCCCCAAGCAAAACACATATCATGTGACGAATAAAAATATAGCTCCAAGTGAGGTTACCGATAATGTTGAGGACGAAAGAGGGGATGCCTTCTAGGGAATCCCCCAAACTTAGTTGCTTGGATCTTCCTTGAATATTACCTTGGAGTGCCTTGTTCATCCCCAATCTTAGGGTCTTGTCACTCCTTATTCTCCTCATATTGATGTCTCACCCAAAACTTGAAAACTTCAATCACACAAAACTTAACGGAACTTCGTGAGATGCATTAGTATAATAAAGCAAATCATTCACTTGGGTATTATTAAAGACAAGATTCACAATTGTTCTCAAACAATGCCTATTGTACCTTATCATTTCCACAATTTATATCACTTAATATAAGCTATGGAACACTAAAACAAGCAAACTATGCATGGAAAACAGAATCTGTCAAAAACAGATCAACCTGTAATGATCTGGACAACCACCATACTTATGGAACTCTAACAATTCTGAAAAATTTGGACAACGTACGAAATTTGTATATGAATCATGTGTAAAAATTTCAACTAATTATCATGTTCCAGTGATTTATTGAATTTTCTGCACTGGACGCAAAACTTTCTGTTTTTGCACAGAATCAAGTCAACTATCAACCACACTATCCCAAAGGATTTACTTTGCACTTTATTGAAATGAAAGCTATAAAACATGATTACTACAGTATCTTAATCATGTGAACACACAAAAACAGTACGTAAAAGTGTTGGGTTGTCTCCCAACAAGCGCTTTTCTTTAATGCCTTTTTAGCTAGGCATGAAAATTTCAATGATGCTCAGGTAAAAGATATGGATTGAAACACAAAGAGAGCATCAGGAATCATATTGAAAACACATTTAAGTCTAACCCACTTCCTATGCATAGGGATTTTGTGGGCAACAATTTTTGGGAACAAGAATCAACTAGCATAGGAAGGCAAAAATATGCATGACTTCAAAGCTTTCAACACATAGAGAGGAAACTTGATATTATTGCAATACTTAAAAGCATAAGTTCCTCTCTCATAATAATTTTTAGTGGCATCATGAATGAATTCAACAATATAACCATCACATAAAGCATTCTTTTCATGATCCGTAAGCATAGAAATTTTATTACTCTCCTCATAAGCAAATTTATTCTCATGAATAGTAATGGGAGCAAACTCAACAAAATAACTATCATGTGACACTTGATTGGCATAATCAATTTGAGCATTAAAATCATGTTGAAAAGTTGCATGGTTATCATTAATCTTTATAGCATACATGTCATCACAATAATCATCATAAATAGGAGGCATGCTTTCATCATAATAAATTTGCTCATCAAAACTTGTGGGACTAAAAATATCATCTTCATCAAACATCGCATTCCCCAAGCTTGTAGCTTTGCATAGCATTAGCATCATGGATGTTCAAATAATTCATACTAACAACATTGCAATCATGCTCATCATTCAAAAATTTAGTGCCAAACATTTTATTGACTTCTTCTTCTAACACTTTGGCACAATTTGCCTTTCCGTCATTTTCACGAAAGACACTAAAAAGATGAAGCAAATGAGGCAACCTCAATTCCTTTTTTTTGTATTTTTATTTTTATAAAACAAACTAGTGATAAAACAAGAACTAAAGATTTAATTGCCAGATCTAAAGATATACCTTCAAGCACTCACCTCCCCGGCAACGGCGCCCAAAAAGAGCTTAATGTCTACTACGCAACCTTCTTCTTGTAGACTCGTGTTGGGCCTCCAAGCGGAGAGTTTTATAGGACAATAGCGAATTTCCCTCAAGTGGATGATCTAAGGTTTATCATTCTATGGGAGCCGTAGGATGAAGATAGTCTCTCTCAAACAACCCTGCAACCAAATAATAAAAAAATCTCTTGTGTCCCCAACACACCCAATACAATGGTAAATTGTATAGGTGCACTAGTTCGGCGAAGAGATGGTGATACAAGTGTAATATGGATGGTAGATATAGGTTTTTGTAATCTGGGAATATAAAAACAGCAAGGTAACTAATGATAAAAGTGAGCATAAACGGTATTGCAATGCTTGGAAACAAGGTCTAGGGTTCATACTTTCACTAGTGCAAGTTCTCTCAACAATGATAACATAATTGGATCATATAACAATCGCTCAACATGCAACAAAGAGTCACTCCAAAGTCACCAATAGCGGAGAATAAACAAAGAGATTATTGTAGGGTACAAAACCACCTCAAAGTTATTCTTTCTGGTCAATCTATTGGGCTATTCCTATAAGTGTCACAAACAGCCCTAGAGTTCGTACTAAAATAACACCTTAAGACACACATCAACCAAAACCCTAATGTCACCTAGATACTCCAATGTCACCACATGTATCCGCGGGTTTGATTATACGATATGCATCACACAATCTCATATTCATCTATTCAAACCAACATAAAGAACTTCAAAGAGTGCCCCAAAGTTTCTACCAGAGAGTCAAGACGAAAACATGTGCCAACTCCTATGCATAAGTTCACAAGGTCACAGAACCCGCAAATTGATCACCAAAACATACATCAAGTGGATCACGTGAATATCCCATTGTCACCACAGATAAGCACATGCAAGACATACATCAAGTATTCTCAAATCCTTAAAGACTCAATCCGATAAGATAACTTCAAAGGGAAAACTCAATCCATTACAATAAGGTAGAGGGGGAGAAACATCATAATATCCAACTATAATAGCAAAGCTCGCGGTACATCGAGATCGTGCCAAATCAAGAACACGAGAGAGAG
>LR738710.1:64409324-64490383 GCA_902687465.1 Secale cereale
GAGAGAGAGAGAGAGAGAGAGAGAGAGATCATAACTACTGGTATATACCATCGGCCCCGAGGGTGAACTACTCCCTCCTTGTCATGGATACCGCCGGATGATGAAGATGGCCACCGGTAATGGTTTCCCCCTCCGGTAGGGTGCCCGAACAGGCTCCCGGTTGATTTTTCGTGGCTATAGAGGCTTACGGCGGCGGAACTCCCGATCTAGGTTCTGTTTTGGAGGTTTTGGGATTTATAGGAGGTGTTGGCGTCGGGAACAAGTCAAGGGGGTCCACGAGGCGACGATAAGGACGGAGAGCGCCCCTCCACCCTTGTGGTGGCCTCGGGACTCCTCCCCGATATCTTTTCGTTCCAGTATTTTTTTTATTTTCCAGAAATATTCTCCGTGAATTTTCAGGTCAATTGGACTCCATTTGATATTCCTTTTTCTGTGAAACTTAAAAACAAGAAGAAAAAACAGAAACTGGCACTGGGCTCTAGGTTAATAGGTTAGTCCCAAAAATAATATAAAATAGCATATTAATGCATATAAAACATCCAAACAAATAATATAATAGCATAGAACAATAAAAAATATAGATGCGTTGGAGACGTATCATTAACCACAAAGAAGATGTAATCACTAAAGATAAGCATGGACCAACCTTTTAGCAGATTATCCTCTTAAGTGAACACCATACGACCAAGTTCCTGGATTGCAATAACACCACATCAGGAATATGTAATAAACAAAGGACACAACTAATTGGTCATTTTACACACACAAAATCAGCCAAATACGATATCTTCCTTCTTATAGGAATTCAAACCATCCATAGGACACATATGACCAACATAACAAATTGCTAGAGTAGATGTACAATCATGTTGTTGTTCAAAAATCTGAAGAAACAAATTGCAGTTGAGGACTCACAAAATTGCAGTTGGGGACTCACCTTGTAGATGCAGGCTAGCGTATCCTGACAACCTTTGTGGTGACATTTGCCATCTTGGCACTAACATGTGGGCCACGATTTACATGTCTATATTAACGTGATTGTGTAAATAATTGTTTACCTAATAAAATCCTGCATGTGATTTATCTACCTAAATAAATGCTAGTAGAATTTTAATTGGTAAACATGGTAAGCATTTATTGACTTACCAAAGAAAATAAATTTTCATTTGATAAATGGATTAAAGGGTGAGGCAGAGAGAGTTAAGGTGGTTTTCAAAGAAAATGGAAGACCTGAGACTTTATCTGGTAAGAGATGACAGATCCTCCCGTTTTTTGCCGCGAAATTTCTCTTCTCCCCAGGAATTGCCACACGTTTCAGAAGAAACCAACAACATCATACAACTAAACTTGCTATCTAAAACGTTTGCAAATCCCAACCCCATCTCCCGGCAAACATTGGCGAGATAATGCAGTTCTAAAAATAAAGATAATGGTGAAGATTTGCGGCAGAGAGGTTACTCCACGTTTCATGGTTCTGTAGAATTTGCACTCAACCCAAATTAACATGTTCGTTGCGTCACGTTTCGTGTTTTGCTCACACGGACGGTACCATTACGGCGCGGGCGTGACCGGTTCACGTGTCTCGTACGCGTTGCCAAGCAGCACATTTGGTCACCGCACGCTGGGAACCCTCACTCGTCCGGTGTTTGAAGACTCCACGTCCCCGCGGCGTCAACCAAACGCGCCTCGCCTCCTATATAGCGACCCGGGTTGACACAAAGCCAACTCCCTCCCGTGATAGTTGGCAACCAGCAACCGGAATACTTGCGCAGATCGATCCTTGGGCGAGAAGAAAGAAAGAAACGCCAATGGCGGCCGCTGGTTCCTCCGCCGCGTGGAAGCGCTGGCTCCGGCCTGAGGTACGTGCGATTCAAACCCCCCGCTCCCCCTCTCGTCTCTCCTCGGCTTGTAGATCGGAAATTTTCACTCTCGTTTCTCCTCGGCTAGTAGATCGGAAACTTTCGTGATGAAACGAATTAGGCATGTGTTTTTCTCTTCGTGTTCCGTGATGTTGCTGGGTTTTCGGTGGACGATTTCATCTGTTTTTCTCGCGATGAATCACGCGCTGGCTGCTACGGTGCAGGCGTACCCGATCTTCGCGACGACCGGCGTGGCCGTCTCCATCTGCGCCATGCAGCTCATCCGCAACATCACCACCAACCCGGAAGTCAGGTAGGTACCCAACCCGCTCCCCGTCTCGGCGGCGGAGACCCCGATCTGACCGACTTGAACCGCCGATGACCGACGAAACCGTTTTCCGAATCTGAAACCAAGCCGCCGTTGGCTGTCGTGTCGATCTGTGCAGGGTGACCAAGGAGAACAGGGCGGCTGGGATCCAGGAGAACTTCGACGAGGGGAAGCGCTACTCGCAGCACGGCTTCAGGAAGTACATCGACCGCCAGCGCCCGCAGATCATGCCGGCGATCAACAACTTCTTCTCCGACCCTCCCAAGTATTAGTTCAGTTCAGGCAGGCCACGAATACGTACCTCTCTGCACTCTTCGTTCGTTCCAAAGATTGTGCCAGGATTTTAGATGCTGCCCGATGATGTTGTTTGTCATAATTCGAATCATTTAAATGGCCATGGATTGATTTGATTGCCTGGCTGTACGCCTTTGATCGTATCCTGACCTTGATCGGGTTAATTTGCATGTCGTTTTAGAATTGAATGCCTCCTATCCTACCAAGAGGAAATATTTGATCATGTTAAGAGTATTTACTTTTATGATGATTTTGTATCTTTGATTTTGGTTTCCTTTTAGGCAACCGCAAGTTGTTTGACGGCCGTGTATGTAAAAGTGAACTGTTGTTCTCATTGATGATGGGTTACACATATATATAGCCCCCGAAGGGGTGTCTTCGAAGGGACACGAGGCAACCGCCTCCTTTAGGAAAAGTAGGGATTAATAGGATTAATTAAATCCTAACACTCCCCCTAATTCATACTTGTTAGTGTAAGTATCATCATCTTGATAACCTCCTCCAAAAACCCTATGGGAAAAATATGAGGAGATAGGTGTTAAATATGTTAAGAGTATTACTTTTACTAGCAAAAGAGCCCGTGCGTTGCAACGGGAGAGAAAACATAACACACGCTCTTAACCCAACAACCATCACTCAAGACCACAATAAGTCCATCTCCTTTATTTTTGCGAGGCATCATATTTATGTTGCCGCTGATCCTCCTTCTCACCCTCGTCGGCGATGGCCTCAGTGTTCACACAAAACAAAGCAAAAAAGTGTTTAAATATGGTTAATCCTAAGGCGTCTTTCTCTTCCTCTATCTCTCTCTCTAGCTTTCTCTCACTCTAACGATGAGAAATCTGTTGTTTTCCCCAGCGACATTTTTCAGAGGTATGCATGCGTAGTTATCGATGTTTTTTTTTCCTATATGGTTATAGTGAGGTGTTTATTTGCAATCCGGTACGAAAGAAAAACGGATCTTGTGCTATAAATTATAGGTTTACTTCCAAAACAATATTTTAAAAATATTTAACAGGTAAAATTAACATCATATTTGGATTCTACATATTTTGTTAATAGAATTTCATATACAATATGTTAAAATCGAAGTTACGGTTTAAAAGATACGTATAATTTAGAAAATCATTTGTTTGACTTAAATATATTCCAAAATAATATTCAAAAATACTTAACAGGTAAAAATAATCTCATATTCATATTCTACATATTTTTCTAATCAAATTTCATATATATAACATGTTCAAATCTGAGTTATGGTTTAAAAGATATGGATGCTTTATAGAACTTTTATTTGACTTAAATATGATCCGTGGATGAATTACCTAAAATATCAGAGGTTTTTTCGAAAAATGTAAAATAACGGTTCGGGTATGATTTAAATCCGGATTGCGGGTTGATTTCAAGAAAACACAGGGATTTTCATGTAAAATACGAAAAAAACGATTCGTTTTAACTTAAAATAGGACTGTAGGTTGAATTCTCTGAAGTAGAACGACTTTTCTGAAAAATGCCATGACGAAGGAGAAGAAACCCAATTTGCTTTATTATTACTAGCAAGTGTGCCCGTGCGTTGCAACGGGAGACAAAAAAATTGCACGCTAGTCAAATGAGTACCACTCAATCCTCGAAATATGAGTGTCCTCTATTGTAGCACTTTGGCTCACCATGTTGCCACATATCTTTCTTCACACCCTTGCTGATTATGGACGCGATGTCCACGCGATCGCAATATATTCAACGTGGTAAATCCATTGGCAATGAGCTTGTCACTGCAATGACACATTGCGTCGCGCAAGAAAATGTTTAAAACTTTTTAAACAAATCTCATCGACTACGAACTACTCCCAATGCCTACACATTTAAAGACTTTCCAGCAACTAATAAAAATTTAGACACAAAATATTTTTGAATCGGCGAACAGGTTTTTTAATCGACAAACATTTTTTTTCAAATGGCCAATTTCTAAAATTGACAAACATTTTTTTGTTTAGATGAACATTTTTTGACATACATGAACATTTTTTGAATTTAAGAACATTTTGTTACTCGGGAAACAATTTTTAAAAATTTGGCCATTCAATCGATGAACTTTTTTGAAATTGGGGAACAAATTTTGAAATTCGCAAAAAAAAATATACTTTTTAATATATTGTAAAATTTTCATGGACATTTTCTTCCAGATGCACGAATATATTGGAATACACTGTCATTTTTCAAATCATCAACATGATGTTTATTTTCTGGCATTTGTTTTCAAATTGTGATTTTTTTATATAATTTTAAACAGTTTTGTAAAATCCTCAAAAAAATCGAGACCGCGAAATTTTATGATTTTGAATTCATATTTTTTCTTCAAATTTCACAACATTTTAAAATTTGGAAAGTCAAATTAATTTAAAGAAGGAAAGAAGAAAACGGAATGAGCAAAGAAAAAAAAGAGAAGCGAAATAAAAGAAAACAGGGGCATGCGTGTGAAAAATGAGTGGGAAAATAGGTTGATCTGGGGATCAAACCCAGATCTCCTGCGTGGGAGAGGTGGCCTTCAGCCACTGCGCTAGTTGCCTTCTATGTATTGATTATGGGGTGCTTGTTTTATAGAAGAACTCACCAGGTCCACTTTCGAAATAAATAAAAACTGAATCGTTTTTTAACTTACAGGTGGCATAGTGGATAATTTATACGCAACTCTGAGGCAATTTTGGTTACGTACGACCAGAAACCTAATTTTTTTATTATTAGGTAAAGATGATTTTGTATGTTTGATTTTGGTTTCCTTTTAGGCAACCGCAAGTTGATTAGCGGCCGTGTATTGTTGCTGTTTCAATGCCCTCCAATTGCTTAACGGCAGCGCTTAGGGCACGGCCACTATTTTTTTTTTCAGAAACAGACCACAAGCAGATTAGCCAGAACCCAGCTGCAAAAACCTTTGGGCCTCTTCTCAGCTATAAGCCTAGAACTCACGCAGCCCAATACAAATGTTTGGGTTAATTCAGAAAAATCAGGATACCGGGAGGGTGGCAATTAATAAGGCCTACACTGCGAGGTGCGCCTAGAGAAATAATTTTTTTTTCTTAAAATCACTAGTGCATATTTGTAGAGGATAGACACATAATTAGGCATCCCTCCTATAGATATAAGCATTGATGTTTATTTTTCTAAGCATCTTGCATTGTATAAGGTCTAACCCATTCCTTCCCAATTATGATTATTTTCTAACTATATGTCAAAATGAATAGAAAGACAAAATTGGCTATTGGCCAATTCGTTGAACACCTTCAGTGCTCATTTAACAAAAAATTATTGTCATTGGCCATTTTGTTGAACACCTTGCATGCTTCGCTCGCCGAAAAGTGTGGTGGCAGGTCGGAACTCACCGTCATGGCGAGAGGAGGAGCCTGGGTGAATGAATGCATCATGAATTAGGGAGGGAGCGGGAGGTGGCGATGGCCAGTGACCATGAGCATCGGCTCGCCGGTGTGAGACATTGGTGGTGAGAGGAGGCAAGGGAACCGATATAGTATGTGGCTAGGATACCGAAAATGAGCAGGGATACTAACGGCGCCAACATGTCTCATTAGAGCCTGCGTTGTAGGAGGTGGCGGTTGGTGAAGCAAACTTCTCTCACATTTTTGCATTGAGAACTAAGGACTCGGAGGGGGAGGTTGGTTCATATGCCACAAGAAAACTTTGTGTAAACTAATTGTGATGGGTTGGAAGGTTAATTGAAGGGGAATTCATAGGTTCGCCCACCTCCACCGGTTTTTTCCTTCCCATGCTCCATTTTTTATTTCCTGTTTGATTTATTGGGTAATCTCAATCCATGTCACACAAAATAAAACCAACATTAATTGAGTGATTGGATTGGAATAATCTAAACCAAAACATTTTTTCCCAAAACCACGTCATGCATTATCAAATCTTACCAAACCTACCCATATGCATATCAAATCTTACCAAATTCTACTAGATCAAAACTTAACTTGCCTTCCCCTACCCATACTCTAATCAAATTAAATCTTACCAAAATCTAGAATATGGTGGCTGCAAGGTATACATCAGGCATATACATAGTAAGATTAAGACTTGGGCCACTAGTGATAGATGGGACCGCCACAATTTATACAATTCAAATGCCAAAACAATACAATGATAATGACGGTACAAAGAGAGTTTAGTAGATAGTAACGACATAAAGGAGAGTATAGTATGCAACATTGTCTAATAGAGATGCAAAATAAATATATGTTGTGTTTACAACGGTGAACCTATTTGCACCATCACATTACTATACAATTGGTCCAAACACAAGTACCCAAATTACATCCCCTCACTAATGCAAGCCCAAAAATACTTGCCCGAGACTACAAAGGATTAAAGCACCAAATGAATGAAAAGAGATAATGAAGACCACAACTTTATTCGAATGCACGAATCTTGGGCCATCAAAATGGAAGAAGGAAGGGTTGTCTTTGGAGATACCGTACTCAAATTGTTTTTGAAACTTCAAATCGCTATTCTTTTTGCTAATATCTCATAAGCACTCTCTCTACATATGGAAACATGGTGTCAAAAACAATTTTACACCATTTTTATCTAGCCTCATAGTGTACGCTTTGTACACAAATTTGTTTTACATATCCTTAATATAATGGCATCACTATATCTACGGTACTTGCAAAAGTAAAATCATCAAATAACTCCCACCGAGGAGTTGTGGGGTTCTATAGTTTTCATTTTACAATCCCAACAAGGCAATGTATATTTTGTTGCAGGTAATTTACATGACATGACGATGCCATCAACACATATCGTCCTTTATAGCATGATGAACAGAAACATATATGCTTGTTGTACGAAAAGAACAGATATGCAGAGGAACAAACTAACTCCAAATAGAAGAAAAAACAATCATTTTGCATAAAGTGAAATTCTATACAAGTAAAAAACCATATAAAAGAAGAAAAGGTTAGTCGAAAACTCAAGCTCTAAACTAAACCATACATTAGCTACTTCTAGTAGTTCAAGTTGTAAGTGATAACAAATATCTTCTGAGTGTAGGACAACGAATCTCAACTGAATGCACATATATGTATGGAGAACACAAGTGCACAATATAGAAAGTCAAGATGCTAGACAAGAAATTCAACTTGGTAGCTGAAGTCCTCGCTCGAAGAACTCCATGAAGGCCACCATGGGCATTGGGTGATATCCACATACCCACCCCTAGGATATCGTCCCTAGATTCGCAAGATTCCGATAAGCTCTAGCTCCTTCAGCTAATCCAATGCCATCGTCGATTTTGCCCACACAAACTTCGTCCATATAGAATGTGCACAATTGTGGAGCATGGTAAAGGAGGAGGATGGCAGAATTATGAGGGAAACCTAGATGATGTGTTATATTGTTTGGCTAATGACTTAGCCCTAAATAGTGTATCATTTCGATGAGATTTTGTTTACAAGTCACAATGTGTTGTTCCTATTCCACTCCAAGGTGGAAGCGAACTTGCACGAGTAGAAGATTGATCGCCCCATTTTCTTTGGTTGTTCAATGCCATATTGTTTCCTTGAGTCATGGGGGTAAGAACATGGTACCGCCCAAAATTACGGCAACCATCTCTCATGTTACACAAAAGGGCCACGTTTAATTGTTTATCCCGAAGGATGTGGTATGATTGAAATTCTTGATATGGGGTTGTTTGGGATCATTCCAGAAAATCAAAAAAATTCCTACGCATCACCAAGATCCATCTATGGAGTTTACTAGCAACGAGAGGGGAGTGCATCTTCATACCTTTAAAGATCGCGATGCCGAAGCGTTGCAAGAACGCGGTTGGTGGAGTCGTACACGAAGCGATTCAGATCGCGGCTGAATCCGATCTAAACACCGAACAACGGTGCCTCCGCGTTCAACACACGTGCAGCCCGGTGACGTCTCTCGCGCCTTGATCCAACAAGGAGAGAGGGAGAGGTTGGGGAAGACTCCGTCCAGCAGCAGCACGACGGCGTGGTGGTGGTGGAGGAGCGTGGCAATCCAGTAGGGCTTCAGCAAGCACCGCGGGAGAGGAGGAGGAAGAGGGGTAGGGCTGCGCCAAGAGAGAGGGAGACTCTGTGTCTAGCAGCCCCAAAACCTCCACTATATATAGGGGGAGGGGAGGGGCTGCGCCCCCATCTAGGGTTCCCCCCTAGGGGTGGTAGCAGCCCCAGATTGGATCTGGGGGGGCGGCCAGAGGGGGGATAGAGGAGGGCGCGCCTAGGGTGGGCCTCAAGGCCCATCTGCACCTAGGGTTTGCCCCCTCTCCTCTCCCATGCGCCTTGGGCCTTGGTGGGAGGCGCACCAGCCCACCTAGGGGCTGGTCCCTTCCCACACTTGGCCCACGCAGGCCTCCGGGACTGGTGGCCCCTCCCGGTGGACCCCCGGAACCCTTCCGGTGGTCCCGGTACATTATCGATAACGCACAGAACACTTCCGGTGCCCAAAACGGGACTTCCCATATATAAATCTTTACCTCCGGACCATTCCGGAACTCCTCGTGATGTCCGTGATCTCATCCGGGACTCCTAACAACATTCGGTAACCATGTACATCTATTCCCTATAACCCTAGCGTCATCGAACCTTAAGTGTGTAGATCCTACGGGTTCGGGAACCATGCAGACATGACCGAGACATCTCTCTGGCCAATAACCAACAGCGGGATCTGGATACCCATGTTGGCTCCCACATGTTCCACGATGATCTCATCGGATGAACCATGATGTCAAGGATTCAATCAATCCCGTATACGATTCCCTTTGTCTACCGGTATAGCACTCGCCCGAGATTCGATCGTCGGTATACCGATACCTTGTTCAATCTCGTTACGACAAGTCTCTTTACTCATTCCGTAACACATCATAACGTGACCAACTCCTTAGTCACATAGAGATCATTATGATGATGTCTTACCGAGTGGGCCCAGAGATACCTCTCTGTCATTTGGAGTGACAAATCCTAGTCTTGATTCGTGCCAACCCAACAGATGCTTTCGGGGATACCCGTAGTGTACCTTTATAGCCACCCAGATACGTTGTGATGTTTGGCACACCCAAAGTATTCCTATGGCTTCCGGGAGTCACACAATCTCATGGTCTAAGGAAAGGATACTTAACATTGGAAAAGCTTTAGCATACGAACTACACGATCTTGTGCTAGGCTTAGGATTGGGTCTTGTCCATCACATCATTCTCCTAATGATGTGATCCCGTTATCAATGACATCCAATGTCCATGGTCAGGAAACCGTAACCATCTATTGATCAACGAGCTAGTCAACTACAGGCTCACTAGGGACATGTTGTGGTTTATTTATTCACACATGCATTATGATTTCCGGATAATACAATGAACACTAGACTATTATCATGAACAAGGAAATATAATAATAACCATTTTATTATTGCCTCTAGGGCATATTTCCAACAGTCTCCCGCTTGCACTACAGTCAATAAGCTAGTTACATTGTGATGAATCGAACACCCATAGAGTTCTGGTGTTGATCATGTTTTGCTTGTGGAATAGGTTTAGTCAACGGATCTGCGACATTCAGATCCGTATGCACTTTACAAATATTTATGTCTCCATCTTGAATTTAATTTCGGATGGATTTGAAATGGCGCTTGATGTGCTTGGTCTTCTTGGGAAACCTGGGCTCCTTGGCAATGGCGATAGCCCCAGTGTTGTCACAGAAGAGAGTCATTGGGCCCGACTATGACGCCCGAAGACCGACGTCCCAGAAGATTCCAGATGTTCCGGGTTCTCCCGTGTGTTTCATTTGTGCTTGTGTTATTTATTTTGCATTGCATCATGTCATCATGCCATCATGTCTTTAATCTTTGCATCTCACTTAAATAAATTGTGTGGACCTTCAGTCCATTTAAATCGAGGGAAGGATGACTTCTCTTTAGAACATATCCTCCTAATATTTATGGAGCTATTATAAAAATATTCCAATTGTTTGGAATTAACCCAAACACACTTGCAAATATTCCCCATGCCTATTTCACTCCAAGTTTCTACTCCCAAACCTTGCCAACAATTCTTATCCATTTTTATCGAGGTTCCTCCAAAATCCGAACATTTTTGAGCACTTTAAAACATGTCCTAGTTCAAACCTTTCGAATTAAATTCAAAGGAATTTGAATTTAATCTTTCAATCTTGGCCATTCCTAATTTCTTGCATCTACACATTTTTGTGTGAGTCCAAGATATTTATCCTCTTGCTCAAATTCTTTCACTAAACCTCTCCATCTTTTCTTCTATCTATCTTTCTTCGGTTTTTTTTCTTTTCTCTTTCATTTCTTTCTTCTAAGGAGTATTAGAGGAGGGGAGCCGCAGCTGGCCCATCAGCCACCAGGCCGGCCCGAGGCCCAGCCTCCCTCTCCCCCTCGCAACCCTAAGCCCGAGCCTCTCGAACCCCCTCGCTCCTCCCTCTCCCTCAGCCGCCGCGCTCCAGCGCCGCTCGACCCCGTCTCCCTCTCGAACCCCCTCGTCCCCATCTCCCTCATCCCTCGTTCCCTCTGTCGCCGAACCCCCTCCTCCCGTCGATCCCCGCGAGCACCCCCGCAGCACGATCTCCCCTCGCCCCTTTTCTCCCGCAGCGCCCCGCGCCTCCATCTCCAGCGTCGCGCCTGTGGGTGCCCGAGCCCACCGTCGCGAGGGCCTCGTCCTCCCGCGCCGGAGCAGCCAGGGCCGGCCAGGAGCCACGCCGTCCGCCGCCTTCCCCCTCCTGCGTTGCGCCTCCCCGAGCGCCATGGACGCGCCCCTCCAGCGCCGGGAGTCCGGCCTCGTCCAGTGCGCCACCCGCCACCTCGCCGAAGGGAGGAGCCCCCTCGTCCAGCCTCCATCACCTCGCCCCAAGCGCCGCCTTGGCCTCGTCAGAACCTTGGAGGCTGCTGCTGTGCATGTTCCGCCCGGCCCCGTGAAGCTCTTCCCTGCCTGGTGTTCGTTGCTCTTCGATGAGAATACAAGGAAGCCGAGCCCTGCATCGAATAGTTGCTGCCCTGCCTGCGTGCGGCTTCATTTTTCCGGTGATGCCAAGTCCACAGCTAGAAGACCCGGACTCCGAACGCCAAGTACCACTACGAACCCGAAAGAACAAGGATGCGCCAAGTTCGTCTACCGCCGCCGTGGAACCTCAAGACGTGCAAGTCCAACTACAACTCGAGACCGAGACCAGCGAGACCGCTACGAACGAACGACTACCGGATGCGCCAAGTACCTCTTCTTGCGACACGAACATCTACGGAATGTGTACATCTACGATGAGTCCAACTACCGCCGCGTGAACGGCTACATAACGTGTACCTCTACGGAACGACTACTTCCCTCTACGAACATGTACAACGACCGCCTCGAGAACGTCTACTTCCACTACTTCCACTACGTCCCTCGATGACTTGAACCCCTCCGAGAACGAACGTTCTGAAGGTATAACCCCGAGACGATGACCCGTGGATGAATGCTTGTGGTTGTATGAGATGTTTTCCCTTGTGTGCACCGTGCCCGTTTCGTCCTTTTGTCATGCTCCTCGGTTGCCTCGTCGCCGACTCGTGGGAACCCGGTGACGGGATCACCCCACCTTTCATCTTGTTCGACTCGCTCACGCCACCTTTCTTTTGCACCGGACTCTCAACGAGTTACCGGAACCGAGATGTTGCCGTTGCATCATTTTCGGATCGTTGCCGTGGCACCTTTTCTTTCCACCACGGTGACAAATACTCCTTATCATCTTCTTATCTCTTCATGTTAACCTTTAATTAATAAATTGCATAAAACTTGATCATGTCATCCGCATCATGTTAACAACATTAAAATGTGTGCATTGTTGTTGCTTAAAATTGCTAAATATGACATATGGGGTTTTACCGGAATTTGTTGTTGTTATTTCCGGCCTCATTTAAAATGCCTAAATAGTGTAGTTTTATTATGCTTCACCTCTTGCTATGTTAAAAACATTTAATCTTGTCTTGTAAATAAACGAGAGTCAACTAAATAAATAACATGTGGTGTTTCGTCAATATGCAACTCGTTGCATATTGAGCTCCACTTAACTTGTAGTTTTGTTTGTGCACATTGCCATGCCATGCATAATTAAACCGGACATGCATCATACTTGGATGTGCATCGTATGCCATGTTTATGCTTGTGTGTTTACCGTGTTGCTTGTTTCTTTCCGGGTTGCTTTTCTTGTTAGCTTCGGTTTCGTTCCGGAGTTGTGAGGATTCGCTCGACTATGTTGCTCCGTCTACTTCATGGACCCGTTCTTCTCCCTTGCGGAATCCCAGGAAAGATGATCATACCCTTGGATACCTTTACTACCATTGCCATGCTTAGTTGTCTCGATGCTATCGTTACATGTCGCGCTACCCATCTTTTATGTCAGCCTCTCCTTGTTGCCATGAAACCTCTAACCTTTGACACCTTCCTAGCAAAACCACTGTTTGGCTATGTCACCCGCTTGCTCAGCCCCTCTTATAGCGTTGTTAGTTGCAGGTGAAGATGAAGATCGTTCCAGGAGGGAACTTGTTGTTGGAATATCACAATATATATTATTATTATTAACACACCTATATACTGGGCATGGGTGGAAGGCTTGGCCTTTTGCTCGGTGTTTTGTTCCACTCATGCCACCTTAGGCGCCGATAAACCGGCATTATGTTCCTTGATTTTGCGTTCCTTACACGATGGGTATATGGGGACCCCTTGACACTTCGACTTTGAATAAAACTCTTCCAGCAAGGCCCAACATTGGTTTTAATTTCCCTCATAATAACAACTTAATTAATTAATTAAATTTGCATAGGGGGTCGCGTCCCCGAGTTCTTAATTCTACATAACAGGGGGGCCAGTGCTGATGGTGTTGGTCCCAAACGGGGAGCCTGCGGGGCCACCACGGGGAAACTCGAGGATTGGTTTTACCTGTAGCTTCACCCATCCGGACGTGGCCTGAGACGAGATACGCGCGGCTACTATCAGGGTGTCGGCACGCCGGGAGGTCTTGCTGGACTTGTTTTACCATTGTCGAAATGTCTTGTCCACCGGGATGCCGAGCCTGATCGGATTTCCCTAAGATAAGGGGTGATGATATTATATTTATCACTTCAGCTAATCGTGAGAGCTTGTGATGGGCTAAGTTGGGACACCCCTGCAGGGTTATGATCTTTCGAAAGCCGTGCCCGCGGTTATGTGGCAGATTGGAATTTGTTAATGTCCGGTTGTAGAAAACTTGACAGAGGATCCGAAGTAAAACACACAACTGTGTGAGCAACCATGACTGTCTCTTTTCACTTTGAGAAGAGAACACGGTGGGGTTATGTTTGACTCGTAGGTAGTTCAGGATCTTTAGCGATCACTACTAGTTGCGACCGTTTGCGTAGATGCTCATCTTATTCTTGTACTCGTAAGTTAGCCACCATATTATGCTTAGCCGCTGCTGCAACTCCACCACTTTACCTCCTCCTACCCATAAAGCTTTGTTAGTCTTGATACCCATGGTTACGGGATTGTTGAGTCCTCGTGGCTCACAGATAGTACAACACCAGATGTAGGTTCAGCCGAGAATGATGCAGGAGCTGGTTCAAGTACTTCGCTGGGAGCTCGATGAAGAGAGTGGCCGTTTGCTTGTGACGTTTCGATGATCAGTAGTGGTTTCTACTAGGGGAGATTCGGACCTATGGCTTTATGTTTTTGGAATCTTTCTTTGGATCTTCACCCGTAGTCGGGTTGTGATGTTTTGAATGATGTTTTGCTTATGTAATGTTTTGTGTGAAGTGGCGAGTGTAAGCCAACTATTCTTTTGCAACCCTATTTTTACATGAGTTGTGCAAAGATACCAAACTTGAGATCATTCCAGAATGGGCTTATACCTTTAAGTCGTGCCTCGACACGTAGGAGGTATAGTCCCATCCTGGGCATTACAAGTTGGTATCAGAGCCTTCTCCGACCTAGAAGCCCCCACTGATTGATCGAATCGTTGACGGTTGAGTCTAGGCACACACTTAAAAATGTTTTGAGTCCTATTTATATATCGGAGAGTAGGATTTCTTTTGCTCCTCATCTCTTTTCACTCTGGTGAGGACTCCTGACGATTACTTGTCTCTTCTATTTTCAAAAATTCACCAATTTTTTTTAGGATCACGCGAGTATTGTTTGGATTGTTCCGATGTCTTTGTGACGAGAACATTGTTCTCGATGCCTCCTGTCATTTAGGGGTTGTGGCAGTGTCTCGGGGAGTTGAGCTCCGAGGTGTTGTCGTCACAAATATATCGCATCAGTTCTGGAATACTTAAGACGGCCGACATCAAAAACTCTCCTATGCGGTTAGTGGCAAGATAACCCCGACATCACCCAGTACTGGGGAGGTAGTTCGGGAGTATTGCCATAGCTTGTATAGTAGATGCGTTTCGAAGGTCCGAGGTAAATGGTTTCCGGAAACAACTGGTTATGTGTTGAAGGATGGATACAGCTGGATGTAGGATTAGTGTTGAGTGCGCGGTGCTTCCCCTGTATCCCCAACACCTGATTGCATAACTGGAAACTTTCGGAAATTAATAGGTGGGTTCATCTAGTAGCTCGTAGGCATTCTTCCAACGAATGCATGATATGGAGTTCGGGGTTCTACATTGAGTGAAGTGGTTTTATGGGCGTTGTTCCGATTGGGAGTTGCATCTTAAAGGGTCCTTGGCTATGCTGATCTGGGGATTGCAAAACCCTTTTGTAACACGTTCCATGAGCTTTCAGCATGAATATGTGGAACGAAGCTTCTATCTTGTATTTGTTCTTCTGCTCCTTCTTGTTTTATTTACCTTTTGTTCTCCCAAGTGGCTTCTCGACAAGTTGATGTAACTGCGGAATTCATTCGTGCAATCCTCTATTCGAATGATATTGTCAAGATTATGTTGCAACATATCTATCCTTTGTTTCGTTTCGATTCTGGTATTCGAGTTGCTTCGTTGTCAAATGTTGATTCCATACCTTTCCTAATCGGTATTCTCATATTTCTATGGGAGTGCTAATCCTTCTTGATCATCAAGATTGTCATGTTAATCCTTTTCAACCGGTGTGCCTTCTCTTCACATTATTCCATACGGACGCCGTTGAGAAATCTGACGATTTGTCTGTTTCATTCATTCCAAGTTGTCTTGTTTCCCCACCCTCCCACCCTTTTTCTTCTCGGAGCAAGAAATTCTCAGATGAAAGATCCATTTTATTAATGTGATGTTTCTTCATTCGTTTCGTTCAATTTCATTATCCGGTGATTCTCAGGAAGATGCTCAGGAAACTCCAAGTTCATCATTCTTTTGTTCTCAAATTCTGCCGGTGGATGTAATTCAAGCTTCGGTGTTGATCATATCTCTTCCTTTTGTTTCACATGTTTTCTCATGTTGAAATTTCTTATCCGAAGGCTCTCTTATTTCTTCACATCTCTCCTATTCTTATCCGGAGTGTACAAGACAACTCAGTAGATTCATCATTCCATTCTTAATCCGTTCAAACTATTTTGAGGTTGCTATCTTATTCAAGCCATTTAATTCAACCGGTGCAATATCTCTTAAGCAATCTTTTTCAACGGTGAGTTCTTTAGTGGGCCCTAACCCACAGGTCTTTCCCAGCATCTTACCTGTCTCTTCCAATTCTTTCGGAGTTACACTCAAATTCTTTTCAAAGTGTGACGTAAGAATGGATTACATCAGCCATATACCTTCTCCAAGATTGCGTTCAATTCTTTCATCATTGTTTCAACCTTTTTAATTCGTCATTCCAGAGTGCCTCAACAATTCATGGTGGTGTATCTCGTCGTCTTATCAGATTGTGAAGACCGGAGAAGTGTTTCTCTTAAATCTTGGCCCGTTCTCTCAAGATTCGTGGTTCTGCTTCATGCCATCCTCATTATTGTTCGGATTGTGAGGAATTCTTTTACCCGTCCGAAGCATTTCATGAATTCTTCTTATTGTGATCCTCCGAAGGCCATCATTTCAGAAGATTTCTTCGTTCTCAATTTTCAACTTCGTCCTCCAAATATTCGTCATTGATGTTTCTTCGTTCGTCTCCATATTCTTACGGTGGCTTGTTCAAGTTTACTCTTCCTTGTTATCGTAGTAATTCACTCGTTCTTTTCATAATCCTACTGGTGGTTCGTTGAAGATTTATCCAAGGTTGTGCGAGATCTCTCTAATTCTTTCCAACGAGAATAAGTAGTATGCCAAATCCTTTGGTTGTCATCAATTTAAAATGGTGAAGGAGATGCATGACATAATTCTTATTCTTATTCCTTCAAGGTGATTTAATCCCTTCCTTCGGAGCTTGTTCATCATATCATATTCTCGGTTCTAAGTTGTTCATCTTGTTTTCCGGAGCTCCAAGTTTTTTTTCAATTATATCATTTCAAACTTCATCTAATTCATCGCATGCCTTGAATCTTATTCTTTTCATCTTTCACTTCTCATGCTTTCATTACAGGAGTTCTCATGCTGGTTCATCAAGATTTAATTCATCCTCGAAGTCTTCATCAAGATTCTTGTTGGAGCTCAAGCATTCTTCTTCATGCCTTCCAAGTGCAATTCTTTCTACCTTTGTTTGAGATGGTGGTATGCCATTTTTGACAATTTCCCTTCATGTTTCATGATTCACAAGTTGTCAGGAATGAGATATTTAAACCCATCATTTTCTTTGTTCAGGAGATCTTTCCAACCATTCAATTTATTCGTTGGAGTAATCTTGGGTTGTATTTCACCTAAAAGCCTTCCCTAAGGATTGTTGCTAATTATGGTGCTTATAAATGACCCAAGTTCTTCATTTATCCTCCCGGTGAAAGTTTTTTCATATCTTCATTGATCTCAATCCAATTAAATGTTTTCGCCAGTGGCTGTTTGTCACCTCATAATTTTGAGATGTTTCCATAAGGCCACAACAAGCTTTTCTTTTGTTGTTGATTTTTCCAACAACTTTGGTCAATCCATCTTTGTAAAGATGCTCTTTCAAATTCATTCGTGGGAGAAGTTGTCATTTTCTTCTCCGTTCTTTTCTTTCCACCGACCTAGCATATATTCTTTCATTCCGGAGGCATTGTGATGTTGATCTCTCCAAACCATCATCTCGTTTTTATCAAGATCATCTTCTTTCCTTGTTTATCTATTTATCCGGAGAGTTGTATTCTCCATTCTAATTCTCTCATCTCATCAAGTTTGCCTCTCTTTTCAACCGGAGTGCTGTCTGAAGCCTTCCTTACCCCTTGTGCCATTCTTTCAATTGTTTCGGAGGCAATATGCTGTTGATTTCATCAAGTATCATTCCATCTCCTCAAGCTCATGTTAATTCCTTCCATTTTCAGACGGAGTGCTGTCCAAATTATTTCATTCTTTTTCCTTCTCAATCTTGGTTAACCGGAGTGGTTTTGAAATTCTACCGTCATCCGTGAGCTCTTGTTTCATGTCTTTCAACCTTCAAGGTTCTCATAATGTTCTTTGTTCCTCTTTTCTAACGGAGTTTTCATATTCGTTCATCTCCGTTGTATTCTTCTTTCATTTTGGTCAACCTCTCAGGTTCGTGGTTTCACTCGTCTGTCAAATAAGCAACGTTGTTTTACCTCTTCTTTTTCGTTTCTACCCGGTGCCATCTCTAGGATCTCGGGTCGAGATCCTCTGTTAGTGTGGGAGAGTTGTGACGCCCGAAGACCGACGTCCCAGAAGATTCCAGATGTTCCGGGTTCTCCCGTGTGTTTCATTTGTGCTTGTGTTATTTATTTTGCATTGCATCATGTCATCATGCCATCATGTCTTTAATCTTTGCATCTCACTTAAATAAATTGTGTGGACCTTCGGTCCATTTAAATCGAGGGAAGGATGACTTCTCTTTAGAACATATCCTCCTAATATTTATGGAGCTATTATAAAAATATTCCAATAGTTTGGAATTAACCCAAACACACTTGCAAATATTCCCCATGCCTATTTCACTCCAAGTTTATACTCCCAAACCTTGCCAACAATTCTTATCCATTTTTATCAAGGTTCCTCCAAAATCCGAACATTTTTGGGCACTTTAAAACATGTCATAGTTCAAACCTTTCGAATTAAATTCAAAGGAATTTGAATTTAATCTTTCAATCTTGGCCATTCCTAATTTCTTGCATCTACACATTTTTGTGTGAGTCCAAGATATTTATCCTCTTGCTCAAATTATTTCACTAAACCTCTCCATCTTTTCTTCTATCTATCTTTCTTCGTTTTTTTCTTTTCTCTTTCATTTCTTTCTTCTAAGGAGTATTAGAGGAGGGGAGCCGCAGCTGGCCCATCAGCCACCAGGCCGGCCCGAGGCCCAGCCTCCCTCTCCCCCTCGCAACCCTCAGCCCGAGCCTCTCGAACCCCCTCACTCCTCCCTCTCCCTCAGCCACCGCACTCCAACGCCGCTCGACCCCGTCTCCCTCTCGAACCCCCTCGTCCCCATCTCCCCCATCCCTCGTTCCCTCTATCGCCGAACCCCCTCCTCCCGTCGATCCCCACGAGCACCCCCGCAGCCCGATCTCCCCTCGCCCCTTTACTCCCGCAGCGCCCCGCGCCTCCATCTCCAGCGCCGCGCCTGTGGGTGCCCGAGCCCGCCGTCGCGAGGGCCTCGTCCTCCCGCGCCGGAGCAGCCAGGGCCGGCCAGGAGCCGCGCCGTCCGCCGCCTTCCCCCTCCTGCGTTGCGCCTCCCCGAGCGCCATGGACGCGCCCCTCTAGCGCCGGGAGTCCGACCTCGTCCAGTGCGCCGCCCGCCACCTCGCCGAGGGGAGGAGCCCCCTCGTCCAGCCTCCATCACCTCGCCCCAAGCGCCGCCTTGGCCTCGTCAGGACCTTGGAGGCTACTGCTGTGCATCTTCCGCCCGGCCCCGTGAAGCTCTTCCCTGCCTGGTGTTCGTTGCTCTTCAGTGAGAATACAAGGAAGCCGAGCCCTGCATCGAATAGTTGCTGCCCTGCCTGCGTGCGGCTTCATTTTTCCGGTGATGCCAAGTCCACAGCTAGAAGACCCGGACTCCAAACGCCAAGTACCACTACGAACCCGAAAGAACAAGGATGCGCCAAGTTCGTCTACCGCCACCGTGGAACCTCAAGACCCGCAAGTCCAACTACGACTCGAGACCGAGACCAGCGAGACCGCTACGAATGAACGACTACCGGATGCGCCAAGTACCTCTTCTTGCGACACAAACATCTACGGAATGTGTACATCTACGACGAGTCCAACTACCGCCGCGTGAACGGCTACATAACGTGTACCTCTACGGAACGACTACTTCCCTCTACGAACGTGTACAACGACCGCCTCGAGAACGTCTACTTCCACTACTTCCACTACGTCCCTCGACGACTTGAACCCCTCCGAGAACGAACGTTCCGAAGGTATAACCCCGAGACGATGACCCGTGGATGAATGCTTGTGGTTGTATGAGATGTTTTCCCTTGTGTGCACCGTGCCCGTTTCGTCCTTTTGTCATGCTCCTCGGTTGCCTCGTCGCCGACTCGTGGGAACCCAGTGACGGGATCACCCCACCTTTCATCTTGTTTGACTCGCTCACGCCACCTTTCTTTTGCACCGGATTCTCAACGAGTTACCGGAACCGAGATGTTGCCGTTGCATCATTTTCGGATCGTTGCCGTGGCACCTTTTCTTTCCACCACGGTGACAAATACTCCTTATCATCTTCTTATCTCTTCATGTTAACCTTTAATTAATAAATTGCATAAAACTTGATCATGTCATCTGCATCATGTTAACAACATTAAAATGTGTGCATTGTTGTTGCTTAAAATTGCTAAATATGACATATGGGGTTTTACCGGAATTTGTTGTTGTTATTTCCGGCCTCATTTAAAATGCCTAAATAGTGTAGTTTTATTATGCTTCACCTCTTGCTATGTTAAAAACATTTAATCTTGTCTTGTAAATAAACAAGAGTCAACTAAATAAATAACATGTGGTGTTTCGTCAATATGCAACTCGTTGCATATTGAGCTCCACTTAACTTGTAGTTTTGTTTGTGCACATTGCCATGCCATGCATAATAAAACCGGACATGCATCATACTTGGATGTGCATCGTATGCCATGTTTATGCTTGTGTGTTTACCGTGTTGCTTGTTTCTTTCCGGGTTGCTTTTCTTGTTAGCTTCAGTTTCGTTCCGGAGTTGTGAGGATTCGCTCGACTATGTTGCTCCGTGTACTTCATGGACCGTTCTTCTCCCTTGCGGAATCCCAGGCAAGATGATCATACCCTTGGATACCTTTACTACCATTGCCATGCTTAGTTGTCTCGATGCTATCGTTACATGTCGCGCTACCCATCTTTTATGTTAGCCTCTACTTGTTGCCATGAAACCTCTAACCTTTGACACCTTCCTAGCAAAACCACTGTTTGGCTATGTCACCCGCTTGCTCAGCCCCTCTTATAGCGTTGTTAGTTGCAGGTGAAGATGAAGATCGTTCTAGGAGGGAACTTGTTGTTGGAATATCACAATATCTATTATTATTATTAACACACCTATATACTGGGCATGGGTGGAAGGCTTGGCCTTTTGCTCGGTGTTTTGTTCCACTCATGCCACCTTAGGCGCCGATAAACCGGCATTATGTTCCTTGATTTTGCGTTCCTTACACGATGGGTATATGGGGACCCCTTGACACTTCGACTTTGAATAAAACTCCTCCAGCAAGGCCCAACATTGGTTTTAATTTGCCTCATAATAACAACTTAATTAATTAATTAAATTTGCATAGGGGGTCGCGTCCCCGGGTTCTTAATTCTACATAACAGGGGGGGCCAGTGCTGATGGTGTTGGTCCCAAACGGGGAGCCTGCGGGGCCACCACGGGGAAACTCGAGGATTGGTTTTACCTGTAGCTTCACCCATCTGGACGTGGCCTGAGACGAGATACGCGCGGCTACTATCAGGGTGTCAGCACGCCGGGAGGTCTTGCTGGACATGTTTTACCATTGTCGAAATGTCTTGAGCACCGGGATGCCGAGCCTGATCGGATTTCCCTAAGATAAGGGGTGATGATATTATATTTATCACTTCAGCTAATCGTGAGAGCTTGTGATGGGCTAAGTTGGGACACCCCTGTGATGGCTTCTCGCCCCTCGTTGGTTACCCCAAGTGGAAGGTGTGAGATGTAGCGTAGCGGTAGTTTTCCGTTGGCAAAGATACCAAGGATCGAATCCCGTGAGACTCCGAGGGTCGACAAGAAGGTGTCAACTGCTAACGGCGCCAGATACTTAGCGATCGACAGGACCTGCACACAGATACAAATAACTTTGCTCCCAACGAGTACAGAGAGGTTGTCAATCCCTCCGGCCTTGTCGTTTACAAAGGATCAAACACAAGAGATAATAGTGATAGGTATGACTACAACTAGTAAATAAGAACAGGAAATAAATAGTGGATGTGATCAGTGATGGTAATATGGACCGGGGTCCCATGATGTTCACTAGTGATGTCTCTCTCCCAAAAGACGGTAAAACAGCTAAGCGAGGTAAACGAATTACAGCTGGGCAATTGACAGGATTATGTGCGCAAACTAATGCTAACTATGCTGCAAAGAAAGGTAGAGGCTCAAAAGCATGGGTCGTACGCCAAGGCAAGTAGACTGAAATCCATCTGCATCTACTACTAATCATCCACCTTGAGATATCTATCCAGAACATCTCGCTGGTATTAAGTTGCGAGTCCCACCCATAGTGTAAACTCAAAGCAACAGACAACTGCATTAAAAGAACTTTGCGTAAAGTAAACAATCCTTGCACCCGCAAGTACAAGCACCGTTGTTTTCCCCCTTGTGGCAACATCACATCCCCTAGACTCATGTTTCTATCACTCAAGCTAGTCATCGAGGGGCATGAACCCACAATCAAGCATAACGTTCCCTCTTGGAGTTACTACCTACTACTTGGCCAAAGCAATAAACAGCAACGGAGAACATGCAAGAATTACTCAAGAACATAAATATAAAAGAGGTGAATCAAATATATTACTCACACACAATCTGAACATAATCTCATAATCCATCGGATCCCAGCAAACTCATCATAGCAACAGCATAAGGATTACATATGTGCCTCGATCATGTAGGGCAGCTCACGAGGTCTAATCGGTGAAGAACAAAGAGGGAAGGAGAACATCACATAGCTACTGGTCATGGACCCATGGTCCAAGGGGGACTACTCACAACTCATTCGGGAGGCGTCCATGGTGGAGGAGAGGCTCCCGGTGGTGGTTCTCCCCTCCGGCAGGGTGCCGGGAAGAGTTCTCCTGGTGCTCCCGATCTTGGAAGCGCGGCGACAGCGGAACAGAGATGAGATCGTGAAAAAAGGGTTCCGTCCTCGAGGGTTTCGGGACGCGGTGTAAATATATGCCAAAGGGGGGCACCAGCGGAGCTAAGGGGGGCCCAGGCGGCCTGGCGCGGCGGCCAGGAGGGAGGGCGCGCCCTCTGGGCGCCTGGAGCCCCTGTGGCCCCCCTCCGGCCCTACTTTGGCCGCATGGAAGCTTCTGGAGCGCTGATTTTTTATATATTTTTCCCGGGATTTTTCTGGCAATTTACGAAATGGGAAAACCTGAAATACAAAAACAGCAGAAAACAGAAACTGGCACTGGGGTGCACTGAGTTAATAGGTTAGTCCAAATATGATCAAAAGTGTATGGAAGTGCATAAATATCATAGCAATATCACACAAAAGAGGCATGGAGCAAGCAGAAATTATAGATACGTTTTGGACGTATCAACATCCCCAAGCTTAATTCCTGCTCGTCCTCGAGTAGGTAAATGATAACAAGCATAATTTCTGTGGTGACATGCTACCAACCATATAAGAACTTTTCACAGTCACATGACAAATGCTTACTGAGATAATGAATCTTTAGTAATTAAGTTTCCTCATGAGAATATCAAAAAGAACTGAAAGTTTTACAATATGATACTGAAACACTCAATAGATTTGTAGTGAGCATGGTGTGCAAACATGACAAAGTGATACCTCGCTTGCCCCCTTTAGTGAAGCAAAACATAAATGCAGGGGCACCTCCGAGGTTTAAGTGACGACTAGATACAATGATTTCAGAATAAACGATATCATAATCATGCAAAATACAATGGTACTTTGGGACAATGCACATTACACTCAGAATGACAATCATGCTCTCAATAGTTGGTGCTTTGAAGAAAGAAGGTGGAGACTCTCGAACCGTGGCTTTTGATGGCAAGGTTGAAAATCCGTGGTCGGAAACAAAGACTAAACATGTACCAGAGCTCTTGGTTTTTAAAAACAGAGGTAAAAATTATTTTTGGGATATGCATATTTCGTCAACGAATGCTAGTAGATAACTCAATTACTTCTCGAGCTGGACAAGTTTCGAGGAACGGCTCCCGCACGGGGCCGATCACATCCCCTTAATCTCCTTTGTTTATCACTGCCAAAGTTTTTTGATTTCTCATGAACAAAGCGTGAAGGAGGGTTTGTTTGTTGTATATTTTTTAATGAGCCGGGCGCACTCTTTGCCAGTTCCTTCTCGTATTAGGGGTTTGCAGATTAGACATGCAATCCCGGGGTGAAACTCGTCCAACTTAAAAAGATCATGAATTAACTACTACTTCCTCATGAGCTAAAACAGAGGCACAAAAGAGAAATGCTTTTTTGAATAATTTCGAGATGGTACAAGATAGTCTTCGTTAGGAATGGCAAGTAAATACCATGTATAGGAAGGTATGGTGGACTCATATGGCATAACTGGTTTAAAGGATTTTGGATGCACAAGCAGTCAGTCCGCTTAGTACAGGCGAAGGTTAGCAAAAGACTGGGAGCGACCAACTAAGAGAGCAATGACGGCCATAATCATGCAGAGCGACAAAGCAACATTGAATCGGGCATGGAAGTTATATCGCTACTCAGAAATTAAAGATCATCAAGGCTTGATAGACTTTCTTTACAGTCTTAAATATGCGTGAGCATATGCCAAGTCAATCAAAATAAATTCTTGGAGGAAGTTATCACTAAACCATACCACATCATAGGCAAACAAATCATGTTGGTACTTCAATAACACATTAAGAACCCCCCCAGCTATTTGAGACTAACCATAAGAAAACATGAACTACTAAGCACCGTTATGCACATAGCATTTTTATCATAGACATATCAACCAGTGCAACAGAAGCCAATTCTCTTAACAAGATAAGCATGATAACTCAAGAGAGTTCCAGCAACCAACTAAACAAAAGCTCTTTAAAAAGAAAAGCATGAAAACTAAGAGCTAAACATGACAGTAGCTATTGAAAGACAAAGAACATACACAGCAAAGATAAACATGAAAATCATATGTTGTGTTCTAGGTTGAAGTGGAGCGTGTTTGTCTCCCACACAAAGAAAGCTGGGTTCTAACTTGTTAGGAACAGCAAGCAAAGCTAAAGAAAACTAAAAGGAAACTAAAAGCAAGACGCTCCAAGCATAGCACATAACACATGAAGTGATTAAAATATAGTGGAACGAAAGACGAACTGATAATTGTTGATGGAGAAGGGGATGCACGGGGGCATCCCCAAGCTTAGACGCTTGAGTCTTCTTGAATATTTCTTGGGGGTGCATGGGGGCATCCCCAAGCTTGAGCGTTTGACACTCCTGAATCTTTTTATCATCTTCCCTCGCACACTTGAAAACTCCCTTCATACATAACTCATCATAATCTGATTAGCGAGGTTAGTACCCATAATAAAATATTTTTTCCTTGCTGGAAATAAAGATAATCTTGAAGGTCTACTGTTTCTCAAGATTGCCAAAAGGTTTTTGCAAAGAAAAAGCAAGCTCAAGGTTTGCAAAACGAAGGAAAGGCAAAACAGGACAGAATCTGTGAAAAACAGACCAGCAGGTAGTAAATAATTTTTTCGGGACACTTCTGCAACTCAAATCAAAAAAATCAGAACAGACGCCCGAAAGCCAATTGTATAGAGCACGCTGTCGAAACAATTCAGACCAAAAAGATGATCTGGTGATTTTATACGAATTTTTCTGTCCAAGGACAGAATCTGTTTCCTGGACAGCACGTCACAACTTTTGAACTTTCTTGCAATCAGAGGCTAAACTTGGCACAACGCTGAAAAGTAAAGATACAATGATGATGCTACTGTAGTAACAAACATCAAGACACAAAAAAATCAAAATAAAATTTTATTCATTGTGGGTTGCCTCCCAAAAGCGCTTTCTTTTATGCCTTTAAGCTAGGCATAATGCAAAGAGATCAAGTTTTATCAAGAGTAAAAGAATAGCTAGACTGTATAATGGACTCAAAAGGTAACTTAATCTTCTTTCTAGGGAAGTGTTCCATCCCTTTCTTGAGAGGAAATTGGAATTTTATATTCCCCTCTTTCATGTCAATGATAGCACCAACGGTGCGAAGAAAAGGACGTCCCAAAATAATTGGACAAGAAGGTTCACATTCAATATCCATAATAGTAAAATCAACGGGAACATAATTGTCATTGACAATGATAAGAACATCGTCGATCCTCCCCAAGGGTTTCTTTATGGAAGAATCAACAAGACCAACACCAAAAGAACAAGAATCAAAAGGTTTCAATTTAAGCATATCATATATTCTTTTGGGCATAATGGAGGTACTAGCTCCAACATCACATAAAGCATAGCAAGAGAAGTTATTCAACTTAATTTTAATCATAGGTTCCCAACCATCTTATAACTTTCTAGGTATGGAGGCTTCTACCCTAAGTTTCTCCTTCCTAGCTTTGATGAGAGCATTAGTGATATGCTCTGTGAAGGCAAGATTAAGCGTGCTAGTGTGGGGATCTTTAGACATTTTGTGAAGAAAATCAATAACTTCAGAAAGGGTGCAATTATCAAAATCGAGGTCACTACTATCAAGTAAAGTGGTAGTGGTGTCCTTTAGGCTCACTTGTTTGGTAGTTTCTATGGTCATAGGAGTTTCTATGGTTAAGGTCATAGCATCACCATTAATAGGTCCAATGGGACCAGGAGTGCATTGGGTGCTAAGAGTTTGGATATCCTCAACAACTTGGATAGTAGCAACAGTGTGGTGGGTAGGAAGGTTCTTAATTCTATCTCCTTCCTCCTTTAGGGGTGCAACCACTTCGGGTTTAGCTGCCATTTGGTTTATCAAAGTGGCTTGTGTGTGGGACATATTGGAAACTTGGGTCTCAGTGATAGTGAGCCTAGTCTGGAGGTTAGAAATCTCAATATTTAGGCTCTCCAGTTGTCTACCAATGTCTTGCAAGATAGCAGTATGCTCATCTAAGTGCCTCGAGAAGGTTTTGTTTTGTTCATATTGGGTGTGCATGTAGTTCTTAGTGGCCTTCTCTATTTCTAGAAGTTTCTCATAACTAGGCATGTCTCTATCTCTTTGGGTGGAGTTCTTGGTGCTAGGATAAGCATTGTTGTTCCCATAGGAATTAGAGGGGAACGGTCTAGGGTTGCTACCAAAATTACTCCTATAAGCATTGTTATTGAAATTGTTTCTAGAGATAAAGTTCACATCTACTTGATCTTGAGCAATCAATGAATTTAAAGGAACATCACGAGGATCAATAGAAGATTGCTTGGAAAGTAGAGACATGATCAAGTCAACTTTTTCATTTTGGGAGGAAATCTCCTTGACAGAGTTTACCTTCCTACCTGTTGGAGTGTGTTTGGTGTGCCATTGGGAATAATTGGTCATCATCTCACCGAGAAGCTTCGTGGCAGCACCAAGTGTAGTTGACATAAAGGTTCCTCCCGCGGCCGAATCTAACAAGTTCCGCGAGGTAAAGTTCAAGCCTGCATAAAAAGTTTGGATAACCATCCAAGTAGTCAAACCATGAGTAGGGCAGTTCTTGACAAGAGATTTCATGCGTTCCCAAGCTTGGGCAGCGTGTTCATTATCCAATTGTTTAAAATTAATTATGTTACTCCTTAGTTGGATAATTTTAGTAGGTGGATAGTACTTCCCAATAAAGGCATCCTTGCACTTGTCCCAAGAATCTATGCTATTTCTAGGCAAAGATTGAAACCAAATTTTAGCTCCTCCTCTCAAGGAGAAAGGAAAAAGCTTAAGCTTAACAATATTACCATCTATTTCTTGGTACTTTTGCATATCACAGAGTTCAACAAAATTATTTAAGTGCAAAGCAGCATCATCTCCAGCACCGGAGAATTGATCTTTCATAACTAGGTTCAGTAAAACAGGTTTAATTTCATCAGAAGGTGCTGAAGTGGCAGGTGTAGTAATAGGCATGCAAATAAAGTCATCGTTGTTATGACTAGTGAAGTCACACAACTTGGTGTTTTCGGTGGAACCCATAGCAGCAAGCAAGCAAGATAACTATTTTTGTGATTTTTGATAAAGGGAACTAAAGCAAAAACTGAAAGGTAAACTAACAAGACTAATAAGCAAAGATAAAAGATAGCGTGCAACTCCCCTATCTTGAAGAGTGGAGTCCCCGGCAACAGCGCCAGAAAACTTTGCTTGATGGCTTCTCGCCCCTCGTTGGTTACCCCAAGTGGAAGGTGTGAGATGTAGCGTAGCGGCAGTTTTCCCTTGGCAAAGATACCAAGGATCGAATCCCGTGAGACTCCGAGGGTCGACAAGAAGGTGTCAACTGCTAACGGCGCCAGATACTTAGCGATTGACAGGACCTGCACACAGATACAAATAACTTTGCTCCCAACGAGTACAGAGAGGTTGTCAATCCCTCCGGCCTTGTCGTTTACAAAGGATCAAACACAAGAGATAATAGTGATAGGTATGACTACAACTAGTAAATAAGAACAGGAAATAAATAGCGGATGTGATCAGTGATGGTAATATGGACCGGGGTCCCATGATGTTCACTAGTGATGTCTCTCTCCCAAAAGACGGTAAAACAACTAAGCGAGGTAAACGAATTACAGCTAGGCAATTGACAGGATTATGTGCGCAAACCAATGCTAACTATGCTGCAAAGAAAGGTAGAGGCTCAAAAGCATGGGCGGTACGCCAAGGCAAGTAGACCGATATCCATATGCATCTACTACTAATCATCCACCTTGAGATATCTATCCAGAACATCTCGCTGGTATTAAGTTGCGAGTCCCACCCATAGTGTAAACTCAAAGCAACAGACAACTACATTAAAAGAACTTTGCGTAAAGTAAACAATCCTTGCACTCGCAAGTACAAGCACCGTTGTTTCCCCCTTGTGGCAACAGCACATCCCCTAGACGCATGTTTCTGTCACTCAAGCTAGTCATCGAGGGGCATGAACCCACAATCAAGCATAATGTTCCCTCTTGGAGTTACTACCTACTACTTGGCCAAAGCAATAAACAGCAACGGAGAACATGCAAGAATTACTCAAGAACATAAATATAAAAGAGGTGAATCAAATATATTACTCACACACAATCTGAACATAATCTCATAATCCATCGGATCCCAGCAAACTCATCATAGCAACAGCATAAGGATTACATATGTGCCTCGATCATGTAGGGCAGCTCACGAGGTCTAATCGGTGAAGAACAAAGAGGGGAGGAGAACATCACATAGCTACTGGTCATGGACCCATGGTCCAAGGGGGACTACTCACAACTCATCCGGGAGGCGTCCATGGTGGAGGAGAGGCTCCCGGTGGTGGTTCTCCCCTCCGGCAGGGTGCCGGGAAGAGTTCTCCTGGTGCTCCCGATCTTGGAAGCGCGGCGGCGGCGGAACAGAGATGAGATCGCGAAAAAGGGTTCCGTCCTCGAGGGTTTCGGGACACGGTGTAAATATATGCCAAAGGGGGGCACCAGCGGAGCTAAGGGGGGCCCAGGCGGCCTGGCGCGGCGGCCAGGAGGGGGGCCGCGCCCTCTGGGCGCCTGGAGCCCCTGTGGCCCCCCTCCGGCCCTACTTTGGCCGCATGGAAGCTTCTGGAGCGCTGATTTTTTATATATTTTTCCCGGGATTTTTTTGGCAATTTACGTAAGAAAACCTAAAATACAAAAACAGCAGAAAACAGAAACTGGCACTGGGGTGCACTGAGTTAATAGGTTAGTCCAAATATGATCAAAAGTGTATGGAAGTGCATAAATATCATAGCAATATCACACAAAAGAGGCATGGAGCAAGCAGAAATTATAGATACGTTTTGGACGTATCACCCTGCAGGGTTATGATCTTTCGAAAGCCATGCCCGCGGTTATGTGGCAGACTGGAATTTGTTAATGTCCGGTTGTAGAAAACTTGACAGAGGATCCGAAGTAAAACACACAACTGTGTGAGTAACCGTGACTGTCTCTTTTCACTTTGAGAAGAGAACACGGTGGGGTTATGTTTGACTCGTAGGTAGTTCAGGATCTTTAGCGATCACTACTAGTTGCGACCGTTTGCGTAGATGCTCATCTTATTCTTGTACTCGTAAGTTAGCCACCATATTATGCTTAGCCGCTGCTGCAACTCCACCACTTTACCTCCTCCTACCCATAAAGCTTTGTTAGTCTTGATACCCATGGTTATGGGATTGCTGAGTCCTCGTGGCTCATAGATACTACAACACCAGATGCAGGTTCAGCCGAGAATGATGCAGGAGCTGGTTCAAGTACTTCGCTGGGAGCTCGATGAAGAGAGTGGCCGTTTGCTTGTGACGTTTCGACGATCAGTAGTGGTTTCTACTAGGGGCGATTCGGACCTGTGGCTTTATGTTTTTGGAATCTTTCTTTGGATCTTCACCCGTAGTCGGGTTGTGATGTTTTGAATGACGTTTTGCTTATGTAATGTTTTGTGTGAAGTGGCGAGTGTAAGCCAACTATTCTTTTGCAATTTCATCCCTATTTTTACATGAGTCGTGCAAAGATACCAAACTTGAGATCATTCCAGAATGGGCTTATACCTTTAAGTCGTGCCTCGACACGTAGGAGGTATAGTCCCATCCTGGGCATTACACCGACGCGCTTGGAATAACTCATAGGTCGGTGATGAACTCCTTCATCCAGACTCCTTCACGTGCTGCTTCAGAAGCAGCTATGTACTCCGCTCACATGTAGATCCCGCCACGATGATTTGCTTTTAACTGCACTAGCTGACTGCCCACCATTCAAAATATACACGTATCCGGTTTGTGACTTAGAGTCATCCCGATCTGTGTCGAAGCTAGCATCGACGTAACCCTTTACGACGAGCTCTTTGTCACCTCCATAAACGAGAAACGTATCTTTAGTCATTTTCAGGTACTTCAGGATGTTCTTGACCGCTGTCCAGTGTTCCATACCGGGATCACTTTGGTACCTCCCCACCAAACTTATGGCAAGGTTCACATCAGGTCTGGTACACAGCATGGCATACATAATAGAACCTATGGCTGAGGCATAGGGGATGACACTCATCTTTTCTCTATCTTCTGCCGAGGTCGGGCATTGAGCTGCGCTGAATTTCACACCTTGCAATACAGGTAAGAACCCTTTCTTGGACTAATCCATATTGAACTTCTTCAATATCTTGTCAAGGTATCTGCTTTGTGAAAGACCAATGAGGCGTCTTGATCTATCTCTATAGATCTTGATGCCTGATATGTAAGCAGCCTCTCCAAGGTCCTTCATTGAAAAACACTTATTCAAGTAGGCCTTTATGCTTTCCAAGAGTTCTACATCATTTCCCATCAGCAATATGTCATCGGCATATAATATGAGAAATGCTACAGAGCTCCCACTCACTTTATCGTAAATACATGCTTCTCCATAAGTCTGTATGAACCCAAACGCTTTGATCACCTCATCAAAGCGAATGTTCCAACTCCGAGATGCTTGCACCAGCCCATAGATGGAGCGCTGGAGCTTGCATACCTTGTTAGCATTCTCAGGATCGACAAAACCTTCCGGCTGCATCAGATACAGTTCTTCCTTAAGGAAGCCGTTAAGGAATGCCATTTTGACGTCCATTTGCCATATCTCATAATCACAGAATGCAGCAATTGCTAACATGATTTGGACGGACTTCAGCATCGCTACGGGAGAGAAAGTCTCATCGTAGTAAATCCCTTGAACTTGTCGATAACCCTTAGCGACAAGCCGAGCCTTATAGATGGTCACATTTCCATCCGCGCCAGTCTTCTTCTTAAAGATCCATTTATTTTCTATGGCTCGCCGATCATCAGGCAAGTCAACCAAAGTCCATACTTTGTTATCATACATGGATCCTATCTTGGATTTCATGGCTTCAAGCCATTTGTTGGAATCCGGGCCCGCCATCGCTTCTTCATAGTTCGAAGGTTCACCGTTGTCCAACAACATGATTTCCAGGACACGGTTGTCGTACCACTCTGGTGCGGAACGTGTCCTCGCGGACCTACGAAGTTCAGTGGTAACTTGATCCGAAGCTTCATGATCATTATCATTAACTTCCTCTCTAGTCGGTGCAGGCACCACAGAAACATCTTCCTGTGCTGTGCTACTTTCCGGTTCGAGAGGGGTGGCAATCACCTCATCAAGTTCCACTTTCCTCCCACTTACTTCTTTTGAGAGAAACTCTTTCTCCGGAAAGGACCCATTCTTGGCAACAAAGACCTTGCCTTCGGATCTGAGGTAGAAGGTATACCCAAATAGTTTCCTTAGGGTATCCTATGAAGACGCATTTTTCCTATTTGGTTTCGAGCTTTTTAGGTTGAAGTTTCTTGACATAAGCATCGCATCCCCAAACTTTTAGATACGACAACTTAGGTTTCTTCCCAAAACATAGTTCATACGGTGTCGTCTCACCGGATTTAGACGGTGCCCTATTTAAAGTGAATGCGGCAGTCTCTAAAGCATAACCCCAAAATGATAGCGGTAAGTCGGTAAGAGACATCATGGATCGCACCATGTCCAACAGAGTGCGATTACGACGTTCGGACACACCGTTACGCTGAGGTGTTCCAGGCGGCGTCAATTGTGAAACAATTCCACATTTCCTCAGGTGCATGCCAAATTCGCGACTTAAATATTCTCCTACACGATCCAATCGTAAGAACTTTATTTTTCTGTCACGTTGATTCTCAACCTCATTCTGAAATTCCTTGAACTTTTCAAAGGTCTCAGACTTGTGTTTCATTAGGTAGACATACCCATATCTACTTAAGTCGTCAGTGAGGGTGAGAACATAACGATAGCCACCGCGAGCTTCAACACTCATTGGACCGCACACATCAGTATGTATGATTTCCAACAAATTGGTTGCTCGCTCCATTGTTCCAGAGAACGGAGTCTTGGTCATCTTGCCCAAAAGGCATGGTTTGCACGTGTCAAATGATTCATAATCAAGAGACTCTAAAAGTCCATCTGCATGGAGCTTCTTCTATGTTCTATACCAATATGACCAAGGTAGCAGTGCCACAAGTATGTGGGACTATCATTATCAACCTTACATCTTTTGGCATTGTCACATCCCTAGTCAGTGCTTGCATTAGGACTAGCTAGAGTGTGCATCATGTTTACTTTCCACAGAAACTTGAAATGGGAATGACAGAAACCCCAGCACCCCTCTTCTAACAACTAGGGTTTAATAAAAACTTTTCCAATGTACCCAAAATGCCCTTAAAAAATGTTCATCATCTTTGCCTTGGTCTTAAACCTCTACCAAAAATGGTGCACAATTTTCTAGGACATCCAAAGGTCTCTGGAATAATTCATATTGTAATTGCATTTGGGCATTTAAATGCTATAAAATAATTTAAGTGCCCAAATAATCATAAACTAAAATGTTCCATGTTGTACATATTATATAAAGTGGGCATGACTAGTTTTATGATTTATAAAAATGTTCTAGCATTTTTATTAATTCAACAAAGTTGCAAAAGAAACAAAACAGAAAGAAAATAGAAAAAAGAGAGAGACAGGGGGGCAGCCCACTCACCTGGGCCACTTACCTGGCTTGGCCCAGCGTGGCCCAGCCCGCTGGCGCGCGCCAGTCGTCCTCCTCCTCTCGCCAGGAGGACGGGGCGCGTGGCCGCGGCGTGCACGCACGCATCCGGCCACCTCCTGCCTGGCTGCCTGCGTCCCCCGGCGCCTCGACGCTCCTATGCGTCGCCACGCAGCTCCTGGCCCCTCTCCCACTCTCCCCTGTGTCCTCCCCCTCCTCTATCCCTCTCCACCGAGCTCCACCGAGCGGGCTCGTCGCCACCGTTCGCTGCCACCGCGCCCTAAGCCACCCCCTCGCCTCCCCGACGCACCCATCGGCTTCGCCGCGTCGCCCTGAAGCTCTCCACCGACGCACACGATGCCAGAAGCCCCGTAGCGCTGTCCTCGCCGTCGTCTTCAACCTTCGGCACCGGAGATCGCCGTCGTCCGTACGTCGCCGCCCGACCTTCCCCAAGCCCGCGTCGACGCCCTCTGCGACCCCTGTGAGCTCACACGTCGAACCCCCCCTCTCCCCGAGCTCGATTATGCTTCGTATCCGTCGTTCTACAAGCCCCCGAGCTCACTGCCGGCGTCCTCATCGCCGCCGTCGTTCTAGTGGTTCTTAGACACGCCCGAGCACTTCATCGTGCTCCTGACCTCACCAGGATGCCGTTGATGTAAGGGCATCTCTTGCCTAAGGTTTTGGTGATGATGACAATCCTTGTGTGGACTAATCGTGTGTCAATATTACTCAGGTTTATAACATGTGGCACAAGACGATTAGGCCTTCCCTCTTTAAGCAAAAGATCGAAGACGGAGGTTCCGATGCCTTTTTGTTTCTTTTGGTCATAGGAAATCCGTACTATTAAGAGGGAACCCACATCGGAAGGTAATGGGTGAATCAAGTCACGTACACAGATACTTTGCACCCACTATATTGCCTCCGTTCGTGGAGAAAGAGGTCCCCTTTCATTCCTCCTTATGTGTAGACTCATCCACAGTGGTAGTACCGCCCTAGTTGGCGGTTGTACCGGTGGCCGGTAGTTCCGGTAAAACCACCGCCCCAAGTACCGCTCAGGGGTGATACCTTCTGTACTGGGTGCGGTGGTAGACCGGTGGTGGCCCGGAAGTACCGGTGTTCTTCTCGCAAGACCGGTACTACCGGTGTTCCGAGCGGTAGTACCGCTCTAACTGCCATCACACAAAAACTATCTGCCTGGCGGTAGTTCCGACCCAACCACCGTCCCAACAACCGCCCCTGCTTGAAACCTTCTGGTTTCTAAGCGGTAGTTACCGGAGGTGGGGCGGTAGTTCCGGTTTTCTCCGGAAGACCGGTACTACCGGGTGAGCCATCGGAAGTACCGCCTTAGTGGCAAGGGCGCAGGTTCCTTCACTCACCGGTACTATCGGTTCGGCAAGCGGAAGTACCGGTCCTATGTAAATCTGCACATAACGGTTGGATTGGTGGAGACCCTATTTAAGGAGCCCCTTCTCCCACCTCCACCTTATCTCTTCCCTCTCTCTCTCCACCATTAATGCCATTGAAGCTTTCTTGCCCGATCTCTCTCCCTAGCCAACCAAACTTGTTGATTTGCTAGGGATTGAAGGAGGAGACCTAGATCTACACTGCCACCAAAGGAAACTTGATTCCCCCATACTTTCTTGTGTGGATTTTGTTACTCTTGGGTGTTTGAGCACCCTAGACGGAAGAGGTCACTTCGGAGCCACAATCCATTGTGGTGAAGCTCCGGGGTTTCGTTGGGAGCCTCTAATTAAGTTGTGGAGAGAGCCCCAACCTTGTTTGTAAAGGTCCGGTTGCCGCCTTCAAATGCACCACTAGTGGATTCACGGCACCTTGCATTGCGTAAGGGCGTGAGGAGAATACGGTGGCCCTAGTGGCTTCTTGGGGAGCATTGTGCCTCCACACCGCTCCAACAGAGACGTACTTCCCCTCAAAGGGAAGGAACTTCGATAACACATCCTCGTCTTCACCGTCTCCACTTGTGGTTATTTCTATCCTTTACTTGTGCTAGCTTAACTTGTTTATCTTATATAGCTTTCTTGTGTAGTTGTGCTCTTTACGTTCTTCTAGTTGTCATCGTAGTATCTTATCTAGACAACTTACTTTGAAGCTTAATTTAAAAGTGGTTAAGAAAAGCTAAAATTGTTAGTTGCCTATTCACCCCCCCCCCCTCTAGTCAACCATATCGATCCTTTCAATTGGTATCAGAGCCTCGTCTCTTTTTAAGGACTTTACCGTCCAAAGAGTATGGGTGACAACGTAGTCGAGACGGAGGACCATTCCGGTGGAACTCCGTCCTTGCCTACGTCAGATGGGGGAGCCTCGGTCTCTCGTGAGGAGTTCAATGTGGCTTTGACCACATTGAAAGAGTCACTAGCGAGCGAGGTCAAAGGCATGTTTAAATATTTGCTTGAGGGGCTTAAATTATCCACCGCGCCGTTGGAAGTGGTTCGTCCCGCTACCAACGTGTCAGAGGCTAATCCCGACAAGGGAGAAGCTAGTAGTGAACAAGCCCCTGTTACTAAGAATGGGAGTGGGATCTTTGCCCACTCCGCTCCACCTACTCACTATGGAGGACCCGTTCCTACACCGCATTTAAATTCCGTTGGGCCTCCCCCCAAGTTTATAAAAAATTCTGATTTTGCTACTTGGGTTTTTCGTTCAAACATCATATAAATCATTGTTCTACTAATCTTTGGAGAATCATTGAGCAAGGTTTTTATCCGCGTAATCCCGACAACATGACTCCAAGAGAAACTGCGGATCATCAATTCAACGAGTCCGCTCTGTGCATTCTTCAAGATGTTATTCCTCCAGAAGACATTGCACATCTTCGACCCTTTACTGTGGCCAAGGAAGCTTGGGAGCATGTTGGCACTATGTACAAGGGAAGCACTAGCATTCAACGCTCTAACTACGAAGTTGTGCAAGATGAAGCCGGTGAGTTTGCTATGATTGAGGAAGAAGATCCTCGTGAACTTTATCGGAGATTAACTACCCTTGCGGTCTCTCTTGGAGATCAAGGCAGTAAGGACACGGATGACAATTGGATCAAGCGCAAGTTCCTCAAGGCCATGATGCTCTATCATAAGGCCATGTCCTCTGTCATTCGTCAGAGACCAGACTTCCACCACCTATCTTCTAATGAAGTGTTGGATGAGTTGGTTACCATGAGAATCTTGGACATGACCGCCGACAATGCGGTCTTAAGAGCTCAACGATCGAAGAAGCCCAACCTTGACCTGAAAGCCAAGGCTTGTGTGGATGAAGAGGAGGTGGAGGATGATGATGAGTGTAGCCCCGAGGACACCAAATATGCCTATCATCAGCACATGGCTCTTGCTTCAAGGCAATTTTGGGGCAACAAGAAGAACACAAGGCCCAACTTCAACAGGAACAACTCTAGTGGGAACAAGGGCAAGCAACGAGTGAGGACATGCTTCAACTGTGGAAATGTAAGCCACTTCATTGCGGATTGCCCATATGAGAAAAGAGAAGACTTTGGAGGCAAGCTTATCCGGAAGGACAAGTCAAAGTCCTATCCAAACAAGAACAACTTCAACAAGAAGACTCCTCCGAAATGGTTGGTGGCCCAAGAAGAATATGTTGAGGATGATGATAATGATGAAGATGATGAGACGGTCACCATGGCCACAATTGATATTGCTACTACTCCGCACTCATCCCTCTTCGACTCGCCAAATGAGAACATCACTGCCAAGTGTCTCATGGCCAAGGCCACCAACAAGGTAACCCCAAACATCAATACTACCATCACTTCTCCTTCATTGATGAATTGTATTGATGAAAGTGAGGGAACTAAGGAGGGAGAGAATGAATTTGAGTTGTTCATGAAAAATCTCAAGGGCAAACCCAAGAAGCATTTTGTTGCTCTCTTGGAACAACTCGGTGAGGCCAATGACATGATCGAGGTTCATGAGGAAACCATTACTAAAATGGAAGGACATAGTCGAGACTATGCCAATGAGATATTGGATCTCTCTAAGGCCCTAGAGGAAGAACGTGGTCTTCGTTTGGCTCTTGAGGAGTCACACAACGATGATCATGCTAAATTAAAGAAAGATCTTGATCATGCATTAGTTGTCTCTTGTGTGCTTAATTCCGAGAAGGCAAAACTTGAGGTTGACCATGCTAAACTCAAAGAAGAGTTTGCCATACTCGACAAGGCTCACAAGGCCTTGAAAGGTATGCATGCTACTATCAAGGAGTCTCATGATCAACTCCAAGTTTCGCTAACCAAGGAAAAGGCTATCTTTCCTCGCATGGTATTAATTGATAATGCAAATGCTACTAACCCGTGTTGCGAGCATGTGCATCTTGTTGAAGAAAATGCCGAGTTGAAGAAGCAACTTGAGAAAGGCCTTGTGACGTGTATACAAGGTGAGAAGAACCTCAACAACCTTTTGAGCAGTCAAAAGGAGGTTGTGGCAAAGGAAGGAATTGGGTTTGTTCCTAAGCCCAAGAAGAAGAAGAATGACAAGACCAAGCAACCACCCCCTCTCCGACAAACTTTTGTGAAGGAAGGAGAGGGCGTGTCAAAGAAGAAGAAAGCGGTGAAAAGTGGTGGTGTCAAGAAAAACTCCACCATACCATGAAACATGGCCGGCGACGTTAATCCTTCATATGTTTTATGTCATGCTAGTGATGGTCATGTGTTTGCTAAATTTGTTGGTTCTTCTTATGAATACATTGAATGGTCCATTTGGGTTCCTAAGACCCTTGTTACTAACCTCAAAGGACCCATTACCAAATGGGTACCTAAATCCAAGCATTGATCTCTTGTAGGAGTTTGCTTCCGATGGGGGATCATGGTTGCTCGATAGCGGAGCCACTAATCATATGACCGGAAGCAAAGACTTGGTGGTGGACGTGCATCTAGGTTCATCTATGGCCACCAATGTCGAATGGGGTGATGCTTCATCTTCTAAGGTATTAGGGCTCGGCAAGGTTGTTGTCTCTCATGATCTCACAATCGAGAAAGTCATGCTTGTTGAGTCTCTTGCATACAATCTACTTTTTGTTCGCCAACTTGCACTCATGGGCTTTGCTACATTCTTTGATATTGATACCGTGGCCCTCTTGTGGAGCAAGACTCTTAAAGTGGCCTATGTTGGGCATGTCGAGAACGGTCTTTATGTGGTAAACTTCTCGAAGAAACCCACTAAGGTCGCGACATGCTTAATGGCTAAAGTTGATGTGGGATGGCTTTGGCATCGCCATTTGGCCCATGTCAATATGAGATCTTTGCAAAGTCTTCTCAAGGGGACCATGTCCTTGGACTAACAAATGTTAGCTTTGCCAAAGATCTTGCTTGCAGGGCTTGCATTGAAGGAAAGTTACATGAGACGGCTCACCCTCCCACGACTATCATTTATTCAAAGAGACCCTTAGAGCTCCTTCACATGGACCTCTTTGGGCCTCCATCTTTTGATAGTCTTGGGGGTAGAAAGTATTGCTTGGTGATTGTGGATGATTACTCAAGATACACCTGGGTATACTTCTTCAAGAAGAAGAGTGAGACCCAACAAACCGTCATCAACTTTGCAAATGAAGCTCAACGACAACATGAAGCAAAGATTTTGATGATCAGAAGTGACAACGGCACCGAGTTCAAGAACTACACCTTGGATGAGTTTCTCAGTGATGAGGGGATCAAACATCAATATGCAGCTCCCTATACCCCTCAACAAAACGGTGTAGCGGAGAGAAAGAACCGGACTCTGATGGATGCAGCGAGAACCATGATGGCAGAATTCAAATCTCCATACAACTTTTGGGCTGAAGCCATCAACACCGCCTGCCATGCATCAAATCGGCTCTACCTCCGCAAAGGCTTGAACAAAACTCCATATGAGATACTTACCGGTAACATGCCCAATCTCAAGTACTTCCGAGTATTCGAGTGTAAGTGTTTCATTCTCAAGAAAGGTGTTCGCTTGTCTAAATTTGAATCTAGAGCTCACGAGGGCATATTTGTTGGTTATGCTACAAACTCTCATGCTTACCGTGTCCTCAACAAGTCCAATGGACTCATTGAGGAGACGAGTAACGTAGAGTTTGATGAAAATAACGGCTCCCAAGTGGAGCAAAGTGGTACTTGTGATGTAGGTGATGAAATTCCTCCCCAAGCCATAAGAAGAATGGGTGTTGGATATATCCTACCCATTGAGGAACCCCTTGTGGCCGAAGGAGAAGGACAATGTTCCACTCAAGTGGAACCGTCACCAACCCAAGACCCACACGCTTCCGAAGAACAAAGTGAAGGCCCTCAACCGGACAAACAAGGCCAAGTGCAAGATCAATCACAAGATGGTGGAGAGCCACCAAATGATGCACAAGGCCAAGTTATGTCCTCCGAGCAAGATCAAGGTCAAGAGGAAGCTCAAGATCAAGATCTAGCTCCTGACGATGCTCAAGATGATCAACTCAATGCTCCTCAGTTATCTCTTGAAGAGCAATTAGAGCGTCGTGCTGCAAAAGTTGCCTCCAGGCTTGCTTCCAGAGAACATCACATGGAGAACATTCTAGGAAGCATCAAAAGGGGGGTAAGCACTCATAGACAATTAGAAAACTATTGTGCTCATCAAGCTTTTGTCTCCTGTGTCGAACCTCAGAAGGTTTATGAGGCGCTCGAAGACCCTGATTGGCTCAATGCCATGCATGAAGAACTCCATAACTTTGAGCGCAACAAGGTGTGGCGTCTGGTGCCAAGGCCAAAGGAGAACCATAATATCATTGGAACCAAGTGGATCTTTAAGAACAAGCAAGATGCTCATGGCATTGTCATCCGCAACAAGGCACGTCTGGTGGCTCAAGGCTACTCCCAAGTCGAGGGTATCGACTACGGTAAAACCTTTGCCCCCGTTGCTCGTCTTGAATCCATTCGTTTGCTGATTGCCTATGCTTCCCATCATAACTTTAAATTGCAACAAATGGATGTGAAAAGTGCATTTCTTAATGGTCCTATTAATGAGTTGGTGTATGTTAAATAACCCCCAGGGTTTGAGGATCCTAAGCTCCCCAATCACGTGTACCAACTCGATAAGGCACTCTATGGCCTTAAACAAGCCCCACATGCATGGTATGAGCATCTTACCGAGTTGTTACAAGATCGTGGGTTTGAAATTGGGAAAATCGACCCCACTCTTTTTACTAAGAAGGTCAAAGGGGAGTTGTTTGTATGCCAACTATATGTTGATGATATTATCTTTGGTTCTCCTAACAAAGCTTTCAATGATGAGTTCACCACACTCATGACCACACATTTTGAGATGTCCATGATGGGAGAGTTGAAGTACTTCCTTGGGTTTGAGATCAAGCAAAGAAGAGAAGGGATCTTCATCAAACAATCCAATTATACTCAAGACATGCTCAAGAGGTTCAATCTAAGTGATGTCAAGCTGGCGACTACTCCTATGCCAACCAAGTGCCAACTTGACATTGATCCCAATGGTAAAGCGGTGGATCAAAAGGTATATCGCTCTATGATCGGTTCCTTGCTTTACCTTTGTGCATCTAGACCGGATATTATGTTGAGTGTGGGAATTTGTGCACGGTTTCAAGCCTCACCTAAGGAAAGTCACTTTGTGGCTGTCAAGCGAATCTTTCGATATTTGGCTCATACCCCAAACTTTGGCTTATGGTACCCAAGAGAAGCAAACTTCAACCTTGTTGCTTTCTCTGATTCTGACTGGGCGGGAGACAAAGTGGATAGGAAGTCCACTTCTGGAGGGTGCCAATTTCTTGGTTGCTCTCTGGTTAGTTGGTCTTACAAAAAGCAAACTTGTGTGTCTCTCTCGTCCACCGAAGCAGAGTATGTGGCTGCTGGAAGTTGTTGTGCTCAACTCTTATGGATGAGGCAAACTTTAAAGGATTACGGTGTCACTTGTGACAAAGTGCCTCTCTGGTGTGACAATGAAAGTGCCATCAAGATTTCTCTCAACCCGGTACAACACTTCAAGACGAAGCATATAGAGATTCGGTATCACTTCATCCGGGATCACATAAGGCAAGGAGAGATCGAGCTTCACTATGTCAACACTCATGATAACCTTGCAGACATCTTCACGAAGCCATTGGATGAAGCAAGATTTCGCGAGTTAAGGCATGAGCTAAATATCATTGATTTGAGCAATGTGGCTTGAGCACGTGCACACCCCACCATACTCATCATATTGTCTAGTCTAGGTGTAGGCATGGAAATAGGGGGAGTGGTGTTCTCTCAATGAACTCACCCTCCCCCCCATTATGCATAAATTGATATGCTTTTCACATTCGTCATTTTTTATGACACTTGTGTTTCAAAGACGAGTTTTGGTTATGGGCCCAAGGATAATTCTTCGCGGTGCCATGCCAATTGACTCTAACATAGGTGGCTCCGGCCACCGCCCTCCGGCTTGTTTGGTTTCTGGCTTTCGTGTTTTTCTCTTACTACAGTGACTTGCTCCATCCTAAGCCATCTCATCCAAGCCATCTACTCCAAATGTACACAAGCTTGTTATCATGGAGTGAGTGGGCGCTCCCAGGCGGTACAACCGGTGGTTCAAGCGATTCTACCGCTTGATCACCTAGTTATAGCCCAGCGGTTGTACCGGTCAAGAGCCAGTGGTTCTACCGCTGGTACTCTGACTTGTGCCCCTGGCCGGTACTACCGGTGTTGATTAGCGGAACTACCGCCTGGCGCGGAAGTACCGCTCCAACCACCTGGTAGCATCCGGACCGGTACTACCGGTCCCCGGACCGGTACTACCGGTGGCTGATCTGGGCGGGTATAAAAGGCACGGGCTGAAGAGGTTTTCCCCTTCACCCGTTCATTCTTTCGCCCTAGCCGCCGGTTGCTCCGATCACTGCCCCGTAGTGCCCTCCGGCTCTACGGATCCGTCGGCCCTTCACCAGATCTGCTCCGTGGAGGCCGCCTCCTCTTCGATCTCCTCCCATGGATACCGGTATTTCCCTACTTCTTCTTTTTGTTAGGGTTCTTCTTGAATCCTTCTTCTAGGGCAATGCGTGTATTCCCTCATTTTTGGCTAAATGTTTTGAGGGAGAGGTCCGTATAGATTCCTATTCACTTGTGCGTAGTTAGTAATAGACATCGTGCATGTAGTTTTGAGATCGGGTAGTTCCCCTCCTCTACTTGGCAGATCCGCTCTCAGCGGTACTACCGGTCACACGACCGGTACTACCGCCGGTCCGGAACTACCGGTGCTGATACCGGAACTACCGGTTGCTCTGAATTTATATGCATTGTCTCTATTCTCCTTACGTACTTGTGAATTATTCTTCTGATCTTGTGTACATTCCTCTCATCTTTTCTGGGTTGCTATGTGTTCTCCGTGTGCGTTTGCAGGTGGCTCTAGCTCTCGCACTGGTCAGTTTGCCAAAAGGAAGGCCCATAGGGGCAAGAGGCCAGCAGATGATGAAGATGTTCCCGAGGTTGTGGTCCCCTCCAAAACAACTCGCCGGGAAAAGTCAATGGCAGCCAAGCAGCGTGTAGCGCTTCCTATGTACAAATGGAAGCTTTCAGACTTGGAGAAGTTTCGGTTTCAAGACCCCTACACCACACCACCTCCTCCACGTTGGAATAATCCTCAATTCCGCAATGAGATGCAGTTGAGGATTGTGGATGAAATCTTCGAGCACCACAAGAACAAGTTCACCCGTATGTGGTCCATTGACCTTGCAAAGTGGAGAAGCAGCCCCGATTACTTTGGAGAGGCTCTCGAGGTCTGTGAGGAGTTTGATTTGGTCAAGCTCATGGAGCTGCGATGTGACTTTGATGTGGAACTCATTCATCAGTTCTATGCTACTGTCCAATTAGGCAGTGACGATCAGCGTCACCTTTCATTTATGTGCCGGGATGAGTTCTTCCGTGTTCCCTGGAGTGCCTTCTGCATTGCTCTGGGCTATGATGACACTGGCTTGGAAGGTCAAGGTGGTCTCCGTCCTCACGACCGAGCCAGTCCCATGGATAAAGTGAAGCTAGCACCTCTGTATATCCCTGGTCATGGCATAGTAGGTAAATCCAATGACCTTCTGCCAGTTTATGACATTCTACACCGTGTGTTTCGGTGTGTGCTGTTGCCCAAAGTTGGGAACCAGGATGATATCTATGGTTATCTGGTGGATCTGCTTGTGGCAATGAAGACCAAGCGAGGCAAGGGCATCACTTTTGATGTGTCCAAATGGATGTGGGAGGAGATGTACAACTGTGTTTGGTACCGCAAGGTACCGATCTACGCTCCCTTTGTGATGCGCTTCCTTTACTCGGTTTGGGAAGTTCGGAGGCCTGGAGAGCCTCTTTCTACTCCGGATAGGCTCACGGAGCATGAGGTCAAGGTGCTGAGACACAAGAAGCATAAAGCTCCTAGATTTGTCGTGGGAAATGAGGAGGATGTCTTTGCTACCTCGGATGATGATGACTTTGAGTTAGAGGCTGGGGCCAAGCCCTCTTGGGTGGAGAAGCTTACTGCCAAGGTCAAGAAGACCTTCTGCCTGCAGGCCCACGTCCAGAAGAAGCTCTACAAGGCTCATGTGAATGAGAAGATGGCGCACCGCCGGCAGATTCAGTTGATGAAGCACCTCAATGTGCCTGATGTGAAGAGTGGCTCCGAGAAAAGCATCACTCCTGAGGATAAGTGGTGTCTAGCCAACTGTCAGTGGTCTGATGATGAGCCTACAACTTCCACTACTCGAGCGACTGTGGATGCGATGGAGACTGAGGCTGAGGCTGCTGAGGACGATGAGGACACGGAGGACTCTGACGATGGTGACTCGGATGACTCTCTGGCGACAGGCGAGGAGCTTTACTGATCCTTGGGGCGTTAGTCTCGCTCTTTTCCTTTTTGGTGCTTGATGCCAAAGGGGGAGAGTTGAGTATTTCTAGGTCACGGGAGTTGCATGGGTGTTTCTTGGTGTTCCTTTTCTTTCCTGTGAACTTCAGTAGCATGGTGTAAGACATGTTATCTAAATTATCTATGCTCTATCTTAGCTATCTATGAACTTCGTTCCTGTGAACTTCAGTTGCATGGTGTAAGACATGTGCCCTTATCTAAGTTATCCATGCACTTACGTTTTTAAGCTCTATGCAATCATATGCTCTGTTGAATATTTGTTTTGTTTATGGTCGCTGGTTGGTCTATAAAACCTAGGGGGAGCATAGATCCTAGTTTGAGCACTTTTGCATTCCAAAAGCAAACTCTAAATAAGTGCTCACACTCAGGGGGAGCTCTGCCTACATTCTATAAACCCCCGTGATTGTCTTGTGGTTGTCATCATTCACCAAAAAGGAGGAGATTGTAAGGGCATCTCTTGCCTAAGGTTTTGGTGATGATGACAATCCTTGTGTGGACTAATCGTGTGTCAATATTACTCAGGTTTATAACATGTGGCACAAGACGGTTAGGCCTTCCCTCTTTAAGGAAAAGATCGAAGACGGAGGTTCCGATGCCTTTTTGTTTCTTTTGGTCATAGGAAATCCGTACTATTAAGAGGGAACCCACATCGGAAGGTAATGGGTGAATCAAGTCACGTACACAGATACTTTGCACCCACTATATTTCCTCCGTTCGTGGAGAGAGAGGTCCCCCTTCATTCCTCCTTATGTGTAGACTCATCCACAGCGGTAGTACCGCCCTAGTTGGTGGTTGTACCGGTGGCCGGTAGTTCCGGTCAAACCACCGCCCCAAGTACCGCTCAGGGGTGATACCTTCTGTACTGGGTGCGGTGGTAGACCGGTGGTGGCCTGGAAGTACCGGTGTTCTTCTCGCAAGACCGGTACTACCGGTGTTCCGAGCGGTAGTACCGCTCTGACTGCCATCACACAGAAACTATCTGCCTGGCGGTAGTTCCGGCCCAACCACCGTCCCAACTACCGCCCTTGCTTGAAACCTTCTGGTTTCTAAGCGGTAGTTGACCGGAGGTGGGGCGGTAGTTCCGGTTCTCTCCGGAAGACCGGTACTACCGGGTGAGCCACCGGAAGTACCGCCTTAGTGGCAAGGGCGCAGGTTCCTTCACTCACCGGTACTACCGGTTGGGCTAGCGGAAGTACCGGTCCTATGTAAATCTGCACATAACGGTTGGATTGGTGGAGACCCTATTTAAGGAGCCCCTTCTCCCACCTCCACCTTATCTCTTCCCACTCTCTCTCTCTCCACCATTAATGCCATTGAAGCTTTCTTGCCCGATCTCTCTCCCTAGCCAACCAAACTTGTTGATTTGCTAGGGATTGAAGGAGGAGACCTAGATCTACACTTCCACCAAAGGAAACTTGATTCCCCCATACTTTCTTGTGTGGATTTTGTTACTCTTGGGTGTTTGAGCACCCTAGATGGAAGAGGTCACTTCGGAGCCACAATCCATTGTGGTGAAGCTCCGGGGTTTCGTTGGGAGCCTCCAATTAAGTTGTGGAGAGAGCCCCAACCTTGTTTGTAAAGGTCCGGTTGCCGCCTTCAAGTGTACCACTAGTGGATTCACGGCACCTTGCATTGTGTAAGGGCGTGAGGAGAATACGGTGGCCCTAGTGGCTTCTTGGGGAGCATTGTGCCTCCACACCGCTCCAACGGAGACGTACTTCCCCTCAAAGGGAAGGAACTTCGATAACACATCCTCGTCTTCACCGTCTCCACTTGTGGTTATTTCTATCCTTTACTTGTGCTAGCTTAACTTGTTTGTCTTATATAGCTTGCTTGTGTAGTTGTGTTCTTTACGTTCTTCTAGTTGTCATCGTAATATCTTATCTAGACAACTTACTTTGAAGCTAATTTAAAAGTGGTTAAGAAAAGCTAAAATTGTTAGTTGCCTATTCACCCCCCCCCTCTAGTCAACCATATCGATCCTTTCAGTTGAGCCCCTCCCCTTGCTCGCCCGTGCCCCGCAACGCCTAACCCGATGATGCCCGAGCTTCGGCCGCCGCCACGAGCTCTACTCCGGCGAGCTCCGGCCACCCTAGCTCCAGCCACCACCACCATTAGATGCGCATGAGCTCTAGCTCGCCGTAGGACCAAACCCCGTTGCAAACCACAGCCTGTAGCGCCGTTCCGAGCAACTCCGGCGAGTCACCGCCGCGCGAATTGGTCGTCGCCGACCAAACTTCGGCGGGCTGACGTGGCCACTTAGTTAGGGACTAATGACGTTTAGTTTAACCACCACCGCCACTAACAGTGGGGCCCACCACGTGGTCAAACCCAGACAGCCCCAGTTTTGACCGGGATTAACTTCTGTGACACTGACATGCGGGACCCACCAATCAGGTTTGACCTGGACCAGGTCTGTTGACCTGCTGACGTCAGCATGATGTCTTGCTGACGCAGTAAATGATTTTCTGGGATTATTTGATTTAAAATAATTCAGGAAATTCCAGAAAATGCTTTAAACTTCAAAAAATTCATATAAATTCAACAGTAGCTCAGATGGAAAAGATTTATATATGAAAATTGATCAAAAAAAATCCAATCTTTCCAATGGCACTGGTTTCATGCATGTTTGAGCAAGTTAACCTTGCTGTTCACATTAAAACATGATAATGCACTTTAATAAATAATAGTTTGGGTATAAATTTGAATCTTTGATTCAAATGAGCTCAAACCTTGCTGTTTATAGATGCATTAGCCCAAAACACATTCATCTTGCCATATCATGAGCATGCATCATATTGTTGCATTTGTTTGCTTATTGATTGTATTGCCGGTGTTCTCCGTGCTAGGTCCTGCTCCCGAGGATACTTCTGTGTATCCAACTGAAGAGCAGTACCCGACAACCACTCTGTCAGGCAAGCAACCATTGATCATTCCGATACAAACCCATCTTCTCGCTCCTGCTCTCTTTTACTGCATTAAGGCAACAGCGTGTGAACTGCTACTTGTTGCGGTAGTTGAACCCTATTTCCTTGCATGACCTGTCATTGCCACAGTAAATAGTTGAAACCCACTAGCATGTGTAGGAGTTGATTGAGCCATGTGATGTGTGATCCACCATGCTATTTGTTTATGTTGCCTGCTATGCTTAGAGTTGTGTTAGGTCTGGTTCATCTGGGTGATGGATCAGAGTGAAATGATCATACTCGATTAAGAGAGGGAAGTGTGGAACATGTTTGGTAAAGGTATCGATGAAAGGCCATGTAGGAGTACATGGTGGGTTGTTTCATTGGAACCGTCCATAGGACCCGAGATATGTATGTGTGGTTCAACTTTCAGCTACTACCATGCATTGGGCCCGAAGCCAATGGACCCTCTCGGCTTATTAACTGCCATTGTCTTCTGTCCAGGAGTTGCAACTAGTTTCTGGTGTTTGTAGTTACTGGTGGTCGTGCACAGCGCTGACCCTCGGGGTGGGCTGTGATGCGACAGGTATGTGGCACTGTGTACCGGTCGCCCGTTTGGTGACTCGGGAACCCTGTACACATCGTTTGGGGCCGTGAGCGACACCCCGGCCGGATATCCCCACGGATGGAACCCAAATAGGCGATAAACCTGGACGAGAGACTTGTGTAGTTAGTCAGGTTGTGGCCGACACCCTCGCTGGGCTTCCGCTTGAAGGTTGCCGAGTACATGTCGAGTAAAGGCGATAAGTGGTGGAAGCGTGTGTGAAGAAGTACACCCCTGCGGGGTTACCAATCTATTCGAATAGCCGTTGTTCGCGGTACGGACTACTTGGTTACTTATACAGTTCATAGACAAATTGATGGATACTACTAAAAGCCTCAAGACAAGTGTGAGTGCCGTGGATGGCCCTTCCGTAGGATAGCGGATGAGGATCCACGATGGTGTATTGTTGTGGTGAGTAGAGGACTTGTGTACGTAGTCTTATCTTGCAATCTGCTGAGAGTCGTAGTATAGGTTAGCCAAGAGTCAAAGCTGGCTTGCTGCTATGAACTCCACTACCCTTATTGATAATGATGCATGTATGTTAGGTTCTGTTGTAAGACTTGCTGAGTACCTTTGTACTCATGTTTGCTTAATAACTGTTGCAGAGGAGAACCCTGCCCCTTCTGATGGGTTTTACATAGACGTTGACGTCGACAAGTAGCTTGCTACCCAGACGGAGATCCTGAGCTTGTGAAGGGCCTTGTAGATAGTCAGGCTACACCAAGCCTGTTTTATTTCCAAGTTGTCTGTGCTCAGACATGTTAGCTTCCGCTTGTGCTTGTATGATTGTATGACTTGAGTGTTGGGTCATGTGACCCCTACCTGTATGGATATGTTATGTATGGCTCTTCGGAGCCTCTTAAATAAAGTACTTTGAGTCATAGAGTTCTGTTGTGATGCAATGTTGTATTTGCACATATTGAGCATATTGTGTGTATGATTGAAATGCTTGGTATGTGTGGGATCCGACACCTAGTTGTTTTACTTTGGTAGCCTATCTTACAGGGAAATGCCTCCTAGTGCTTCCACTGAGCCTTGGTAGCTTGCTACTGTTCAGAACACGTAGGCTGGCCGGCATGTGTCCTTCTTCGTTCCTGTGTCTGTCCCTTAGGGGAAATGTCACGTGTTGTTCCTTTAAGTCCATGTAGCTTGCTACGACTTGGGTTCATACGTTGATGACCGACACGTTCATTGCTGGGTCATGGATGCCTATCTCTGTAACTTGGTGCCACTTTAGGTTTATAACTAGCCATGTCGGCACGGGTTCTCTGTTATATGGATGCTGATACGTCCAAAACGTATCTATAATTTCTGCTTGCTCCATGCTACTTTTGGGTGATATTGCTATGATATTCATACACTTCCATACACTTTTGATCATATTTGGACTAACCTACTAATCCAGTGCACCCCGGTGCCAGTTTCTGTTTTCGGCTGTTTTTGTATTTCAGGTTTTCACGTTACGAGAACTGCCAGGAAAAATCCAGAAAAATTATATAAAAAATCAGCGTTCCAGAACCTACCTTGCGCCCGAAGGACGGCCGGGGGGGGGGGGCACCAGGGCTCCAGGTGCCCTGGCGGCGCGCCCCCCTGGGCCGCGCCGGGGGGTGCCTGGGCAACCCGAGCCCCGTCTGGTGCCCCCATTCGGCATATATTTAGAGCGTCCTTTGAAACCCTCGGGACGGGAACTCTTTTTCGCGATCTCATCTCTGTTCCGCCGCCGCCGCCGCTTCCAAGATCGGGAGCACCAGGAGAACTCTTCCCGGCACCCTACCGGAGGGGAGGATCACCATCAGGAGCCTCTCCACCACCATGGACGCCTCCCGGATGAGTTGTGAGTAGTCTCCCTTGGACCATGAGTCCATGACCAGTAGCTATGTGATGTTCTCCTCCCGTTCTTGTGCTTCACTAATTAGTCCTCGTGAGCTGCCCTACATGATCGAGGCACATATGTAATCCTTATGCTGTTGCTATGATGAGTTTGCTGGGATCCGATGGATTATGAGATTATGTTCAGATTGTTCTTGAGTAATATATTTGATCTACCTCTTTTATATTTATGTTCATAAGTAATTCTTGCATGTTCTCCGTTGTTATTTATTGATTTGGCCAAGTAATACGTAGTGACTCCAAGAGGGAACGTTATGCTCAATTGTGGGTTCATGCCCCTCGATGACAAGCTTGAGTGACAGAAACATGAGTCTAGGGGATGTGATGTTGCCACAAGGGGGAAAACAACGGTGCTTGTGCCCGCGGGTGCAAGGATTGTTTACTTTACGCAAAGTTATTTTAATGCAGTTGTCTGTTGCTTTGAGTTTACACTATGGGTGGGGCTCGCAACTTAATACCAGCGAGATGTTCTGGATAGATATCTCAAGGTGGATGATTAGTAGTAGATATTGATGGATTTCGGTCTACTTAATTTGGCGTACCGCCCATGCTTTGAACCTCAACCTTTCTTGCAATGTAGTCAGCATTGGTTTGCGTTCGTGGTCCTGTCAATTGCCCAGCTGTAATTCGTTTACCTTACATAGCTGTTTTATCGTCTTTTGGGAGAGAGACATCACTAGTGAACATCATGAGACTCCGGTCCATATTACCATCATTGATCACATCCGCTATTTACTTTTCGCTTTTACTTACTATTGCAAACATTATCTATCACTAATATCATTTGCGTTTAATCCTTTGTGAACTACAAGGCCGGAGGGATTGACAACCTCTCTGTACTCGTTGGGAGCAAAGTTATTTGTATCTGTGTGCAGGTCCACGTTGATTGCTAATCCGCGCCGTTCGCAGTTGACACCTACTTGTTGAACCTAGGAGTCTCTGGGGATTCGATCCTTGGCATCTTTGCTAAGGGAAAAAACTTCCACAACACTGCATCTTACACCTTCCACTTGGGGTAACCAACGAGGGGTTAGAGTCCTATCAAGGAGTATTTTCTGGCGCCGTTGCCGGGGACTCCACTCTTCAGGATAGGGGAGTTGCATGCTATCTTTTACCTTTGCTTTTTAGTCTTGTTAGTTTACCTTTCAGTTTTTGCTTTAGTACCTTTTAACGAAAATCACAAAAATAGTTATCTTGCTTGCTTGCTACTATGGGTTCCACCGAGAACACCAAGTTGTGTGACTTCACTAGTCATAACAACGATGACTTTATCAGCACACCTATCACTACACCTGCCACTTCAGCACCTTCATATGAAATTAAACCTGCTTTACTGAACTTAGTCATGAAAGATCAATTCTCCGGTGCTGGAGATGATGCTGCTTTACACTTAAACAACTTTGTTGAACTTTGTGGTATGCAAAAGTACCAAGAAATAGATGGTAATATTGTTAAGCTCAAGCTTTTTCCTTTCTCCTTGAGAGGAGGAGCTAAAATATGGTTTCAGTATTTGCCTAGAAATAGCATAGATTCATGGGACAAGTGCAAAGATGCTTTTATCGGAAAATACTATCCACCTGCTAAAATTATCCAACTTAGAAGTAACATAATGAATTTTAAACAATTGGATAATGAACACGTTGCCCAAGCTTGGGAACGTATGAAATCTCTTATCAAGAACTGCCCTACTCACGGTTTGACTACTTGGATGGTTATCCAAACTTTTTATGCAGGCTTGAACTTTACCTCGCGGAACTTGTTAGATTCGGCCGCGGGAGGAACTTTTATGTCAACTACACTTGGTGCTGCCACAAAGCTTCTCGATGAGATGATGACCAACTATTCCCAATGGCACACCGAACGCGCTCCAACAGGTAGGAAGGTAAACTCTGTCGAGGAGATTTCCTCCTTAAATGAAAAAATTGACTTAATCATGTCTCTACTTTCGAAGCAATCTTCTGTTGATCCTCGTGATGTTCCTTTAAATTCTTTGATTGCTCAAGAACAAGTAGATGTGAACTTTATCTCTAGAAACAATTTTAACAACAATGCTTATAGGAGTAACTTTGGTAGCAATCCTAGACCGTTCCCCTCTAATTCTTATGGGAACAACAATGCTTATCCTATCACCAAGAACTCCACTACTGAACTAGAGATTATGCTTAAAGATTTCATCACTACCCAAAAAGCCTTTAATAAGAGTGTAGAAGAAAAACTACATAAACTAGATGATCTTTCTTTTAAGGTAGACCATTTAGCCAATGAGGTAAAATTGCTAAAAAATTAAAATTTCTCCTCTTGAGGAGAGGGAAGTCACTCCTAGAAATGCTATTCAAGTGCAAATTAATGAAAACATTAGGATGATGGCTAAACTTAAAGAAAGATGGGCTAGAGAAAGGGAGGAAGAGGATAGAATTAAGAGCCTTCCTACCCACCACACTGTTGCTACTATCCAAGTTGTTAAAGATGTCCAAACCCTTAGCACCCAATGTACTCCTGGTCCCAATGGACCTATTAATGGTGATGCTATGACTATAGAAACTACCAAACAAATGAACCTAAAGGACACCACTACCACTTTACTTGATGCTAATGACCTTGATTTTGATAATTGCACTCTTACCGAAGTTATTGATTTCCTTCACAAGATGTCTAGAGACCCCCGCACTAGCACGCTTAACCTTGCCTTCACGGAGCATATCACTAATGCTCTCATCAAAGCTAGGGAGGAGAAACTTAGAGTAGAAGCCTCCATACGTAGAAAGCTAGAAGATGGTTGGGATCCTATGATAAAAATTAAATTGAATGACTTCTCTTGCTATGCATTATGTGATGTTGGAGCTAGTACCTCTATTATGCCCAAAAGAATATATGATATCCTTAAATTGAAACCTTATGATTCTTGTTCTTTTGGTGTTCGTCTCGTTGATTCTTCCATAAAGAAACCTTTGGGGAGGATCGACGATATTCTTATCGTTGTGAATGATAATTATGTTCCCGTTGATTTTACTATTATGGATATTGAATGTGATCCTTCATGTCCAATTATTTTGGGACGTCCCTTTTTACGCACCGTTGGTGCTATCATTGACATGAAAGAGAGTAATATAAAATTTCAGTTTCCTCTCAAGAAAGGGATGGAACACTTCCCTCGAAAGAAGATCAAGTTACCTTTTGAGTCCGTTGTACGGGCTAGCTATTCTTTTACTCTTGATAAAACTTGATCTCTATGCATTATGCCTAGCTTAAAGGCATAAAAGAAAGCGCTTTTGGGAGGCAGCCCACATGAATAAATTTTTATATTTTGCTTTTGTTGTGTCTTGATGTTGTTTACTACTGTAGCATCATCATTGTATCTTTGCTTTTCATATTTGTTCCAAGTATAGCCTCTGATTGCTAGAAAGTTCAAAAGTTGTGAGGTGCTGTCCAGGAAACAGATTATGTCCTTGGATAGAAAAAATTCGTATAAAATCACCAGATCATCTTTTTGGTCTGAATTTTTTCGACAGCGTTCTCCATATAATTGTCTTTCGTGCTTCTGTTCTGAGTTTTTTGATTTGAGTTGCAGAAGTGCCCCGAAAAAATCAATTACTACCTGCTGTTCTGTTTTTCACAGATTCTGTCCTGTTTTGCCTTTCCTTCATTTTGCAAATCAAGAGCTTGCTTTTTCTTTGCAAAAACCTTTTGGCAATCTTGAGAAACAGTAGAACTTCAAGAATATCTTTATTTCCAGCAAGGTGCAATTATTTTATTAAGGGTACTAACCTCGCTAATCAGATTATAATGAGTTATGTATGAAGGGAGTTTTCAAGTGTGCGAGGGAAGATGATAAAAAGATTCAGGAGTGTCAAGCGCTCAAGCTTGGGGATGCCCCCGTGCACCCCCAAGAAATATTCAAGGAGACTACAGCGTCTAAGCTTGGGGATGCCCCCGTGCATCCCCTTCTCCATCAACATTATCAGTTCGTCTTTCGTTCCGCTATATTTTTATCACTTCATGTGTTATGTGCTATGCTTGGAGCGTCTTGCTTTTAGTTTTCTTTTTAGTTTTTCATAACGAGTCGGAACTCAGCTTTCTTTATGTGGGAGAGAAACACGCTCCACTTCTACCTAGAACATAACATAGAATTTTCATGTATATCTTTGCTGTGTGTGTTCTTTGTCTTTTAATAGATACTATCATGCTCTGCTCTTAGTATTCATGCTTATCTTTTCAAAGAGCTTTTGTTTAGTTGGTTGCTTGAACTCTCTTTAATTATCATGCTTATCTAATTAAGAGAGTTTGCTTCCATTGCATTGGTTAATATGTCTATGATAAAGATGCTACGTGCATAATGGGGCTTAGTAGTTTAGGTTTCTTATGGTTAGTCTCAAATAGCTGGGGGATTCCCAATGTGTTATTGGAGTACCAACTTGATTTGTTTGCCGATGATGTGGTATGGTTTAGTAATATCTTCCTTCAAGAATTTATTTTGATTGACTTGGCGTATGCTCACGCATATTTAAGACTGTAAAGAAAGTCTGTCAAGCCTTGATGATCTTTTATTTCTGAGTAGCGATATAACTTCCATGCCTGATTCAATATTGCTTTGTCGCTCTACATGATTATGACCGTCATTGCTCTCTTAGTTGGTCGCTTCCAGTCTTTTGCTAACCTTTACCTGTACTAAGCAGACTAACCTTGCAATACATAGCTCATGGGAAAGTAGCTTAAAAAACTATTGTGGTAAAGAATATGTAGCCTATGTATCTTATTTCTTATAAGTTGCTTGCTGAGCAGTAACCATGTTTCTGGGGACGCCATCAACTGTCACACTTTTGTTGAATATCATGTGAGTTGCTATGCATGTTCGTCTTGTCTGAAGTAAGGGTGATTTGCCATGGGTTGATTGAGTATGCATATTGTTAGAGAAGAACATTGGGCCGCCAACCAAAGCCATGTATCATGGTGGAAGTTTTAGCTTGGACATTAATCCTCAATCTCTTATGAGAATATGCTTATGCATTAAAGAGGAGTCCATCATCTATTTTCTATGTTGTCCCGGTATGGATGTCCTCAAGTTGAGATCTATCAAAAACGAGAAATCAAATGCGATTTATCTCCTTGGACCTTTGTACAGGTGGCATAGAGGTACCCCTTTGTGACACTTGGTTGAAACATATGTAATGCAATGATAACCCATCGAAATCCGAGCTAATTAGGACAAGGTGCGAGCACTATTGGTATTCGATGCATGAGGCTTGCAACTTATAGGATGTCTTATGCATGACACATATGAAGTACTACTACCATTGACAAAATTGCTTCTATGTTTTCAAAATAAAAAGCTCTAGCACATAACCATTCTTTTTCTTTTATGTTGAGTCTCCACCCTCTTTTAACAGCACCAACTACTGAGAGCATGATTGTCATTCTGAGTGTAATGTGCATTGTCCCAAAGTAGCATTGTCTTTTGCATGACTGTGATATCGTTTATTTTGAAATCATTGTATCTAGTCATCACTTAAACCTTGAAGGTGCCCCTGCATTTATGTTTTGCTTCACTAAAGGGGGCAAGCTAGATATCACTTTATCATATTTGCACATCATGTTCATTGCAAATCTATTTGATGCTTCAATGTCATGTTGTAAAACTTTCAGTCATTTGTGATTTTCTCATGAGGCAACTTGATTACTATAGAATCATTGTCTCAGTAAGCTTTTCTCATATGACTATGAATAAGTCCTATATGGTTAATAGCATGTCACCACAGAAATTATTCTTGTTATCATTTACCTACTCGAGGACGAGCAGGAATTAAGCTTGCGGATGTTGATACGTCCAAAACGTATCTATAATTTCTGCTTGCTCCATGCCACTTTTGGGTGATATTGCTATGATATTAATACACTTCCATACACTTTTGATCATATTTGGACTAACCTACTAATCCAGTGCACCCCGGTGCCAGTTTCTGTTTTCGGCTGTTTTTGTATTTGAGGTTTTCACGTTACGAGAACTGCCAGGAAAAATCCAGAAAAATTATATAAAAAATCAGCGTTCCAGAACCTACCTTGCGCCCGAAGGACAGCCGGGGGGGGGGCCACCAGGGCTCCAGGCGCCCTGGAGGCGCCCCCCCCCTGGGCCGCGCTAGGGGGGCGCATGGGCCCCCGAGCCCCATCTGGTGCCCCCCTTCGGCATATATTTAGAGCGTCCTTCGAAACCCTCGGGAAGGGAACTCTTTTTCGTGATCTCATCTCTGTTCCGCCGCCGCCGCCGCTTCCAAGATCGGGAGCACCAGGAGAACTCTTCCCGGCACCCTGCCGGAGGGGAGGATCACCATCTGGAGCCTCTCCACCACCATGGACGCCTCCCGGATGAGTTGTGAGTAGTCTCCCTTGGACCATGAGTCCATGACCAGTAGCTATGTGATGTTCTCCTCCCGTTCTTGTGCTTCACTAATTAGTCCTCGTGAGCTGCCCTACATGATCGAGGCACATATGTAATCCTTATGCTGTTGCTATGATGAGTTTGCTGGGATCCGATGGATTATGAGATTATGTTCAGATTGTTCTTGAGTAATATATTTGATCTACCTCTTTTATATTTATGTTCATGAGTAATTCTTGCATGTTCTCCGTTGTTATTTATTGCTTTGGCCAAGTAATACGTAGTGACTCCAAGAGGGAACGTTATGCTCGATTGTGGGTTCATGCCTCTCGATGACTAGCTTGAGTGACAGAAACATGAGTCTAGGGGATGTTCTGTTGCCACAAGGGGGAAAACAACGGTGCTTGTGCCCGCGGGTGCAAGGATTGTTTACTTTACGCAAAGTTCTTTTAATGCAGTTGTCTGTTGCTTTGAGTTTACACTATGGGTGGGGCTCGCAACTTAATACCAGCGAGATGTTCTGGATAGATATCTCAAGGTGGATGATTAGTAGTAGATATTGATGGATTTAGGTCTACTTAATTTGGCGTACCGCCCATGCTTTGAACCTCAACCTTTCTTGCAATGTAGTCAGCATTGGTTTGCGTTCGTGGTCCTGTCAATTGCCCAGCTGTAATTCGTTTACCTCACATAGATGTTTTATCGTCTTTTGGGAGAGAGACATCACTAGTGAACATCATGAGACTCCGGTCCATATTACCATCATTTATCACATCCACTATTTACTTTTCGCTTTTACTTACTATTGCAAACATTATCTATCACTACTATCATTTGCGTTTAATTCTTTGTGAACTACAAGGCCGGAGGGATTGGCAACCTCTCTGTACTTGTTGGGAGAAAAGTTATTTGTATCTGTGTGCAGGTCCACGTTGATTGCTAATCCGCGCCGTTAGCAGTTGACACCTACTTGTTGAACCTAGGAGTCTCTAGGGATTCGATCCTTGGCATCTTTGCTAAGGGAAAAAACTTCCACAACACTGCATCTTACACCTTCCACTTGGTGTAACCAACGAGGGGTTAGAGGCCTATCAGATGCTAGTGACACTGTCATATACGTGTGCCAAAATGCGCAAACGGTCCCGGGCCAGGTAAGGTGGCACCCGTGGGGATACCGTGCGTGAGGCCGCAAAGTGATATGACGTGTTACAAGCTAGATCGGTGTGACTTAGGATCGGGGTCCTGACAGGCATTCACATTATGAATATGTGTAACATCACGTTCGAGATTCATTAAGAATAAACCATTGACCAGCGGGGCATGACCATAAAACATTTCTCTCATATAAATAGAACAACCATTATTCTCAGATTTAAATGAGTAGTCATCTCGCATTAAACGAGATCCAGATACAATGTTCATGCTCAGAGCTGGTACTAAATAACAATTATTGAGGCTTAAAACTAATCCCGAAGGTAGATGTAGAGGTAGCGTGCCGACGGTGATCACATCGACCCTGGAACCATTCCCGACGTGCATCGTCACCTCGTCCTTCGCCAGTCTTCACTTATTCCGCAACTCCTGCTTTGAGTTACAAATGTGAACAACTGCATCGGTATCAAATACCCAAGAGCTACTACGAGCGCTGGTAAGGTACACATCAATAACATGTATATCACATATACCTTTGACATTGCCGGCCTTCTTATCCGCTAAGTATTTGGGGCAATTCCGCTTCCAGTGACCCGTTCCCTTGCTGTAAAACCACTCAGTCTCAGGCTTGGGTCCATTCTTTGGCTTCTTCCTGGCAACTGGCTTACCGGGTGCGGCAACTCCTTTGCCGTCCTTCTTGAAGTTCTTCTTACCCTTGCCTTTCTTGAACTTAGTGGTTTTATTCACCATCAACACTTGATGTTCCTTTTTGATCTCCACCTCCGCTGATTTCAGCATTGAATATACCTCGGGAATGGATTTCTCCATCCCTTGCATATTGAAATTCATCACAAAGCTCTTGTAGCTAGGTGGGAGCTATTGGAGGATTCTTTCAACGACCGCGTCATCTGGGAGATTAATTCCCAGCTGAGACAAGCGGTTGTGTAACCCAGACATTTTGAGTATATGCTCGCTGACAGAACTATTCTCCTCCATCTTACAACTGTAGAACTTGTCGGAATATCTCTCGACTCGGGCATGAGCTTGGAAAACCATTTTCAGCTCTTGGAACATCGCATATGCTCTGTGTTGCTCAAAACGCTTTTGGAGCCCCGATTCTAAGCTATAAAGCATGCCGCACTGAACCAGGGAGTAATCATCACTACGCGACTGCCAGGCGTTCATAACGTCTTGAGTTGCTGGAAAAACGGGTGCATCACCTAGCGGTGCTTCAAGGACATATGCTTTCTTGGCAACTATGAGGATGATCCTCAAGTTACGGACCCAATCCATATAGTTGCTACCATCGTTTTTCAGCTTGGTTTTCTCTAGGAATGCGTTGAAGTTGAGGGCAACATTAGCGTGGGCCATTGGATCTACAAGACATATTGTAAAGATTTTAGACTATGTTCATGACAATTAAGTTCATCTAAACAAATTTAATGAACTCCCACTCAGATAGACATCTCTCTAGTCATCTAAGTGATACATGATCTGAATCGATTAGGCCGTGTCCGATCATCACATGAGACGGACTAGTCATCAATGGTGAACATCTTCATGTTGATCGTATCTTCTATACGACTCATGTTCAACCTTTCGGTCTTCCGTGTTCCGAGGCCATGTATGTACATGCTAGGCTCGTCAAGTCAACCCTAAGTGTATTGCATGTGTAAATCTGGCTTACACCCGTTGTATGCGAACGTTAGAGCCTATCACATCCGATCATCACGTGGTGCTTCGGAGCAACGAACCTTAGCAACGGTGCACAGTTAGGGGGAACACAATTCTTGAAATTTTAGTGAGAGATCATCTTATTTAGTACCGTCGTTCTAAGCAAATAAGATGTAAAACATGATAAACATCACATGCAATCAAAATAGTGACATGATATGTCCAATATCATTTTGCTCCTTTTGATCTTCATCTTCGGGGCTCCATGATCATCATCGTCACCGGCATGACACCATGATCTCCATCATCGTGTCTTCATGAAGTTTTCTCGCCAAACATTGCTTCTACCACTATGGCTAACGGTTAGCAATAAAGTAAAGTAATTACATGGTGTTTTTAATGACATGCAGGTCATACAATACAAATAAGACAACTCCTATGGCTCCTGCTGGTTGTCATACTCATCGACATGCAAGTCATGATTCCTATTACAAGAACATGATCAATCTCATACATCACATATATATCATTCATCACATCCTTTTGGCCATATCACATCACACGACACATGCTGCAAGAACAAGTTAGACGTCCTCCAATTGTTGCTGCAAGTTTTTACGTGGCTGTTATAGGTTTCTAGCAAGAACGTTTCTTACCTACGTCAAAACCACAACGTGATATACCAATTATTATTTACTCTTCATAAGGACCCTTTTCATCAAATCCGATCCGACTAAAGTGGGAGAGACAGACACCCGCTAGCCATCTTATGCAACTAGTGCATGTCAGTCGGTGGAACCTGTCTCACGTAAGCGTACGTGTAAGGTTGGTCTGGGCCGCTTCATCCCACGATGCCGCCGAATCAAGATAAGACTAGTAGCGGCAAGTAAATTGACATGATCTACACCCACAACAACTTGTGTTCTACTCGTGCAAAGTAACTACGCATAGACCTAGCTCATGGTGCCACTGTTGGGGATCGTTGCACAAAATAAAAAAATCCTACGCATCACCAAGATCCATCTATGGAGTTTACTAGCAACGAGAGGGGAATGCATCTTCATACCTTTAAAGATCGCGATGCGGAAGCGTTGCAAGAATGCGGTTGGTGGAGTCGTACGCGAAGCGATTCAGATCACGGCCGAATCCGATCTAAACACCGAACAACGGTGCCTCCGCGTTCAACACACGTGCAGCTTGGTGACGTCTCCCGCGCCTTGATCCAGCAAGGAGAGAGGGAGAGGTTGGGGAAGACACCGTCCAGCAGCAGCATGACGGCGTGGTGGTGGTGGAGGAGCGTGGCAATCCAGCAGGGCTTCAGCAAGCACCGCGGGTGAGGAGGAGGAAGAAGGGTAGGGCTGCGCCAAGAGAGAGGGAGACTTGTGTGTTTGGCAGCCTCAAAACCCCCACTATATATAGGGGGAGGGGAGGGGCTGCGCCCCCATCTAGGGTTCCCCCTAGGGGTGGCGGAAGCCCCAGATTGGATCTGGGGGGTGGCCAGAGGGGGGAGAGAGGGGGCGCGCCTAGGGTGGGCCTCAAGGCCCATCTGCTTCTAGGGTTGGCCCCCTCTCCTCTCCCCTGCGCCTTGGTCCTTGGTGGGAGGCGCAGCATCCCACATAGGGGCTGGTCCCTTCCCACACTTGGCCCACGCAGGCCTCCGGGGCTGGTGGCCCCTACCGGTGGACCCCCGGAACCCTTTCGGTGGTCCCGATACGTTACCAATAACGCCTAGAACACTTCTGATGTCCAAAATGGGACTTCCCATATATAAATCTTTACCTCCGGACCATTCCAGAACTCCTCGTGACGTCCGGGGTCTCATCTAGACTCCTAACAGCATTCGGTAACCACGTACATCTATTCCCTATAACCCTAGTGTCGGGGATATACCCCGCGGCGTAACCCGGCCGGAGATATGACCCGGCCGGACTTGGCGGTTTACTTGAGACGGTTTACACTTGGCGGTTCACTGGTAAACCGGCGAGCGGGCCAGAGGGACGACAAGACCCGGTGGCCCAGAAGGCGGTTTATGGAAGGACCGGTTTATGTTAATGGTGGGCCGATTTATGAAGAAAGCACAAAGGAATATTCTCTTACAAAGGAAGCAAGACTAGGACTCCTTGTAATAAAGCAATCCTAATCCTACTAGGACGAGTCATGTAACCCGCCCCTTCAACATATATAAGGAGAGGCAGGACTCCCCAAAGGGGGACAAGTTCTGACAAGTTGGAGGCGCCATATTCTTTAGGGCTAGACACAATTAAAGGAGAGCCGGTTTACCGGTGACTCCATGAGGGTCATAATGCAGATCTAGCCTCAAACAGCATGTAGGGTTGTTACCGGATGATGTTTCCCGGGGCCCGAAGCTGTCTAAATCCTTGTCTTGCGTTGCGTCTCTTGATTCCGCTCAACCCCTCTCAAGCTACCACATAGATGCGTTGGCCTCGCGACTAAGTCCTTACCCTAGGACATCTACCGTGACAAAACCACGACAGTTGGCGCCCACCGTGGGGCCTGCACACGGTGGTCTTGAGTTCTTGGAGGGATTTCTTCAGGGATCAGGAAGCTCGCGAATGAATGGACGAAGAAGAGCCGGCGCGAAGCAATCACGCAGCGTAACTCGGGGTCAGACAACCTTGGGCTGAGCGGGCAATATTTCGCCGTGTTAAAATCAGAAACATGATTAAAGTTTGGAGCCGTCAGATACGAGATTTAAGTTCAAGTGAGATTAGGGTTTGGTGCTGTACGCCGCCGCCAGTCTTCGAAATCGATCAAAATTTATGCTGTCGTGGTCGTATCGGATTTCCATCGTCTGGTTGACATCGAGTCCGAGACAAAGGCCTACTGCAAGGGCAATTCATCTACCGCGTTACTACTCTGACGAACTGTTGGTACACGCACGTACAATTTTTTCTGGCTGCAGTGGTCGGCCAAGGTTCAATCGTAAGTCACCTCCGCATTGCACAGAAGGCAGAGACGTGCTCATATCCATCAAAACCGCAAGTCATCTATTTAAAAAATCCTGAGAAGATCAATCACCGAGGAGTACTAAGTTGAAGCGTTCTGTTTGCACAAAAATCCAGATACCAGTTGAGAGTATGCTGCCAACGAGACTTTCAAGAAAGTTTTCACGTGGTCACAAAGGACAAGCCATCAAGCAGTCAATATGCGAAGGCAAAAAGTGATACATCCATTGATCCATCAGCACGAGGAGATAGTGCTAAAAACAATGATCCGTCAGCACGATAGAAAAAGTCAAATCAACTACAAATTGGAGGAGGATTTGGTCATGTGTGCATATGATATCGACTCCAAGTCGTTTTCAAACCTCGCTCTGGCCGCACCTGTTCGGCTCCGCCTCCGCTTCACGCTGCCCCCACTGTTTTAAATTGCCTTCGACTCTGGCACGAGCCGCCGTTGCCGTCCGTTTCTGCCACCGTGCATAGCGGGGCTGCTATGCTACTTATTTTCCCTCCGAGTCGCTGGCGCGGATGCATGGCTGGCGATGAATAGACTGACTATATGTCCGCGGCGCTGTGTGTACATGCCCCGGTTCAACATAGCAGGACCAATATCAAGCAATGGAGGCATCGTTTGACCAAATCAACATTTTCTACAACATGGATGATGTATTACAAAAAATCAAAACAACCACGATCCGGAGTGGATGGGGTCGTGGGCGTAGGTTTCATTTCACTGCCGCCCATTGGTCTAATTTACATCAACATGACATAACTCGCCCATTGGCGCCGCCTTACAACGCCACGGACGATTCACCCGTCCACCCTCGCGGCCGGTTTAATGGTCGTCTCTTGTGACCACGCCAGTTTGCAACACCGTAGCCGTCTCTCGCGACCACACAGATTTACAATGTCGTGGCCGTCTTTCGCGACTGCCCGACTTACAACGAGGAGGGCAACTAGCTCGTCGGCGCAGACCGACCCATCTGTTGTCCGAGCAAATCAGGTGTTATCCCTCTTATATATTTTATCAGGATATTTTAATTCCTCTGAGCACCATTACACTGCCCTATTGGAATTTTCATATACAGGTAAAATCATTGTTATACTGCGGATATAAACACGCACTGGCAATATTCTACAACGGTGTTTTCCTTTGTGTCACATTACCTGATGAACGGACGGCCGGTTCACGCGTTCACACCGGTTTACAACGCGGAGGACAACTTGCTCATCTGCGCCGATTTACAACTGCGGCCGACTCATGTGTCTGTGCTGCCTCTGATGCTGCGGTCGTTTTACTGTCCGCCCCATGGTCCGGTCTATTCAACATATCGGGTTGGCTAACAAGACACCGATGAGGATCATGAGGTCCAAATACATCAGGTGATATCCATCTAAATCTATTTTCTTGGTATATATTGTTTTCATCAAGAAAACAGTTACTTTGATCAGTATATTTTGATATGCAGGACATTTATTTATTAAAGGGACCGAAGAGAGTTTGTTGCACAGCACAACTCAAACATACGTACCCGGCGAGCACAGCTCACAAATATATCACATGGGGGCTTCTGTTTATAAAGTGCAGTTCTGACTACCCTCCGGATCCGGCGACCAAACCAAGACCATCATAAGAGTATCACATGGGGGCTTCTGCATGCCAAGGAGTTCCTATGGCCTCTTAAACCGGCGCCCCCGGTAAACCGGGGAATCAGCCATCTTTTCCACAAAAGAGTATCACATGGGGGCTTCGAAAGAAACCTTCCATGGCCTCTTAAACCGGCGCCCTTGATAGAATCAAGGAATCAGCCGTGTTCTTTACACAAAGGAGTATCACATGGGGGTTTCCAAAGAAGCTTTACATGGCCTCCTAAACCGGCGCCCTTGACAAATTAAGGAATCAGCCATCTTATCTATACGAACAAGAATCACATGGGGGCTTCCGCGGGCAAGGAAGTTTTCCCATGGTCTCTTGAGCCGGCGGCGGTATGAGGCCCATCATAAGAGCACTTCTCTGGTTGCTTCGGCAATTCCCACATGATGATGAGGGGTAAAAGAGAGTTTTGGTGCCTAACCCAGCTCAAACATGTGCCCCGATGAGCAAACGGCTCACACACTACCTGGGGGCTCGCATCGAGTTGAATACCCTTGTAGTGAACATGGCTTGGAAGCCCGGTGCATGCACCTAAAACCCCGGATTAACCTGCCTGCATCAAGTAAATCACGCCGTCCAGGTAAACCTGGTATGACCCGTCGAACCTGCCACAAGTCAATCCTTCGGGACCCTGAACTTGGCCACGTTAAATTGACGATCATCGAGTTGATTACCTAAAGACAAAATCTTTATGAGATTTTGAAACATTGGGTAGCTTGTCATCGATGATTTGGTTAAGGATTGCGGAGCATCTTGACAGGCTTTGCTAAAATGGTTAATGATAGTAGCCTGGCAGCTCATAAAAAGCCTCGAATTTGGAGCCTGGCAGCTTTTAAAAAGCCTCGGCTACATGGTCTTATTTGCCCAAAAACCTTATTTTTCATTTTTTTATGTTTTCTCAAATCTTTGTCTTCAAGGTCATTGGTTTTTCAACCAAGTCCATTGATTCAAGACAGGATAACTACAAAGTTGTCACTACATCGGTATCTACAAAGCTATAGTCTGGGTCATGAACACCAGTACTAGTTTATAGTTAAACTGGCGTTCATTGTAACCCGGATCGGCCTTCATGATAAGCCGACAAAGAGCCAAGTAAGTCATCAGCACTTACACCTCGGATTGTTCCTGCCGGATTAAGGTTTACAGATACACGTAATCACAGGTATGATACATGTTTATATTTCATACACGGTTCAAGTTATTAACTTAGATCATGTGTTTGGCTAGTATGACCCGTCCGGCGATAAACCGCCAGGACACTTTGAACATTGTTTTGTGCAGAAACATGTGGAATAAGCTGTCAAATGCATTATAAGCAAGAAGTAATTATGAAGTTGCCAACTGAAGCAATCTCATACAACTGGGCTATTTACAGATAATGACCGGTGTTTATTAAACCGGCCTGGCTTTTGACTATAAGTCGCCAGTATGAGATAAGATAATGACCGGTGTTTAGTAACTCGGCCTGGTTTTGTTTATAAACCGGTAATCAATGATAGTCACCAATGTTCAAGTTTTGGGTTATCATCCTTACTACACTGGCTTGATAAAATCAACTGTGTGATCAAACATTATTGGAACCGGTCTTCAAACCGGATTATATTCTTCAAATCTTTAAATAGTCAACATGGCTGGATGTTTATTATGGTTATCAATAACCAATATTATGATTGAGGTTTTCAAAGTCGCTTCAGCGCAATGGATATCATATTGTCAATGGTATGATTTATTTTACAAAGGAATAGTCCCGAGTCGCTGCAGGCTTACAACCCGGCACTTGGGGGCTACATTATTCAAATTGATATTACATTAAATACACAAGTCTCATGTCGCTGCAAGCATACACCATGACACTTGGGGGCTAATGCAAAGTCATTTTTACTGGCCTTATTAAAGACCCGACTCATCACATTGTAATGAGGCGGCCCTTGGGGGTTACCAATTGCTCATGTCAACAATTCAAGGTACACAAGTCTTAATCCATTATATTGAAGGGTCCACTGCTCAGTTGGTAAAGCACAAAGCTCTTAACCTTGTGGACGTGAGTTCAAACCCCATGATGGGAGTTACATTATATAATGTTATTTTCAATGATTATATCTACAAAGTCCCTGCTCATTATTGCATAATGACCCGGCCCTTGGGGGTTACACTAGTTGAAATTTCTGAGCATCAGGAAATTACAAGTCCTAGGTTGCTGCAAGCATGACAACCCGGCACTTGGGGGCTACATAATATGGAGTATTCAGTTTTTACTGCTGACTGGGATGAACAATCTGGATTTCTTCAAGGTTGCAACATTTATATTGAAACAAGTCTTAAGCTATCACTATGTTCTCCTCTTAAGACTTGGAGGCTACATGTAATATGGATATAAAGGAGGAACATCTTCAAATTCTCAGTTTTGGGCAATCAGGAAAATTAATTGTGTGACCCGGCATTGGCAATAATCATAACCCGGCGTCTATAAACAGTCATGACCCGGAATCATCAGCTTTTATAACCAGGCAATTGTGGTAATCATAAATCGGTATCTTCAAACCGGCTGGATATCAATTGAATATTTGAAGACCAATATTTTTTTTGTCAATTCGAAGCACTAAAGGCCGATTCAAATGGATTCTTGATTTACAAAATTTCTTATGCAAGCAAGTTGATTATGAAGCTGGTCTATTTACCCGGATTTTCTAGAAGAAGGAAAGGACAAGGACTTAAGGATGCTCAGGTGCCGGTTTACAAGAAATTCTTAACCCGGAGCACAACCTGTCAAATTTGTTCTTGTGGTTATTTTGCAACATAAGTTTACCATGGATAAATCCAAGCTAAACTGGGGGCTAATGTCGGGGATATACCCCGCGGCGTAACCCGACCGGAGATATGACCCGGCCGGACTTGGCGGTTTACTTGAGACGGTTTACACTTGGCGATTCACTGGTAAACCGGCGAGCGGGCCAGAGGGACGACAAGACCCGATGGCCCAGAAGGCGGTTTATGGAAGGACCGGTTTATGTTAATGGTGGGCCGGTTTATGAAGAAAGCACAAAGAAATATTCTCTTACAAAGGAAGCAAGACTAGGACTCCTTGTAATAAAGCAATCCTAATCCTACTAGGACTAGTCATGTAACCCGCCCCTTCAACATATATAAGGAGGGGCAGGGCTCCCCAAAGGGGGACAAGTTCTGACAGGTTGGAGGCGCCATATTCTTTAGGGCTTGACACAACTAAAGGAGAGCCGGTTTACCGGCGACTCCATGAGGGTCATAATGAGATATAGCCTCAAACAACATGTAGGGTTGTTACCGGATGATGTTTCCCGGGGCCCGAAGCTGTCTAAATCCTTGTCTTGTGTTGCGTCTCTCGATTCCGCTCAACCCCTCTCAAGCTACCACATAGATGCGTTGGCCTCGCGACTAAGTCCTTACCCTAGGACATCTGCCGTGACAAAACCACGACACCTAGCGTCATCGAACCTTAAGTGTGTAGACCCTACGGGTTCGGGAACCATGCAGACATGACCGAGACATCTCTCTGGCCAATAACCAACAGCGGGATCTGGATACCCATGTTGGCTCCCACATGTTCCATGATGATCTCATCGGATAAACCGCGATGTCAAGGATTCAATCAATCCCGTATACGATTCCCTTTGTCTACCGGTATAGCACTCGCCCGAGATTCGATCGTCGATATACCGATACCTTGTTCAATCTCGTTATGGCAAGTCTCTTTACTCGTTCTGTAACACATCATCACGTGACCAACTCCTTAGTCACATAGAGCTCATTACGATGATGTCTTACCGAGTGGGCCCAGAGATACCTCTCCATCATACGGAGTGACAAATCCCAGTCTCGATCCGTGCCAACCCAACAGATGCTTCCGGGGATACCCGTAGTGTACCTTTATAGCCACCCAGTTACGTTGTGACGTTTGGCACACCCAAAGTATTCCTACGGCATCCGGGAGTCACACAATCTCATGGTCTAAGGAAATGACACTTGACATTGGAAAAGCTTTAGCATACGAACTACACGATCTTGTGCTAGGCTTAGGATTGGGTCTTGTCCATCACATCATTCTCCTAATGATGTGATCCCGTTATCAATGACATCCAATGTCCATGGTCATGAAACCGTAACCATCTATTGATCAACGAGCTAGTCTACTATAGGCTCACTAGGGACATGTTGTGGTCTATGTATTCACACATGCATTATGATTTCCGGATATGCAATGAACACTAGACAATTATCATGAACAAGGAAATATAATAATAACCGTTTTATTATTGCCTCTAGGGCATATTTCCAACAGGAGTATCTCACTCGGACACAATGTTGATGTTAGTAATCTCACAAAGCATGTCCCATGTGCCCAAAATAACGGTCCCAAACTAATCACCAGATCTGGTAGTCTTAGGATAGTCAGATGGTAATTCAAGAAGATGTTGGTCGGAAGATACTAACCCAAATTCCTTATCTTGATACCTCAACCTTATTTGGCATAGGCATGTGATACACCATAGTAGGGACTATAACCCAAAGGCGTGGATAGCCTAGATTGACCGGAGAGTTTCTAAGGACCCTCAGGGTTCGGACCAAGTCGTTTGAAGGTAGGCACTTGGACGAGACAAGAATGGACATGCCAAATATGGGAACATATTTTTGTCTTTGGCCCCTCCAGGCATTCCTGTGAAGCTCCGCCACTGCCCTCACCAAACATTCATGTCATTCGTGAAGCTATTATCGTAAGATTTAGTTTGGTAGACCCAATCCCTAATCTATACTCTCTTATTTATCAATATACTTCTATAGGCAACACGTAGGACTATTACCATCCAAATGCCTAAACCCGGTTAAACTAGTGTGTCTTCATTGTCTTCGACGATATATGTAAATTATACCCTTTTTCTTTACAACTCTTTTTCAATTAATAGCAAACACGTTTGTGCATTGCAATGAGAAAAACAAACTCTCGCACACCCCTAGTGAGCTTGCCACTTCTCCTCTTTGTACCATCGTTGATATTGCTCACTTGTCCACCTATTTTTACGAAAAACGTGATAAGTCTCAAAGCAATGAGTTTGGTCATCACATTTTAGAATGCACAAATTATTATAATATAAGCATGGCTAAGCAAAAAATATAATAGGAGATTCAAAAGAAACGAAGAACAATTTCAAGGCGGTGAGTTTGGTCAGTTGCCAAGCTCATCCACCGTGCATGTTATGTTGCCAACTAATTCAACGCTTATATGTCCATGCACACCACACGCCGCACCATCAAATCACAATTCAGACACATGCACATGTAGGTTAATTATCGCACCCATTTTTCCTTCCTAATTTCAATTCCTTTCCCAGCCCATTTTTACTTTTGAGAAACAACCCATTTTATATAATGGGGGTCCTCTCTCTCCTATTCAGACACCTGCACAAATTTAGCTTATTTTTCTTAATTTCTGTCCTTCCTAGCCCACAATATTATTTTATTAATGGGATATTTTCTTCATTCAATTTAAATATCCACATCTTTGTTTATTGATTCTTGAGCACAGTGGCGGAGACAAGCCCCAGGCTGCCCTGGCGGTGGCCTGGGGCGTGAGGTTGTGTTTCTTCCTATATTGTATCTAGTTTTCTACAGTTTTCTACTGTAGCTACTAGTTGGCTTGGGGCTTGCCTGGGGTTCCTAGTTCCTGGCTCCGCCACTGCTTGAGCATGCTCTTTGTTTCTGCAGACAACCGGGACACATTTAAATTGGCGAGAATATGTGTAAAGAGGCAATGTTGGATTATTCTGCGCAACCATATATTTTGATCCAGAAAAGGCCGTGGGGGGTTTTTCGGCCAAAAAAGGCCGCGGCGGACGGACTGAGCCCAAGCGCAAGCTCGTTCTTGTGACTTGGCGGCCAGACATTTTGGGTCAAGCTTGGAGCATTTTCTATAAAAGTGTTGATGCGACGGATGGACGCATAAGAAATTTGTAGCATCTCAAATAGAAAAAATCGATCAAAATATCAGAGAAACACACCTCCCTTTATTAGTTTTTGATTGATTCAATTTGTTTATAAGATTTGACAGTGAATCCACCATCGACTGTCGTTGTATAATTTGAGTTAACAGGAATCCACCAAATAATGTTAAGGCCCATAATTAAGCCTCAGGAAAGGTGTTTTTTCCGAAGGAAAATTAAACCGTGTTTTTCAATCCTAAAGGCGGCGGCGTTCTGTAATTTATCTCATCATTTTGCAATTTATCTCAGTTGAACGTAATAGTCCCTCTGTTCACTATTACGTATAATAAGAAGTTTCGAATATTTTTAAATAGTTTATACATCTAAACTAAAACGAGCAAACAAACACACTAACACATGTCTCCATATATTCAATTTTAAAGAAATTTAGAACGTCTTATAATAACGGACGAAGATTATATCTTTTGCGCGGGTCCATGAGCAGAGCCCAGGCGAACCACCACCGCACGTCCAGCGGCGACTATAATAACCAGTTGCGGCCGGTGACACCGACACTACATGCGTTGGCGTATTCCTTTTTTAGCCTTTAAAATGGCTTTGGCATATTCCTTGCAATAAATAAAAAAAGTGGCATCTCCTATTTGAAGACCTCTGTTGTTTCCCTTGCGCACGAACAGCTCCCACCGACGGCGGCGAGGCGGGCGAATTGGCATCCTTCCTCCTCGCCGCGCGCGTAGTCCGAGGTGAGTTCTTCATCCGCTTCTGCCTCCGCCTCGCCATTTTGTAGGCCGCTCGGTTTGGTTTCCGGTCGGCCCGAAGTAAGTAAATCTTGTAGTAGTTGCTGGGTCGGCCGACGGGAATGTTCGGAGATGTTAGGCAGATCAATCTGGCCCAGGAGCTCGGTGGATTTCTGGTTCAGGGTCGAAAGAGAATCATCCCAAATCCCGCTTGCGCAGATCCGTTGAGTTTCCAGGATTTTTCTCTGAAATCCGCCGGAACTTGTCTACCCGGAGACTGAATTTCGGATGAATCTCTTGTTCGGTTGTCAAGGCGGAAGTTCTTTTCCAAGTAATTTTTGGGTGGGCTGCAAGCTGATGGTTGATCCCAGCAGATAAGATTCAGGCAGGAATGGGGATGCGACATAACATTTTTATTGAAATGTTCCCAGGTATTTTTGGGGAAGGGGTTGGGGGCGTTGGAGGAGGATAAATGTAATTTTTTCTTCTGATAAAAGAAAGATGAGAAATGAGCTCTTAATTCTTAAAAATGTTATCGGCAGAACACTTCGACAAACTTGTGGACAACTAATGGTTCTGAACATATGAATGCCCTTTTGATCCCATCACTGATTTTAGTTGCTGAGCTGGTTTTCGTTTTGGACAGTCTTCACAGACCACCTTCAGGAGGACAAGATGCTGTGGCGCACAATTCGCAGTATGGAGGTGATGGCGCATTCTTCTAGTTTCCTTCTTCCGAAACTGCATCAGCCTGCCAAGACTCCAGCAAACAACTACACTCTGGTTGTTCTTAACCAGCAGCTTCCACGGTTCATGCCTCGCCTCTGGGCTCATGGTAACTAGCTCTAGCTTATTTCTTCTTTGTATATTTTGCTCACGGCATGTATCTTTAAAATTCTTCCTTCGAATTTAATTTAGAGCAGCAAAGATGAGAATATGTGCTGATGGTGGAGCCAATCGTATTTTTGACGAGATGTCTCAAATGACAAATGACCTGGACAGAAATAGGTAGCACTACTTTCTTTCCTCCTTTTGTATTAAAGGCTTAACTGATGTGAAACATTTTCATGCAATTCCAGTCATGGTTTAAATTATTTGGTGATAGATGTGAATCACAAATGTTGAGGAGTTGAATGATTGCCAACACCTACAGTAGCAGCATTTCAATATTTTTTATTTTTTATTTCTCACTTGAAATGAGAGGCACATGGCACTTTCAAGCTGGAGGTAGAGTTTGTCCAAATGGCTCTGTAGCAGCCGGTTGTAGTTCTTTGGGTTTGGATTGCGAACGAGGCACTATTTTCTCTCTCGTGATCTGTGTACTTCGAGTGTTGCTAAAGTCACCATAACATCAGCTACGTGGATTCCATGTATGCTATGCAACTTCATATTTGGAACAAAGGGGTACCCCTTTATGTGCTTTGTATTATCCGAAATTTTGAATAGCATAGTCTAATATGCTGCTGTTTCATTGGCTAATTGACAGTACTGGTAGTTTATTGCTCAATAATAAATAGGATGGATTTCTTGATTTAGTACACTGCAAAAAATTGTTTTGAATTAGAAGAAGGCGAGGAAGTGACACAAAATGTACAACTCGTCAAAGCAGAAAACAAAATAAAGCAAAACAAAGAGCTAAAAAACATGGCAAAAGGAAAGAACCAAAAACACAGCAACAGTGCAAAGCTGCACAGGCCAGCTGCTGTTTAAACGCCTAAGCGGAGGTAGATGGGTGGGGCCTCCGCAGTAGCAGAGCCTCTCCACTTGTGGCCTGGAAGTCCTGATCTCGAACCAGCCTCCTTGCAGAAGTGTTATGCAAGGGTAAGGCTGTCTAGAAATTCCCCTCCCCAGACCCCACCTTGTGTGGGAGCTTTCAGCACTGGTTACGCCCTTTAGAGTTGTTTAAATAGGAGAGAGATAGGATTGGAGATGCAGAACGAATCTGTATTCTTTGGATTATAACTTACGCGTGAAGTTAGTCCTCTTAAGGGACTACTTATGTAACATATGGTCTACTACCCAATCCTCTACTCTGGCGTCCGGCCATCCTCATGGTGGTAGTTACCTAGTTTTGTTTCATCCATATGTTAACATCTCTATTTGTTTTGCTGTGCCTGACCAGACATAGAATATCCTACATGACTGTCAGTTCCAAAGAGGCAAAGACAACTAAAACTTATTTATGATTGTGAGAATGGTTCTATTTTGATGTCTAGGAGACATTTTAGTTTTTTACTTCTCAAAGGCATTTTGCATTTCTGACCAGAATCAGTTTTGTTGCACCGAACTGCTTGTATGTGTTTATGCCCTGTTCAGCCCTTATGATCAGACCAACAAGGTTTCTGAAGAATTTTTTCTTGCATACATCTCTCAGTTAATTGCTGTTATCCAGGTATATTCCAGAAATAATTGAAGGGGATATGGATTCTATAAGGCCAGAAGTAAAAAGATTTTACTCTAATCAGGTTTTTTGCATGCTTCCTATTCCCTAGTTCACATTATCTGGACATTTTGGTATCGTTTAGATTAACTGCTGAAGTGTTGTTTGAAAATATCCTGATGCTGACTTGCTGCTAATATAATGCATAGTAGACATTCACCCCATGCATAACTTATGTATGAGACGTATGGTGGTTGTGCAGAAGTAAGTAAAGTCATGGGAGGGTTCAAATATGAAAAGCCCTGCTGCAAAACGCCAAAATGATGGGAAGAAATTTACATGCATCTTTCCACTAGACAGTTTTACAACCGAGTCCAATCGCACCATTTGATGAGTTTAGGTTCAGGTTTCTAATGTTAACAGTGCAGTCACTAGTCAGTTAATGTCCCAAAGAAAGAAATACTACCAGTTAAAACTGAAAGCACTAGTTGGAAGACTGAAACAGCAAAAGGGGATTTCTCCTAACAATAGTACTTTGTTGCCATAGTATTCTATTTTCCTTTAGATAACATTGATCAATTTCACATCCAGCAGTTATCTGTATTTTAGCATGCAGGACTGCATGTTATAAAAAGTTTGACTTTGTTGGTATAAGCTTGGTCGGTTTTATGCTTGTATCCAAGAGTAAGAAGTTCTCCTGCAGTTTTACTTGGTATCCTGGACGATTATGGTTAGCAATGGTGCTGTCTTTGCGATCTTGAATAAAATCTTAACTATTTGGTAGTTGTGTGTAAAATTTGCTATAAAGGATAACACTATTTTAAATCTGATTTTTTAGATCAAGTGGAGTGCACATTTTGTTGATCTGAATGTAACATAATGAATTTTGCACTGATGCACTAGTCGTATTACAAATGTGATCAGGATGTCATTGGCTCATCGTTTTGTTAAACTGTTCTCTTCGTGCAGGGATCCAAAATTTCTGATAAATCACATAACCAAGAGACAACAGATCTGCACAAGTGTATTTCCAGTATCCGCCATCGCACACCTGATCATGAAAAGGCTAATGTAAGTAGAGGCTGTACTGTCTAAGTTTCTACTTGGTGTCATTGCTATCTTCCACCAGCTAATATGTTCTATCAGTATCAAAACACAAAGTTAACTTTTTTTTGGTTCTATGTAGCTTTGTGTTCTTGTTACTGGAGCACTTGGTGGAAGGTTTGATCATGAGGCTGCAAATATCAATGTTCTTTATGTGTTCTCGGACATGCGAATTGTCCTTCTGTCAGATGATTGCTTGATCCAACTTCTTCCCAAAACGCATCACCATGAGATCTATATTGAATCGTCTGTAGAAGGACCGCATTGTGGAATTTTTCCTATTGGAGCACCATCTACAAGCACTACAACCACTGGCCTCAAGTGGAACCTGAGTAAATTTCTTCTGCTCGTTTGACCAATTTTCTTGCGATTTGAGAGTTTGACTATATGCATTAAAATATTGTCCAGAAAAATTCGAATTGGGCTCATTTGTGTGGCTTGAGGAATTGTTTGGGCCTAGCGCCTAGTGGTTCTTCATGCGTTTCCTTGGTTTGAGAAATAGGATGAGTTGGTCCATCGGCTTCAATCTTTAGGGCCTGCTGAACATGTGCCGGGCTCAGTCGTATCTCATATGTAAAATGTGGTCTTTCTGGCTGGATGACCCATGCCATTCACAGGCTGCACTGTGTCTCTGACCATTAACAACAAAAGTGTAATCAGGTCGAGCCTTGCAGCAAGTGTCTGCCAGGTTCGAGATGCTGTAGCTGTGTGTACTAATTGGGAGCTACCAATATTCAAGTCTACTAGTGTGCCAACTTTGTGCTCAATATCATCCTAGGGAATGCTAAGTGTGAAATAAAGTCTCCCCAAACAGAGGTTCTATCCCTGCCGACCACGTCTTCCACCTAGGCTCTGTTCGGGAATCCTCCGCTCCTTCGCCAGGGAGCGGAGCGAGCGGAGCACCCCTTTGGCCGCTCGTCAAAATTGAACTGTATGCCCGCTCTGCTCCGCGGCGGAGTTAAGGAGTGGAGTGATTCCGAACGGCCTCCTAGTATCTCCCTAGTATACAGTTGATGGTATATGGCATGTGGCATGTGAGTTTCAAACTACTACGGAGTACCTCTGTTCACAAATATAAGATGTTCTAACCTTTTTTGTCAATCAGATGTATATAGAGACGATTTAGTGCGTTTCAGTGTACATGAACCGCTAGGATTTATTGTTGAAGTTTCGGTGCGAAGCCATGCAAGTAGAAGAAAGCAATGTGGTTTTTCATTCCATTTGAATTGCGATGGCCTTGCTACTCCTAGCATGGACTAATTTTGCGCAAACCTTTTGTGCTTCCAGGTGATGCAGAGATGAGATTTGGGAGCATGATAAGCACATCCAACATCGTGGATTCAGATAAAGTTACTGTGCAGTCCGATGCAGATCTTCTGTGGACAATTTCCCTTCGAAATCTGACCTGAAGAGCATCCGCATAACTGGAATCATCTGCCAGGTTTCCTTTTTGTAAAATCTTTGTTGATCTTGTATGCTATCAGCTCAGCTCTTGTACAGTGCAGCTGTGTTTCTGCTCAAAAGTTGTTCTGTATCTGATATATAAATAAAGGATATCTTGTGGCTCGTGGTTGAAACCTCTGTTGTCAGATAGATGGAGACCCGCCAGATTATCATAAGGATGTCCAATAGTACGTTTTTTTTGTGCGTTTACGAGTGATGATCGACCATGTCTTTGTATACCTACTTAAACTGCTGATATTGGGAAAATGCCACTTAGGTCGGCCCTGCATCTGTTAAGAAAATTGTAATTGTTGATTTCTTTTTCGTTTTCTGGTGACTAGACGACCCATCGTGCTAAATGGTAAGGTCATTGTTTGAGCTGAAATTTACTTGCGTGGGATTTCAACTTTTCGTAATGCTGACGTTCTAAAATAATTTGAATGGATTATTGGCGTAGGAATGGGCAGTGGAAAAGCCTGGAGCAGAGAGAGGATGATGGAGATGATGGAAGGGAAGGTTGGTTATTTACCCTTAGTAGCATTGAATCATATACCTCAAGTCGAGTATCATTTGGTATTTAAGATAGATTCAAAACGGAACAACATTCGTGAAAACCGTGGCAAAAAAGAAAACAGCACTCCAAAATGCTTTTGATATTAATTAAAATTTTTGGAGCATCATTTTTATTGCCACATCTTCTGCTATTCATAATGGAATTTTGCAAGCAATCAAAAAACATTTATCAATATTTGCTAAAAACTATAAAATGTTTTAATTTTTATTTTTCAAATTTTCCGAATTCTATTGTTTATCTGAGCTCGAGATTAGTTAATCAGCTTACTTTCTTAGGAAAAATTTGGCACACGGTAGTAGCCTACCTAACTGTGACTTTTGACCTCAAAGACTCCTGTGTCTGGAAGGTTCTTCCTCTGGAACGAATCAGCTCTCCATCTTGCAACGTTGTTGCAGAGGTGGTCTGCCCAGAACTGCCTCCCGTGATCGATGTGCATCTCCTCGAGAGCCATGGCGTTCTCCACGAGGAACTTGGCGAGCTGGACCTCCAAGCAGTTGAGCTCCTCTGGCGAGTCGAACTTTAGCGTTGCCTTCCGCAAGCAGCTGAGGTCGCAGCCGCTCAAGGCAGGGATCTCTGAGATGTGGCAGGTATCTTCGATGCTGTCGCCACCTTGCACGGAGACAGAAGCCATGGATGCGGTGAGTTTATTGAATCGATCCACGGTCGCGGCGAAGGACGCTCCAGCTGGATCCTTCTTCCATGCGTTGTAGTGTGTCAGCCTAAGCCAAAGCTCGGACATCACCGGGCATGAGCCGAGCAGCCTCGCCATTGCCAATGCCGCCATGTCGTGTTTCTTGTACCGGTAGCTTCCTTGTACTTCGAGGAGCTCCAGGTTTGGGAAGGTGGGCAGGATGGGGCGGCCTTCTTCCTCCTCGATGCTGCCCAGGCGCAGCTTCAGGGCCCTCGTGGTGGAAAAGCTTGTGAGCATGCGTGACAGGGGCTCGCGCCCGTGGCCATAGCTGGAGACATCAAGTTCGACCCGCGAGAGTCCTGGTGCGGCCGATGTGAGCGAGAGGTTGATGCAGGATCCCTTGTAGCAGAAGGAGCGCAGGCTCGGCATGTCGAGCTCGATGCTGCTGTCGGCCAGAGCCTTGAGCTCCTCCTTGGAGTCGTCGTTGTAGTAGTGGCCGCTGGTGTCGAGCTCCAGGGTGGTGAGCGTCGGGCACCGGAGACGGAAGGGCCGACCGAGACTGTCGGTATCCGCCTTCTCCGCCGTCTTGCGTTTGACCTTCACCAGCACGAGGTTCGTGAGCGCCGGAGCGGCGTGAAGCACGACCTGGAGGTACCCCTCGGAGACGACGCAGCCGCGCAGTTGCAGAGTGGTCAGGTGCGGGAGGGCCAGGACGGCGGACCGCGCCGGCCACGCCGACGGCGGGTCGAGCTTGCAGTGGGTGAGCTCCAGCAGCCGGAGCGTGGCGGCGCACGGCAGGGACTCGAGGCGCGGGCGGTGTTGATATCCGTAACTCTGGCACTCGAGGTGGAGCAGTTCCAGTTGGGACGCGGCGGGGTGGGCGAGGGCGAGGCCGTCGACCCAGTCGCCGTCTGGCTCTTGGGCGCCGTCGCCGTAGCTGTCGTCCCTGGGTATCCAGTACGGCTTGGCGCGGCGGTAGACATCGTAGTCTAGCCTGAAGGTGAGCTTCTTGAGGCGTGTGCCGAGGCTTAGCGGGCCGCCGCGGCGTCTGCGGAAGGCGGCGAGCGCGGTCTCCGCGGCGCTCAAGAAGGCGTCGGACATGGTCGGAGAGTGCATTGTGCACGTCCGTTCTTTCACCCGCGCTGTGGCTAGGGTGATGGCTGATGGGTGGCCGCCATCGATGCCAACCAGGAGATTAGATGTAACCTAACTAGCTAACCTGTAGGATCTCGACCTGGAAAGGAATCGGTGGTTTGGTTTTGGAAACGGGTACGCCACGCCGATGGTAATGGGAGTCGGCTTGGATTATTTGCTTTTTTTAGGCAAGCTTGGATTATTTGCTTGTTTACCGTTACTAGGCTATTCTCGTTTGGGCCCAATACAACGTACGTGGTTGTTTGGATAACGAGTATTTATAGAGATCTACTCGCGAAGACGGGTTGGATGGTATAGAGATCTACTCGCGAAGACGGGTTGGATGGTTAGAGAGATGATGGTATCCTCAGCCCATCAATGTAAGTCCGGGTGCTCACATTATTTCTGAACTTATTTCAGAATTTTCGGCGATGTGTTTTCAGTGGGAGAAGACGTTTCCGTCGATGACGAGGCGCCTACGGTGAGTTTGTAAATCTCAAGATGATATATCAGCTCAGTTTTTCGAAGGTGCTTATAGGCATAGGTGCTTATAGGGATAGGGTGTGATTGTATGCATTCCTATAGGGGGTGTTTGGTTGGCTGTGTGGCCTGCTAAGCCTGGCCCGACCGATGCAGAAGTAGCCCTCACAGCCAGGCTGAGCGGCACGTGAGAATCGAGCGTTTCCCGGAGCCAAGCCCGCGCCTGCACCCGCGCCTTGACTTAAACGAAACGGTACGCGAGATTGCTCCTGATGTTTTGCGAAATTACGTCGGAATTGCCACCGCAACCTCCCCAATCGCTCATCCTCTTTCTTTCTCTCTCTCTCTCACCCGCCAGATCGAATCGAACACACCAGACCGCCGCCGCCGCCGCCTTCCGAGCTCGCTCTTTCACCGCCGGGCAACACACCGAGGGGAGGTGGAAACGATGGCCTCGGCCGCCGGGCAGGTGAGGCCTCGAGGCACACGGGAGTGGCGCATCTTCCTGGCAGGGGATGCATCGAGGAGTGCAGCCTGCTGGAAAGGAAGGCGTCGAGGCGCATCGCCGTTGGGCACCGGAGGGCGGCGAGTTTCCGTACGGAAGCGCACCACCACAATGGGCAGTCGACGGCCTCACGGGCAGCCCCACAGTGCTTCGCATGGTCGCCTTCGCACGGCCAATACGTGCCACGGGATGGTGAGGCACGGCTGCTGCTGTTTTCTAGCCGGAGCGTGGCATGGGAGGCGCATCGCCATCGTGCTTTGGGAAGCAGCTCACCAATTTCTCGTACAACCTACCAAACATGTATCTCATGCATCTCAGGTCAACCTGTCCCATGGCTTACATGCAACCAAACACACATCTCAGTCCCTCGTTGCATTAGATCAGCCTGGCCAAACTCAGCCAGCATGGTAGATACGATGCAGCCTTATATGACCCAGGCAACCAAACACGCCCATGGTTAATGTAGATGCGTATGTAAGAGCGTTTTCGTCTGTATTTTTTAAAAATATCTAGTTTCTCTTAAATTCAATCTAGCAGCGTAAAATACTCACAGATTTCCAAAATCGATTGTCCTAAGTCGTAACACCTAAAAACCAAGTCTCCACTACTATTAAACACACAAACAAATATTTTCTTACGTATACCCCGCAATTGGGCTCACAACACTGCACGAGTAGGCTCACAAATCTCAATCTAACAGCCATCGTTAATCTAATAGCTCAATTGTGTGGACTTAGTAATTTCTAACAACTGACCTACTCGACCAACATATAGCTAGAGGGTGAAATCTATAAGATTTCGCTACTAACTCATGGTTCAGGCACATGGATAGCAAGCTTTCACGCATCCTTGTCCATAGCTAGTTCTTTGGTGATACTCCAATCCTTCAGATCTCTCTTTATGGACTCCTCTTATGTTAAATTCGGTTTACCCGACCTCTCTTGACATTCTCCGCACGCTTTAACCGTCTGCTATGCATTGGAGCTTCTGGAGGCCCGCGCTGAATATGCCCAAACTATCTCAGACGATGTTGAACAAGCTTCTCTTCAGTTGGTGCTACCCCAACTCTATCTCGTATATCATCATTCAGGACTCGATCCTTCCTCGTGTGGCCACACATCCATCTCAACATACACATGTCCACCACACCTAGTTTTTGAACATATCGCCTTTTAGTCGGCCAACACTCAGCGCCATACACCATTGCGGGTTGAACCATCGTCCTATAGAACTTGTCTTTTAGATTTTGTGGCACAGAGAATGCTAGGTACATCAATATTAATGCATTCCTTCAAAATTACATTCTATCTCCTCTACTTCAAAATTAATGCATTCATTTTGGGCATATGACATACAAAACCCTATCTCTATACAATTGAAGTACAAGTCTAATAAGCATCCATCTTTGCAGCATTCAACCACAAATCTAATAAGCATTTATCTATATAGCATTCAAGCACTGAGATCCCTATCACTCATTAAGATCTCTATAGAATTTTGCACGAATGTAATACAAAAACCTAATACAGAAAACCCCATCTCTCAAACCAACTAATCTAACCATCTGCACTACCCTACGAATCACAATCAAACCAATTCAACTAACCCTACATTCTAAATATTAGAACTAACAACGAAATGGAAGTACCTCCTGCTTTGGATCCACTGCGCTACTCGGCGCTGTCACCTCCTACTCCGACATGGCTGAGGCGGAGCCTGCCACCTCCTTCTCCAGATCCGCATCAGCGACAACGGTTGCAGCATCTCCCGCACCGTTGTGGACGCCGGCAACGTCCTGCACTGCATCTGCCGCGGTCTGCGCCCTGCATCTCCAACACATCTCCGGTCGCAGCGGCGGTAGCGCCACGAGCGTCCTCCACTAAACATAGGGGAGGCGATGGAGGTGAGGGAGACAATGTGGTGGGGGAGAGAGTGACGATGCGGTGGGGTAGAGCGAGACGACGCGGTGGGGGGAGAGGGAGACGATGCGGCAAGGGAGGTGATTTGTGGGGGAAATGGTGGGGGTGATGCGCCCGGAGGTGGTTCCCCTCCTCTTATACGATGTGAAATCTTTCGCATTTTCCATCGACACGTGCTACCCCACGACCGTGGTACGTTGCACGTAGACCTGGCCATGGGCAGCCCGGCCCGGCCGGCCCGGCCCGAAAAAGCCCGACCCGGCCCGGCCCGATGTTGCTCCCGGGCCGGGCTCGGGCATAGATATTGAGCCCGTTGGCCGGGCCCGGGCCCGGACCCGTCAAAATCACTTTTTTCTGAAGGGGCCCGGCCCGAGGCCCATCGGGCTTTTGCGTGTTCGGGCCCAAAAAACAGGCCCGACGGCCGGGCTGGGCCGGGCTCGGGCCTGGTTTTTTTGCACCGGGCTTTGGTAGGCCCGGCCCGAAGCCCGGACCGGCCCGAGGTTTGGCCAGGTCTAGTTGCACGCGAAAACGAAACACCCACATATACGAATACGAGTATACGGTCAGCGTACGAACCAACCGGGCCATACGGGCTCGTTCATGGCTCTACGCACGCGCAAAAAAGACCATCCTGCCCCTCTTTCCGAAGGTTATTGGATCATCTCACCCGTCCTTGTGTTTCTCCCCTCCGCGTTGGGGG
>LR738710.1:64490480-64512036 GCA_902687465.1 Secale cereale
GGGGGGGGCACCGGATCAGACGTGTTCTATTCCATGCTAAACAGCCAATGCAGAAAATAAAACATTTTTTTGCATTCTGTTTCTGCACACACTCCATCAATACTGAAAAACTGAATGATTGTTAGACCTCTGCATTAACTGGAATCCGGAAATTCCTGCTTACAGAAACTAAACAAGAGTACGTAGCACATAGAAATCTTAGAGAGGAAGCAGTATGGACTATGGAACTCAAGTTGTTCGCTACTGATTTAATAATGCTCATCAGCTTCTTGTTCATTTGCATCTCTCGCATCTCACGTGATTCTAATTTAAAAAAAACCATCAAAGGTGTCCATATGCATGGCGCTTGTTTCATTACGAAAATTGGAGTTTATAATATAACAAATGGTAACCCAGCTAGCTAACAGACCTTAAATAAAGTCGAATGAGGCTTTACATATGCAATAGGATAAGAGAAATAGTAAAAGTTTTTGTTTTCGAAAAGATCGATTAGATAGAGAAGAGCGGAGTACTACTGGCACATTCAAATTTCTTTTGGAGACATGAGCGAATGTCTATGATTCGGACCAACTGATCGATCGAACTCCTCGGCATTCTATAGAGACCATGCCAATTGAAAACTTTGATCTGGACCTCTCAAGCGTTGATGGAATAAAAGGCCAATATACCGCCGAAAGCCACCTGCTGTGTCCATCGGATTTCGTCTCGCGAATGAATCAGCTATCCATCTTGCAACCTTGATGTTAAGGTGGTCTGACGGGAACTGGTCCCCATTGTTTCGTGCATCTCCTTGAGCACCATGGCATTCTCCACAAGGAACTTGGCAAGCAGTTAACCACCATGGCCGTGTTTCCTTTTTGTAATATCTTTGTTGATCTTGTATGCTATCAGCTCAGCTCTTGTACAATGCAGCTGTGTTTTTGCTCATAAGTTGTTCTGTATCTGATAAATAAAGGATATCTTGTGGCTCGTGGTTGAAACCGCTGTTGTTGGATAAATGGAGACCCGCCAGATTATCAGAAGGATGTTCAATAGTATGTTTTTTGTGCGTCTACGAGTGGCAATCAACCATGTCTTTGTATACCTACTACTTAAACTGTTGAAATTGTGAAAATGCCACTTAGGTCGGCCCTGCATCTGTAGGAAAAAAAATGTAATTGTTGATTTCTTTTTCGTTTTCTGGTGACTAGATGACCCGTCGTGCTAACTTCATGGTTTGAGCTGAAATTTATTTGTGCGGGATTTTATCTTTTCGTAATGCTGCTGTTCTAAGGTAATCTGAATTGATTATTGGCTTAGGAATGGGCGGTGGAAAAGCGTGAAGCACGGAGAGGATGAAGGAGGCGACAGAAGGGAAGATTGGTTAGACTGGCCATACTAGCTAGTTACAGTAACATCACATATTCAAGACAATATGATTATAACCTAATAAATAAAGTTTTTCATGACACTACATATATGTTACTAGCCACTGTGGATGTAGTAACATAGCCTAGAGTACCGTGTATGTACTGCTCTTTATGTGTGTTTTATGTGTGTTTGAGAAAAACCGGGCGTTTTATGTGTGTTGTACTGCTCTTTCCTAAGCATCTACGATACGGAGATATCTACCATGCACGTGATATCTCGTGCATGCAGCAGCCATACGGAGATTTGGTTACATGCATATGCGTCCCCGCTCCTTCCATGAGAAGCTCTGCCGAGCCGCGCCGGTAACATACTCGGCAAACATAAAGGAACTTCACTTATGCACAGTATGGCGAGAGCCCTGTAGAAGAGACCCGGCAAATAGGAGCCATGTGGCACGGCCGTTTGCAGCTGCTGGCCCCGTGACGGTGGGCAACTTTTGCCGAGGTCCGCGACGAAAGGTACTCTCGACATTGGAAATGAAATCATATGTTCAATTCCGTGGCAGCTAAACAAGTTGGGGTCGGAATTCTGAAATCAAATCCGTGAATTCCGACCCAAATGAGAGGAGCCAAACGAGCTGTTACTAGCATTGAATCATAATACCTCAAGTTGAGTATCATTTCGTATTTAAGAGAGTTTCATAATGGAACGAACATTCGTGAAAACCGTGGCAAAAGAAAAACAGCACTCCAAAATGCTTTTGAAACTAATTTTTTTGTGGCCATATTTTTTTAGAGCAATCAAAACATTTGACAATATTTGCTAAAAAATCAGATTTTTTTCAAAATTTCTGAATTTTACTGTTTATCTGAGCTCATATGAGCTCCAACTTAGTTAATCCGCGTAGTTTCTTAGGTACAATCCGGCGCATGGTAGCCTACCTAACTGTGACTTTTGACCTGAAAAACTCCTGTGTCCGGCAGGTTCTTACTCCGGAACGAATCCGCTCTCCATCTTGCAACATTGTTGAAGAGGTGGTCTGTCCAGAACTGCCTCCCGTCGTCAACATGCATCTACTCGAGAGCCATGGCGTTCTCCACGAGGAACTTGGCGAGCTAGACCTCCAAGCAGTTGAGCTCCTCTCGTGAGTTGAACTTGAGCGTCACCTTCCGCAAGCAGCTGAGCGCGCGACGTCTCAAGGCGGGGATCCGTCCCTTCTCCCATCTAGTCCACTAGTTTCCGCCCCCCAACTGGTCGTTTGCTCGGGTCAGTGTTTGTTCCGCGGCGGGCTGCTGTTTAAGGTGGATTTATGACCTGTAGGATTTGCTTCCGTGGGAGGAACAATTTGGGGGAGCAGCTACTTGTCATACACTGCTGTATAGCGTTCTAGGTCAATGAGCTTGTGACCTGTGAACTGTATTTAGGAGCTCCCCTGTTTTGAGTTGTAGAGTGTTCGGAATTTATACTGGTTGCATTTAAGTTGTTGTCATACACTGCTGTATAACGTTCTAGGTCAATGAGCTTCTGCTTTGTTACAATTATAGTGTGGAACACACCAACTAGTGGACTAGATGGAGAATTGGAGGTGTTGATCTGTCTGTGACGTACTGTAGTAGATGATGGCAAGCGATTCCGGCCGGTCGTCTCTGCAGGGGGGAGGGGAATTGATGCTGACGACTTAGATGATAGGAATTTTTGGCAGCTGTGAGCCTGTGACCTGTGAACGGCTGATGCATTAGGCAACGGCTATTTTTGTTGGTGGTAGCAAAAAACAGAAACTGCTCCAGCAAAAAAATATTATGGTTCCAGCAAAAATGCGCCGTCTTCGACGGTTGCAACCATAATAACCTTGCCGGATCCAGCAAATTTTTTGCAGGTTGTAGCAAAACAAAAAGCCTGTGCTAGCAAAAATACTTGACAGATGCAGCTTGGATGCAGCTTTTTCTAACACCATGTCGTACCAAAACAAAAGCCTGTGCTACCACAATCGGTTCCAGCACCGGTCATGTTTGGATGCAGCTTTTTCTCTTTGTTGTTTCCAGCAAAAATACTTGACGCCACTTGTCGGGTCGTTTTCTGTCCCAGCTCTTCTTGACACTACTTTTTGTGTGCTTGTATTGTTTCATAGCATCCATATGTGTGCACATATGTTCTTTTTTTGTCACCTATTGATGATGCAGTTTGTAGGCTTTTATTGACTTGTTTTTTTCCTTTTTGTAGATGTTGCAGGACCCTCTAGTGAGAATGAGGGGATCAAGAAGGTTAAGAAGAAGATAAAGAAGAAAGGCAATCTATGTGGATTCAAGTCAAAGTTTAACTCAAAAAGGCTAGCTGAAATTGGGAAGCAAGTATCACCGGAGAAAAGGAGAATCATTAGGTAGGGACCGTTTGGAGACTTGTTGGACATCCGATCTTTCAAGGCGCCCCACGAGCTCATTGAGTTTGTTGTGATGAACACGAATCACATACTCTCTGAGTTCAAATACAAGAACAAATCCATCAACTTCAGCAAGCTCATGGTGAAAAGGATTTTCAATGTGCCATCTGGTGATAGACCCGTGAAGCTTCTTAAGAAGAGTGATGAACATGATCTTCGCACCATCTACAAGGATGAGAGCAGGGCTCCAATCGCCCATGTTGTCAAGTTGCTCACTAGCTGCAGCAATGAGGATGTTGTTATGATAAATAGGACTTGGGCACTCCTTGCGTTGGCAACTGTTTTGCGCCCAGGCACTGACACTGTGGTGAATCTTGAGTATCTAGCTTCCTTGGAAGATATGTCTGCGGTGCAAGAATTCGCTTGGGATGAGCACTTGTTGGCACGAGCGATGGAGAAGGTCGCAGTCTTTCAAGAGAAGAAGAGGATGCGAGCAAATACAGAAAAAGAGTTTCAGATCGCTTCATGCCTTCCCATGTTAGCGGTATGCAACATAGCATTATGAAATACCTCCATCTACTTTCTTTGCTGCATGAAACCTTTTTGCACATTATCTATAGCTTGCATATATGTTTTTGTTGGCTAATGTCTTTTTTCATTTCTAAGTAGATCATATACATGGATCATGTTGATATCCCGGCCGGCCTCCCAAGTGAGCATGTCATTGATTATTCCGTGCCGATGATACGTTTTGTTTGTCAAAAGGATTTTGATTGGTTGGATAAAATTGACAAGAACAAGCTCACTCTTGGGCAACCTTTCTACGGGAAACACACCCAAGTAATTTTGCTACATCCCACCCCATATATTTCTTTTGCTAATGGAGTATTAACACCCCTATGTTTCTTTTGCGAACTAAATTTGCATGTAGCAATCTTTGCTTTTACATTTAGGTTATGGCAACCTTCTTATTTCCACCACTCATGTTTTGTTTTCTTAGATCCGGAGTTTGTGCAACACCCCCTACGGAGCACAACTCATGGGACAGGAAGTTGGTGCTGAAGCACCTAGTGGCCAAGGAAGCCAAATTCATGGTGCTGAATTTCAAGCAAAGGACTCTCAGTCAAACGAGGCTCAACAAAATGTTGATGCTGAACCACACCTATCATCATCGCTGAATGATTGGCTGTATCAATCATTCCCTAGCATGCAAGATCTAAGTGTATATACTTCTGCCTTTGCATTATTTTTGTTATACCCAGTTGCAAGTGTTGTTTTTTTGCTGCATCCTTCATTCTGATGTGCTACAACCATGTATTGTTGTTGCTTCATGTGTGGTTTAAGTTCATCCATATGTTTAGTTTGCTACATCCATATGTTTAGTTTGCTACATCCATATGTTTATTTTGCTACATGCATATGTTTATTTTGCTACATCCATATGTTTTAGCTTGCTACATGCATATGTTTATTTTGCTACATCCATATGTTTAGTTTGATACATGCATATGTTTATTTTGCTACATCCATATGTTTAGTTTGCTACATCCATATGTTTAGCTTGCTACATGCATATGTTAATTTTGCTACAACTACATTCTATTTTCTGCTTCATCCATATCATAATTTTGCTACATCCATATCAGTAATTTGCTACCTTGATGTATAGATCATCTGTTTTTTTTTTGCTTCATGCATGACATTAAAATGCTACAATGACATTGCTTTAATTTGATTCATAGTGACACAGCAACATACCTACTTTGTTTCTCACTTCATCATTTGTGCCTTTTTTTACATCCAGACTTTTTCAAAATCTTGATGTAGTAGATGACTAAAATGTTCAAATCTTCATCCTCTTGTAGGTACCAACCCAGTTTCAAATGCTGTACGACAAGCACAAGGGTATTTTTGCATCGGAGGTTGATGCAGCAGTAGGCAAGCTTGGACAGTGTTTAAAGGGATTGCAGTGCAACCGGATGGCCGCTCTCCTTCGTGATGTTGGAGACGCCATCACAGCTACCAATGAGCCCAACTTTTCATTTGAAGCACCATCATCTAAAGCTGCAAATGATGACAGTGGAGCTGAAGCTCAAGATGATGGTGCCGCTAAAGCTGCAAATGATGGCAGTACTGCTGAAGCTCAAGATGATGGTGCCGCTAAAACTGCAAATGATGGCAGTACTGCTGAAGCTCAAGATGATGGTGCTGCTAAAGCTGCAAATGATGGCAGTGCTGCTGAAGCTCAAGATGATGGTGCTGCTAAAGCTGCAAATGATGGCAGTGCTGCTAAAGCTGCAAATGATGGCAGTGCTGCTGAAGCTCAAGATGATGGTGCTGCTAAAGCTGCAAATGATGGCAGTGCTGCTGAAGCTGAAGATGATGGTGCTGCTAAAGCTGCAAATGATGGCAGTGCTGCTCAAGCTCAAGATGATGGTACAACACCCAGCATGAACAAGGATGAAGTCACTGGATTGAACCTACAAGTTGAAACAGAGGTTGCTAAAACTCGTGAGCAACAAAGAGTAAGGTTCAAAATGGATGGCAACGTCTCACCTCATAGCCCCCCACTCTTCTATGATGCACCTAGGAGTGCGACAGCTGGCATTTGGGATGTCGAGCCATCATGTGAGTTGTTCCCAAAAGGCTCCGAAGACTATGAGTTGATGCATTGCACGGACGAGCCTACAATCAAAATGAGGACAGTCAGTCCCATCTTTGCAAACATCCCCGTGTTTCCTGTTTCAGACGACGATGACAGCCCAAGTATGCTTCCTTCCTCTTGCAACATTTATTTTTGTTATTCTTCATGTCATTTTTTCACATTTGTGTGATTGCAGCAAATTCTTTTTTGTACAATCTCTTGCAAACTCATCCATTTCTTGTTTTGCTACAGCTCCCACGATGGCAGCTACAGAAGAGCAAATTGTTGATGTAAGTAGTGGCCCTAGCACACATGACAAGAACACTAGGAAGAAGAGGATGGCTAAAGTCCCGACCATCAAAAATGCCAAGGCAAAGAAGCAAAAGGTTGATGAAGTTGCAGCTATGTATGAGAAGTATGTTAAGCATGGGAAACCATTGAAGAAATCACTACCCAATGAGCAAGTGTGAGTTACCTAAGCCCTACATGTTTTTGATTTTTTTTATTTTCTGCTCGAAACAAATGATTCATTTGATTGCAACTATGGTAACAGGACACCGTTCATCAAGATAGGTGGTTTTTACGTTGGTTACAAGAAATTCCTTGCATGCTTGAAGCCTCGCGGGAATATGAATGATGAGGTTATGTCATTATGTATTGAGATGAACAACCTCGCATCTCGTGCAACAAGCAATAGTGTTTTGAAGAAATACATGTTCTCAGTCCACGCGGGGGTAATGTTTTGTAAAAACAAGGAATGCTTCATTCCTTTTTTCTTCACATTTTTGCTGCAACACACACTAACCATTGTGTTGTTTCTTTCAAGTAGATCCTACTAAAACAAGACCCATCAACCTTCCGAGCACCAGATCTCATGCCCGAGCTTGAAAGGGTTGTCACAAAGTTCAAGGTTCAAAAATTTGACCTCGTAAGTTTCCCGAGAGCCTTCTTTTGTTTCACACCACAAAACACTTTCAAATATGCATCCAATGATGCGACACTGCTGTAACATTTAAAAAAAAAGCTTCAACCATGCTTTCAATAAGCTTCAACCATGCTTTCAAGATGCTTCAACCATGTTTTAGAAAAGCTTCAACCATGTTTTCAAGATGCTTCAACCATGTTTTAAAAAAGCTTCAATTATGCTTTCAGTAAGCTTCATCCATGCTTTCAAGATGCTTTAACCATGTTTTAAAAAAGCTTCAACCATGCTTTCAGTAAGCTTCATCCATGCTTTCAAGATGCTTCAACCATGTTTTAAAAAAGCTTCAACCATGCTTTCAGTAAGCTTCATCCATGCTTTCAAGATGCTTCAACCATGTTTTAAAAAAGCTTCAATTATGCTTTCAGTAAGCTTCATCCATGCTTTCAAGATGCTTCAACCATGTTTTAAAAAAGCTTCAACCATGCTTTCAGTAAGCTTCATCCATGCTTTCAAGATGCTTCAACCATGTTTTAAAAAAGCTTCAACCATGCTTTCAGTAAGCTTCATACATGCTTTCAAGATGCTTCAACCATGCTTCCAATCATAGTCTAAAACAACTAACTTAAAAAGTGCTTCCACCTTTCTGACTTTCTTTTGTTTTTCCAGCTCTTTTTCACAATTGTTCATGATCGCCATTGGATACTTGTTTGCGCAAACTTGCTTCACAAATAGTGGAACGTTTTTGACTCAATCAATGGAAAAGGAAAACAATCTCCTTTGAAGAAGCAGGCCAATAACCCGCTAGGCTCGTGCTCTCTATTAAATTTCTGTTTTCCTTTTTGATTCATCTACATAAATGCCATGTTGTCATCTTTACACACCTCATTTTATTTTTCAAACTTATGTGTGTGTTTTCTGTGGTAGATCACAAACTTTTCAAATCTCGCACAAGAGTGCAGCGAATTCAATGTCAATGTTGGATCTTTCACCCGTGTTGACCTAGAGGATTACCCAAAGCAAAACAACCTGTGAGTTTTCTTTTTTCTTTTTGCTTCAACCATGTGTTGCATTTCAACAATTTGTTGTTTCCACTATGCATGGAACTATGATGGAGAACTTATTTCTTATCCCACAGGTGTGATTGTGGTTTTTTTTATCTCAAATATGTGGACAACTATGATGGAAAAGCCATGAGGGACTTCAAGCAGGTACACATTTTTATTTTTTTTGCCTTGTCATTTTTGTTACAATCTATTTTCTTTGTTTTGAATATTCATGCAGCAACATACTTGCTTACTTTTGCATTCATATTACAGGAGGACATGGCGCGATACCGCATGCATGTGGCACACAACCTCTTCACTCACCCAATGAACAATGCCCCAAAGGAGCGGGCATTCCAGCAAGAGTTGGCGGCTTGATTTTCTGGAAGGTTCAAGATGAAGAAGCTCGTTTCTTTGTTAGGTTTAGATCATGAACGAGGTGGTAGCGTTCCAATAGGATTAAAGTAGTGCGTGTTCATATGTAAACTGATGATACCTCCGATAAAAACAGATGTGTTCTTTTTTGGCATGTAAAATGATGACAACTTGATCTTTAGGTGAAGCACTTCTTTTGTGTTTAATGGCATGTGTTCTTCTGTTTGCCAACATGATCATGCTGGTTCTATCGGATGTTTTTTTATTTCGCTTGTTCTGAAATATGAAAATATTTCAAACTTCACCCATCACAAATAAATTGCTGGAAGCTCACAGAAATTAGCTACATCCCTACAATTTTTTTGATGGAAGCATAATGTAAAAAAGCTTCAAAAGTTATACTGAAAAAATATTACTACCAAACATTTTCTATATTGCTACATTCTAATTGCAATTGAATTGCTACAAGCTTCAAAAGCCAATTTTTGTTGCATAGCAAAAATCAACACTTTAAATCATTGAAGGCTTTTTCGTTTCCCAACTTGTTATTTTTGCTTCTAAAAGCCAATTTTTGTTGCATAACAAAAATCAACACTTTAAATCATTGAAGGCTTTTTCGTTTCCCAACTTGTTATTTTTGCTTCTACCATGTTTCCTAAAAGCTTCAACCATATTTAAAAAAAGCTTCAACCATGTTTCCTAAATGCTTCAACCATGTTTCCTAAATGCGTCAACCATGTGTTCTAATAGCTTCAACCATTATTAAAAAAAGCTTCAACCATGTTTGCACAAAGCTTCAACCATGATTCCTAAAAGCTTCAACCATTTAAAAAAAACTTTAAACTTTGTTTCCTAAAAGCTTCACACATGTGTTAATAGCTTCAACCATTTGTTCTAAAAGTTTCAACCATGTTTCCTAAACGCATCACCATGTTTTCACAATACTTCAAACATTTAAAAAAAAAGCTTCAACCATGTTTCCTAAAAGCTCCAACCATTTGTTCTAAAAGCTTCAACCATGTTTTCACAGAGTTTCTAAATCAACTCTCATAAAACAGCAACATTCTGCATTTTCACACCACACATGTAGTAATATGTTGCAATCCCACAAAACAAACATTCACAAGTAGTCAACACAACTTTTTATCGCAAATCATGGGGTGTTACAATGCAAGTCATCATTTTTGCCTCACGAAACATCCTAAAGGGTAAGGATTGTTTCAACACCCGGAGCTTTCGCGCTCGCAGTCGAAGCAAGAATAGCAGCAAGGAGTTGGAACTCCTTCATGTTGTGACCCTCATCTTCACAATATTTTCATGAAGTCTTCTTTTCCCTTGGCTTTGGAGCTTTCTTCGTTTTTGCTGCATCCTTCTTTGCTTTCTTCTTCATTTCATCTTCCCGAATCTCAATTAGTGGCTTCCTTCGCTTCTCGTTTTCCTTTGGCCTCCCCTTCTTTGCTGACTTTGGTGGGTTCTGCAGTCCTACGGGGGGTGGATCTCGCTGCCCTGTACTTGGACACCCTGAGACTTGTTCCTTTGCTGCAAGACCTCGGGCTTCTTCGTCTCCTGCAACACCATCCGTTGCTGCAGCTTTCATTGCAGCAACCCCAACATTGCCCTGATCAATTAGCCCAGAGACAAAGCTATAAGCTTCATCATTGAAGCATGCATCAGAAGCGAGTTTCCCAAACTTCCGGCAGAGAGAGTTAAACTTCAGGGTGTTTGTTGTGGGGACGCCGAAGTGCATAGCTCTATGCCCTTCGCCCGGTTCAGGCGCAAGGTCAGTTGCAATGTTAGACCATCTCGGAAGCATGTAAGTCACAGGTATTGTTTGCACATTCATGTGCACCATGACACGGATGATGTGTGGGCAGATCAGCCCGCACATCTCAAACATGTTGCAGCTACACATGTATGTCTGATCTTCAGGGGTAACACGCACCGTGTACACTTTAGGGTTGACGCCATCATTTGCAACAAGCTGAAACCAGACGACACCCCCTTGCACCTGATATTGAAGCCCAAAGCCTATTGACTTAGCCAATAGTTTTTGAAACTTGGAAAATACTTCTCTTGTATAGAAATCTGCAGCCTGCTTTTCAATGTTGTAACTGCAAACAAAAAAAGCTTCAAACATCAACAAGAATTGCTACATATGTTTTCAAGAAATGTTTCAACCAAACTATACTGAAAACAGCAACAAAAAAATGATACCAAGCATTTCTACAACCATCAACAAGAATTGCTACATATGTTCCCAAGAATTGCTACATATGTTTCCAAGAAATGTTTTCAACCAAACTACAGAAATGCTACATGAATTTGGACTTACTTGCCCCATAATGGTGGCCTCGTTGTTTCATTGATGAACCCAGCATTGTCCTCACGATCAAGCATTAGCTCTTGGCAAAGCTCAAACTGTTGCACAAACATCCAAACCGAGTCTCCATGATGATTTAAAGTCTTGAAGTAGGAATTTAGGCCCTCAGGCCGCCCGATTGTGCCTGTGAATGGGAAGAACTTTTTCCTAAAGTACACAGGAGCCCACATCTTCCTAGTGTTCCACATGTTTTTAGGTGTTTCTTATCAGCCACACCAAATACCTCGACCATATGCTTCCACCTTTCTTCAAACTCCTCAATGGTATCCGAACCATTGATGCAACCATAGAATTCTTCAGCAAAAGGCTCATCCTTGCCCAGCATCTTCCCTAGTTTTGTCCATGCAACCCGGAAGACGTGCCACTTGCAACATCTGTGTGTTGTCTCCGGGAACACCATTGAGATGGATGTAGCCATTGCCTGGTCTTGATCAGTCATAATGTTCAATGTATGCTCGTTATTCATTGCCAACATCCATTGCTCAAAGACCCACTTGAATGTTTCAATTGTTTCATCAGGCAACAAAGCACAACCCAAGCAAACGGTGTGTGTCTGGTTGTTAATGCCAACAATCGGAGCAAAGGGTAGGTTGTAGCGATTTGTGCAAAATGTGGTGTCGAAAAACACACAATCTTTGTACTTTGGATACAAGGCCCTTGTTCTACCGTCAACCCAGAAAAGCGCCCTAATAGCTCCATCTTTTTCAAGCTTCGAAAAAAAGAAGTTGGGATTCTCCACTTGTCTTCTCTTAAAGTACTCAATTGTGAGCTCCAAATCACGCTCTGACAGGCCTCTTCGTAGCTTTGCTCTAGCATTTGTCACATCAGTCTTCACATATGGCAAACTCCTTGGATTGCAACATCGTGCATCTCCAAGCAAGCCCATCGGGGTCGTCAACACCATAGTCGATCGGGGCAGCAGTAGCGTCGGTCTCGTAGTCTACCGGAGAGAAGAGGGGGAAGAAACAGTGAATACAATGCAAACAGATGCATGACGATGCATGACATGACATGTAACGGTGCTAGGCGTGCCCTAACGCAGTATCGGGTGATACCGACGAAGGGGGGAAACATCCGGGAAAGTATTCCCGGTGTTTCGTGTTTTCGGGCGGATGAAATGGAGGGGGAAAGTTGCGGGTTCGGTATGCTAGGGATGTGTGGTTGATGAACGGTCTGCGTATTCGGATGCCTCTCGAAATTCTGAGCAACTTTCATATATAAAGTATTTTCATCCGAGTTATGATTTATTTTATATGATTTTCTCAAAGTCTAAATGATTTTCTGAGTTAAATCAGTTCGAAAATAAATACCTAATTATTTCTGCCACATGGGGCTATGCTATCTAATGTGTATTACAGGTGGGACCATGGGTTGGGTTGACCGAGTCAATTTGACTGGTCAACGGAATGTGTGGCCCACATGTCATTGCCACATGCGTTAATAAAACTTTTAACTAATTTAATCAAGAGAGGTCCTACATGCCATGGACTACTAGTTATACATAATCACGAATTAGCCAAACTAAACTAAACTAAGTGGCCGGCCTTATCCATAGGGCTAGCCGGCCATGCACAAAGGCACAGGCCATGGCCTTGCACGGCTTAAACGCTAGCTACAGCAGGCTATGGCAGCAGCGTTTAAGCAACATCAGCTATGGCAGCAGCTAGCGGCGGCAGCACCTAGCGCCAGCAGCAGTAGTAAGCCGCGGCGGCGCACAACAGCAGCAAGGAGCAGTAGCAACGCAGCAAGCAACACAGTAGGCAGAACGGCGCGCCCAGCCGCGCAGAGCAACATCGGGCAGCAGCGGCAGCGGCCGAGTACGGGCAAGGCGGTTGCGGGCGCGCCGCAGCACGCGGAGACGAGGCCAGGGCGGGGCGCAGCCACGGGGAGCAGCAGCGCGGGCACGCACGGGAGTTCGAGCTCCGGCCATGGCGGCCACAAACTTGGGGATGACGACTACGGCGACGAAATCGAGAGGGGGAGAGGGGGTTTTGGAAGCGGAGCTCACGAAGGTTCCAACGAAAGCGATGAGGAGGCCGGAGGTGGACCGGAGACGAGGCAATCGACGACGACGGTCGGCGATGTACGAGGTGAATAGGAGCTCGATGGCGAGCGTGCGGGACGGCTCCACTCGATTTGATGCTCTGGATGGACGAAGTAGACGGTGGCGGCCCTCCTGGACTACTCAGTGTGGCCAACGGTGGCCGGTGGTCACGGGATCGACGGCGAGGCGGCCATGGAGCCGTTCGGCGAGGCGAACAGAGAGGGCACGATGCGAGGAAGGGGGAATATGGGGGAATTTGGGGGCTAGGGTTTCCGCGAGGGAGAGAGGGGTTGGGGTGGCTCACGGGCGTTGCTGAGAAGTGGGGCGGCGAGGCTCGATGGCGACCGGCGTGGAGGAGGACAAGGAGGCGTCCGGCGATGGCGAGGCAGCTCCAGGCGGCGGCGTTCGTCGCGAGGGGATCGGGAGCGATCCCGATCCAGTCGAGGGGGGGAGTGTCGGTGGGGTGTGGGGGGATATTTTCCCCCACTGTGGGGTGGGGGGTTATAGGGGGTCGGTTGGGCCGGCCTGGCTGGGCCGTTTGGCCCAGTTGGGCCGGGGGGTTCGGTCTTTCTTTTATTTTTGTTTTAATTTGTTTTCCTTTCCTTTTATTTCTTTCTCTTTTTCTGTTTTATTTTATTTAAAATACTTAGGCACTTTTAGCAACTGTAATAACTACACCATAATTGATCTTGCAATTTTTAGCACCGCCCGAACATTTTTATTTAACATTTCAAAAATTATATTGTTTATTTCTTTTTCGGGTTCTTATTTCGAACGGGGTTTTCGATTAGCGTGATGTTATCAACAGTAATGCGATGACGTGGCATCATTAGCAGGGAATTACTGTAGCGTGATTACCCGGGCGTTACAAATCTCCTCCACTACAAGAAATCTCGTCCCGAGATTTAGGAGGTAGAAGGAAACAGTGTGGGGTATTTTTCACGAAGGCGATCCTCGCGTTCCCAAGTGGCTTCATCTTTAGAGTGATGCGACCACTGGATTTTGAGGAACTTGATCACCTTCTGACGTGTGCGACGTTCAGCTTGGTCGAGAATGTGGACCGGATGCTCTTTATAGGAGAGGTCTTGTTGCAACTCGAGCACTTCGTGGTCCACTGCGCGGACTGGGTCCTTGAAGCAGCGGCGGAGTTGAGACACGTGGAACACATCGTGAACCTGAGAAAGGTTCGGTGGCAGCTCCAGTTGATATGCCACCTTTCCACGCCTTTCAAGAATAGTGAATGGACCAATATAGCGAGGAGCTAATTTGCCCTTGATCCCGAAGCGGTGAGCACCCTTCATTGGTGTAACTCGAAGATAAGCCTTTTCGCCAGGTTGATAGACCATGTCTTGATGATGACGGTCATACTGACTTTTTTGACGTGACTGAGCAGTCTTCAGATTCTCGCGAATGACGCGGACTTGCTCTTCAGCGTGTTGAATAATATCCGGACCGAAGAGTGAACGTTCCCCAGTTTCTGACCAGTTCAGAGGGGTTCGGCACTTTCGTCCATATAACACCTCGAAGGGAGCCATCTTCAGACTAGCTTGATAGCTATTATTATAAGAGAACTCAGCATACGGGAGAGATTCCTCCCATTTCTTGCCGAAGGAAATAACACAAGCTCGAAGCATGTCTTCGAGAACTTGGTTGACGCGTTCGACTTGCCCTTGCGACTGAGGATGAAAAGCAGTACTGAATGACAGATGTGTTCCCATAGCTTCTTGGAAACTTGCCCAGAATCTTGAAGTGAATAAATTGCCACGGTCTGAACTGATAACCAGTGGAATACCGTGAAGTGAAAAAGTGAAACAATTCTGGACATGTAGAGAGTTGCCAGCTGACTAGCAGTAATTGTTTCTTTGACTGCCAGAAAATGTGCAACTTTAGAAAGTCGGTAAATGACGACAAGAATTGCATCATTACCTCTCTGCGATTTGGGAAATCCAGTGACGAAGTCCATTTCAACATGGTCCCATTTCCATTCGGGAATAGAGATAGGTTGCAAAGTTCCAGCAGGCCTTTGATGTTCTGCTTTGATACGACGGTAAACGTCACACTCAGCAACATAACGAGCAATATATTGCTTCATATTAGACCACCAGAATCTCTGATGAATGTCTTGGTACATCTTGGTACTACCAGGATGAATAGACAAAGGCGTATCATGAGCTTCTTTCATATCCCTTGGAGTCATATCCAGGTTTTTCTTCGAACATGGTACCACTAAGCGGCCTTTGTAGTATAAGGCGCCATCATCGGCAATAGTGAAAAATGAGGGCTTTCCTCTTTTGAGATAGTGTTTAATCTTCTCGACTTCAGAGTCATAACATTGAATAGTCTTGATACCGTCCACAAGATCTGGTTCGACAACCAGGGTATTTAGAGAACCCAGAGGAACCACATGAAGATTCATCTGGCGGGACTCTAGGGGAGGGGGAGGGAGTGCCCCAGGAGGAACAATATGGAGGTTCAGCTTTCTGAATTCTTCAACAAGCGAGGGCTGAACCTTGTGAACCTGGAGGTGGTTGCAATATGACTTGCGGCTTAAGGCATCAGCCATCACATTAGCCTTGCCCGGGGTATAGGAAATACCCAAGTCAAAGTATGCTACGGTCTCCATCCATCTCTGCTGACGGAGGTTCAGGTCTGGTTGAGTAAACAGGTACTTCAGACTTTGGTGGTCGGTGAATATCTCGCAACGATTACCGAGAAGGTAATGTCGCCACTGTTTTAGAGCATATATGACAGCAGCAAGCTCAAGGTCGTGAACTGGGTAGTCTCTTCATGAGGACGTAATTGATGAGAGGCATAAGCAATTACTCTGCGCTCTTGCATTAGGACACAGCCTAATCCTTGACGAGAAGCGTCGCAGTAAATGACGAAGTCCTTCTTAGTATCAGGTGGAGCAAGCACTGGAGCAGAAGTCAGCTTGTCCTTAAGCGCCCGGAAACTTTCCTGGCATTTGTCTGTCCACTCGAACTTGACGCGCTTGTGAAGTAAACCGGTTAGAGGCTTGGCGATCTTGGAGAAGTTCTCGACGAATCGACGGCAATAGCTGGCGAGACCGAGAAAACTTCTGACTTGCTTGACATTCTTCGGAGGAGTCCAATCGAGAATGGCCTGAACTCGTTCAGGGTTGACGACAATACCATCCTTGGAGATGACATGACCGAGGTAGGTTACTTCAGGAAGCCAAAACTCGCACTTGGAAAACTTAGCATAAAGTTGATGCTCTCGAAGCTTTTCCAGTACAAGGCGAAGATGTTCAGCATGTTCTTCCTTATTCTTGGAAAATACAAGGATATCATCCAGATATACCATGACGAATTTGTCGAGGTATTCCATGAATATGTAATTCATCAGGCGAGAGAATGTAGCTGGGGCATTGGTCAAGCCGAATGACATGACGGTGTACTCGAACGAACCGTATCGAGTTACAAAGGCGGTCTTAGGAATATCCTCTTCACGAACACGGATCTGGTGGTAACCCAACCTCAAGTCGAGTTTAGAGAACACTGATGAACCAGCCAGTTGATCATACAAATCATTGATCCGAGGAAGCGGATACTTGTTCTGAATAGTTGCTTGGTTGATAGGACGGTAATCTTGGACCAATCGGTTTGTCCCATCCTTCTTCCTGACAAAGAGGAAAGGTGCTCCCCAAGGAGAGAAACTCGGGCGAATGAAACCACTAGCAAGAGATTTGTCGATTTCCTCCTTAAGCTCAATGAGTTCATGAGGTGGCATCTTGTAGGGTCGTTTGGCTATAGGAGTGGTCCCTGGTTTCAAGTCGATGATAAACTCGACATCTCTAGTAGGGGGAATCCCTGGAAGTTCCTCAGGAAAGACGTCCTGGAACTCGCATACGATAGGAATGTTTTCGATGCCCTCGAGTGGTGAAGCGTTCAATGCATTCAATGCATAAAGACGTGCTTCAACATTTTGAACCAGACAAGCTTGATAGCTTACTATCTCATTGGAAGGGCGTAACAGATGGACTGTCTTGGTGGCGCAAACTATAGAAGCAGTATGGGCTTTTAGCCAATCCATTCCCAGAATGAGGTCGATGTTGGACGACTTCAGGATAATGGGAGAGGCATAGAACTCCAACCCTTCGATTTCAACGGGAACGTCGTGACAACCCATAGAGGTTTGACATTGGCCGGCAGGGGTTTTTACCACTACCGAAGTGTTCATTTCTTCACATCTAATGTCGTGCTTATATGCAAAATCTTCTGACATGAATGAATGCGATGCTCCCGAATCAAATAAAACAGATGCAGGTACTGAATTAACAAGGAGAGTACCCATAACGGTAGCAGGTTGGTCTTGAGCTTCATTGAGATCAACATGGTTGGCCTGAGCACGACCATAAGGCTTGGCATTGTTGTTGCGGGGCTGATTGTTCCCACGACCAGCTGTAGGCAGTGCAAGCTGGTTTTGATTCTGGAAGCAGTTCCTGGCAAGGTGTCCTGGCTGACCACACTTGTAGCACAGACCATCATTGGGGGCAGAAGCAGGAGCTGGGAGTGGTGCAGCTGGAAGCCTGGGCTGCCTAGGTGGTGGAGGCAGACGAGGTGCAGCATAGGACTGCCTTGGAGCAGGTGCAGCTGGACGGTACACATTGTTGGGATCTAGACCCTACGCTTCTGTGAGGGAGGGCCCGAGGATGAGCTTGGTTCATGGTTGCGCCTGAGAGTGCTGTGGTGTTCCTGCAGACCAGTTTCAACCTGGATGGCTTTGTTCACCAAGGTGGCGAAATCTCCAAAGTCATGCACGAGAAGTGCGAGCTTGATGTCAGCATGAAGTCCGCCTCGAAACTTTTCCCGTCTACGAGCATCAGTGGCAATGACTTCTTCAGCATAGCGGGATAAGTCCAGAAACTCCCGCTGATAAGCATCCATAGTCTTCTTGCCCTGGGTGAGGTTGCGGAACTCACGCTTCTTCCTATCCATGATTCCCTGGGAATGAAGCGGGCACGGAAGGCAGCTTGGAATTCCGGCTAAGTGATGATTGTTCCAGCAGGCAGTGTACGCCTGTGGTTGTCCCACCATTGAGCAGCGGGACCCTTCAGATAGTATGCCGCCAAGGTGACATAGTTGGCAGCGACAACTCCAACAGACTCCAGTTCAAAAGCAATGTCACGGAGCCAGTCATCAGCATCAAGAGGCTGAGTTGAGCTATGGTAGACTGATGGGTTGAGGCGAGCAAAGTCATTCAGTGTCACTGCGCCAGGCTGCTGACCCATGTTGGGATGAGGGAACTGAGCCATGACAGTCTCCATGAACTGGTGATTCATCTCCAACTGTTGGATCATACCGTCCATGTATTCGGGCGGTGGCGGGGCGTTGCCACCACGACCACGGCCAGCTGGTCTAACCATCCTGCTAATATATGACAGGGGTAGTTCAGCATTGAGAAATTTGCAAACACAGGAATCATTCATGAATGAAACATGCATAATGAAAGTAGCACGTAAAATTCCACATAGTAGTCGGCATATATTACAAAAGGGGTGCATGCATAGAGTTCAGTACATAACTAAGGACATCATAGGCGGCGCGCAGGCTCGCGACGAATGCATCTAGTACTAATAAGCAAGACTACATCAGTCCCAGGCGGAACTGTGGAGGTAGAGGTAGTCTGATAGCTGGCAGTGCTGCAACGAGATGTCCTCCACGCCATCAACCTGAGGGCTGTGGATACTCTGGTGCAGAAACCGATGTCCAGGTGGCAACAGAGGACCAAGTGCGGGAGTGTCGCCTCCCACATCTGGCCAACCGACACCAGGAGGCATCACGGTCCTAGCTGGGTAGATCACAGTAGGCGGCAGCTATCTAGATAGGACAAAGGGGTGCAACAGCGTCAAGGCGCGGTACAAGTGCTGACAGGTGGTGTACAACTCATGGCGAAGAGCTCGGTTAGCTCGATCCAGCCCATCAGCATGCAGAACAAGGTTCCGATGATGGAAGGGCTCTCGGGTGAGGGTGGAGTAGGCAGCAGTGTAGTATCCCTCCGCTCCATCGTCGGAGGCGATAGCAACGTGCCTGAAAGGGGAAGTGTCCAACGCCCGATACTCTCCACGAAGGCGTGTCAGAGCAGCGTAAGCAGCATCGTGAACTGCCATATCGACGGTCACTCCAACACCATGAGCGGTGTGCAGCACAGTAGAGGAGTTATCTGCTCGCGAGTAGAGGCGGACGATGGCACGATACTGCTCCTGGTTAAAGTCCTGGTACTGCTCGTACACGGTATACTCAGGGTGCCAGCGATAACCCAGATAGGTCATCATCTCAACTAGCACGGCAGGTGATCCCGAGGCACCAAAGGCCTGCGTGTGGCGCACGACCTGCCTCGTGGGTTCCATCTGAAAACAAAGATGTTTCAAAGGAGTCAAATGACAATGTGGGGGTTATGCAAAATTCTATTCTAAACAATAACTATGGCTAATCCAACTTTGGGGTGAGGGGTCTCGGGGATCCTAATGTTAGAGTTAGTAAAATCGTTTTACCCGAAATAGGAGAGTGTTCAGAATCCCGGAGTATAGATGGAGGAGTAAAAGAATCTAGTACCACCCAAATGGCGACGTGGGCCCGTAAGCCACACAGCCATGTTAGTAAAAGTTTTGCAATGTCTAGACTTGACTTCGGCCAAGGAGTGTGGAAGGGGGATTCCTACAGGCAGTCGGCTCTAATACCAACTTGTGACGCCCCCGATTTGTCCGTACACTAATCATGCACGCAAATGTGTACGGCCAAGATCAGGGACTCACTGGTAGATATCACAACCCAACTCTAAAAGTAAAATAAGTCATACAAGCTTCATATTACAAGCCAGGGGCCTCGAGGGCTCGAATACAAGTGCTCGATCATAGACAAGTCAGCGGAAGCAACAAATATCTGAGTACAGACATAAAGTTAAACAAGGTGCCATAAGATGGCTAGCACAAACTGGGATACAGATCGAAAGAGGAGTAGGCCTCCTGCCTGGGATCCTCCTAACTACTCCTGGTCGTCGTCGGCAGACTGCACGTAGCAGTAGGCGCCTCCGGTGTCGTAGGAGTCGTCGTAGGTGGCGTCTGGCTCCTAGGCTCCACCATCTGGTTGCATCATCCGAGAAGAAGGAACAGAAAGGGGAAAAAGGGGGGAGCAAAGCAACCGTGAGTACTCATCCAAAGTAATCGCAAGCAAGGATCTATACTACATATGCAATGGTAACAATGATATGGGTAATGTCGGTGGACTGAACTGCGGCAAGCCAGAATAAGAGGGGGATAGCTAATCCAAACGAAGACTACGCTTCTGGCAGCCTCCATCTTGCAGCAGTAGAAGAGAATAGATGGTAAGTTCACCAAGTAACATCGAATAGCATAATCCTACTCGGCGATCCTCCCGCACATCACCCTGTGAGAGAGCAACCACCGAGTTATATCTGGAACTCATCTGGGTGTGTTTTATCAAGTGTCTGGTTCTAGTTGTCATGAGATCAGAATACAACTCCGGGTCGTCCTTTTACCGAGGGACACGACTATTCGAATAGATTAACTTCCCTGCAGGGGTGCACCACATAACCCAGCACGCTTGATCCCCTTTGGCCGGACACACTTTCCAGGGTCATGCCCGGCCTCGGAAGATCAACACGTCGCAGCCCTACCTAAGCACAGCAGAGAGGTCAGCACGCCAGTCTAAGTCCTATGCGCGCAGGGGTCCGGGCCCATCGCCCAACGCACACCTGCACGTTGCGTACGCGGCCGATGAGCAGACCTAGCAACCTCCATTACTAAGGAAGTTGCGTTACGCGGTCCAACCCGACGCGCGCCGCTCAGTCGCTGATGTCAAGAAGGCTTCGGCTGATACCACGACATCGAGAGCCCATAACTATTCCCACGCAGCTGGTTAGTGCGTATAGGCCAACGGCCAGACTCAGATCAAATATCCAAACTCGTTAAGCGTGTTATTATGAAATAACCACGGACAACGACCAGGGCTAGGCCACCTCTCCACTGGGTGTCTCAACCTGCCCTGTCGCTCCGCCACAAAGATCCACACATAGGGCCGTCGGGAAAGTATGTCCTTTCAGCCCCCAATCCGTGAATCAACCGCGGGTACTCAACGAGCCGACCCGACTTTAGTCACAACATGTATCATGTAAGTGTATGTAATATATACCCGTGATCACCACCAAGTGATCATGGCCCGATAGAATAGCAGGGCAGACGGACAAGGGTGTAGGGCCACTGATGGAATACTAGCATCCTATACTAAGCATTCAGGATTGCAGGTAAAGTATCAACAGTGGTAGCAACAATGACAGGCTATGCAGCAGAATAGGAGTATCGAAAGCAGTAACATGCTAAACTACTCTAATGCAAGCAGTAGAGAGAAGAATAGGCGATATCAGGTTGATCAAGGGGGG
>LR738710.1:64513406-64573849 GCA_902687465.1 Secale cereale
GGGGCGCAGGCACGGGGAGCAGCAGCGCGGGCACGCACGGGAGTTCGAGCTCCGGCCATGGCGGCCACAAACTTGGGGATGACGACTACGGCGACGAAATCGAGAGGGGGAGAGGGGGTTTTGGAAGAGGAGCTCACGAAGGTTCCAACGAAAGCGATGAGGAGGCCGGAGGTGGACCGGAGATGAGGCAATCGACAACGGCGGTCGGCGATGTACGAGGTGAATAGGAGCTCGATGGCGAGCGCACGGGACGGCTCCACTCGATTTGATGCTCTGGATGGACGAAGTAGACGGTGGCGGCCCTCCTGGACTACTCAGTGTGGCCAACGGTGGCCGGTGGTCACGGGATCGACGGCGAGGGGGCCATGGAGCCGTTCGGCAAGGTGAATAGAAAGGGCATGACGCGAGGAAGGGGGAATATGGGGGAATTTGGGGGTTAGGGTTTCGGCGAGGGAGAGAGAGGGGTTGGGGTGGCTCACGGGCGTTGCTGAGAAGTGGGGCGGCGAGGCTCGATGGCGACCGGCGTGGAGGAGGACGTGGAGGCGTCCGGCGATGGCGAGGCAGCTCCAGGCGGCGGCGTTCGTCGCGAGGGGATCAGGAGCGATCCCGATCTAGTCGAGGGAGGGGGGGAAAGTGTCGGTGGGGTGTGGGGGGATATTTTCCCCCACTGTGGGGTGGGGGGTTATAGGGGGTCGGTTGGGCCGGCCTGGCTGGGCCGTTTGGCCCAATTGGGCCGGGGGGTTCGGTCTTTTTTATTTATTTTTGTTTTAATTTGTTTTCCTTTCAGTTTCTTTCTTTCTCTTTTTCTGTTTCATTTTATTTAAAATACTTAGGCACTTTTAGCAACTGTAATAACTGATCTTGCAATTTTTAGCACCGCCCGAACATTTTTATTTAACATTTCAAAAACTTATATTGTTTATTTCTTTTTCGGGTTCTTATTTCGAACGGGGTTTTCGATTAGCCTGATGTTATCAACAGTAACACGATGACGTGGCATCATTAGCAGGGAATTACTGTAGTGTGATTACCCGGGCGTTACAAGGTTGTAGCGATTTGTGCAGAATGTGGTGTCGAAAAACACATAATCTTTGTACTTTGGATACAAGGCCCTTGTTCTACCGTCAACCCAGAAAAGTGCCCTAATAGCTCCATCTTTTTCTAGCTTCGAAAAAAAGAAGTTGGGATTCTCCACTTGTCTTCTCTTAAAGTACTCAATTGTGAGCTCCAAATCACGCTCTGATAGGCCTCTTCGTAGCTTTGCTCTAGCATTTGTCACATCAGTCTTCACATATGGCAAACTCCTTGGATCGCAACACCGTGCATCTCCAAGCAAGCCCATCATATTAGCTGTTGATATGTTGCGATAGTGCAGCGAAGTAATGTACTGCATGTCTGCATCTGGGATTTTTCTATGAGAGCGGCAAAATCTCCGACGACCCCTTTGTAACATCAATTGGTGTGTGTGATTAGCCACAAAAACGGTCACAATCCAACTGCTGTCTTTGACGCTAACACCCATGTGAGCCTTGCTATCATACCTCTCCAGCCTATTTCTTTGTCTCTTGTCACACACGTCCATATAGATGCCAGCTTGTTTGCTTGCTGATTTTTTTATTACTAGTATAGCTCATGTCAGCATCATCGCATCTATTTGTTGCAGTACCGTCAGAAATGCTTCCACAAACATTCTTTGAAGGAACTTTACGTGAGTGTATGCACTCGAAAACTCTGTAGATTAGAATGCGGTTCTGCTCCGGCCTTGTTCTCCTACTATACTTTGATGTCACAATGCGAGTTCCGAAGCCCATCTTCGATGCATATTCGTTGTAAACACGCTGAGCTTCTTCAACATTGTCAAAAACCATTCCAACAAAAGGGACAATTGGCTGTGCAACTTATTTGTGGCACTGCTGTTTAGGTCATAATGGTGTAAAGCGCATGAAGAAACTCCATAGTGATGGACTTTTGGAATCACTTGATTATGAATCACTTGGTGCTTGCGAACCATGCCTCATGGGCAAGATGACTAAAACTCCGTTCTCCGGAACAATGGAGCGAGCAACAGATTTGTTGGAGATCATACATACAGATGTATGTGGACCAATGAGTGTTGAAGCTTGCGGCGGGTATCGTTATTTTCTGACCTTCACTGATGATTTGAGTAGATATGGGTATATCTACTTAATGAAGCACAAGTCTAAAACATTTGAAAAGTTCAAAGAATTTCAGAGTGAAGTGGAGAATCATCGTAACAAAAAAATAAGAGTTTCTACGATATGATCGTAGAGGTAAAATATTTGAGTTAGCGAGTTTTGGCCTTCAGTAAAAACAATGTGAAATAGTTTCACTATTCATGCCACCTGGAACACCACAGTGTAATGGTGTGTCCGAACGTCATAACCGTACTTTATTAGATATGGTACGATCGATGATGTCTCTTACCGATCTACCACTATCGCTTTTGGGGTTATGCATTAGAGACAGCTACATTCACGTTAAATAGGGCACCATCTAAATCCGTGGAGATGACACCGTATGAACTGTGGTTTGACGAGAAACCTAAGCTGTCATTTCTTTAAGTTTGGGACTGCGATGCTTATGTGGAAAAGTTTCAACATGATAAGCTCGAACCCAAATCGGAAAAGTAAATCTTCATAGGATACCCAAAAGAAACTGTTGGGTACACCTTCTATCACAGATCCGAAGGCAAGATATTCGTTACTAAGAATGGATCCTTTCTAGAGAAGGAGTTTCTCTCGAAAGAAGTGAGTGGGAGGAAAGTAGAACTTGATGAGGTAATTGTACCTTCTCCCGAATTGGAAAGTAGTACATCACAGAAAATTGTTCCAGTAATTCCTACACCAATCAGTGAGGAAGTTAATGATGATGATCATGAAACTTCGGATCAAGTTTCTGCTAAACGTCGTAGATCAACCAGAGTACGTTCCGCACCAGAGTGGTACGGCAACCCAGTTCTGGAAATCATGTTACTAGACCATGATGAACCTACGAACTATGAGGAAGCGATGATGAGCCCAGATTCCGCAAAAATGGCTTGAAGCCATGAAATCTGAGATGGGATCCATGTATGAGAACAAAGTGTGGACTTTGGTTGACTTGCCCGATGATCGGCAGGCCATCGAAAATAAATGGATCTTCAAGAGGAAGACCGACGCAGACGGTAATGTTACTGTTTACAAATCTCGACTTGTTGCGAAAGGTTTTCGACAAGTTCAAGGAGTTGACTACGATGAGACTTTCTCACCTGTAGCGATGCTTAAGTCTGTCCGAATCATGTTAGCAATTGCCGCATTTTATGAAATCTGGCAAATGGATGTCAAAACTGCATTCCTGAATGGATATCTCAAAGAAGAGTTGTATATGATGCAACCAGAAGGTTTTGTCGATCCAAAAGGTGCTAACAAAGTATGCAAGCTCCAGCGATCCATCTATGGACTGGTGCAAGCATCTCGGAGTTGGAATATACGCTTTGATGAGGTGATCAAAGCATATGGTTTTATACAGACTTTTGGAGAAGCCTGTATTTACAAGAAAGTGAATGGGAGCTCTGTAGCATTTCTAATATTATATGTGGATGACATATTGTTGATTGGAAATGATATAGAATTTCTGGACAGCATAAAAGGATACTTGAATAAGAGTTTTTCAATGAAAGACCTCGGTGAAGCTGCTTATATATTAGGCATCAAGATCTATAGAGATAGATCAAGACACTTAATTGGACTTTCACAAAGCACATACCTTGATAAGATTTTGAAGAAGTTCAAAATGGATCAGTCAAAGAAAGGGTTCTTGCCTGTATTACAAGGTATGAAGTTGAGTAAGACTCAATGCCCGACCACTGCAGAAGATAGAGAGAAAATGAAAGTCATTCCCTATGCCTCAGCCATAGGATCTATCATGTATGCGATGCTGTGTACCAGACCTGATGTGTGCCTTGCTATAAGTTTAGCAGGGAGGTACCAAAGTAATCCAGGAGTGGATCACTGTACAGCGGTCAAAATTATCCTTAGTAACTGGATGACTAAGGAAATGTTTCTCGATTATGGAGGTGATAAAGAGTTCGTCGTAAAGGGTTACGCCGATGCAAGCTTTGACACTAAATCCAGATGACTCTAAGTATCAATCTGGATGCGTATGGAAAGTGGGAGCAATTAGCTAGAGTAGCTCTATGCAGAGCATTGTAGACATAGAAATTTGCAAAATACATACGGATCTGAATGTGACAGACCCGTTGACTAAACTTCTCTCACAAGCATAACATGATCACACCTTATTACTCTTGGGTATTAATCACATAGCGATGTGAACTAGATTATTGACTCTAGTAAACCCTTTGGGTGTTGGTCACATGGTGATGTGAACTATGGGTGTTATTCACATAACGATGTGAACTATCGGTATTAAATCACATGGCGATGTGAGCTAGATTATTGACTCTAGTGCAAGTGGGAGACTGAAGGAAATATGCCCTAGAGGCAATAATAAAAGTTGTTATTTATATTTCCTTATATCATGATAAATGTTTATTATTCATGCTAGAATTGTATTAACCGGAAACTTAGTACATGTGTGAATACATAGACAAAACAGAGTGTCCCTAGTATGCCTCTACTAGACTAGCTCATTGATCAAAGATGGTTATGTTTCCTAACCATAGACATGAGTTGTCATTTGATCAACGGGATCACATCATTAGGAGAATGATGTGATGGACAAGACCCATCCGTTAGCATAGCACTATGATCCTTTAGTTTTACTGCTATTGCTTTCTTCATGACTTATACATGTTCCTATGACTATGAGATTATGCAACTCCCGAATACCGTAGGAACACCTTGTGTGCTATCAAACGTCACAACGTAACTGGGTGATCATAAAGATGCTCTACAGGTGTCTCCGAAAGTATTCGTGGTGTTGGCATAGATCAAGATTAGGATTTGTCACTCCGAGTGTCGGGGAGGTATCTCTGGGCCCTCTCGGTAACACACATCACAATAAGCCTTGCAAGCAAAAGACTAATGAGTTAGTCACGAGATGATGTGTTACGGAACGAGTAAAGAGACTTGCCAGTAACGAGATTGAACTAGGTATAGAGATACCGACGATCGAATCTCGGGCAAGTAACATACCGATGACAAAAGGAACAACGTATGTTGTTATGCGGTTTGACCGATAAAAGATCTTCGTAGAATATGTAGGAGCCAATATGAACATCCAGGTTCCGCTATTGGTTATTGACCGAAGATGAGTCTCGGTGATGTCTACATAGTTCTCGAACCCGTAGGGTCCGCACGCTTAACGTTTGATGACGATCGGTATTATGAGTTTATGAGTTTTGATGTACCGAAGGTAGTTCAGAGTCCCGGATGAGATCACGGACATGACGAGGAGTCTCGGAATGTCCGAGACATAAAGATTGATATATTGGACGACTATATTCGGACACCGGAAGTGTTTCGGAAAAGTTTCGGATTTAACGAGATTGCCGGAGGGGGTTACCGGAACCCCCTACGAGGGGGGATGGTCCATAGTGGGCCTTAAGGGAAAGAGAGAGGCAGCCCATAGGGCTGGCCGGCGCCCCACCTAGGGTTCCTAGTTGGACTAGGATTGGAGGGCGCCACCTCTCCCTCTTTTCCTTTCCCTTTCTTCCTTCTTTGGTGATTCCTACTAGGAATAGGATTGCAATCCTATTCCTAGTAGGATTGCACCTCTAGCCGCACCAAACAAGGGCCGGCCGGCCTCCCCCTTGCTCCTTTATATACGGGGGCAGGGGGGCACCCAAAGACACAAAAGTTGAATTGTTCCAGCCGTGTGCGGTGCCCCCCTCCACAGAAACACACCTCGGTCATACCGTTACAGTGCTTAGGTGAAGCCCTGCGCCGGTAAATACATCATATCCGTCACCACGCCGTCGTGCTGACGAAACTCTCCCGTGAAGCTCAACTGGATCAAGAGCTCGTGGGACGTCATCAAGCTGAACGTGTGCTGAACGCGGAGGTGCCGTACGTTCGGTGCTTGATCGGTTGAATCGCGAAGAAGTTCGACTACAACAACCGCGTCACTTAACGCTTCCGCTTCCGGTCTACGAGGGTACGTAGACACACTCTTACCTCTCGTTGCTATGCATCTGGTAGATAGATCTTGCGTGATCGTAGGAAAATTTTAAAAATACTACGTTCCCCAACACCGTAGCCTTTACTAAATATTACAACCATACAAACATATTATAATAATCCGGTTTACACTAGCCAGTTCATACCTGCTAGTAATATCCCTGACATTAGGCCCCAGAATGATTTGAACTTGTTCACATCAATCTTCCCTGTCTTGCATAATTTTCCTTCTTGTGTCTTCTCATTTTTGTAAACCGGCCCTGACCTCATCCTCGAAAATCGCTTGATCTGACCATGACATCACCTCCGCATTTAATGCACCCAGCTGTCCATCGGCTTTGTTTTAATGGTCGTCCCGAGAATCGAGGCGGCAGAGGATCTTTATCCAATCTTTTGCCTCCTTGAATCCCGCACCTGTCGCTTCAGCTCTGCCTTTCTTCTATAAATACCGCCGCCTCCATTCGTTATTCTCTTCCGTTCTTTCTTCTTCCTCCGTCGCTCAAGTTCAAGACTCCATTGTCGCCCGAGCTCAAGCCGCCGCCGTCGACCATTGAATCTAAACCTTCGCCGGCCGCTGCATCGACCCGAGCTTGTCCAGAGAAAACTCCTCCGCCACTTCTCAGGTACTCCATCTTCTCCCTCACTGTAGATCCGTAACCTCTAGGGTTCTTTCTCGCATCTCCGCCATTAAACTTCAGCGATAGTTTGTCCGTTCTTCGTAGGCGCCAAGTTCGCAGAAGTTTTGACCTTTAAATCTTGCCTTTAGATCTTGCCTCTATTCCGTTGCTATATGCTTTAGATCTCGTCATTTATATACAACCTGTAGATTCATCCGCTCTGTATAGGACCCTTGTAGTCCTTCCTGTAATATCCTTGTATTTCTTTTTCTTTTTCTTGTGTGCTCAGATCTGTTCCACTTTAATTGTCTGCGAAAACCTGTTTCTTCTCCTTTGTAGATCTGTTAAGTATGCTCCGGTTTAAACTGTCATGCACGGGCTCTGTAAAATTTTTAAAGACGAACACGACGGTTTAGCTCTTTCTCTATTGCTGTCATGAACCGGTAGTAACACAGCTCCCTGTTATTGCCGGGTTATCCATATCATTAGTCCCTGGCTTAAACCGTTGCGTAATCCTTGCATATATCTTCCGGTTTATGCCACTGTACTCGAATAATCCGGTTTTACACTTTATCCTTTCAGCACTTGCTCTTCTGTTGCTATGGCCAAACAATTTGTCTCTTGCAATTGGGTTCCTTCCACTATTACAGAGGAAGATTTAGCCAAAGCGGTTGAAGTTGGTACTCTGGGCCGTCAATCCGTTTTAAAGTGGCGGGCTCCAGGAGAGGAATGTCCTCCTACTCCCAAAGAAGGGGAAATTATTGTCTTTTTTGATCACATTGCTCGAGGCTTTACTCCTCCCGGTTCAAAGTTTTTCCGGGATGTGCTTGCTGCCTTCCAGCTTCACCCTCAGGACATAGGTCCCAATTCCGTTTCCAATATATGTGATTTTCAAGTTTTCTCCGAGGTGTACTTGCAAGAAGAACCGTCAGTTGATCTGTTCCGGGATTTCTTCCACCTGAACTGGCGCACTGAGTTCACCAGCGGACCTCATCAAGAGCTAGGCGGGGTCAGTATTCAGAAAAGGAGAGACGTAGTCTTTTCTCACGCCGCTCTCCATACACACCCCAAGGACTGGAATAAATCTTGGTTTTACTGTATTGACACTTCTCCTGAAGGGTAAAACCCACTGCCGGGTTACCGTGAGCACCGTCTTCCGGAAGATCACCCCCTGCCACAGCGCCTCAGCTCCGCAGAGCGACCCCAGTTTGCCTCGAAACTTGCCAGGCTAAAGGCCTTTATGGCCAATGGTTTAACCGGAGTGGATTTTACGCGCTGCTGGCTTTCTTGGAGCATCCTTCCTTTGAGCCGGCGTCCAAACTTAATGTGTAAGTATTCTAGTAAACCGGATGATCCTCAACGGTTTACCAAGGAAAAACTTTCCGAGTCAGAAGTTATTGACTCGGCCAAGAAAATGCTCAATGTCCCTTTAGCCGAATGCAGCCAAACCGGACTGGCTCCGTACTACAGGAAAAACAAACTGCCCGCAGTAAGTCTTATTTTCTGTCATGTATTTGTAATCTGTTCCTTTAGACCGTTCTTTGAATTATCTTTCTTCTTTTGAACAGGCTGAGGATCCCTTTTGGAAGAGGAAACCTCAGGAGAAGGCCGGAAAACTGCCGCGCCGGAAAACCTTCACTTCCAATAAGAGAAAAGCAGCTGGTGGCTCCGGTTCTCACGCTGAGGATGACGATCCGGACTCTGAGGTATGAATTAATCCGGCTTTAACTTGCTCGCTTTTACTCATATCCGTATCTAATGATAACTTTTCACAGGAGTTGGCTGAAGGAGATAAACCGGCCGAAGTTGAGGTAACTATCCTTTCTTCCGATTCAGAACCACTTCCACAAAAAAGTCGTCGGACAGTCCGGAAATATCAGTTTTCTCACCCTTATGCTCAATTGGATCCTAATTTTCTTTTGAAGAAACAACAACACAAAGCCCTTCGCCGGACCACTCGCCATAGCGGTCTTGCCGTGGAATCATCCGGAATATCTCTTACTCCGGCTTGGAGGCGCCGCTCTGAGGTTATACTCTCTCCAACCCTCCTTCATCCCAAGGCCGGGCTTATACGCAAACCTCTTAAACCGTCTGACCCTGATTATCAGGAGACTCCGTTATCTTCTTCCGGTGAATCAACTGCCACACAACTTCCACCCCTGAAAATTGTCCCAGGGTAAGTCTTTTAAATTTATCCGGTTTATGATTGCACTTTGTCTTACAGTTCTAACTTGGTTTTCCAACTTCCTTCAGCAAACCAAAGCCTAGCAAAAAACCGAAAGCCAACCAACCAACTGCTGAGACTACCGTTGATGATCCGGCGGCTGATCCGGACTCAACTATCCCTCCGGAAGGCGAACCTACAATTCCACTTGAAGATCCTGCTCCTACAGATCACACTACTATGCCTGAGAATCCCAATGCTGAGGATGTTCGTGAACCGTCTAGTCCTGCTCGGGCCAATTCTCCTCAGACCAATCCGGCTCCTGCCAGTCCAGTTCATACTGCAACCCCACCACCAACAACTGCTTCTCCGGAGGTGGAAATAGCTCATACGGCTTATACCGCTCCTGCTGAGCCCACTGTCTTAGCCAAACATACGGCTAAAGCGGAGAAACTGCACAAAGAAAAGGGTAAATGGAGTACCGAACTGTCCAGCTTTGCTGACATGAGTGCCCAGGAGCTCTATTCCGGGTATTTGAATCGGCTCCACACTGGTCGAGACTATGAAGCAGGCCTGATTAACATGATGAAGGACAAGTATGAGGTAATCCCTTGCATCTTCTGTTGACTTTCAATGCACTTCTGTCTATACCATATCAGCCCCCAAGTTCCGGTTTAGCTTATGTTGAGAAGGTGAACCGGTACTTCCTGATGAATCGAATGATCTTACATTAGCCCCCAAGTGCTAGGGGCATAACTTGGTTTATGTGCCTGGGACTTGCCTGACTTTTCCCTCGATACTTCAATTATCCATTAGTCCCCAAGTGTCAAGTAGACAACTTGTTTTGTTTGCTTGAGACTTTGTCTTTGAATTACTTCTGCTTACTGCTTCAACTGCCCATTAGCCCCCAAGTATCAAGTAGACAACTTGTTCTGTTTGCTTGAGACTTTGTCTTTGAATTACTTCCGCTTACCACTTGATTTTCCTTGCAGGCTGATTTAAACCGGAGGGCTGAAGAAATCAATGAACTCCGGAGCAGACTTGCTGAAACGGAGGCTGCTGCTTCTAAGGCCAAGAAAGATTTGAAGCTGAGTTTAAAGACTGCTGAACAGCTGAAGAAATTCTTTGAAGAAGAGCGGACCGCCTTTGAGGTTCAGAAAAAAGATCTGGAGAAAAGGGCCAAGGATGCTGAAGAAGCGCTTAATCCGGTGACTGAAGAGTTAACCGGTTTAAAGCGGCAAATAGAGTTGATGACTTCTGCAGTCTTCGGTAAGTATTTAATCTGCATTTCTGCTTTTATCCTTGTAATCCTCCATCCGTGCCGGTTTAACTGTAATAACCATATGCAGGGCGCCGTGTCACCCATCTTGGGGATGACTTGCGGAAAAAACTCAAGGCGTGTTATACTTTGGTCGAGCAGCTGTATTCCGGCGCTCAAAGGATCATAAGTGCAACATCGTTCAATAAACCGGCCCCAACGACTATCCAAGGCACATTAGAGAAGCTGTCTGTCTTGCCGGTGTGCTTAGAAGAAGTGAAAAAATCTGCTGCTCGAGCCGGTTCTCTCATGGCGCTGACCAGAGCTAAGGCTTGGGTCCCAGATTTTGATCCGGAGGAAACCTTGAGTGGGTATCATGACACTAAAGAAGACGGATCAGCTTTTACTGAAAAGGATCTCCATGCCTTGACGAAGGAGATGCGTCCTCTTGCCAGCAAACTTGCGGCCGAATCAGACTTATCCAGGTATCATCCAGGATATGATTTGCAGAACGAGCGGGTGGAGCGGCCGGTTTATGATACCGTCAATCTAATCCCACCAGTACGCCCTCATACCTTCGCTCCAGATATCGAACCGTCTGAACTCATCAATGAAGAGATGTACTTTCGTGCCTTAACGAAAATCGACTGGCGCGTCCCTGACTTCCAGCCGCTTCAAGAAGAGGAGGAAACTCCGGACCAAGTCGATGCCCAGCCATCGCAGCAGGAGGGAGCATAGTTCATAACATAACTTTGTAGTTGCAGTCTCATTTTGCCGAACAATCTTTAATCCGTCAGGCTTGCTATGCCTTGTAATAGGATAGCTGGAAACATTGTCCGCTTTGATCCGGATACTCCGACTTCTTGTTTTAACATTGCCAATTTGGTCTGATATGGATTATCTTATATATCACATGTTCCTGCATAGATAATATTGAAAATATGTCCTAGCGGTTTTACCGCTGGACCCATTAAATTGTTCTCACAACATATCAAATAAGTATATACTTATATCAGAAATAACTTCATACCTGAGATCAAATATGCTTGATACTTTTAATCCGGTAGAATTTGAAATTTCCTGATAGAAACCTTGATATATCCAATAACGATCCCGGGTTTGAGGAAAAGCACCGGTTTATAGCACGCTGAAACTTTGTCCAGAAATTTGATATTTATACTTGGCTTTTTCCTGATGGATGATCCGGGTTATAATGACCACCGGTTTACCTCATGCTGGTATTCATGACCCAGACTTTTAACTTTATAGACATGTTATCAACTTCTGGAGCTGTTCCACTCTGGTTTAGAGAATCATAAAACATAAACACCAGAAAAGCAAGTTTTGCAAATAAGACCAAGTAGTCGAGGCTTTTTACGAGCTGCCAGGCTCAAAGCAAGGTTCAGCCAATCAATGGAATGGGCTTACCATCCAGAGGGCCGGTCGATGGATGCGGGTACCATCCATAGGAACCATAAGAAAAACTTTAGCCAATCACTGGATGGCTGTCGCCTGTCCAGAGGGCCTCCATGGTTCCATGAAACCATGGGTAAATCTTTAGCCAATCACTGGATGGCTGTCGCCTGTCCAGAGGGCCTCCATGGTTCCATGAAACCATGGATAAATCTTTAGCCAACCACTGGATGGCTGTCGCCTGTCCAGAGGGCCTCCATGGTTCCATGAAACCATGGGTAAATCTTTAGCCAATCACTGGATGGCTGTCACCTGTCCAGAGGGCCTCCATGGTTCCATAGAACCATGGGTAAATCTTTAGCCAATCACTGGATGGCTGTCGCCTGTCCAGAGGGCCTCCATGGTTCCATGAAACCATGGGTAAATCTTTAGCCAATCACTGGATGGCTGTCACCTGTCGAGAGGGCCTCCATGAAGTGTCCTCTTTGGGCCGGATATGACTTTATGCTCTTCAAGGAATTTATTGCTTCTGAGTGCATGTTTTCTGCAAAATCAGTTTTAAACCGATCGATATGTTTGAAATATGACATATGATATATATGTATGGTTGTCCTCATAAGATATTTGTATTGGAAAAAAGGCTGAGCCCTCGGTTTACCGAGGGTGCCGGTTTATTCATTAATCATAATATATACATAGGATACAGTGGAGCTCATGGCTCAGGTATAGTAGGGCCGTAAGAGGGCGATGTTCCACGGCCTCTTTGTTTCCTCTTCTGATGTTCGTGAGTCCTTGTGTTCTCGAATATCCACCAGGTAGTATGAACCGTTGTGCAGATTCTTGCTGACCACAAAGGGTCCTTCCCAAGGTGGGGATAACTTGTGCATATCTGTTTGATCTTGGATGAGCCGGAGTACTAAGTCGCCCTCCTGGAACGTCCTTGTCTTGATCCGGCAGCTATGATATCTACGCAAGTCTTGTTGATAGATCGCAGATCGTGCGGCTGCTATATCACGCTCTTCATCCAGCCGGTCCAAACTGTCTTGTCTCGCTTGCTCGTTGGCCGCTTCAACATAGGCTATCACCCTTGGCGAATCATGACGGATATCGCTTGGAAGGACCGCTTCAGCACCATATACCATAAAGAAAGGTGTGTAACCCGTGGACCGGTTTGGTGTAGTGTTGATACTCCAAAGGACAGACGGTAACTCCTCGACCCAACATCCTAGGGTTCTTTGCAAGGGAGTCATAAGTCGGGGCTTGATACGTCGCAAAATCTCCTGGTTTGCTCTTTCGGCTTGACCATTGGTTTGAGGGTGGGCCACAGAAGATACATCTAGGCGAATATGTTCTTGTTGACAAAATTCTTCCATCCCACCCTTAGATAAATTGGTGCCGTTGTCTGTGATGATGCTGTGTGGAAAGCCAAACCGGAAAATTACCTTTTTGATGAACTTGACTGCTGTGGCTGCATCACACTTGCTCACAGGCTCTGTCTCAATCCACTTTGTAAACTTATCCACCACCACAAGTAGATGAGTTTTCTGATCTTGGGATCGCTTAAAGGGTCCAACCATATCAAGCCCCCAAGTCGCAAACGGCCAGGTTATTGCTATCATCCGGAGCTCCTGTGCCGGAACAAGAGCACGTCGTGAAAATTTCTGACAAGCATCACACTTCCGGACTAGGTCTGCCGCATCAGCATGAGCTGCTAACCAATAGAACCCATGTCGAAAAGCTTTAGCCACCAATGATTTTGAACCGGCATGATGACCACAATCCCCTTCATAGATCTCGCGAAGAATCTCACAACCTTCCTCAGCTGATACACACCGCTGAAATGCTCCAGAGACGCTGCGATGATGAAGTTCTCCGTTTGCAATTGTCATGGACTTAGAACGCCGGACTATCTGTCGTGCCTCTATCTCATCGTCCGGTAACTCTCCTCGGCTCAGATATGCCAAATAGGGCAGCGTCCATTCCGGGGTAACATGAAGTGCTGCAACTAGCTGTGTCTCCGGATCAGGAACAACTAGGTCTTCCTCTGATGGTACTTGTACTGATGGACTGTGCAGCTCATCCAAAAAAGTATTTGGTGATACCGGTTTACGTTGAGAACCCAACCGGCTTAAAGCATTAGCCGCTTCATTCCTTCGCCGGTCTATGTGGTCCACTTGATACCCTTTGAAATATCTAGCAATTGCTTCCACTTCTCGTCTGTAAGCTGCCATGAGAGGATCTCTCGAATCCCACTTGCCTGAAACTTGCTGTGCCACCAAATCTGAATCGCCAAAGCACTTGACCCGGCTCAAGTTCATCTCCTTTGCCATCCGTAAGCCATGAAGTAACGCTTCATATTCCGCTGCATTATTAGTACAAGGAAACAATAAACGGAGGACGTAACAAAACTTATCACCTCGCGGGGAAGTTAAGACAACTCCAGCCCCCGAGCCTTCTAACTGTCTTGAACCGTCAAAGTGAATCGTCCAGTATGTAAGATCCGGCTTCTCCTATGGTGTTTGCAGTTCTGTCCAATCATTGATGAAATCCACCAATGCCTGAGATTTTATAGCGGTGCGTGGCACATATTTCAACTCATGTGGGCTGAGCTCAATGGCCCACTTCGCCACTCTACCCGTAGCTTCCCTGTTCTGGATTATGTCCCCCAACGGTGCTGAACTAACTACAGTTATTAGATGACCCTGGAAATAGTGTTTCAATTTCCGGTTTGCCATGAACACACCATACACCAGCTTCTGCCAATGTGGGTACCTCTGCTTAGACTCAATGAGTACCTCACTCACGTAATAAACCGGACGCTGAACCGGATATTCCTTCCCTGCTTCCTTGCGTTCCACCACGATCGCCACACTAACTGCTCGTGCGTTGGCGGCGACGTATAACAGCAAAGGTTCGTTATCAACAGGGGCAGCCAGGACCGGTGGCCTTGCTAGCTGTCGCTTCAAATCCTCAAACGCAACATTTGCCTCATCACTCCATATAAACCGATCCGTCTTTCTCAGCATCTGATAAAGCGGAATCGCCTTCTCCCCCAAACGGCTAATAAACCGGCTCAATGCTGTGATCCGGCCAACGATACGCTGAACATCATTAAAGCAAACCGGTTTTGTTAAAGATGTGATTGCCTTGATCTTCTCCGGATTAGCTTCTATTCCTCTGTTTGACACCAAAAACCCAAGGAGCTTGCTTGCCGGAACACCGAAAGCACACTTCTCCAGATTAAGCATCATCTTATAGGCCCGAAGATTGTTAAAGGTCTCCTTGAGGTCCTCTATTAGTGTCTCTTCCTTCCTTGACTTCACCACGATATCATCCACATAGGCATGAACATTTCTTCCTATCTGCCCCTTAAGACAGTTCTGCACGCAACGCTGATAAGTTGCTTGGGCACTTTTGAGCCCAAAAGGCATAGATACATAGCAAAAAGCACCAAAAGGAGTTATGAAAGCTGTCTTCTCTTGGTCCTTAACTGCCATCTTGATCTGGTGGTACCCCGAGTATGCATCCAAAAAACTTAGCCGCTCACATCCCGCTGTAGCATCGATGATCTGATCAATGCGAGGAAGAGCAAAAGGATCCGTTGGACAAGCTTTATTGAGGTCTGTGTAGTCCACACACATTCTCCACTTTCCATTCTTCTTTAGCACTAGCACCGGATTAGCTAACCACTCTGGGTGAAAGACCTCCACTATGAACCCTGCAGCCAAAAGCCTGGCCACCTCCTCTCCTATAGCATTGCGCCTCTCTTCATTGAAGCGGCGCAGATACTGTTTGACCGGTTTAAACTTCGGATCAATATTAAGACTGTGCTCGGCGAGTTCCCTCGGTATACCTGGCATGTCAGAAGGTTTCCATGCAAAGATATCCCGGTTCTCATGGATGAACTCGATGAGCGCGCTTTCCTATTTAGGATCAAGGTTAGCGCTGATCGTGAACTGCTTGGATGAATCGCCTGGCACAAAATCAACCTGCTTGGTCTCCTCTGCCGATTTAAATTTTAACGCCGGATCATGCTCCGTAGTTGGCTTCTTCAACGGGGTCATATCTGTCGGATCAACATTATCCTTATAAAACTTTAACTCTTCTGTGGCACACACTGCCTCCGCGTAAGCAGCGTTTCCCTCTTCACACTCCAATGCTATCTTGCGACTTCCATGAACCGTGATCGTGCCTTTGTGACCTGGCATCTTGAGCTGCAGGTAAACATAACACGGTCTGGCCATAAACTTGGCATAAACCGTCCTCCCGAACAGAGCGTGATAAGGGCTCCGGATCTTGACGACTCCGAAAGTTATCATCTCTGACCTGGAATCATGCTCATCTCCAAAGGTAACTTCTAAGTCAATTTTCCCAACTGGATAAGCTGATTTACCTGGAACCACCCCATGGAACACCGTGTTTGACTGCCTCAGTTTCTTATCCGTCAAGCCCATTCGACGGAAGGTCTCATAATACAGGATATTGATGCTACTGCCGCCGTCCATAAGAACTTTAGTGAACTTATAACCTCCCACATGTGGTGCTACCACCAAGGCCAAGTGGCCCGGATTATCCACCCGCATCGGGTGATCTTCCCTGCTCCATACAATGGGCTGCTCTGACCAGCGCAGGAATTGCGGCATCGCCGGTTCAACCGCATGGACTGCCCGCTTTAAAACCTTCTGATTTCGTTTACACAGACTCGTCGTGAACACATGATATTGCCCACTACTCAACTCCTTCGGATTACTCTGATATCCGGATTGCGGTTGCTGTTGCTGACGCTGCTGATTACCCTGGTTATTGTGATTACCTTGGCCCTGCTATTGGCTGCCTTGGTTATTGTAACCACCCTGACCATGCGGCTGATTACCCTGGTTATTATAACCACCTTGACCATATTGATTGTTGGCCCGGCCTTGATAACCATCGCCATTGCCTCGATATCCTGATCCGGAGTTGTTCCCCTGATGACCCGGACCATAGAACCCCGGGCCTGAACCACCATTTGGAGGCCTGTCATTAGAATTGAAGCGGCCCACTATGGCTTCCATCAAGGGCCTGCATTCTCCAATAGTGTGTTTCGCTGGTCGTCCCCTTGTGCTATGTTTCGGACAAGGCTGACTTAACTCCTGGTCCCAATTAACATTCCCTCCGCCGGTTTGTGGGGGTGGTTTGCCCCTATTGCGCTGGAAACCCTCTTGAACTTGGGTATTGGCCACGAAATCAGAGCCACCTTCTGCCTTTCTCTTGCCCAAGAAACTTGTAGTAGCCGGATTACCCTGCGCCGGTTTACCGAGCTTGTTAACTTTCCCTGCTTTGTCTCCTTCCGCTTCTGGGTACTTAGTATTGTCAGAGTCCCCATACTTCACCAGAGCACTCATGAGAGTTCCCATATCGTTACAATCTCGTTTAAGCCGTCCCAGTTTTAGCTTTAGAGACTCAAACCGGCAATTGTTCTCTAAAGTCACTATTGCCGTACTGGGATTGATACTATTCGAAGAATGCAAGATCTCTGAGACTCGCCGCACCCATGCACTTGTAGATTCCTGTTCTCCTTGCACACAGGCTGCTAGATCCACTATTGACATTGGCTGCTTGCACGTATCCTTGAAGTTTTTAATAAACTGGCGACGTAGCTCTCCCCAATGACCCGATGGAGTTAGGGGGTAAACCCTTTAGTCAGGTCCGGGCCGTACCTTCAAGCATCATAGTAAAGTATTTTGCACAAGCCGCTTCATCTACATCCAGCATCTCCATGGCCATCTCGTAACTCTCAACCCAAGCTTCTGGAGCCAAATCTGCTGTATAATTAGGCACCTTACGTGGCCCTTTGAAATCCTTGGGCAGCTTTACGCTCCGTAAAGCGGGGATAAGACACTGCACCCCAAAGGAACTCGCTGTGACTCCTGTTTCTGCTGTGGTTGTGTGAACCGGCGTCGTCTGACGGATTTCCTCCCGAGCTACCGACCTAACCGGGTTTACATCCTGAGCTTGTGCATCCGCGCCTGCCGGATTATCCTGTCTGTGCTGATGTCGCCTGCGTTCACTGCTAGACACTTCTGGTTCCTCCCAATGCCTAGTGTAACTCCGGCTGGGATGTGGTGTTGAATGTAGCCTCTCCCTGCTATGAGAATATGCTTGCTGCTGTACTAACGCCGTATTAAGTAGATCCTTGACCCTGCGTGCCTCCAACGCCACCGGAGACGTCCCCTCAATGGGTAAAGCGGCCAAACGTGAAGCAGCAGCAACGATATTGTCCAAAGGATTCGAACAATGACCTGGAGGGGTAGGAACGTGAGGTGTAGATGTGATCCGTCGACCTTGCTCCGCAGTAGGCTGCTGAACCGGCTCATCCCTCGCCGGGGGTGCCCTCCGGTTTAAAGCCGGATCATTGCTGGTCCCAGCCCGGGGTGTCCTGAACAGATCCGTTGCTTCGTAAACCGACGGTAGACGAGATTGATATTTTCGACCCCTTACTCCCTGTACAGAGGCCTGCTCCATCCTTAGATGAAAAGCCTTATCATTCAGCTCCGCCTGCCTTATCGCTATCATAGCCTTCTCTGTTTTCAGATCATCCCTTGCTTTATCAATCCGGCCCTTTAGCTAAAGGAGCTCTGCATCATGTTGCGCCTTGTCTGCCGGAGGTACCTCTGCCATGGCTCGGGCTGTAAACTCCTCGACTAAGGTGGATAGAACATCAGCGGGGGAGATGGCCTGGCCACTCCCCCCTACACCAGCTTCTGCTGTCGCCCCGATCACCGTGGACTGCGGCGTAGGTTGTGAACCGGCCATAAAGACAGCCACCGGTTTGGCGGGACAAAGGGGCCCGGAATACTGTTTCCGTCGGACTCACCCTCAGACCGGCCGTCCTGCAACTGATACAAAGACTCAGTCTCTCCGGAGGAAGATTTGTCATCGGAGTAGAAAACTGTTTCGCCACCGGTTTCCGATCCGTCCTCGGTTTGGACCCCGTGAACTGCTCCAACGAAAACGCGCTTCACGGCGGGCTGAATCCGGGCTGGTCTCGTACGCTGAGCCGGCTCGATGATGTTGGGGAAGATGTCCGGCTCAGGTCCCGGTTCGCCGATCTTGCCGATGAAAACGTGGATGCCACCAAAGGGAACCCGGTACCCGTATTCAATTGAATCGGCCTCCGGTCCCCAGCCTGCGTCGTCGATGTAGAGCCGGCCACGACGACTCTTGGTCATCCAGCCGACTGCGTAGCCCTTGAGCCCTTCAAAGCTGCCCTTCAAGAACTCGAAACCAGCGTGCGAAGGCCCCACGGTGGGCGCCAACTGTCGTGGAATTAACACGACAGATGTCCGGTTTAACGGACTTGATGATGGAACCATCGCACGGGTTAGCTTGAAGGGGTTAAAAGCACACAAAGGACACAGAGGGTTTATACTAGTTCGGCCCCTTCGATGAAGGTAAAAGCCTACGTCTAGTTCGGTTTGGTATTGCTTGGGCGTCGATGAACAGGGAGCGGATTGCTTTTCTGTGTCTCGACGGGTTGTTTCTTGCTTGCCCCTGAACCGTCGCCGGGTCATCCCTTTATATAGAGGCGACGCCCGGTCCGGTTTACAGAGTCCCGAGGCCGGCTCATACTCGTGTCCGCCTCGGTCTCTGCTCTTTCTTCCTTATCTCTCAAGTTACATCATCGGGCGGTTTACAAACCATAACTCTATACATGGGCTTAAGATCTCATGGGCCGTAGCCTTTACTAAATATTACAACCATACAAACATATTATAATAATCCGGTTTACACTAGCCGGTTCATACCTGCTAGTAATATCCCTGATAAATGCCAAGCCCTAGTTCAGGCCAGCGGCCCCCGGTTCATCACGCCGGCAACAGAGCCAGCGGCCTACACGTCCATCGCCGGCATCAACCAGCAGCCGGCAACACAACCAGCCTCCAAAATGAATAGTTGTCCTCGCCGGCAACACAGCTAGCTGCCGGCAACACAGCCGGCCACCAAAATGAATGTTTTCTCGCCGGCACACTGCCAACGGCCCAACGGGCGGGCGGCACCCATGCCAGCCTCGAAAATGAACGGCCACGCCGATCGGACGACCTAGTTCAGGCCTTCGGCGTCGAGCATCTCCTTCTGCCTGGCCTCGAACCAGGCCCTCGTCTTGTCGCTCATCTTCGACAAGTCCACGCTCATGACCGCAAGGGCCACCTCCTTCGCTTTGGTGGCGGCATTGGTGGCCTCGATGTCGAGCTGCCTTTGCCGGGCCGCCTCCTCCATGTCGATCTTCCTCCGCTTGGCCGCCTCCTCCATCTCAAGCTTCTGTCTTTGGAGGTCTAGGTATTGCTTCATTTGCTCCTCCTTGCTTTGCCGCTTCTTCTCGTCCCTCACATCCGTTTGGGACATCATGCCATGCAAAGTCTCATGTAAGGCCATGGATGAGGCATCACGTATGTCGTCAACCTTGGAGTTGGTCTTGCCCCTCGGCCTCTTCAACGCCTCGCCATCTCCACCTCCATCGAACTTGGCCGTCTTCTTGCCTCTCTTCCTTTGTAGTTCACGGTATTGGTCCTTGAACTTAGGAAAATTGTTGATGATCGTCCAACAATGCGTAAGAGTGAATGGCTTGTCATTGTGCCGGGCCTTGAATGCCTCCAAAGATTGAAATGCCTACGCCACATGATCAACAGCAAGTGAACATGCAAACATATACATGGCCGAAGTCTCATGGCCGTAGCAAGGAAAGGGCAAGAAAGAGGAGAGCATACCATGTCCCCAACGCCGAGACCACTCACGGGTCGTGCTTCAGCGCTCTCAAATGCGGCGCGATACTTGTTGCACTCTTGTTGGATGAACAACCATCTTTTTTGAATCGAGCCGATGCCGCGGTTGCTTGTAATTTGGTAGGGTTCAAACATCTTCCTTTCATGGAATGTTTTGTGGATTCTCGTCCAAAAAACAATGCCCTTTTGTTGCGCACCGGTCCTCGGATCTTGGCTAATCTCCATCCAACATTGGCAAATCAACTTGTCCTCGTCCTGTGTATATGAACCCGTGCGAATGCTCTTCCTCTTCTTTTGTGCTTCCGCTCTTTGGGTGAGCTCGTCGATGAACAATGGCTCGCCACTAATATCAACCTCATTGACTTCTTCTTCATCACCATCACCTTCGACATAGATGTCATCGTCTTCATGCCACGAGTCACCATGGTCGTAGTCAGCACGGTCGTCGGCCTCTTCATCGGGCACGTACTGGGCGCGGCCAACCTGACTTTGGGTCTCCTCTGGGTCGTAGCCATCGCCATGCCCACCCTCGAAGATCACGTTCTCCATGTACTGGTTGTAGTAGTGGTCGTCCACCGTTGGCGTTGGTGTTGGCATTTCGTCAAACAAGACGCGGGGGGCCGACATGGTGCCCGTGAACGGTGCCCGTGCCTGCTTTCTTTGCATCTCGACGGACGGCCGCCCGCCGCTGTCGAACCCAGGCGTGACGTTGAGGTCGATGACGGCCGCGGGGCGCGGTGTGGACAGCGCGAACATGCCCACGTCCGGCGACGCCGAGAAACGGGTCTGGCCGTCGCACCTTGGCAGAGGAAAGCGGGGCGACATGGGTGCGGCGCGCGACGTCGGCGACTGGCAGTGCGTAGGCCGGGCGACCGACGAGCCTGTGCTCGCCGGGCCGACGGCCGCTGCAGGGAACCCGGCCGGACGGCCCATGCCAAGCATGAGGATGGCGCGCACTTTGTTGACGATTTCCTCTTTCTCGGCGGCAGCGACCTTGCGTCGCGCTTCGTCCAACTCCTCGAAAGCGGACACAAAGCGGACAAAAGTTCGTTTGCGCCCGCGCGCTGAGCCGTCTCGTTTGTCCCTTTTACCCAAAACGGACGGGGGCGGACAGGATAGGGTCGCACGGTGGAGTTGGCCTCATAGCTGAGTAGATATAAGTGTCGGTTTCAGGGTAAAAATATGGATTTGCTATAAATGAATGGGGCAACAATATGAAAAATCTGCTGAATGTGGTAATTGTTGTCACAAACATCAAACCTACGGGTAAAAATGGAATTAACTAAAAACCTTGATCTGGACCTCTCAAGCCAAGCGTTGATGGAATAAAATCTGCTAACTGCATTGCTAATATACCCGAAAGCCACCTGCTGTGTCCGTTAGATTTCTTCTCCGGAATGAATGAGCTCTCCATCTTGCAACCTTGTGGTAAAGGTGGTCTGGCTCGAACTGGTCCCCATCATCGACGTGCATCTCCTTGAGCACCACGGCGTTCTCCACAAGGAACTTGGCCAGCTGGACCTGGAAGCAGTTAACCTCCTTGGCCTTGAACTTGAGTGTGACCTTGCGCAGGCTCTTCTGCAGGCAGCTGAACGGGCAGTTGTTGGTCAAGGAGGCCGGGAGCTCTGAGACACCGTCGAGCTGCACCATGTCGCGATGCGCCGAGGACATGCACGCGAGCCTGCTGAACCTTTCCATGGATTCGGTGAATGGGCTTCCGACCGTGTTCTGGGTCTTGCGTTCGTAGTGGTAGTCATGCTCCATGTTTACCTTAAGCCGGAGTTCGGACATCGCCGGGCAAGAGCTGAGAAGCCTCGCCATTGCTACTCCCGTGTGTTTGTTCATGTACTTGTATTGTCCTTCTACTTCGAGGAGCTCCAGATTTCCGAACATCGGCAGGATGACACCGCCGTGCTCCTTTTCGCCGTCGACGATGTCCTCAATATAGCGGAGGCGTAGTTTCAGGGCCCTCGTGCTAGAGAAGCTTGTCAGAATGCGCGACACGGGCTCGTAGTACTGTTGCACGTCGTACTCGTGACGAGAGACATCAAGATCGACTCGTTCCAGAGCCGGTGCGGGCGATATCAGCGAGAGCTTGATGGGGAATCCCTTGTAGCTGAAGAAGCGCAGGCTCGGCATGTCAAGCTCGATGCCCGGATTGGCCCAAGGCTCGAACTCCTTGTTATGGGGGCTGGCCTCGAGCACCAAGGCGGTGACCGCCGGGCACCGAAGACGGAGCCGCGCCCTAAAACCAGGCCGACAAAATATCCACCCTATGGAGTCCGGCTCCACCGCCGGCTTGTGGCTCACGTTCACCAGCACGAGGTTGTTGAGGGCCGGCGCGGCGTCGACCACGACCTGGAGATACCCCTCCGAGATGACACAACCGCGCAGTTGCAGATCTGTCAGGCACGGGAAGAAAATGCCGGCGGACAGCGGCACCGTGGCCGTCGGCGGTGGATGTATGTCGCAGCGGGTGAGCTCCAGCACCCGGAGTGTGGCGGCGCACGGCAGGGAGGCCAGCCACGGGCGATAGCGATAATCATACGGCCGGCAGCGGACGCGGAGCACTTCCAGCTGGGCTGCGGCGGGGTGGGCGAGGACGACGCCGCCGACCCTGTCGTGCGCCTCCTCTCTCTGCTTCTCTTTCTCGTCCATAAGAGCATCTCCAACAGGGCGGGTCGCGCCGCGCGCAAAAAACAGATATGACGCGCGCATCGCCTGGTTTGCCGCGCTACGCGCCGCGCCCAAAAAAAGCGTTTGCCGCGAGCGCTTCGGCAGGTATAGCGCGGGGATATGCGCTGGCTCCAACAGCCGCGCTATAATGCAGCGCGCGCGCGCCGCTCCAGCAGTGCCCAAAAATGCAGCGCGCGCACAATATTTTTTAATACATAAAATTGCATTAAAATAAGAAGGATACAAAGTTATTTTACATATTGCAACTAGATAGGTAGTTCGAAAACAAAGATAGATAGTTCGGCGCTAGATAGTTCGAAAACATAATAAAAGAAAAACTAATTCCAGTCGCTCCCGTCATCTGCACCATCATCATCGTCGTTGGTGTCGTCAGAGGTGGACACCCAGCAGTCCAACCAACGCTCATCTTCGTGACCACGGGGAGCTAGCGCTCCGTGAAACTATGCAGCAGCGGGTGCTCTTTTTGAATTGTTTATTATAAGGGGAGGGGCGGAGGCCTCCTCGTGCGCCGTCTCGTAGGTTCCGAGACTAAGCCGGAGATCGCCGGAGCGTATCTCGGCGTAGAACCCGCCGCCGTTCGGGCGCTCGCGGAAGCCGCGGTAGCCTGACTAAGAACGGTGGCGCGGCGGCATGGTGGCGCGTCGGGGGCGGCGGCAGCGCTCTGGGGCGGCGGCGCTCTGAAGCGGTGCCGCGAGAGGCAGGGAGAGAGGGAGCGGTGGAGCTGTGGAGCGAGGGAGCACACGCGCTGCGTTTTATAGACGCCGGGGAGGAGGCGCCGTAAAAATGGCGCGCGAGAGGCCGCCATTTCGCGCGCGCAAGCGGTTCCCCCGCGCGCGGTTTTCCCGTCGCCGCTGGAGCGCGCCATTCTGCCCCGCGCGCGCGAAAACGGAAGTTTAGCGCGCGCGTGCGCCTTTTTGCGCCGCTGTTGGAGATGCTCTAATGTTTGGATCTCGCTAGGTTTTGTGGAGTCGGCTTGTGTTTGGGAAACGGATGCCCTAACAGTCCATGCAGATTTTCAGCGATTTGGGTTTAAGTTTTTTTTCTTCTTTTTTTGTTGCGGGGGCCTATAGATTTGGGTTCAGTTAAGGTTATTATTGAATTGTGCAAACCCTGCTAAAATTTAGCAAAATAAAATAAAATTAAAAGACCCGCATATCCAATAGATTTTAGGCATGGCAAAATAAACGTTTTTATGCAATTTATGTTCGCCGAGGATGACAAGTCTAGTTGATGAGCAAGGCAAGTCCACATCGGTTTACTTTTTACCTGGAAACTATTGTTCATGTAAACTTAATTTCCATCCTCGCGCCCATATAAATTACTATGAAAAACTTTCCATTTTCCATGTCTAAAACTCCAACTTCAGACTTTTAGCCTTTCCGGAAAATAAAAGGAGGACCAATTTCACTTGTTTTTTTTTGAAATCATATTAATTGACCAACATTTTATTGGCTTACTATAAATAAAATCAGGTTTCGTTTTTAAGTCAATGGCTAATGATTCAGTTGGCGAGCTAAGTCCATTTTTGTACTTAATCACATTTTTTGAGGGGATACTTAATCTTTACCTAATTTTTTAACAACGAAACGTTTTAAAGCACGGAACGAGTTTGTCGTGTTCACCGTCACAATACGCTTCTTCCCATAAGTGTACGCTTTCACTTTGAATTTAAAACATATAGGCGAGGTGGTACTAATTCTCTTCCTCCTAAATTTTCGTCCGTTCCGTACATGCAATTTATTTTCATCCGTCCCACGCCACTCTCCATCTCTCTATCGGTGCGCTATTGGCCTGATGGGCTGGCAGCCACGTACTGGTTTTCCAAAGCGAAAAAATAGTCAGCTTAGAAAAATGAAATTCCATCTAAAACAGGAGTCGAACCCAGGTGGCTGGCCCATAACATCGCACAACAAACCATCCCATCTATCCATGTATTTTGCTATTGATTACTAACCGAGTAATGATACTTCACTCCTTCAAACAATTTTCATCAATTTATATACAATAGAGAGTGAATTGTTTTTTTTTCAGAAAAGGAGGATGACACCCTGCCTCTGCATCTGGACGATGCATGCTCCTTAACCAGGACGCATGCCGGGTATGAGGCCGCCGCAACCACCTGTCATCAATCCATCTTCAGAGTTGTACTGTTGCATCTACCTTGACCGGTCTAGCTGCCACCGACGCCACCATGATGCCATACAGTGTTACCCTCCTGCGCGAGTCCATCTCCGCGCATCGGGCGCCGAGTCTTCACTGGGTCATGCCGCCGAGATCCACCATCATCAATGGGCAAGATAAATCACTGCTCCTCCTCTTGTCCCTTCCAACCAGCACTTGCTCCAAAACGATGCTCCCAGGAGGGAGAACGACACCGAAGGCGCCGTCATCGTCCGATCCGGTAGACCCAGATCTACGGTTTCCCCCGAAACTTCCCGGTCAGGTTGACGTGACCTGCAACGACGATGCCTCGAAAAGGGAACGACGTCCGCAACGCCCCCATCAAGGTTGTCAGAATCACGATTTTGAATCAGATCGGAGCTTCGATGGTAGGATCGCAAATCATAGAATCTTCACTATCAGGATCGTAGAAACGTAGATTCTAAGAACTAAAATCGTAGAATCATAGGGGTTAGTTTGGATCGTAAAGTCGTAGAATCGTATAATAGAATCGCGATTCTGACAACCTTGGCCGCCATCGTCCGCCAAGACTGCAGTTAGGCGCGATTTTCACCGGAAGCCACGTTGTCCTGATCTCACGGCTGGCTGGAACCGAGCGGAACCTCGCCATGAAGACGTATAGTGCCGTCGGAAAGCCGGTTGAGGACCTCCGGCCGCCCCAGCCCGGCCCCATCACGCGCCGCCGGCCAACCATAGCCGAACCATGATGGATCTGGCCGGGACGCCAGATCCACGGCCACCGCCGCCGCCCATCGCATAGCGGAGAATCCCACCGGAGGACCTCGTCTGTGACACCCCGAGACCAGTGCGCCAGGTGTCAACCAGTTATTCGTCGTCGTTGCTGTGTCATCTGCTTGTGTGTTGCATCTTGCCATGTCATCATGTATGTTGCATCATCATGTTTTCAAAACTTGCATCCGCCCGAGTCCGCCCGTCCCTTTTCGTTGTCCGTTCTGAGCCCAGACACACTCACACGCGCCCGTGGCGCCTCCGAATATTTATTTTGTGAGTGGCCGGAAAATGTTCTCGGAATGGGTTGAAACTTGGCGTGTGGTCTTATTATAGCATAGGTAGACCGCCTGCCAAGTTTCGTCGCATTCGGAGTTCGTTTGATAGCCCAACGGTTATCCGCGTTGTCCGCCGGAAGCCTCTTCTCTTTTGGCCCAACACCCCTTTCTCACAGCCCACCAAGCTCTTTCTAACCCCTCCATGCTCTTGGCCGTTCGATCACGCTCACGTGGCCGCGAACGGCTCCTAATTTGGACACTCCTAGCTCCCTCTACCTATAATTATGTGCCTCTCCCTCCATTTTCCCGCAGATGAACCCTAGCTTCCCCCCTCTCGCGCCGCCGGACATGTCCGCCGGACACGTCGCTCCGTCCAATCAGATCCCGCCACGTCAGCGCCGCCACCGTCCTCAACCAATCACGGCTCGCCACGTCCCCGGCGCCACCTCCCCACCTCCCGTGGCCCGTCGCAGCCCACCGCGGCCCGCCCCGGGCCGGATCGGGCCCGGATCCCGCGAGCCAGACGCCACCGCCCTTCACGGCCGGGACCCCGAGTTGCCGCCATTGCTCGTCGACCCCGCCGCCGCGCCCTCCGGCGACCAGCGCCGCCGCTGCTGGGAGAGCCGCCGCCATGCCTCGGTGCTCCGTCCTCAGCCGTCACGCCCGGATCCGGCGAGCCGCCGCCCGGAGCCGCCCGTCCCCATCGTCCCTGTCTCCTCCGATGGATCCGCCTCGCCGCCCCACTGTGTGTCGCCGGCGCCGCCATGCCCTCCGTCGTCCTCGACCTTGCGGGAGGACGGCGCCCCGACCCCAGCCCCGCTCGCTCAGCGTCCTCGCCTGGGCCGGCCTTCCCCAGCCAGCCGCTGGCCCAGATCCGCGGGCCCAGCGCCACCTCTACCGGCCAGTGCCCCGGCCTAGAGGCGGCCAGCCTCCACTCCTCCAGCAAGGCCGCAACCCCCGCACTAGGCCCAGCCCAGCTCCCTCCGTCCGGCCCACTTCGTCCTTCTCCACTGGGCCAGGCCCGCAGTGGTAAGAGCCCACTATGCCCCGCCCAGTGCACCACATAGATAAACTGCGCTCGTTGTTTTTTTCCTTAGTGTTCAAATTTCTGCTAAGTCCCTAAAATTGCTTATATTGTTGCATATTTGCATGGCTGTAATTATTTATGTGTATGTCCAAATTGAGTGAATGATATGTCAAAATGATCGTGGTGATGTGCTCTACACTTTGTTCCATTGTGCCATGCTCATTTGAGTTCATCTAGATGCTCTAATATCTGTTGCAAGAGTGCTACTTGTTATAAACTGCTGCTACTTGTTATTTTCATGCCATGTTTGAGATATGATAACTTGGTGCATGTTTATCCAAATGATGCAAATGATATGTCAAAATGTTCATTATGAAGTGTACTACATGATGGTTGCTGTAGCATGCTTGTTTGAGTTCATATTGCCATGTTTATCCCTGTTGCAAAAGTGCATTTGGCTGTTAAGTTCTGAAACTTGTTATGAGATGCTGATTTCACTTACTCTTTGCTATGGATGTGTTTGTCTTCATGCCACATGTGTAGATGTTTTAGAAGCACAATAATATGTTCTTTGATGTGGTGCAATCTTCTTTACCTGATATGCCTTGAGGTGGCTTAAACATGCTTGTAAACATGCCATGTTGTTATTGCTGTTTTATACTTCGTGAAATTTCTGCTAAGTCTGGAATCTGTTATAACCTGATGCTATGTTTGCTTGATACCCCACTCAAATCCATGCTTGTTTTGGAGTGGCCAATGATCATGTCTTGTTTTCCATGTTATTGTCTATCCATTCATGCCCTTACTTGCTCATATGACCTGCTGTAGCTTATTTATTTTTTGCTCTCAAGTTGCTATAAAATGTAACTGTCAGGTTTTTATCAGCATGTTCAGTTTGGTGTAGCTTGTTGCTATTGATCCATGCCTCCTATGGAGTTGCTCCAATGGAGTTGTTTGTTGTAGGATATGTCTACTACATGTCCATGCTCTTTATGTTCTTATTAGAGTTGATATGCTTGTTGTTTTGTGCCTTTGAAGGAAGCATCGTGATGATGTTTTTGCCTTCCCAGATTTTGGCTAAGTCTGGATAATTTTATTGCAACTTGCCATGCTTATTTAAATGTGTTCCAGCAAGCTTTTGGGTGTGTTCTAAGTTCTTACTTGTTAAGTAACATGTCTACTTCATGTCCATGCTTCTTGTTACCATGTTTGAGTGTTGTAGCTTATATTTACCTTGCTCCAAAGTTGATATGTGGCTGTTAACTTCAGCTTGTTGTTATATCTTGTTTCATGTGTATCTTTTAGTCAATTGCTCCGTTTTGGGTGTGCCTTATATGAAACTTGTGTGATTTTGCATGTAGAATCATAATATCATGTTTTTTTACATGTTTGGAGTGTGTTTGCTTGATGTTTGGGTGCATCTTGCACCGTTGCCTTGCTTGTCTTGTTTTGCTCATATCTTCTAGGCTGTAGCTCCGAATTATACAAACTTTATATGAAACTTGACTAGAATTTCATGTAGATCATCATGGTGCATGTTAACCTGCTGTTTAACAACTTTAACTTAAGGTTTGTTCAGATCTGGACTAATTTCAAACTATGCATATGAGGACCTACCGGATTTGTTATATGTAGATTCCGGCCTCATTTAAAACTTGTTGCCTGTGTTTTTTTCTGTGCTTCCTACCTTGCCATGTATTTCATCATATACAGACTTGTCTTGCATCCTACTTGCTTGAGCATATTGTCATGTTCTTGTGTTGTTTTTCTGTGCTTCCTACCTTGCCATGTATTGCATCATATATAGACTTGTATTACATCCTACTTGCTTGAGCATATTGTCATGTTCTTCTGTTGTTTCTCTGTGCTTCCTACCTTGCCATGTATTGCATCATATATAGACTTGTCTTGCATCATACTTGCTTGAGCATATTGTCATGTTCTTGTGTTGTGTGTTTACCGTATTGCTTGCTTCTTCTCGTTAGTGCTTGTTCCGTTGCGATCTTGAGGATTCGTTCGTCTACCCGTGGTTCTTCTTCAAGGCTTCTTCTTCGTCTTCTTCATGGATCCGTTCTTCTTCCTTGCAGGATCTCAGGCAAGATGACCATCACCTTGGATACCTTTACTATCATTGCCTTTCCTTAGTTGTCTCGATGCTATCGTTATATGTCGCACTACCTATCTTTTGTCAGCCCCTCCTTGTTGTCATCAAACCTCTAACCTTTGACACCTTCCTAGCAAAAACCATTGTTTGGCTATGTTACCCGCTTGCTCAGCCCCTCTTATAGCGTTGTTAGTTGCAGGTGAAGATGAAGAACGTTCCAGGTGGGAACTTGTTGTTGGAATATCACAATATGTCTTATATATATTAACACACCTATATACTGGGCATGGGTGGAAGGCTTGGCCTTTTGCTCGGTGTTTTGTTCCACTCATGCCACCTTAGGCGCCGATAAACCGGCATTATGTTCCTTGATTTTACGTTCCTTACACGATTGGGTATATGGGGAGACCTTGACACTTCGATTTTGAATAAAACTCCTCCAGCAAGGCCCAACATTGGTTTTTAATTTGCCTCATAATAACAACTTAATTAATTAATTAAATTTGCATAGGGGGTCGCGCCCTCGGGATTCTTTACTACATAGCAGGGGGGGCCAGTGCTGATGGTGTTGGTCCCAAACGGGCAACCTGCGGGGCTACCTTGGGGAAACCCGAGGGCTGGTTTTACTCGTAGCTTGTCCCATCCGGACGTGGCCTGAGACGAGATACGCGCGGCTACTATCAGGGTGTCGGCACGCCGGGAGGTCTTGCTGGACTTGTTTTACCATTGTCGAAATGTCTTGTGCACCGGGATACCGAGCCTGATCGGATTTCCCTAAGATAAGGGGTAATAATTATTATTACTTCAGCTGATCGTGAGAGCTTGTGATGGGCTAAGTTGGGACACCCCTGCAGGGTTATGATCTTTCGAAAGCCGTGCCCGCGATTATGTGGCAGATTGGAATTTGTTAATGTCCGGTTGTAGAAAACTTGACAGAGGATCCGAAGTCAAACACACAACTGTGTGAGTAACCGTGACTGTCTCTTTTCACTTTGAGAAGAGAACATAGTGGGGTTATGTTTGACTCGTAGGTAGTTCAAGATCTCTAGCGATCAGTACTAGTTTGCGTCCGCTTGCGTAGATGCACATCTTATTCTTATACTCGTAAGTTAGACACCATATATTGCTTAGCCGCTGTTGCAACCTCACCACTTTACCTCTTCCTACCCGTTAAGCTTTGATAGTCTTGTTACCCATGGTTATGGGATTGCTGAGTCCTCGTGGCTCACAGTTACTACAACAACAGTTGCAGGTGCAAGTTTCTGATGTCTTGACGTGAGAGCGATGATCGTTGTGTTGGAGTTCTTTCTTCTTCTTCTTCTTCTTCTTCTTCTTCAATCTTGGGTTAGGTTCCGGGTCGGCAGCCTCGGATAGCAGATGGATGTCGTTGTGCTTTTCATGTTTGCATCCGTAGTGGGATGCCTTGTATTGATGTTGTTGTATTCATGTGACTTATATGTATTGTTGTATCCCCCATGTATGTATGTAATGGTACGAGGTAATGATATCCATCTTGCTAAGCGCCCGAAATGCGGTTGTGCCCCAATCACGTAAGTGTCACGTGATCGGGATAGAATCGCATCTTGGGCCTGACAAGTTGGTATCAGAGCCTCGACCGACCATAGGAGCCCCCTTGATTGATCGTAGCTTGGCCGTTGTTGAGTCTAGAATAAAACTTTTTCGGAGTCTAGTTATATCGGAGAGTAGGAATTCTTTTACTCCCCTGCCCCTTCGTCGCTCTGGTGAGGAATCTTGACGTAGGTGTTTTGAATTACCCCTCTTCCCTTTCATTTTTTTTAGGATCGCGTGGTTAGTTTTCGTTCGTCGCGTTGTTAGTTCTTTCATCTGGTGCATCTCTCGTCAAGTGGATTCGACCCTCTTCTTCTTTGCAAGTTCAACCACAGTTCTTTTCAACCGACGGTGTTTTCTCCGTCCGTTGTGGTCTTTCTTTTTCCCACCCTCCCACCCTTTTTCTTCGCGGAGCCGGAGTTCTTAATCGAGTATCCATCCTACTCGATTGAAGCCTTTGCTTTCTTTCCTCAGTTATTTCAACCGGTGAATTCTCGTCTAGTTCGTCATTCTTCACCTCTTCTTCTTTTCCGGTGGTTCCAATTTAATTTGTATCTGGTGCTCGTCATATTCTTTTCCTCGGCTTAGATGTTTCCTCTTGCTCGTTTACCTCTCGCCATGTAATTGTTCCAGAGTTCCGATGATATCTCAGGAGATTCATCTGTGTTCCAATTAATTCGAGGTTGTCACCTCATTCGTGTCTTTTAATCGTTCCGGCGCATTACCTCTTTTCGATCCTTTCCAATGGTGTTTTCTCTTCGGTGGGCTCATAACCCACAGGTTTATTCCTAGGATCTTACCTGACTCTTCTAATTATTTCCCGGAGTGTTCCGAAATTCTTTAAAATGTGACGTAAGTATGGATTCCATCACTCATATGCCTTCTCCAAGATCGCTTTCAATTCTTTTCATCACTGGTTCAACCTTTCCTCATTTCATTCATCCGGAGTATTTCATGAATTCTTTTATTGTGTTCCTCCGAAGGCCATCATTTCAGAAGATTTCTTTGTTCTCAGTTTTCAACTTCGTCCTCCAAATATTCGTCATTGATGGCTCTTCGTTCGTCTCACATTTGTCCGATGCTTCGTTCAAGTATTCTTTAATCAGTTCACAATCTCTTCATTCTCGTCAGTCAAATTTCCTCAAGTGCTTTATTCTTCCCGGAGATTCATTCTCTTGTGTTCACTATATCACAATTCTTCACGATGGCTTGTCCTCTTGCATCGTTCAATTTCATTCCTTACGGTGGCCATTCTCGTTCTTCACTTGATTTTTAATTCTTCCCGATGGTTCGTTCATTTTCTTCACTCGGCTTTAATTCCTTACGGTGGTTCTCTCAAGAGTTCTTTTCCGGTGTTATCATATCAATCCATTCATTTTATTCCAATCCTACCGGTGTTTCTTGAAGATTGTCGCAAGTTCGCGATATATCCATCTTTAATCAATTTTTTCAACGAGAATAAGTGATATGAAAATCCATTTCTTTGCATCAATTTAATTGGTGGAGGATAAGCATAACATAATTCTTATTCTTTTCATCAAGTTGTTTAATCCATTCCTTCGGAGTTTATTCTTGATGAATAAATTCTAGTTCCAAGAGCTTTAATCTTTTCTTTCCGGAGTTCAAGTTTTTCTCGACTATCTCGTCGAAACCCCGTTTAATCATCGCAAGGCCTTAATCTTAGTCTCATCCTTTCATTACCGGAGTACTTCATGGTGGTTCATCATGAGTAATTCATTCTTCAAGTGTTCATCTAATTCTTCTGGAGCAGTTCAAGCATTCTTATTCTTTTGTGTCTCGAAGTGCAAATAATTCTCCGTATTCTTTTGAAGTGGAGTGTTGCAATTCTTCATTCTCAGCTAGACCTTCTTTTCGTTGCGGCAGTAATTCACCTCAAGTTTTGAGATGTTTTCATAAGTCCACAACAAGTCAATTCTTTTGTTGTTGATTTTCTCAACAACTCCGTTCATCCTTTCTTCGCAAGGATGCTCTTTCAAATTCATTCGCGCTCGAAGTTGTTATTTTCTTCTCCGTTCTTATCATTCCATTCTTTAATTCTTCCGGAGGCATTTTCCTATTCTTCTCGTCAAGTTCTATTCCATCTTCTCGAGGTTATGTCCTATTCCTTCCACTTCAGCTGGAGTGCTGCCCGAATTCCTTCGTGGAGATTTCTTTTCTATCTCTGTTAACCGGAGTGGTTTCGAATACATTCTTGTTCCTTCAACTCTTGTTTCATTCCTTTCAACTTACAAGGTTCCCATGTATTCCTTGTTCCTTTTTGTAACAGAGCTTCCGAATCTCCTTCTTCTCCGTTGTATCCTTTATTCCAGTTATTCAACCTCTCAAGGTTCTTTGGCTTCACTCTTTTGTCCTCGAAGAACTTTGTTCTTCCTTTTCTCTTCCGTCTCGTTCCTAAGATCTCGGGACGAGATCTCTTGTTAGTTGGGGAGTGTTGTGACACCCCGAGACCGGTGCGCCAGGTATCAGCTAGTTATTCGTCGTCGTTGCCGTGTCATCTGCTTGCGTGTTGCATCTTGCCATGTCATCACGTGTGTTGCATCATCATGTTTTCAAAACTTGCATCCACCCGAGTCCGCCCGTCCTTTCCGTTGTCCGTTCTGAGCCCAGACACACTCACACGTGCCCGCGGCGCCTCCGAATATTTATTTTGTGAGTGGCCGGAAAACGTTCTCGAAATGGGCTGAAACTTGGCATGTGGTCTTATTATAGCATAGGTAGACCGCATGTCAAGTTTCGTCGCATTCGGAGTTCGTTTGATAGCCCAACGGTTATCCGCGTTGTCCGTCGGAAGCATCTTCTCTTTTGGCCCAGCACCCCTTTCTCACAGCCCACCAAGCTCTTTCTAACCCCTCCATGCTCTTGGCCGTTCGATCACGATTGCGTGGCCGCAAACGGCTCCTCATTTGGACACTCCTAGCTCCCTCTACATATAAATATGTGCCTCTCCCTCCATTTTCCCGCAGATGAACCCTAGGCTCCTCCCTCTCGCGCCGCCGGACATGTCCATCCGCGCCGGGCATGTCCGCCGGACACGTCGCTCCGTCCAATCAGATCCCGCCACGTCAGCGCCGCCGCCGTCCTCAGCCAATCACAGCTCGCCACGTCCCCGGCGCCACCTCCCCACCTCCCACGGCCCGTCGCAGCCCGTCCGCGGCCCGTCCCGGGCCGGATCGGGCCCGGATCCCGTGAGCCAGCCACCGCCGCCCTTCACGACCGGGACCCCGAGCTGCCGCCGTTCCTCGTCGACCCCACCACCGCACCCTCCAGCGACCAGCGCCGCCACTGCTGGGACAGCCGCCGCCGTGCCTCGGTGCTCCGTCCTCAGCCGTCACGCCCGGATCCGGCGAGCCGCCGCCCGTCCCCGCCGTCCCTGTCTCCTTCGGCGGATCCGCCTCGTTGCCCCACTGCGTGTCGCCGGCGCCGCCATGCCCTCCGTCGTCCTCGACCTTGCAGGAGGACGGCGCCCCGACCCCAGCCCCGCTCGCTCAGCGTCCTCGCCTGGGCCGGCCTTCCCCAGCCAGCCGCCGGCCCAGATCCGCTGGCCCAGCGCCACCTCTACCGGCCCAGTGCCCCGGCCCAGAGGCGGCCAACCTCCACTCCTCCAGCAAGACCGCAACCCCCGCACTAGGCCCAGCCTAGCTCCCTCCGTCCGGCCCGCTTGGTCCTTCTCCACTGGGCCAGGCCCGCAGTGGTAAGAGCCCACTATGCCCCGCCCAGTGCACCACATAGATAAACTGCGCTCGTTGTTTTTTCCTTAGTGTTCAAATTTATGCTAAGTCCCTAAAATTGCTTATATTGTTGCATCTTTGCATGGCTGTAATTATTTGTGTGTATGTCCAAATTGAGTGAATGATATGTCAAAATGATCGTGGTGATGTGCTCTACACTTTGTTCCATTGTGCCATGCTCATTTGAGTTCATCTAGATGCTCTAATCTCTGTTGCAAGAGTGCTACTTGTTATAAACTGCTGCTACTTGTTATTTTCATGCCATGTTTGAGATATGATAACTTGGTGCATGTTTATCCAAATGATGCAAATGATATGTCAAAATGTTCATTATGAAGTGTACTACATGATGGTTGCTGTAGCATGCTTGTTTGAGTTCATATTGCCATGTTTATCTCTGTTGCAAAAGTGCATTTGGCTGTTAAGTTCTGAAACTTGTTTTGAGTTGCTGATTTCACTTACTCTTTGCTATGGATGTGTTTGTCTTCATGCCACATGTGTAGATGTTTTAGAAGCACAATAATATGTTCTTTGATGTGGTGCAATCATCTTTACCTGATATGCCTTGAGGTGACTTAAACATGCTTGTAAACATGCCATGTTGTTATTGTTGTTTTATACTTCGTGAATTTCGTGTAGATCATCATGGTGCATGTTAACCTGCTGTTTAACAAATTTAACTTAAGGTTTGTTCAGATCTGGACTAATTTCAAACTATACATATGAGGACTTACCGGATTTGTTATATGTAGATTCCGGTCTCATTTAAAACTTGTTGCTTGTGTTGTTTTTTCTGTGCTTTCTGCCTTGCCATGTATTGCATCATATACAGACATGTCTTGCATCCTACTTGCTTGAGCATATTGTCATGTTCTTGTGTTGTTTTTCTGTGCTTCCTACCTTGCCATGTATTGCATCATATATAGACTTGTCTTGCATCCTACTTGCTTGAGCATATTGTCATGTTCTTGTGTTGTTTTTCTGTGCTTCCTACCTTGCCATGTATTGCATCATATATAGACTTGTCTTGCATCATACTTGCTTGAGCATATTGTCATGTTCTTGTGTTGTGTGTTTACCGTATTGCTTGCTTCTTCTCGTTAGTGCTTGTTCTGTTGCGATCTTGAGGATTCGTTCGTCTACCCGTGGTTCTTCTTCAAGGCTTCTTCTTCGTCTTCTTCACGGATCCGTTCTTCTTCCTTGCGGGATCTCAGGCAAGATGACCATCACCTTGGATACCTTTATTATCACTGCCTTTCCTTAGTTGTCTCGATGCTATTGTTATATGTCGCGCTACCTATCTTTTGTCAGCCCCTCCTTGTTGCCATCAAACCTCTAACCTTTGACACCTTCCTAGCAAAAACCATTGTTTGGCTATGTTACCCGCTTGCTCAGCCCCTCTTATAGCGTTGTTAGTTGCAGGTGAAGATGAAGAACGTACCAGGTGGGAACTTGTTGTTGGAATATCACAATATGTCTTATATATATATTAACACACCTATATACTGGGCATGGGTGGAAGGCTTGGCCTTTTGCTCGGTGTTTTGTTACACTCATGCCACCTTAGGCGCCGTTATGTTCCTTGATTTTGCGTTCCTTACACGGTTGGGTATATGGGGAGACCTTGACACTTCGATATTGAAGAAAACTCCTCCAGCAAGGCCCAACATTGGTTTTTAATTTGCCTCATAATAACAACTTAATTAATTAATTAAATTTGCATAGGGGGTCGCGCCCTCGGGATTCTTTTCTACATAGCAGGGGGGCCAGTGCTGATGGTGTTGGTCCCAAATGGGCAACCTGCGGGGCCACCTTGGGGAAACCCGAGGACTGGTTTTACTCGTAGCTTGTCCCATTCTGACGTGGCCTGAGACGAGATACGCGCGGCTACTATCAGGGTGTCGGCACGCCGAGAGGTCTTGCTGGACTTGTTTTACCATTGTCGGAATGTCTTGTGCACCGGGATGCCGAGCCTGATCTGATTTCCCTAAGATAAGGGGTAATAATTATTATTACTTCAGCTAATCGTGAGAGCTTGTGATGGGCTAAGTTGGGACACCCCTGCAGGGTTACGATCTTTTGAAAGCCGTGCCCGCGGTTATGTGGCAGATTGGAATTTGTTAATGTCCGTTTGTAGAAAACTTGACAGAGGATCCGAAGTAAAAGACACAACTGTGTGAGTAACCGTGACTATCTCTTTTCATTTTAAGAAGAGAACACGGTGGCGTTATGTTTGACTCGTAGGTAGTTCAGGATCTCTAGCATTCACTACTAGTTTGCGACCGCTTGCGTAGATGCACATCTTATTCTTGTACTCATAAGTTAGCCACCATATATTGCTTAGCCGCTGCTGCAACCTCACCACTTTACCTCTTCCTACCTATTTTTTACTAGTCACATTAACAATAATATTACAGGTAAATCATGATGACTATACACAAAAATGTGTGCTCGCGAACCAACCTGTGGTTGGATGGTTAGAGGGACTGTGGTATCCCCAGTCCACCAGGGTTCAAATCCTGCTGCTCGCATTTATTCTTGGATTTATTTAAGGATTTTCGGCGATGCACATTCAGTGGGGGCGATGCACATTCAGTGGGAGGAGACGTTCCCGTCGACGACGAGGTGCCTATGGTGACTTTGTAAATCTCAAGATGATATGCCGTCTCAGTCTTTCGAAGGTGCTCATAGGGATATGATGTGCGTGTATGCGTTCATAGAGGTGAGTGTATGCGCGTGTATATGAGCGCTTATGTCTGTACTGATGTTCAAAAGATATATACAAAAATGTGTGCTCTCATTTCAACACATAGTCAGTTTTCTATCACTAATGGATTAAATGTATGGACATAGAAATTTACAATAATATTTCTAGATTGAAACGCAAAACACAACCTTAAGTTTTCTTTCATTTTCCTCATGTATCCATTTGCGACTAGACCAGGCCATCCACCGGGCCGGGCCTGACCAAGCGCGAGGTAGAAAACTCAGGCCCGAGCCCGGCCTGGCCATCAGGTCTACTTTTCAGGCCTGGGTGTGGCCCGCCACTGCAAAAAAACCTTGAGCCTCGGACCGGGCCTTTTCAGTAAATGTCAAACACAGCGGGCCTAGGCCCGGCCCGGCCTAATCTTTGGGCTCAAAATCTAGGCACGGGCCTGGCCCGAGAGTAGCGTCGAGCCGGGCCTGGTCGGCTTTTTCGGGCTGGGTCGATCGGGCAAGGCTGCCTATGGCCAGGACTATTTGCGACCCAGTCTGTCCACGTCCTTTGCAAGTATGGGCCAAACTATTGCGCATATGCTATATGCCGCCTACCGCAGCATATATTATACTCGTTTCCTATGTCTCTAGTGCATGGGTCGTGGCCCGGTAGTAAGTTTTTGCGGGGTAGCACCTTTTTCTCCTTTCCTGTTTTCCTTTTTTACTTTGTTTTATAAACTACATGGATATTTAAGTGAAAAAATATTTAAATGTCACCCACACTTTCTAAAATTACACAAACATTTGAAAAAAATAGAGAGAACACCATTTTAAATTTGCTAAAACCTTTTAATCTTAAAAGTACACACCTTCTATAATTACATTAACATTTAAAAAATGTGCGAACGGTTTTTAAAACTACATGGGCATTTTTTTCTTCACAAAAGGCTTTACCATTTTCAAATCATAAAGCCTTTTTTATGACATGGAAATTTTAAAACAAAAATGTAAATACATTAAAAAAGGATATCAACAATTCTATATAAAAATCATGAATACATATTAAATGGATGACGTTGGTACATACCAAAGTCCACTGGCTACTATTTAAATGTTTCAAAATTAAAAGCTCCATTGGCTAGATACCATTTCATCAAACAATTCTTGGATGACGATGAATTATCAAAGTCGAAGAAGAATACACCTGTTGTGATCATTCCGACAACGGTAACATGGATTGTGGCAGCGCTAAGAATACACATGTTGGTTATAATAAAAAGAGGCAGGGAGGTATGCCTGTGATATAGAGGAATGAACCCTCCATCAGAGAAGAACCGGCAAAACCTCCAACATTGAAAACATCATAGAAGATGCATGTGAACTCCGTTTTCGATGAACTCGAGCTTGTCATCAAGATGACCATAAGCTCCAAATCTCACACGGAGAAGAACCAAACAAGGACCAATAAAGATGATGCAAGGATGCAATGGTTTGAGCTCTCTACGAACGATACGATCAAGCTACTCATCAAGAGCTCCCTTTGATAGTACGACAATCGATCCTATAACCCGGTCTCCAAACTACTACCATGAGACCGGTAAAATAGAAAACCTATCAAGGGCAAACCTTTGCCTTGCACAAAGTCCACTTGAGCTAGATGATGATGATCTCGACTTTCTTAAGTTGGACCACATTTCTTGATTGCGTTGGCTCGGTGAAGACTAGTTGATTGCTCCCCCATACTCCACTATGGGTGAGCCACTCTTCGGCATATCTTCACAAGTCCATTGTCACCACAATGGACAACAAGCTTGAAGCACTTGATCTCTTCGTAGGGCTGGATTAACGAGCAGCTCGGCACGTTAAGCTCGTGATCGTTAAGCTCGTGATCGTTAAGCTCGTTATCGATAAGCTCGTTAAAATTAACGAGCAAAAAGTCGTGCCCGGCTTGGTTCGTTGAGAGCTGGTTAAGCTCACGAGCGTTCACGAGTACTCGTTAAGGTAAGAAACAACAGATAAGTACATAACTTAACTAGAAAAGCATTCCAGAATTTTCATTACAAATTTGCAATAGCAGTAATAAGGAGCAAACACAGCCCCTTCACGCAGTACTAACAACCACCAAGTCGGGTGCACCTTTGCTTTGCGAAAATTAAACATAAAACAATACTAGCAACACACAAATGACAAGTCTGATGTATAGGGCCAAGCTGATGCACCTTTGCTTTGCATAATGTAAGCATAAAAAATAGTATCAACTTGGTACGGCCAGAAGCACTACCTGACAAGCACCTGCAATTTAAACATTCAAGCTTGATGTACTAGGTACATAATACATAGTAGCAGCAAGCCAGGAACACAAGTCTGGATGTTGGGTGCACCTTTTCTCAATATAAACTTAAAAATTAGTAGCAACATGCTACAGCCAGAAGCACCAACACCTTTGCATAATTATTAAAACATTCAAACTTAAAATAGTAACGACCATAATATGCAGCAGCAACAAAAGTCTGAAAGTTTGGTGCAAAACTGAATATGCCTTCAGTTCAACCCTTCAATATCCTTCGTGAAGTTGCTATTTTTCTAGGAAGTGTCAATGGCATTGCGGAGTTTTCCTACATGAAAATTTTCAAACAAAGAAAGTAAAGAATCAGATTTATCATACAATAGTATAGTAGACCTTCAAGAGGAGAAAGATTAATATAAGAAATGGGCATTACACTAGGAACAGTACAAGACAAACAAATTAAAGTCGCAAAGTAGCTACAAGTTTCAACTGAAGGAAATATGCACTAGAGGCAATAATAATGTTGTTATTTATAATTCCTTATATCATGATAAATGTTTATTATTCATGCTAGAATTGTATTAACTGAAAACTTAGTACATGTGTGAATACATAGACAAACAGAGTGTCATTAGTATGCCTCTACTTGACTAGCTCGTTGATCAAAGATGGTTATGTTTCCTAACCATAGACATGTGTTGTCATTTGATGAATGGGATCACATCATTAGAAGAATGATGTGATGGACAAAACCCATCCATTAGCTTAGCACTATGATCGTTTAGTTTTATTGCTATTGCGTTCTTCATGACTTATACATGTTCCTATGACTATGAGATTATGCAACTCCCGAATACCGGAGGAACACCTTGTGTGCTATCAAACGTCACAACGTAACTAGGTGATTATAAAGATGCTCTACAGGTGTTTTCGAAGGTGTTTGTGGTGTTGGCATAGATCGAGAATATGATTTGTCACTCCGAGTGCCGGAGAGGTATCTCTAGGCCCTCTCGGTAATACACATCGTAATCAGCCTTGCAAGCAAACGACTAATGAGTTAGTCACGAGATGATGTATTACGGAACGAGTAAAGATACTTGCCGGTGACGAGATTGAACTAGGTATGATGATACCGATGATCGAATCTCGGGCAAGTAACATACCGATGACAAAGGGAACAACGTATGTTGTTATGCGGTTTGACCGATAAAGATCTTCGTAGAATATGTAGGAACCAATATGAGCATCCATGTTCTGTTATTGGTTATTGACTGAAGATGAGTCTCGGTCATGTCTACATAGTTCTCGAACCTGTAGGGTTCGCACGCTTAACGTTCGATGACGATCGGTATTATGAGTTTATGTGTTTTGATGAACCGAAGGTAGTTCGAAGTCCCGGATGTGATCACGGACATGACGAGGAGTCTCTAAATGGTCAAGACATAAAAATTAATATGTTGGAAGGTTATATTCGAACACCGGAAGGGTTCCGGGGTGACTGGATAAATACCGGAGTACCGGGAGGTTACCGGAACCCCCCGGGGGCTTAATGGGCCTATATGAGCCTTAGTGGAAATAGAGGACAGCAAGGGAGCCATGGGGCGCGCCCCCTAGGCCCAAACCGAATTGGTTTAGGGCAACGGGGTCGTCCCCCTCTTTCCTTCTCCCTTCCTCTTCCTTCATTCTCCCTCCTTGTAGGACTAGGAAAGGGGGGAAACCTACTCCCAGTAGGAGTAGGAATCCCCCCATGGGGCGCACCATAGGAGCCCGGCCGCCCCCTCCTCCACTCCTTTATATACGTGGCCAGGGGCACTCCACAAACACACAAGTTGATTTCTTAGCCGCGTGCGGTGCCCCTCTCCACAGTTACACACCTCAGTCATATTGTTGCAGTGCATAGGCGAAGCCCTGCACCGGTAACTTCATCATCACCATCACCACGTCGTCGTGCTGACGGAACTCTCCAACGACCTCAACTGGATCAAGAGTTCATGGGACGTCATCGAGCTGAACGTGTGCTGAACGCGGAGGTGCCGTACGTTCGGTGCTTGGATCGGTTGGATCTCTAAGACGTTCGACTACATCAACTGCGTTACTAAACGCTTCCGCTTTCGGTCTACGAGGGTACGTAGACACACTCTCCCCGCTCGTTGCTTTGCTTCTCCTAGATAGATCATGCGTGATCGTAGGAATTTTTTTGAAATACTACGTTCACCAACAGTGGCATCATGAGGCAGGTCTATGCGTAGATGATATGGACGAGTAGAACACAATGAGTTGTGGGCGATAATAGTCATACTACTTACCAGCATGTCATACTTTGATTCAGCGGTATTGTGAGATGAAGCGGCCCGGACCGACATTACGCGTACGCTTACGCGAGACTGGTTTCACAGTTACGAGCACTCGTTGCTTAAAGGTGACCGACGGGTGTCTGTCTCTCTCACTTTAGTTGAATCAAGTGTGGCTACGCCCGGTCCTTGTGAAGGTTAAAACAACACACTTGACGAAAAATCATTGTGGTTTTGTATGCGTAGTAAGAACGGTTCTTGCTAAGCCCGTAGCAGCCACGTAAAACTTGCAACAACAAAGTAGAGGATGTCTAACTTGCTTTTGTAGGGCATGTTGTGATGTGATATGGTCAAGACGTGATGAGTCATACGTTATTGTAGGAGATGATCATGTTTTGTAAATTATCGGCAACCGGCAGGAGCCTTATGGTTGTCTCTTTATTATATGAATTGCAAAGGCCATGTAATTGCTTCACTTTTTAACTATGAGTTAGCGATAGTAGTAGTAGCAATAGTTGGCGAGACGACCACGACACTCTGATGAAGATCATGGTGTCAAGCCGGTGACGATGGAGATCATGACGATGCTTTGGAGATGGAGATCAAAAGCACAAGATGATGATGGCCATGTGACATATTTTGATTGCATGTGTTGTTTATCTTATTATGCTTCTTATTTTGCTTAGTATGGCGGTAGCATTATAAGATGATCCCTTTCGAAATTTCAAGGTACAAGTGTTCTCCCTGAGTATGCACTGTTGCGAAAGTTCATTGTGCCGAGACACCACGTGATGATCGGGTGTGATAAGCTCTACGTTCAAATACAACGGGTGTAAGACAATTTTGCACATGCAGAATAGTCGGGTTAAACTTGACGAGCCTAGCATGTACAGACATGGCCTCAGAACACTGGAGACCGAAAGGTCGAGCGTGAATCATATAGTAGATATGATCAACATAAGATGTTCACCATTGAGAACTACTCCATCTCACGTGATGATCAGACATGGTTTAGTTGATTTGGATCACGTGATCATTTAGATGACTAGAGGGATGTTTATCTAAGTGGGAGTTCTTTAGTAATATGATTAATTGAACTTTAATTTATCATGAATTTAGTCCTGATAGTATTTGCAAATTATGTTGTAGATCAATATATAGCTCGCGTTATAGCTCCCCTATGTTTTTGATATGTTCCTAGAGAAAACTAAGTTGAAAGATGTTAGTGGCAATGATGCGGACTAGGTCCATCATCTGAGGATTATCCTCATTGCTGCACAGAAGTATTATGTCCTTGATGCACCGCTAGGTGACAAACCTATTGCAGGAGCAGATGCAGCCGTTATGAACGTTTGACAAGCTCCGTATGATGACTACTTGATAGTTTAGTGCGCCATGCATTACGGCTTATAACCAGGACTTCAAAAACGTTTTGAATGCCACGAAGCATATGAGATGTTCCAAGAGTTGAAAATATTATTTCAGACTCATGCCCGTGTCGAGAGGTATGAGACCTCTAACAAGTACTTTGCCTACAAGATGGAGGAGAATAGCTCAACCAATGAGCATGTGCTCAGAATGTCTGAGTACTACAATCGCTTGAAGCAAGTGGGAGTTAATCTTCCAGATAAAATAGTGATTGACAGAGTTCTCTAGTCACTATCACCAAGTTACTAGAACTTTGTGCTGAACTATAATATGCAAGGGATGACAAAAATGATTCTCGAGCTCTTCGTGATGCTGAAATCAACGAATGTAGAAATCAAGAAAGAGCATCAATTGTTGATGGTTAACAAGACCACTAGTTTTTATAAAAAGGCAAGGTAAGAAAGGGAACTTCAAGAAGAATGGCAAGCAAGTTGTCACTCCCGTGAAGAAGCCTAAAGTTGGACCTAAGACCGAAACTGAGTGCTTCTAACTCCAAAGGAAATGGTCACTGGAAGCGGAAGTTCCCCGAATATTTGGCGGATAGGAAGGATGGCGAAGTGAACAAAGGTATACTTGATATACATATTGATAATGGGTATCTCACTAGTGTTCATAGTAGCCCATGGGTATTTGATACTTGTTCGGTTGCTAAGATTAGTAACTCGAAACAGGAGTTGCAGAATAAACGAAGACTAATTGAGGGTGAGATGACGATGTGTGTTGGAAGTAGTTCCATTATTGATACGATCATCATCGCACACTCCCTGTACTTTCGGGATTAGTGTTAAACCTAAATAAATGTTATTTGATGTTTGTGTTGAGCATGGACAAGATTGGATCATGTTTATTGCAATACAGTTATTCATTTAAGTGAGAGAATAATTGTTATTCTGTTTACATGAATAAAACCTTCTATGGTCATACACCCAAGGTGAATGGTTTATTGAATCTCGATCGTAGTAAATACACATATTCATAATATTGAAGCCAAAAGATGTAGAGTTGATAATGATAGTGCAACTTATTTGTGGCAATGCCGTTTAGGTCATATTGGTGTAAAGCGCATGAAGAAACTCCATGCTGATGGACTTTTGGAATCACTTGATTCTGAATCACTTGGTGCTTGCGAACCATGCCTCGTGGGCAAGATGACTAAAACTCCGTTCTTTGGAACAATGGAGCGAGCAACTGACTTGTTGGAAATCATACATACTGATGTATGTGGTCCAATGAGTGTTGAGGCTCACGGCGGGTATCGTTATTTTCTGGCCTTCACAAATGATTTGAGCAGATATGGGTATGTCTACTTGATGAAACACAAGTCTGAAACATTTGAAAAGTTCAAATAATTTCTGAGTGAAGTAGAGAATCATCGTAACAAGAAAATAAAGTTTCTACGATCTGATCGTGGAAGCAAATATTTGAGTTATGAGTTTGGTCCTTATTTGAAACAATGTGAAATAGTTTCACAGCTCACGCCGCCTGTAACACCACAACAAATGGTGTGTCCGAACGTCATAACTGTACTTTATTAGATATATGGTGCGATCTATGATGTCTCTTACTGATACGTCCCAAACGTATCTATAATTTCTGCTTGCTCCATGCATGTTTTGGGTGATATTGCTATGCTTTTGATACACTTTCATACACTTTTGATCATATTTGGACTAACCTATTAACTCAGTGCACCCCAGTGCCAGTTTCTGTTTTCTGCTATTTTTGTATTTCAGGTTTTCCCATTACTTAAATTGCCAGAAAAATTCCGGGAAAAATATATAAAAAATCAGCGCTCCAGAAGCTTCCATGCGCCAGAAGTGGAGCCAGATGGGGGCCAGAGGGGCCCCAGGCGCCCTGATGGCGTGGCCCCACCCCTGGGGGCCTCCCACCTCCTCTGGTGCCCTACTTGGCCTCCTATTTATTCTCCCGTCGCGGAAACCCTGATTCCAGAACCCTTTTCTCCAGAAGCAATTCCGATCTCCGCCGCCATCGCCACCAAGTTTCAGGGGACCAAAATTCCTGTGCCGGCATCCTGCCGGGACGGGGAAGTGCTCCCGGATTCATCTCCATCGACGTTGCTTCCTCCCTCCATGATGCGGGAGTAGTTCCTCCTCGGGGCTGAGGCTTCTACCAGTAGCTATGTGGTCAATTCTCTCTCCCATGATGTGATCTTCGTTGTGATCATAGGCTATGTTAATCTAGGGTGATCCCATGATATTTCCCCTTCCTCTATGTATTGGATTGATGTACTCACTTGTCTTTATCTAGTATAATCCCCGAGACCAAGGTGACAGCGGTCTATTGGACATGGATTAGAAGAATATTTTCATGAGTGATTTCCTCTTTTGTGTGTTGATTGAAGATTGAGAGTCTCTTGGTGCTTGTCTTTGACTATCCTTGAGATCTGTTGTGGTGATTGTGGTACTCTCTTTGGATGGCCGCGGTGACATTGGGAAATCCATAGATTGAGAACTACGAACTTTGAGGTGTGCTTTTGTAGCCCTACATAATTCTCGTCCTCTCTTGACCACAAAGGAATGAACTCCGAGTGCGTCTCCATTGCATGTTTTATGGGAAATATCATGTGATTAGACTATGTTAATGTTGTTGGGAGTTGCCACTAGTGAAAGTATGAAGCCTAGGCCTTGTTTCCACCATTGCAATACCATTTGTGCTCATGTTTACCACTTGTTTGCTTGCTGCACTTTTTATTACAGATTTATATTACTTTGCTTTGCCACTCCTATCATCCATATTTTACCATCTCTTCGCCGAACTAGTGCACCTATACAACTCCTAGTTGTATTAGGTGTGTTGGGGAGACAAGAGACTTCTTGTATCTTAGTTGCAGGGTTGCTTGAGAGACACCATCTTCAACCTCTACTTCCCTGAGTTCGATAAACCTTAGGTCATCCACTTGAGGGAAATTGCTGCTGTCCTACAAACCTCTGCGCTTGGAGGCCCAACATAGTCTACAAGAATAGAAGCGTGTGTAGACATCAAGCTATTTCTGGCGCCGTTGCCGGGGAAGTAAGTGTTTGAAGGTATATCTTTAGATCTTGCAATTAAATCTTTTCATTTCTTGTTTTTAGTTTCACTAGTTATGTTTATGGAAAACCGCACTCTTAGTTCGCTGCTTGGGGAAGGTCGCTTTACCACACCCGTGGTAGAGAAGTCTCCTCCACCTACTGAATGTATCCCGTTCTAAATACCACTTGGGATAATTGAAATAATTAGAAATGATTGTTATGATGGGACAGTCAATCCTAGTATTCATTTGTTGAAACTTACAGAACTTTGTGAGTTGTTTAAGATTTCAGGTTTGACAAGAGATGGAGTCATGAGGAAATTATTTGCCTTGTTACGGAAAGGAAAAGCATTGGAATGGTATAGGCTACTAGATGACTCTCACCTGCTGGATTGGGAAGAGATCCAGTCTCTCTTTTACTCCAAGTTTTATCCTCTTCATGAAGTCCATGAGAATAGGAATTATGTTTATAATTTCTATCCTCATGACGGAGAGAGCATAGCTCAAGCTTGGGGGAGACTGAAAACGTTAATGCTAAAATGTACTAACCATGGGCTCCCCAGAGATATGATTATTACTAATTTCTATGCGAGGCTCTCTCGACAGGATAAAGATTTGCTCGATGCTTCCTCTATGGGTTCTTTCACAAACGAAAAGATGGATGCTAAATGGGAACTCCTTGAAAGAATTCAATGCAACACTGAAGATTGGGAGATCAACAAAGGTAAAGAGTCAGGTATAATTTATGAGTATGATTGCATTAAGTCCTTTGTTGAAACTACAAGTTTTAATAAGTTTAGTGCTAAGTTTGGGCTTGATTCTCAACTCCTTGTTGATTTCCTCAAACCTTTTGCTTCACATCTTAATATGCCTAAGAAGGATTGGATCAAGCATCATGAACCTTTTTAAGAGATTTGCAAAGAAAATGAAATTGTTCATGATGATTGCAACATACATGATCCAATTCCTAAAAATGAAGTTTTATATAAGCATGTTAATTTTTGTGGAGTGGATAGACCTTGTGAAAGGCCTATGATTGAAGAAGAGAAGTATTGTAAGCAACATAAGCATGAAAGAACAATCACTTGGGTCAAAGATTTAAATGAAATTGCTAGAGAATTGTGTGACCTTTATCCTTTTACTTGTGAACTTTGCTGTATAGAGGGTCACTTTAATTTTCAATGCATGCACTTTCAAAACATAACTGTTAACTAGTTGTGTGATAACATGATCACCCCTGATCTTTATGATGAGCTTATGTTATTTTTGATGTGTGAAGAGTTATCAGAAAAGACTTCTTGGCTAGATGTTAATGCCATAGGAATAAAAAACACTTTGCAAAATTGCCATCTCTATTGTGTTGTTAATTGCCATAAAAATGATTACATAAGTAAGATTAGAAAGGAGGGAACTTTACCAAAGTATAAAAATGTCTCTTATATTTCTGCTAATAAAAAGGAGAGTTTCTCCCAAGTTTCCTCTATTGTTTCTAATGATAACCAGGATATGTGGAGAAGCTTCATCTCCAACCACTCCCTCCTAAGGTGAAGAAGAAGAAAAAGAAGAGGAGGAGGAAGAGGAGCAAGAAGGAAGAAGAATGGGTATCAACCTGGCCTGAGCATATTCCTCCCATCAACTTTTATCCTAACGGTTGTAAGTTTAAAGAAGAAGGTGAAGTTTATTGCCTTAATTATCATCTTGATGATACGTCCGTAGGTACTATTGAAGATGATTTTGATTATGATATGCATGTTACTTATTGTGATTGGTAAAATGATGATAATGCTACTTATGATCTTGAAAATCTTTTTGGTACCAACTCTGAAAGTGATGATATGGAAAGCTCTAAGCTTGGGGATGATAGGATTGCAAATCCTTTACCCACTAGTGATGTGATAATTGATAATTCTTTTGCTAGTAAGAATAAAGACAACATGTTTACAAATATAGTTGCTAGCAATGATAATGCTCTTCTCTACCATGATGATGTTATAACTCCAATCTATAGTGATTATAAAGGTACCTATGACATAAGGAGAAATTATCCTTATGAAACTTGTCATAATCATGGAGGGAATTACTCCCTTGTTGAACACCATCTTCCTAATACACAATTAATCTATAGTATTCAAGTTGTTTATGATAGTCCTACTCCCACTATTACCAATGAGAAAGATTATGCTTATGTGGAGAGTAAGAGTACCTTTTTGCATGTGGATCATGGTAACAATGCTTTATGTGATGCTTATATTGTTGAGTTCATTCGTGATCCCACTGAAAATTATTATGAGAAGGGAACATATGCTTATAGATATTTCAATAATATCAAGTTCCCTCTCTTTATGTTGAAGGTTTTGAAGCTGCACTTGTTTTGTCTTCCTATGCTTATTGCTTTGTGCTTCAATGAATTATTCTATTGCAATATTCCTATGCATAGGAAGCATGTTAGGCTTAAATGTGTTTGGTATTTGCTTCTTGATGCTCTCTTTTGTTCTTCAACTCTTATTCCTACGAGAGCATCATTAAAGTCTTAAGCCTATCTTTATGGCTATAAAGAAAGAGCTGTAGGGAGACAACCCTTGTTATCTTTGCTTTAAGTTTGTTCTTTCAGTTTTTAGTGGTCTTGATGTTTGTTACTACTGTAGCAACATCATTGTATCTTTATTTTTCAGCTTTGTGCCAATTTTAGCCTCTGATTGCAAGAAAGTTCAAAAGTTGTGACATGCTGTCCAGAAAACAGATTCTGTCCTTGGAAAGAAAAATTCGAATAAAATCACCAGATCATCTTTTTGATCTGAATTGTTTTGACAACATGCTCTATACAATTGGCTTTCGAGCGTCCGTTCTGAGTTTTTTGATTTGAGTTGCAGAAGTACCCCAAAAAAATTATTTACTACCTGCTGGTCTGTTTTTCACAAATTCTGCCCTGTTTTGCCTTTTCTTCGTTTTGCAGACCTTAAGCTTGCTTTTTCTTTGCAAAAACTTTTTGGCGATCTTGAGAAACAGTAGACCTTCAAGAATATCTTTGTTTCCAGTAGAGAAAAAATATTTTATTGTGGGTACTAACCTCTCTAATCAGATTATGATGAGTTATGTATGAAGGGAGTTTTCAAGTGTGCGAGGGAAGATGATAAAAGAAGATTCAGGAGTGTCAAACGCTCAAGCTTGGGGATGCCCCCATGCACCCCCAAGAAATATCCAAGGAGACTCAAGCATCTAAGATTGGGGATGCCCCCGTGCATCCCCTTCTCCATCAACAATTATCAGTTCGTCCTTCGTTCCACTATATTATTATCACTTCATGCGTTATGTGCTATGCTTGGAGCGTCTTGCTCTTTTCTTTTTAGTTTATTTAGTTTTACTTGCTGTTCTTAACAAGTTGGATCCTAGCCTTCATTGTTTGGGAGAGAAACACGCTCCACTCCACTGTAGAACACAACATAGGCTTGCATGCGTATCTTCTTGTGTGTGTTCTTTATCTTTTCATAGCTGCTGTCATGCTTCGCTCTTAGTTTTCATGCTTATCTTTTTAAGAGCTTTTGTTTAGGTTGTTGCTTTTGGAACTCTCTTGAGTTATCATGCTAAGAGAGTTGGCTTCTGTGGCACTGGTTGATATGTCTATGATAAAAATGCTATGTGCATAATGGTGCTTAGTAGTTCATGTTTTCTTATGGTTAGTCTCAAATAGTTGGGGGTTCTTAATGTGTTATTGAAGTACCAGCACGATTTGTTTGCCTATGATGTGGTATGGTTTAGTGATATCTTCCTCCAAGAATTTATTTTGATTGACTTGGCATATGCTCACGCATATTTAAGACTGTAAAGAAAGTCTATCAAGCCTTGATGATCTTTAATTTCTGAGTAGTGATATAACTTCCATGCCCGATTCAATGTTGCTTTGTCGCTCTGCATGATTATGGCCGTCATTGCTCTCTTAGTTGGTCGCTCCCAGTCTTTTGCTAGCCTTCACCTGTACTAAGCGGACTGACTGCTTGTGCCGAAATCCTTGAAACCAGTTATGCCATATGAGTCCACCATACCTTCCTATATATGGTATTTACTTGCCATTCCTAACGAAGACTTTCTTGTACCATCTCAAAATTATTCAAAAGCATTTCTCTTTTGTGCCTCTGTTTTAGCTCATGAGGAAGTAGTAGGTAATTCATGATCTTCTTATGTTCGACAAATTTTACCCCGGGATTGCATGTCTAATCTGCAAACCCCTAATACAAGGAGGGACTGGCATGAGTGCGCCCAACTCATAAAAGATAATAGCAACAAACAAACCCTCCTTCAAGCTTTGTTCATGAGAAATCAGGAAACTCTGGCAGTGATAAACAAAGGAGATTAAGGGGATGTGATTGTCCTCGCGTGGGAGCCGTTCCTCGAAACTTGTCCAGCATAAGAAGTAATTGGGTTATCTACTAACATTCGTTGACGAATTATGCACCTCCCAAAAGCTTTTTATCTCTGTTTTTAAAACCACGAGCTCTGGTACTTGTTTAGTCTTTGCTTCCAGCCACGGGTTTTCAACCTTGCCATCAAAATCCACGGTTCGAGAGTCTCCACCTTATTTCTTCAAAGCACCAACTATTGAGAGCATGATTGTCATTCTGATTGTAATGTACATTGTCCCAAAGTACCATTGTCTTCTGCATGATTGTGATATCGCTTATTCTGAAATCATTGTATCTAGTCGTCACTTAAACTTCAGAGGTGCTCCTGCATTTATGTTTTGCTTCACTAAAGGGGGCAAGCGAGGTATCACTTTGTCATGTTTGCACACCATGCTCACTACAAATCTATTGGGTGTTTCAGTATCATACTGTAAACTTTTAGTTCTTTGTGATATTCTCATGAGGCAACTTAATTACTAAAGATTCATTATCTCAATAAGCATTTGTCATGTGATTGTGAAAGACTCTTTGGTAGCATGTCACCACAGAAATTGTGCTTGTTATCATTTACCAACTCGAGGACGAGCAGGAATTAAGCTTGGGGATGTTGATACGTCCCAAATGTATCTATAATTTCTGCTTGCTCCATGCATGTTTTGGGTGATATTGCTATGCTTTTGATACACTTTCATACACTTTTGATCATATTTGGACTAACCTATTAACTCAGTGCACCCTAGTGCCAGTTTATGTTTTCTGCTGTTTTTGTATTTCAGGTTTTCCCATTACTTAAATTGCCAGAAAAATTCCGGGAAAAATATATAAAAACTCAGCGCTCCAGAAGCTTCCTGCGCCAGAAGTGGGGCCAGAGGGGGCCAGAGGGGCCCCAGGCGCCCTGATGGCGCGGCCCCACCCCTGGCCGCGCCGGGGGGCCGCCTGGGGGGCTCCCACCTCCTCTGGTGCCCTACTTGGCCTCCTATTTATTCTCCCGTCGCGGAAACCCTAATTCCATAACCCTTTTCTCCAGAAGCAATTCCGATCTCTGCCGCCATCGCCACCAAGTTTCGGGGGACCAGAATTCCTGTGCCGGCATCCTGCCGGGACAGGGAAGTGCTCCCGGATTCATCTCCATCGACGTTGCTTCCTCCCTCCATGATGCGGGAGTAGTTCCTCCTCGGGGCTGAGGCCTCTACCAGTAGCTATGTGGTCAATTCTCTCTCCCATGATGTGATCTTCGTTGTGATCATAGGCTATGTTAATCTAGGGTGATCCCATGATATTTCCCCTTCCTCTATGTATTGGATTGATGTACTCACTTGTCTTTATCTAGTATAATCCCCGAGACCAAGGTGACAGTGGTCTATTGGACATGTATTAGAAGAATATTTTCATGAGTGATTTCCTCTTTTGTGTGTTGATTGAAGATTGAGAGTCTCTTGGTGCTTGTCTTTGACTATCCTTGAGAAATGTTGTGGTGATTGTGGTACTCTCTTTGGATGGCCGCGATGACATTGGGAAATCCATAGATTGAGAACTACGAACTTTGAGGTGTGCTTTTGTAGCCCTACATAATTCTCGTCCTCTCTTGACCACAAAGGAATGAACTCCGAGTGCGTCTCCATTGCATGTTTTATGGGAAATATCATGTGATTAGACTATGTTAATGTTGTTGGGAGTTGCAACTAGTGAAAGTATGAAGCCTAGGCCTTGTTTCCACCATTGCAATACCATTTGTGCTCACGTTTACCACTTGTTTGCTTGCTGCACTTTTTATTACAGATTTATATTACTTTGCTTTGCCACTCCTATCATCCATATTTTACCATCTCTTCGCCGAACTAGTGCACCTATACAACTCCTAGTTGTATTAGGTGTGTTGGGGACACAAGAGACTTCTTGTATCTTAGTTGCAGGGTTGCTTGAGAGACACCATCTTCAACCTCTACTTCCCTGACTTCGATAAACCTTAGGTCATCCACTTGAGGGAAATTGCTGCTGTCCTACAAACCTCTGCGCTTGGAGGCCCAACATAGTCTACAAGAATAGAAGCGTGTGTAGACATCACTTACCGATTTACCACTATCGTTCCAGGTTATGCATTAGAGACAACTGCATTCACATTAAATAGGGCACCATCTAAATCCGTTGAGATGACACCGTATGAACTATAGTTTAGCAAGAAACCTAAGCTGTCGTTTCTTAAAGTTTAGGGTTACAATGTTTATGTGAAAAAGCTTCAGCCTGATAAGCTCGAACCCAAATTGGAGAAGTGTGTCTTCATAGGACACCCAAAAGAGACTGTTGGGTACACCTTCTATAACAAATCCGAAGGCAATATTTTCGTTGCTAAGAATGGATCCTTTCTAGAGAAGGAGTTTCTCTCGAAAGAAGTGAGTGGGAGGAAAGTAGAACTTGATGTGGTAATTGTACCTTCTCTCGAATTGAAAAGTAGTTCATCACAGAAACTGGTTCCAGTGATTCCTACATCAATCAGTGAGGAAGCTAATGATGATGATCATGAAACTTCAGATCAAGTTACTACTAAACCTCGTAGGTTAACCAGAGTACGTTCCGCGCCAGAGTGGTATGGTAACCCAGTTCTGGAAGTCATGTTGCTAGACCATGATGAACCTACGAACTATGAGGAAGCGATGATGAGCCCAGATTCCGCAAAATGGCTTGAGGCCATGAAATCCGAGATAGGATCCATGTATTAGAACAAAGTGTGGACTTTGGTGGACTTGCCCGATGATCAGCAAGCCACTGAGAATAAATGGATCGTCAAGAGGAAGACAGACGGTGATGGTAGTTTACTATCTACAGATCTCGACTTGTCAAAAAAGTTTTTCGACAAGTTCAAGGTGTTGACTACGATGAGATATTCTCACTCATAGCGATGCTTAAAGTCTGTCAGAATCATGTTAGCAATTGCCGCATTTTATGAAATCTCGCAAATGGATGTCAAAACTGCATTCCGTATGGATTCCTTAAAGAAGAGTTCTATATGATGCGACCAGAAGGTTTTGTCGATCCTAAAGGTGCTAACAAAGTGTTCAAGCTCCAGCGATCCATTGATGGACTAGTGCAAGCATCTCGGGGTTGGAATATACGCTTTGATAGTGTGATCAAAGCATATGGTTTTATACAGACTTGCGGTGAAGCCTGTATTTACAAGAACATGAGTGGGAGCACTGCAGCCATTCTGATAAGTATATGTGAATGACATATTGTTGATCGGAAATGATTTATAATGTTCTGGAAAGCATAAAGGATTGTTTAAAAGAGTTTTTCAATAAAGACCACGGTGAAGCTGCTTACATATTGGGCACCAAGATCTATAGAGATAGATTAAGACGCTTGATAAGATTTTCAATGAGTACATACCTTAATAAGATTTTGAAGAAGTTCAAAATGGATCAGTCAAAGAAGGAGTTCTTGCCTGAGTTGTAAGTTATGAAGTTGAGTAAGACTCAAAACCCGACCACGGCAGAAGATAGAGAAAGAATGAAAGTCATTCCCTATGCCTCAACCATAGATTCTATAAAGTATGTCATGCTGTGTACCAAACCTGTTGTGTACCTTGCCATGAGTTTGGCAAGGAGGTACAATAGTGATCCATGAGTAGATCACTGGACAACAGTCAAAATTACCCTTAGTTACTGGATGACTAAGGAAATGTTTCTCGATTATGGATGTGATAAAGAGTTTGTCGTAAAGAGTTACGCCGATGCAAGCTTTACACTAATCCAGATGACTCTAAGTATCAATCTGGATGGGTATTGAAAGTGGGAGCAATAAGCTAGAATATCTCCATGCAGAGCATTGTAGACATATAAATTTGCAAAATACATACGGATCTGAATGTAACAGACCTGCTGACTAAACTTCTCTCACGAAGAAAAACATGATCACACCTTAGTACTCTTTCAGTGTTAATCACATGGCGATGTGAACTAGATTGTTGACTTTAGTAAACCTTTTGGGTGTTAGTCACATGGTGAAGTGAACTATGGGTGTTGTTCACATAACGATGTGAACTATCGGTATTAAATCACATGGCGATGTGAACTAGATTATTGACTCTAGTGCAAGTGGGAGACTGAAGGAAATATGCCCTAGAGGCAATAATAAAGTTGTTATTTATATTTCCTTATATCATGATAAATGTTTATTATTCATGCTAGAATTGTATTAACTGGAAACTTAGCACTTGTGTGAATACATAGGCAAAACAGAGTGTCCCTAGTTTGCCTCTACTTGACTAGCTCGTTCATCAAAGATGGTTATGTTTCCTAACCATAGACATGTGTTGTCATTTGATGAACAGGATCACATCATTAGAAGAATGATGTGATGGACAAGACACATCTGTTAGCTTAGCACTATCATCGGTTAGTTTTATTTCTATTGCTTTCTTCATGACTTATACATGTTCCTATGACTATGAGATTATGCAACTCTCGAATACCAGAGGAACACCTTGTGTGCTATCAAACATCACAACGTAACTGAGTGAATATAAAGATGCTCTACAGGTGTTTCCGAAGGTGTTTGTGGTGTTGGCATAGATCAAGAATATGATTTGTCACTCCGAGTGTCGGAGAGGTATCTTTGGACCCTCTCAGTAATACACATTGTAATAAGCCTGGCAAGCAAACGACTAATGAGTTAGTAACGAGATGATGTATTACGGAACGAGTAAAGATACTTGCCGGTGATGAGATTGAACTAGGTATGATCATACCTATGATCGAATCTCGGGCAAGTAACATACCGATGACAAAGGGAACAATGTATGTTGTTATGCGGTTTGATCGATAAAGATCTTCGTAGAATATGCACTACTAGGAAAAGGGCTATAGATGAAATTGATACTAATGGCGCACCTGACAGCAAGTGCGCCATTAGTATATAGTAATGGCGCACCAGCAACAGATACGCCATTAGAGTTCGAAGTACTAATGGCGCACCTTGCCCGGAGTGCGCCATTAGTATCAAGAAGTTTTTTTTAACTAGCGCGCCTGTCCAAACATAATAATGGCGCATCCATGAATAGTGCGCCATTACTAGTTGTAAACAGTAATGGCGCACCTGCAGTAAAGTGCGCCATTAATGCTCTTTTTTTATGATATTTTTTATTCTGTTTTTTACAAAACTACTAATGGCGCACTGTCCAAGAGTGCGCCATTACTAGTTTGAACTAGTAATGGCGCACTGTGCGGCAGTGCGCCATTAGTATGTTTTTTTTTGCAAAACTTGTAATGGCGCACCAACTATAAATGCGCCATTAGTAACCTTGATTACTAATGGCGCATTTGTAGCTGGTGCGCCATTAGTATGCGGGCAGCAACAAGATATTTTGGACAGCCTCTCTACCACACTCACTTCCCCCCCCCCCACTTCTTCATTCTCTCCACTTCCTCTCCTCTCGGGTCCCTCCTCTTTTCCACCTCATTTCCACCATATATTCATTCAAATTAAGTGGTTAAATTACCTTGTTTTGGTAGGTAAGTATGGGGGGAAGCTATATTTATGTTGTTCTCCATACAAACAATGTGCACATGCACTTTTAATTATGGCCTATAGCTAGATCTATGTATGTTTGTGGTGTTGCATAGGTTTGTTGTGTTGCATATGTGTTTGTGTTTGGAGGTGTACCGGTATTTGAAATGCGATAGTTGCCAATATTTTCCCGGAATGTTGATTCATTTCCGTTTCGGTGAGAATTTTGGCATTAAGCATTCATTTTTGTCCTATTTTTAGGGAAAGTCATGGCAAATTTTTTCTTGGTTCTAAAATATCGTTTTGCTCTACCCCGCAGGGCGACCATGGTGCGCACGATGACCGAAGGCATCGTGAATAGGTTTTTGAGGTCCACAAAGGCCGAGATGCTTCAAAAGAACGAGACAGAGATAAGATGTCCGTGTCGAAGATGCAAGCTGAAGAGCCTTATTGCGGACCCGGATTCCAGGCAGGTGCGGGACCACCTGCTCTTGAGTGGTTTCATGGATGGCTATCGGTGGCAAGGTGATGAAGATGACTACGAAGTCGTCCATGGGGGCCGGGCAAGAAATGACGAAGGGCAGCAAGACAACCACCGCGGCTCGGGCGGGCGAGAAGACGAAGAATCCCCAGGAGATGATCACGACGGTGATGCTGTACACAGTCATCATGTAGAAGATGCAGGACATGATGATGAGGAAGATGCCGGAGCAGACGACGGGCATGATCATGAAGATGATGATGCCGGCGGAGCAGACGACGCTGAACCATCGATGGGCTGGGTGCAGGACCCTCATATTCAAGAGCTGCTTCTCAAGCAGACCGATAACGCAAGAGCTGCCGCCCGAGAGAAAGCCAAGATGGATCAACTTGAGTTAGACGCGGTTACTACATTGTATGAAGGATGCATGCCCGAGGATACCCGCCTGAAAGTAACGCTCATGGCTCTGGAGATGAAGGTAAAACACAAAATGACCGACGCATGCTTCGACGAGAACATGTCATTCTGGCACGAACGTCTTCCCAATGGGAACAAGTGCCCCACCAGTTTGGAGGAGGCGAAGAAAATCGTGTGTCCTCTGGATTTACCGCACGTGAAATACCATGTGTGCATGAACAATTGCATCATTTATCGGGATGAGCACGCGGAGTCTACCATATGTCCGGTGTGCGGAGTCACTCGATACAAGAAGAGGAAGAAAGCTCCTCGAAAAGTGGTGTGGTACTTTCCGATCACTCCTCGTCTGCAGCGGTATTTCGCGGACCCTAAGGTAGCAAAGCTTCTGCGTTGGCACGCGGATAGGGAGGAGAAGAAGCGAGAAGATGACGCAAATGATCCGGAGATAGATAAAAAAGACAAGATGCTGAGTCACCCTCAGGATGCGAGCCAGTGGCAAGCGTTGAACTTCGAAGACCTAGAATTTGGGAACGATCCAAGGAACATCGTGCTGGGCGCGAGCACCGATGGAGTCAACCCGTTTGGCAGCCAGAGAAGCACACATAGCACCTGGCCTGTGTTTGTGTGGATGTACAACCTTCCCCCCTGGTTGTGCATGAAGAGGAAGTACATTCACATGAGTATGCTAATTGAAGGATCAAAACAACCAGGGAACGACATCAATCTGTATCTGGGGCTGCTGAAAGAGGAGCTAGACACGCTGTGGAAAACGCCAGCCAATACGTGGGACGCCGCAAAGAAAGAATATTTCCCTATGAGAGCCGCGCTGCTCACGACGGTGCACGACTATCTCGGTTACGGATATGTCGCGGGGCAGGTGGTCCACGGATTTTCAGGACGCGTCAGGTGCATGGATGACACAACGTATCGGCAGCTAGATAGAGATCCCGGGTCTTCGAAAACCGTGTTCATGGGACATCGAAGGTGGCTTCGCGACGATGACCTGTGGAGAAAACGCAAGGATCTGTTCGATGGTGAAACCGAACCCCGAGGACGCCCGCGTACGAGGAGCGGCGAGGAAATAGACGAGCTGTTGAAAAATTGGAAAGATTGCCCACTGCCGGGAAAGAAGCAAAAGGCGTCAGAGCCGGGAAAGAAGCGAAAGGCGCCAGAGCCGCTGCTGAAGGTATGGAAAACGAGGTCTGTTTTCTGGGACTTGCCGTACTGGAAGATCCACCGTGTGCCTCACAGCCTTGATGTAATGCATATCACGAAGAACGTGTGCGAGAGTCTGCTTGGTACCCTGCTCAACATGCCAGAGAGGACAAAAGATGGGCCGAAAGCAAGGGCAGACTTGAAATCAATGGGCATCAGGCAGGAGCTTCACGCTATATATGATGATGATGATGATGATGATGATGATGATGAGGCGAAGCAGGACACGGAAAGTCGTCGCAAAGGCAAAAAGGCCAACAAGACCGGAAATGACTACCCTCCCGCGTGCTTCACTCTAAGTCAGGAGGAGATCGAGCAGTTTTTCACCTGCCTCGTAGGAGTACAACTTCCTTACGGTTACGCGGGGAAGATAAGAAGATACCTAGACCGGGCGAAGCTGAAGTTCAGCGGGATGAAGTCTCACGACTGTCACGTGCTGATGACGCAGATACTTCCAGTTGCAATCCGTGGTATAATGGACACGCACGTCCGTGAAACCCTATTTGGCCTATGCAACTTTTTCGACGTCATCTCTTGGAAGTCTGTTGGCGTGAGGCAACTCAGAAGGCTACAGGAAGAGATCGTGGTGATACTATGCGAGCTTGAGATGTACTTCTCGCCCGCATTCTTCGACGTTATGGTGCATCTGCTGGTCCATATCGTGGACGATATCATCCAACTCGGTCCGACGTTCCTGCACAGCATGATGCTGTTCGAAAGGATGAATGGTGTCATCAAAGGATACGTTCGCAACATGTCACGTCCAGAGGGAAGCATAGCCAGGGGCTTTCTGACTGAAGAGTGCATCTCGTACTGCACGAATTATCTAGGCATCGAGAACCCCGTTGGTCTGCCCGTCAACAGGCACCTCGGCAGGATCGCTGGAACGGGTCACCGTGAGGGTCGCCGCGAAATGCATGTCGACTTCGAGGGTCGACTCACCGACTTTGAAAGAGCAAACCTAGTCGCGCTACAACACATAGACGTGGTCGATCCTTGGGTGGTTCAGCACAAAACCTTTATTGAGAAGACATACAATGACCGAGGCCAACAGAGAACGGACGGAGATATAATCAAAGAGCACAACTCATGTTTCACGTGTTGGTTTAAGCAGAAGCTTCTGTCGTACCCTTTACATGATGATTCTTCCGCGGAAGAACAACTCATATTCGCCTTGTCACAGGGCGCCGAGCACAACCTGATGACCTATGAGGCGTACGATATCAACGGCTACACATTCTACACCGAGGCCAAGGACATGAAGAGCGATGGTTATCAGAACTTCGGGGTAACGATGGAATCCTACACCGGTAATGACAAGGACAGATACTACGGAAGGATCGAGGAGATCTGGGAGCTGAGCTACGCTGGAGAGAAGGTCCCGATGTTCCGTGTCAGATGGGCCAAGAGCGTCCTAAAAGAAGACCGGTATTTCACCACCATGGTTATACCCGAAGCCAAATCCAAGACCGCGGGCGCAAACGTCACCGCGAAAAATGAGCCATGGGTACTGGCTTCCCAAGTTGACCAATGCTTCTTCATTACCGACCCGTCAAAGCCCAGTCGTGTTGTCGTGAGGAGAGGCAAAAGGAAGATCATTGGAATGGATGGAGTAGCCAATGAGCAAGACTTCGACAAGTACGGCGACCCGAGGATCGAACATGACGACGATGATGAAGTAGCAGCATACACCACAAGAAGAAGCAGGACCACCCTACCTAAAGGACGTCCGTTCCACAGAAGAACTCCATTTGCGAAAACGAAGGGCAAGAAGATTGTGAACAGATAGCTAGCTAGCTAAGATCGTTTGTATTTAAATCGTAGCCTTCATTTCTCGATTGTATTTCATGGGCACTTTTTGAACTATCATGAATATTTTTAAATTTCATGGACACTCGATCTCGATCCCCCTCGTCGCCGAGAGCACCCCCCGGTCCACCGGCCGCCGACCCCTACTCAACCGCCGCCGCCGACACCCCGTACCCCTCCCCTACTCAACCGCCGCCGCCGAC
>LR738710.1:64574386-64697077 GCA_902687465.1 Secale cereale
AATGTTATGATAGCTATCAAAATGGATAACATGAACTTTTGTGAACTTACTAAAATGTTGACTGCTAAAAATAGTAGTACTTGCTCTGAAAACCCTGTCGCCCAGGGTCAAATTGGGGCGGTCAGCTTACTGAAAATTTCGTACTGTATTTAACTGCATTTTGGGGAGGGCCTTACTGTACCCACATTCATGTAATGTAAGTAGAAACACTGATGCATGATGATCGTGGTTGATTTGATCCCTACCAAAGTGGAGGATGAAAAGAGGTGTTTCCCCTCTGGTTGTATAAGTCAGAAAATTCAGCTCACTCCCAAGGAAATAGACCATCCAGTTGGCTGCAAGTTTGGGAAATCATTGAAGATTCCAATATCTTAGATGCTGATTTTTCTTCTTCTAAAATACAGATATGCACATGCTAGTTGGCACACACAGTAGGAAACACATTGTTTATATGAAACAAGCACCTCATACAGATCTGACATAGGAGTATTTCTCAAAGGAAGATGACCAACTCTTCATATTTGATAAATCCTCTCTTGCTCAACCACTCTCACGTATCTCACTCGTTTAGGTTAACTTCTATTTTTCTGTGTGGAAAGAAATCATCTTATTGGAGGCTCTGCCCTTATGAGGTCAAGGATAGCCACTGTTACTTAAATATGCCATATTGCTGCTGCTTTCTAATTAATACTGGCAACAACATCAATTTTTGAGTTGTTGTCAGTTTGCTATCAAGCCGGCGTAGTCACTGCTGTTGTTTTACAAGCTTCAAACTATTGTTTTACAAGCTTCAAACTATTGTTTTACACATCAATTTTCTGTGTGGAAAGGAATATGGTGGTCATGTATTTGGTTCCTTGTTGTAAATATTTGAACTTCAAACTATTGTTTTACAAGCTTCTGCAACTTTTTCTTAACTGTTCATGCTGCTGTTATGAATTCACTGCTGTTGCTACTGTACTTGTCATGATGTTGTACTTGTGATGATGCTACTTGTGATCTTCTGAAATGACCCATTGGCGACTTCATTAGGCGGGGATAATGATTTTGCAGGTACCCCGAGAGGCCCTTGAGTTTGCTGGAATGTTGATTAACTTCCGTTCCGGCAAATTCGGGTACTCCATATGTCCTATTTTCAGCAAAGATCATGCTGAAATTTTCCGTGAATTTTAGCATGACTTTGCTAAAAATAGGACATATAGGGTACTTGTGACTAATGCATGGGCCGGGGTATCTTAGTGGTTAATTAGGTAGGATCAAGTGATTAGAGCCAAGTGATTAGGCCCAACTTACAATTCTCCTTCCTAGCTTAGCTTTTAGGATGCCTCGGTGTCGACAAACCATAAATTATGAAACCTTGGCTTTTAGGGTCCCTCGGTGTCGATAAAAACCGAAATGATGAAAGCTTAGGCTTTTAGGGTGCCTGGGCGTCGAAAAAACCTCAATTATAAAATCTTAGCTTTTAGGATGCCTCGGTGTCGACAAACCCTAAATGATGAGACCACGATCTTGTTCCTTGACAATAACCAACTTTTTGACCAAACTTTGTTCCTATTTAGAGAGAAACATGGCCAACAACGATGAGGCAGGCGGTTCGGGCGGGAAGGCATTCTGGGAGCTGTCCCAGGAATGGAGGAACAACCTCACTTGTATGAGGACGCCGCCTTCCACACCGATCCTGAGACCACTGATGGTACCGCGGAGGATGACCCCACTGATGCCACCACTGATGGTGCCACCGAGAATGCCACCACTGATGATGGCGGCGCACGCACAGATGGCAGCCAACCGAAGAGGCAACGGAAGGACCGGCGCCCGACCGTGCTCTGCACCCTCAAGGAGGAAGTTACTGAAGTGGACCCCGACGGGAATCCAACGGCGCCCGAACGAATAGTCAAGGGGTACTCGATTCAGCTCGGGTGCATTCTCCGGAGCACCGTCTCGATCAACAGCGAGAACCTGAGGCATCCTGACAACGCGAATTACCGCAACCTCCTCTTCACGAAGCTGCACGAACGATACAAGTTCCCCGCTCAATTTGATAACACAAGCCTCAAAGGGAATAAAGTGAACAATGCTGCCCTCACGAAGATGAGCAAGGCCCTGTCTACTTGGAAAACCAATGTGAAGATAATGATCAAGAAAGGTGAGAGTTATGAGACGATCAAGCAGAAACATCCTTCGATCACCGAAGATGACTACAACGAATTCAAGATCACTTGCTCGAGTGCCTCACACTCCGAATCAAGTCAGTGGGGGAAAGAAATGCGGGAGCTCAACTTAGGGGAACACACACTCGGTCCCGGCGGTTACAGAGTGGCGGAGCCTATATGGGACAAGGAGGAGGCGGACCGTGCCGAGCAAGGCCTACCGCCCCTCTTCGATAAATACGGTGACAAGCAGACCAGGAACTTTATCAGGGCCCGGTACAAGAAGGACCCGAAAACAAAGGAGCTGACCACGGATCCGAAGACCAGGGCGCTTGAGCTTGTTCTGGTAAGGAATACACCCCCGCGTAATTAGCTCCATATGGTTGCATTCTAATTAATGAAGCCAAATTTCTAAATGATTCACATTCCTTCCGCAGGCGACTGAAAGCAGTAGCGCGGGGTCGACTAAGAGCGGCCCTTGGGACACGACTCTAAATAGGGCGTTGAATGTAATGAAGAACAAGGATAAGCTCGAGAAGCCGACGTCAGCTGGTCGTGTGGCCGGCAAAGGCTTGTCGACAAAATGGTCGTCATACTATAACGCTGGTGGGCGAAAGGAGAAAAAGACCAGCTCAGAAAGCCAGGCGCGCGAGGTTCAAGAACTCAAGGCACAGGTGGCGCGGATGCCGGAGATTGTCCAAGAGCAAGTGCAACAACAGCTCGGAGCGACGATCACCGCCATTGTGCCTACCTTGATCGAGGGGTTGACTGCGTGGATTGCTGGCGGCCAACAGGGGCCGCCCCCGATTCCCAGCTTCACGGCCAGCAACTCGCAGAACGCGATGGCGGGGCCATTGGTGTCTCCGGCGGAGGCGGCATTGGTGTCTCCGACGCCGGCACGGGAGCTTAATGCACCCGTGTGTACGCCGGCCGGCACCTCTGCAGCAAGCGGCCCCTCCGTCAACTGCACGCCCGCCGTTGGCGGTGCCTCGACATTAGCCGAGCTCGACGCCATCATCACGGTAACTAATTAAGCCTCTCTCGGCCGAGGACTTCATCTCCTTGCCTTTGACTGGGCATCCCTGACGCCCTACATGTTTTCACAGGGCGCCGCCAACGTTCCGTGCACTCTCCTGCACTTCGTGAACAACGAGTTGGTCGATGTCGCCAAGGGCAAAATCGTTCAACCGGGCCAGCCCTTGTTCCACGGTACCCAGATGCCACCCAACTTGTTTAGGGTTCAACTGGTTCGGGTGCTGCCAGGCTGCGACGACGTGTTACCTCCGATTCGACCCGTCGGGGCCGATGATGATGACGTCATGACCCTCAGCGCCTGCCTGAGCTGGCCCCTGCTTTGGCCGAAGAGCCAGATTCGTTTGGGGGCGGGGGAAACCACACCAAAGACAACACCGCCAGTCGTGCCGGCGCCAAGTCGTCCCCATGGCAAGTCCGCCGCAACGGTGCCGGACATCCCTATGCCACTGGATCCAAACATGCATATGGCACAGGATCAGAACGACGACGACGACGATACATTTGCCAACGTCGATCATTACTTTGCCGATCATGGGTACGGTGACGACTTCATGGGGGCTCCTTCTCAAGAACCCAACCCAACAAAAGACGTGCGCGATCAAGCCGGTACCGCGGAGAAGCCAAGTTGCAACAGGCGTCGTCTACCGTTCAGCTCTCAGGAGACGCCTCCAGCTGCCGATTTCACCGAGCCTCAGATAGGCGAGGTGCGAAATATGATCAGCCCCAACACACTAAAGAAGGCGGTCTCTGAGCAGAACTCGGTCCCAATTCAGGAGATCAAGAAGAAGGCACGCAAAAGAAAAACTAACAAGGGTGCGAGCCAGCCGGCACCGAGTACGATCCGTGCTCAGGACGGGCCACCTTCACCTGAGGATGTAATGAGGAGGGTGCATGTGGCGGGTAGGCCGATGCTACCGACAAATATGCTCGATGCTGCAACCGGTGCCATGCGGAGTCTGCATGACAGTGTTCTTTCTTTGGAGAAGCGGCGTCTCACACAGAAGGATGTGGCGTACCCGGTTTTCGCGGCCAAGGTGCCGGAGGGCAAGGGCTTTGTGGATAACTCCATCGGGGGTACGATCGTGCTGCGGTTTGATGACATCCACGCTATGTTGAACCTTCATCCGCCGCACTACACCTTCGTTCGGCTATTTTCGCTGAGTATGGAGATGCGGATCATTCGGGACAAGACCCCGGACATCGTGATAGTCGACCCCTTCTACATGCGTGCCAAGATCTTGGGCAGCGCTGGGGACCGGCAAGTCGCGAGTTCTTACCTCGGAGGCGTCATTCTTGCAAACCGAGATAAGGATAACTTCCTCGTGCCTTACTTTCCCGAGTAAGTCCTCCGCCTCAACCGCCCCGTAACATATGAATTTTTAGATTTCGATCGTTCTTCTTTTAACATTCCGTGTTTTCTGCAGTGACACACAGTGCACGCTCATCCTACTAAGCCCCAAATATTCCATGGCCACGTATTTCGACCCGGACCGTAAGTCGGCTGTAGACTACACAAATGTCAAGAAGGTTCTTGATGATGTTCTCGCCGGCTACGCCAAATCTGGAGGCACCTTCACCAGGACAACTCGTAAGTACGGCAAGCACGTGTTCTCCCACAACACGACGTTCTGCTGCGTCAAGCAGCCGCCTGGCGGTCAGAAGGGTGCCTACTACGCCATCCATCACATGCGGGCGATCGTACGGGACCATCATCAACTTCTGCTACCGAGTAAGCTCAAAGATTGGGCCATGCGCGTGTCGGCAATCCAGGACGCGGACATCAGACAAGATTTCTTTCGCATCCAGTCGGAGTTTGCGGAAATCATCCATCAAGATGTCCTTCGTACCTCGGGGCTGTTCTACCTCAGGAATCAACCGTCGAACAGTGACATCGACACAATGCTACAAATGCAGGCTGACAACGCCCGTGATTTCATGACTCCCACGATAGACGGCGGCTTCATCCACGCTCCGGTGCATTGAGTCGAGTCGAAAGCAGTGATGCTGTGTCTAGTTCTGAAACATCGATTGGCTCTTGTTGTAATTAAACTTTAATGAACTTGTAGTATGTCTCTTTAGTTTCGAGAGTCGTTCAACTTAGATGTAATCGATGCTATTAATGTCTTTCTTTTCTCTTTCGATCGTTCTGTTGCATACTTATATATTGCTTATGAATTGTCTGTGAATTGATACTAACGTTTCGTTTGGCTAGTGCATATATATAGCGATGCCGTCGTATGTCGTGTACAAGGGTAAGGTTCCCGGAGTCTACGACGACTGGGAGGAGTGTCGGAGACAGGTTCACCAATTCAGCGGTAACAGTTACAAAGGGTACACCACTAGGGCCGAGGCCGAATCTAGATACGCCCGCTATCTAGCGGGAGAGGGGAGGGAGCGTTGGAGGAACCGGATGAAAACGAGTTTCATCGTGATGATGCTCATCGTGACGACCGCAGCTCTCTTCTATGTGATGGTAGTTTAGAAGATCGATATTGACTTGTAATGCGAAGACAAACTCGCTACTCGCGACCTCGAGACTTGTAATATATTGTTCTATCTTTGTTCGGTCTTTTCAATTCGGAGACTAATATGATCGATGAATTGTATTCGGAGACTAATATGATGAATTGTATTCAGAGATTAATCTTCTATTTTATTCGATGAATGTGTTGTTGATGTGTGCTGTCTATATTCTGTGCAATTATACATTTTGTAATCTGTGCAAAAAAAAACAGAAAAATAATATTAAAAAAGCCTAATATTCATACTAATGGCGCATCAGAGAAAAGTGTGCCATTAGTATGCCAAAGCATAGTAATGGCGCATTAACAGGCAGTGCGCCATTACTATGCGGATACTACTAATGGCGCATCATACTTAGTGCGCCATTAGTATGCCATAGCACCTGGCCCCTGGGAGGCATACTAATGGCGCACTAAGGTGCACACTAATGGCGCATCCGAGGTGCGCCATTAGTATACCAGATACTAATGGCGCACCAGAGGTGCGCCATTAGTATCAAATACTAATGGCGTGCTAGTAATGGCGCACCACTAATGCGCCATTAATGGCCAAATTAGGTGCGCCATTAATAGGCCTTTTCCTAGTAGTGATGTAGGAACCAATATGAGCATCCAGGTTCCGCTATTGTTTATTGACCGGAGATGAGTCTCGGTCATGTCTACATAGTTCTCGAATCCGTAGGGTCCGCACGCTTAACGTTCGATGACGATCGATATTATGAGTTTATGTGTTTTGATGAACCAAAGGTAGTTCGGAGTCCCGGATGCGATCACGGACATGACGGGGAGTCTCGAAATGGTCGATACATAAAAATTGATACATTGTAAGGTTATATTCGGACACCAGAAGGGTTTCGAGGGTCACCGGATAAATACCGGAGTACCCGGATGTTACCGGAACCCCCCGGGGGCTTAATGGGCCTATATGGGCCTTAGTGGAAACAGAGGACAGCAAGGGAGCCATGGGGCGTGATAACCCACAAGTGTAGGGGATCGCACCAGTTTTCAAGGGTAAAGTATTCAACCCAAATTTATTGATTCGACACAAGGGGAGCCAAAGAATACTCTTAAGTATTAGCAGCTGAGTTGTCAATTCAACCACACCTGGAAACTTAGTATCTACAGCAAAGTAGTTTAGTAGCAAAGTAATATGATAGTGGCGGTAGCAGCAATAAAAGTAACGATAGTGCTTTTGTAATTTTTGTAATAGTAGCAACGAAAAAGTAAATAATCAACAAGCAATATGTGAAAAGCTCGTAGGCATTGGATCGGTGATGGGAAATTATGTCGGATGCAATTCTTCATGTAGAAGTTATAACCTAGGGTGACACAGAACTAGCTCCAGTTCATCAATGCAATGTAGGCATGTAGGATCAAGAACATAGTCATACGTGCTTATGGAAAAGAACTTGCATGACATCTTTTGTCCTACCTTCCCGTGGCAGCGGGGTCCTATTGGAAACTAAGGGATATTAAGGCCTCCTTTTAATAGAGTACCGGACCAAAGCATTAACACACAGTGAATACATGAACTCCTCAAACTACGGTCATCACCGGGAGTGGTCCCGATTATTGTCATTTCGGGGTTGCCGGATCATAACACATAGTAGGTGACTATAGACTTGCAAGATAGGATCAAGAACACATATATATTCATGCAGACATAATAGGTTCAGATCTGAAATCATGGCACTCGGGCCCTAGTGACAAGCATTAAGCATAGCAAAGTCATAGCAACATCAATCTCAGAACATAGTGGATACTAGGGATCAAACCCTAACAAAACTAACTCGGTTACATGATAGATCCCATCCAACCCATCACCGCCCAGCAAGCCTACGATGGAATTACTCACGCACGGCGGTGAGCATCATGGAATTGGTGATGGAGGAAGGTTGATGATGATGATGGCGACGATCTCCACTCTCCGGAGCCCCGAACGGACTCCAGATCAGCTCTCCCGAAAGAGATTAGGGCTTGGCGGTAGCTCCATATCGTAAAACGCGATAATTCTGTCTCTCTAATTTTTTTTCTCCCTGAAAGTGAATATATGGGATCCGGAGATACGTCGGTGGAGCACCAGGGGGCCCACGAGGTAGGGGGGCGCGCCCCCCACCCTCGTGGATAGGGTGTGGGCCCCTTGGTCTGGATCTTCCCGCAGGTATTTTTTATATTTTCCAAAACAATTCTCCGTAAATTTTTAGGTCATTCTGAGAACTTTTTATTTCTGCACAAAAACAACACCATGGTAATTCTGCTGAAAACAACGTCAGTCTGGGTTAGTTCCATTCAAATCATGCAAGTTAGAGTCCAAAACAAGGGCAAAAGTGTTTGGAAAAGTAGATACGTTGGAGACGTATCAACTCCCCCAAGCTTAAACCTTTGCTTGTCCTCAAGCAATTCAGTTGATAAACTGAAAGTGATAAAGAAAAACTTTGACAAACTCTGTTTGCTCTTGTTGCTGTAAATATGTAAGCCAACATTTAGGTTTTCAGCAATGATCATGAACTAACCACATTCACAATAACTTTCAGGTTTCATGCCTACTCATATCAATGGCTTAATCAACTAGCGAGCAATAATAATAAACCTCGGATGACAACACTTGCTCAAAACAATCATGATATGATATAACAAGATGGTATCTCGCTAACCCTTTCTGAGACCGCAAAACATAATTGCAGAGCACCTTTAAAGATCAAGGACTGACTGGACATTGTAATTCATGGTAAAAGAGATCCAGTCATGATCATACTCAATGCAAATTAATAGTAATACATGCAAATGACAGAGGTGCTCTCCTACTAGTGCTCTTTTATAAGAGGATGATGACTCTGCATAAAAGTAAATAGATAGGCCCTTCGCAGAGGGAAGCATGTATTTGTAGAGGTGCCAGAGCTCGATTTTTAAATAGAGATGAATAACATTTTGAGCGATATACTTTCATTGTCAACATAACAACCAAGAATCTCGATATCTCCCATGCTACGCACATTATAGGCGGTTCCCAAACAGCATGGTAAAGTTTATACTCCCCCAATCACCAACAAGCACACTCCACGGCCATTCGAATCCACAGGGTACCGTCCAAACAAGCAACAGCCTTGGGGGAGTTTTGTTTAATTATTATGATTTTGAGCATGGGACTGGGCATCCCGGTTACCAGCCATTTTCTCATGAATGATGCACGGAGTCCACTCATCGTGAGAATAACCCACCAAGCATGGAAGATATAGACAGCCCTAGTTGATACATGAGTTGTTCGAGCATACAAAACAGAATTTCATTTGAAGGTTTAGAGTTTGGCACATACAAATTTACTTGGAACGGCAGGTAAATACCGCATATAGGAAGGTATAGTGGACTCATATGGAATGACTTTGGGGTTTATGGAAGTGGATGCACAAGCAGTATTCCCGCTTAGTACAGGTGAAGGCTAGCAAGAGACTGTGAAGCGACCAGCTAGAGAGCAACAACGGTCATGATCATGCATTAAAATTAATCAACAATGAATGCAAGCATGAGTAGGATATAGATCACCATGAACATAAATATCGTTGAGGCTATGTTGATTTGTTTCAACTACATGCATGAACATGTGCCAAGTGAGACCACTTGAATCGTTCAAAGGAGGATACCACCCTATCATACTACATCACAACCATTTTAATATCATGTTGGCACGCAAGATAGACCATTATAAACTCTCAGCTAATTAAGCATGGCATAAGCAGCTATGATCTCTAATTGTCATTGCAAGCAGGTTTCATTCATAACAAGCTGAATCAGGAACGATGAACTATCATATTTACAAAAACAAAAGAGTTCGAGTTCATACCAGCTTTTCTCATCTCAATTAGTTCATCATATATCATCCTTATTGCCTTTCACTCGCACGACCGAACGATGTGGATAATAATAATAGTGCACGTGCATTGGACTAAGCTAGAATCTACGAGCATTTAATACAAGAGAGAAGACAAGGTAATATGGCTCAAGGTTAAATCAACAATAAAGCATATGAGAGCCACTAAGCAATTTCAATCATGGTCTTCTACTCATGTCCCCCAAGGAAAAGAAAATAAACTATTTACACGGGAAAGCTCCCAACAAGCAAAAGAAGAACGGGAAATATTTTTGGGTTTTCTTTTTAATTTCTACTACTACAAGCAAGGAAAGTAAACTAGCTAGAAGCTACAACTAATATTTATTTGTTTTTCTTAAGGTTTTTCTAGCACACAAGAAAAAGACTAAGCATGGATGCTACAATGAAAGAGTGTGAGCACCGACAACTAGAATAAGTGTGTGAACATGAATGTAATGTGATGTCTACTATGCACCCTTCTTCTTGTAGACGTTGTTGGGCCTCCAAGTGCAGAGGTTTGTAGGACAGTAGCAAATTTCCCTCAAGTGGATGACCTAAGGTTTATCAATCCGTGGGAGGCGTAGGATGAAGATGGTCTCTCTCAAACAACCCTGCAACCAAATAACAAAGAGTCTCTTGTGTCCCCAACACACCCAATACAATGGTAAATTGTATAGGTGCACTAGTTCGGCGAAGAGATGGTGATACAAGTGCAATATGGATGGTAGATATAGGTTTTCATAATAAGAAAATATAAAAACAGCAAGGTAGCAAGTAGTAAACGTGAGCATAAACGGTGTTGCAATGATAGTAGGCAAGGCCTAGGGTTCATACTTTCACTAGTGCAAGTTCTGTCAAGAAGGATAACATAATTGGATCATATTACTAGCCCTCAACATGCAACAAAGAGTCACTCCAAAGTAACTAATAGCGGAGAACAAACGAAGATATTATGGTAGGGTACGAAACCACCTCAAAGTTATTCTTTCTGATCGATCTATTCAAGAGTCCGTAGTAACGTTCAATCTATCATAGAGTTCATACTAGAATAACACCTTAAGACACAAATCAACCAAAACCCTAATGTCACCTAGATACTCCATTGTCACCTCAAGTATCCGTGGGCATGATTATACGATATGCATCACATAATCTCAGAAACATCTATTCAACCAACACATAGAACTTGAAAGAGTGCCCCAAAGTTTTTACCGGAAAGTCAAGACGAAAACGTGTACCAACCCTTATGCATAGACTCCCAAGGTCACGGAACCCTCAAGTTGATCACCAAAACATACATCAAGTAGATCACATGATATCCCATTGTCACCATAGATAAGCACGTGCAAGACATACAACAAGTGTTCTCAAATCCTTAAAGACTCAATCCGATAAGATAACTTCAAAGGGAAAACTCAATCCGTTACAAGAGAGTAGAGAGGGAGAAGCATTATAAGATCCAACTAGAATAGCAAAGCTCGCGATACATCAAGATCGTGCCATCTCAAGAACACGAGAGAGAGAGAGAGAGAGATCAAACACATAGCTACTAGTACATACCCTCAGCCCCGAGGGTGGACTACTCCCTCCTTGTCATGGAGAGCACCGGGATGATGAAGAACCCCACCGGAGAGGGATTCCCCCTCCGGCAGGGAGCCAGAACGGGGTCTAGATTGGTTTTCGGTGGCTACAGAGGCTTTCGGCGTCGGGACTCCTGATCTAGGTTAATTTCCGAAGGTTTCAGTATTTATAGGAATTTTTGGCGTAGGTCCCACGCCAGGGGGGCTTCTGGGTTGTCCACGAGATAGGAGGGCGCCACCACCTTCCCAGGGCGCGCCCTCCACCCTTATGGGCAGCCCGTGGCTCTCCTGGCCCAACTCTTTTACTTCTGGGGCTTCTTTTGGTCCAGAAAAAATCATAAAAAATTTGCTCGTCAATTGGACTCCGTTTGATATTCCTTTTCTGTAAAACCATAAAACAGGAGAAAAACAGAAACTGGCACTGGGCTCTGGGTTAATAGGTTAGTCCCAAAAATGATATAAAAGTGTATGACAAAGCCCATTAAACATCCAAGACATCATAAATAATAGCATGGAACAATAAAAAATTATAGATACGTTGGAGACGTATCAAGCACCCCCAAGCTTAATTCCTGCTCGTCCTCGAGTAGGTAAATGATAAAAACAGAATTTTTGATGTGGAATGCTAACCAATATAGTTTCTCAATGTAATTCTCTTAATTGTGGCATGAATGTTCAGATCTGAAAGATTCAAGACAAAAGTCTATGTTGACATAATAAATAATAATACTTCAAGCATACTAACAAAACAATCATGTCTTCTCAAAATACTGTGGCTAAAGAAAGTTATCCCTACAAAATCATTTAGTTTTGGCTATGCTCCCTCGTTATCACACAAAATATTTATATCATGCACAACCCCGATTTCAGCCAAGCACTTGTTTTCATACTCTATTCTTTCAAACCTTTCAACTTTCATGCAATACATGAGCGTGAGCCATGGACATAGCACTATGTGGAATAGAGAGGTGGTTGTGGAGAAGACAAAAAAGAGGGAGATAGTCTCACATCGACTAGGCGTATCAACGGGCTATGGAGATGCCCATCAATAGATATCAATGTGAGTGAGTAGGGATTGCCATGTGCTACCTCTTGAGCTTGCGTTGTATTCCCTCGAAGAGGAAAGGGAGATGCAACACAGTAGCATAAGTATTTCCCTCCGTTTTTGAGAACCAAGGTATCAATCCAGTAGGAGACCACGCGCGAGTCCCTCGCACCTGCACAAACAAATAAGAACTTCGCAGCCAACGCGATAAGGGGTTGTCAATCCCTTTACGAGCACTTACGAAAGTGAGATCTGATAGAGATGATAATTATATTTTTGGTATTTTTGGTTTAATAAAATAGAAAATAAAAACGGTAAAGGTAAAGTAGATGTAGATTGATATGTTGAGAATAGACCCGGGGGCCATAGTTTCTCTAGTGGCTTCTCTCATGATAGCGATATTCTACGGCGGGTAAACAAATTACCATCGAGCAATTGATAGAAAAGCGAATAATTATGAGACTATCTATGCATGATCATTGTATATAGGCATCACGTCCGAGACAAGTAGACCGAAACGATTCTGCTTCTACTACTATTACTCCACACATCGACCGCTATCCAGCATGCATCTAGTGTATTGAGTTCATACGAACAGAGTAACGCCTTAAGCAAGATGACATGATGTAGAGGGATAAACTCAAGCAATATGATGAAAACCCCATCTTTTTATCCTCGATAGCAACAATACAATACGTGCCTTGCTGCCCCTACTATCACTGGGAAAGGACACCACAAGATTGAACCCAACGCCAAGCACTTCTCCCATTGCAAGAACTATAGATCTAGTAGGCCAAACCAAACCAATAATTCCTAGAGACTTGCAAGGATATTATGAGCACACATAAAAAGTTCAGAGAAGAACCAAATATCTTTCATAGATAACCTTGATCATAAACTCACAATTCATGGGATCTCGACAAACACACCGCAAAAAGAGATTACATCGAATAGATCTCCTCGAAAACCGAGGTGAACTTTGTATTGAGATCCAGAGAGAGAGAAGAAGCCATCTAGATACTAGCTATGGACCCGAAGGTCTGTGGTAAACTACTCACGGCTCATGGTGAGGGCGATGATGATGATGAAGGCCTCCGTGATGGATGCCCCTCCCGAAACAGGCTCCAAGATGGGATCTCCACGGGAACAGAAGCTACGGCGGTGGAATTAGGGTTTTCTCTCTGCGTATGGAGTTTCTGGGGTGCGTAGGTATATATAGGAAGAAGGAGGGCACCGGGGGCCACACGGGCCAGCCTCGAGGCAGGGGGCGTGCCCTGAGAAGGGGGGCGCGGCCCCACCCTCGTGGGTAGGCCTTCTGTCCCCTGACTTGGTCATGAAGTTTCCCGAGCGTGATTTCCTCCAAAAATATCTCTCGCGAAGGTTTCATTCCGTTTAGACTCCATTTGATATTCTTTTTCTGCAAAACCCTGAAATAGGCAAAAAAAACAGCAATCTGGACTGGGCCTTTAGGTTAGTAGGTTAGTCCCAAAAATGATATAAAAGTGAATGATAAAGCCCATTAAACATCCAAGACTTCATAAATAATAGCATGGAACAATCAAAAATTATAGATACGTTGGAGACGTATCAAGCATCCCCAAGCTTAATTCCTGCTCGTCCTCGAGTAGGTAAATAATAAAGAAAGAATTTTTGATGTGGAATGCTAACCAATACAGTTTTTCAATGTAATTCTCTTAATTGTGGCATGAATGTTCAGATCTGAAAGATTCAAGATAAAAGTCTATATTGACATAAGAAATAACAATACTTCAAGCAATACTAACAAAGCAATCATGTCTTCTCGAAATACTATGGCTAAAGAAAGTTATCCCTACAAAATCATATAGTGTTGGCTATGCTCCCTTATTATCACGCACAAATATTCATATCATGCACAACCCCGATTTCAGCCAAGCATTTGTTTTCATACTCTATCTTTTCAAACCTTTCAACTTTCACGCAATACATGAGCGTGAGCCATGGATATAGCACTATGTGTGGAATAGAGGTGGTTGTGGAGAAGACAAAAAGGAGGGAGATAGTCTCACATCGACTAGGCGTATCAACGGGCTATGGAGATGCCCATCAATAGATATCAATGTGAGTGAGTAGGGATTACCATGCAACGGATGCACTAGAGCTAAATATGAATGAAAGCTCAACAAAAGAAACTAGTGGGTGTGCATCCAACTTGCTTGCTCACAAAGACCTAGGGCATTTGAGGAAGCCCATCGTTGGAATATACAAGCCAAGTTCTATAATGAAAAATTCCCACTAGCATACGAAAGTGACTAAGCATGAGACTCTACAATGAAGAACATGGTGCTACTTTGAAGCACAAGTGTGGAAAAAGATAGTAGCAATTGTCCCTTTTTCTTTTTCTTTTTCTTTTTTTGGGCCTTTTTTTGCGGAGGGGCTTTATAGATTCAGCCTTTCCTCCCATGGGACAATGCTCTAATAATGATGATCATCACACTTTCATTACAACACGATATTACAACTCGATACTACAACAACAAAGTATGACTCTATATGAATGCCTCCGGCGGTGTACCGGTATGTGCAATGAAACAAGAGTGACATGTATGAGAAGATTATGCATGGTGGCTTTGCCACAAATACGATGTCAACTACATGATCATGCATGGCAATATGAGAATATGATGCGTGTCATATAAACGGAATGGTGGAAAGTTGCATGGCAATATATCTCGGAATGGCTATGGAAATGCCATGATAGGTAGGTATGGTGGCTGTTTTGAGGAACAATATGGTGGCTGTTTTGAGGAAGGATATATAGTTGGTTTATGGCACCGGCGAAAGTTGCGCGGTACAAGAGAGGCTAGCAATGGTGGAAGGGTGAGAGTGCGTATAATCCATGTACTCAACATTAGTCATAAGAACTCATATACTTATTGCAAAAATTACCGAGTCATCAAAATAAAGCAATCAACGCATGCTCCTAGGGGGGAGGTTGGTAGGAGTTAACCATCGTGCGCCCCCGACCTCCACACAACGGTTGGCACTCTACAAATACCTCATGCTCTAACTTAGTCACACAATGGTTCACCATACGTGCATGCTACGGGAAGTCAGGAATCACTAACCTTAACACAAGTATTTCTCAATTTGATAATAATTCAACTAGAATGACTCTAATATCACTATCCTCATGTCTCAAAACAATTATCAAGCATCCAACATTTCATTCTATTCAATGCACTTGGTGTGAATTTTTTTACTACATTGACATTGGATGTTTATCATGTGAAGACTAGTTTCTTTAGCCTAAACAATTTACTATGCTGTTTTGATAGACTCTCAAAAAGATATAAGTGAAGCATTGCAGTTCAACAATTTCTACAAAATATTACCACCACCATGCTCTAAAAGATATAAGTGAAGCACTAGGGCAAAAACTATTCAACTCAAAAGATATAAGTGATGCACATAGAGTGTTCTAACAATTTCTAGGCCATGTTTAACTCTCTCAAATAGGTGTGTCCAGCAAGGATGATTTGTGAAAACTAACAAGCAAATAATCAAATTATACAAGACACTCCAAGCAAAACACATAACATGTTGCGAATAAAAATATAGCTCCAAGTATAGTTACTGATGGATGAAGACGAAAGAGGGGATGCCTTCCCGGGGCATCCCCAAGCTTAGGCTTTTGATTATCTTGAATTTACTTGGGGTGCCATGGGCATCCCCAAGCTTAGGCCTTTGCTACTCCTTGTTCCATAGTCCATCAATGCAATACTCAAAACTTGAAAACTTCACAACACAAAACTTCGACAAAAATTCTCGTGAGCTCCGTTAGTAAGAGAAAGAATATCAATACTCAAAGGTACAGCAATGAATTAATTCTTTGTTTATATTGGTGTTAAACATACTGTACTCCAAGTTCTCTATGGTTCATATCCTCCAATATTACTCATAGATGCATCGGAATAAGCAAAAAAAACACGAAAAACAGAATCTGTCAAAGACAGAACAGTCTGTAGTAATATGCAGGGTTCGCCTACTTCTGGAACTCCAAAAAATTCAAACTAAATTTTTAAATTTGCGAAATTTGTCTACCAATCAGCATAAAAAAGAATCAGTTAAAAATAATGCTCCAGTAAAATCCCACGACTACATTAGTGAGAGCTAACGATTCTGTTTTTCACAGCAAGATCATATAAACTTCACACAAGTCTTACTAAAGGTTCTACTTGGCACAAACAGTAAACAAAACATGAAACCACATCTAATAATAGGATAGATGCAATATTTTTTCCCTAACAGCAACAAAAGCAAAAAACATAAAATTGGGTTGCCTCCCAACAAGCGCTATCGTTTTACGCCCCTAGCTAGGCACGATACAAGATAGATCTAGGTGTTGCCATCTTTGAAAGGCAATCCATAAGTGGCTCTCATGATAGATTCATATGGTAATTTTATTTTCTTTATAGGAAAGTGCTCCATGCCTTTCCTTAACGAAAATTGGAATATAATATTTCCTTCCTTCATATCAATAACTGCACCAATCGTTCTAAGGAAAGGTCTACCAAGAATAATAGGACATGAAGGATTGCAATCTATATCAAGAACAATGAAATCTACGGGCACATAATTCCTATTGGAAACAACAAGAACATCATTAATTCTTTCCATAGGTTTCTTAATAGTGGAATCCGCAAGATGCAAATTTAAAGAACAATCATCAAGCTCATGGAACCCTAGCAAATCACACAAAGTTTTTGGGATAGTGGAGACACTTGCACCCAAATCACACAAAGCATAGCATGCATGATCCTTTATTTTTATTTTTATAGTAGGTTCCCACTCATGATAAATCTTTCTAGGTATAGAAACTTCCAACTCAAGTTTTTCATCATAAGATTGCATCAAAGCATCAACTATGTGTTTAGTGAAAGCTTTATTTTGACTATAAGCATGCGGAGAATTTAGCACGGATTGCAACAAGGAAATACAATCAATCAAAGAGCAATTATCATAATTGAATCCCTTGAAATCCAAAGTAGTGGGTTCATCACTATGCAAAGTTTTAATCTCTTCACTCCCACTTTTAGCAATTTTAGCATCAAGATCTAAAAACTCCGAATCACCGGGACACCTTAAAGCAGAATCATCTCCAATCCCATTCTCATCAAGATTAATACTAGAAAACAAGGACCTAATAGGAGACACATCAATAACTTTTAGGTCTTCATCTTTATTTTCACGATAACTGGAAGGACATGATTTAATATAGTCTTCTCTTTTAGCATGCATTCTAGCGGTTCTTTCTTTGCATTCATCAATGGAAATTCTCACGGCTTTGAGAGACTCATTGATATCATGCTTAGGCGGGATAGATCTAAGTTTCAAAGAATCAACATCAAGAGTAATTCTATCCACACTTCTAGCCAATTCATCAACCTTAAGCAATTTCTCTTCAAGCATAGCATTGAAATTCTTTTGCGAGATCATAAACTCCTTAACACTAGTTTCAAATTCAGAAGGCATCTTTCCATAAGAGTTGTTGTAGGAATTACCAAAATTATTAGAGGAATTACTAGGAAAAGGCCTAGGATTAAAATTACCTCTATAAGCATTGTTACCAAAATTATTCCTACCAACAAAATTCACTATTTCTAGGCAAAGAGGAAAACCAAGTTTTAGCACGATCCCTAAGTGAAAATGGAAATAACTTCAATTTAACAATATCGTTATCCGCATATCACACAAATCAAAAAAGTTGTTTAGATGGGTAGCGGCATCTTCACTAGGAAGGCCTGAGAATTGATCTTTCATGACAAGATTCAACAAAGCAGCATTGATCTCACAAGATTCAGCATCGGTAATAGGAGCAATCGGAGTGCTAATAAAGTCATTGTTGTTGGTATTGGAAAAGTCACACAATTTAGTATTGTTCTGAGCCATAGTGGCAAGCAAGCAATCTAACACACACAAGCGAACAAGAACAAGCGAACGAAAAACAAACGCCGGAAGAAGGGCAAATAAAATGGCAAGGGTGAAGTGGGGGAGAGGAAAACGAGAGGCAAATAAATGTAATGCGAAGGATAAGGGTTTGTGATAGGTACTTGGTATATCACTTTTGCGTAAGCCTCCCCGGCAATGGCGCCAGAAATTCTGCCTGCTACCTCTTGAGCTTGCGTTGTATTCCCTCGAAGAGGAAAGGGACATGGAGCACAGTAGCGTAAGTATTTCCCTCAGTTTTTGATAACCAAGGTATCAATCTAGTAGGAGACCACGCGCGAGTCCCTCACACCTGCACAAACAAATAAGAACTTCACAGCCAACGCGATAAGGGGTTGTCAATCCCTTTACGGTCACTTACGAAAGTGAGATCTGATAGAGATGATATTTATATTTTTGGTATTTTTGGTTTAATAAAATATCAAATAAAAACGGTAAAGGTAAAGTAGATGTAGATTGATATGTTGAGAATAGACCCGGGGGCCATAGTTTTCTCTAGTGGCTTCTCTCATGATAGCGATATTCTACGGCGGGTAAACAAATTACTGTCGAGCAATTGATAGAAAAGCGAATAATTATGAGACTATCTAGGCATGATCATTGTATATAGGCATCACGTCCGAGACAAGTACACCAAAACAATTCTGCATCTACTACTATTACTCCACACATCGACTGCTATCCAGCATGCATCTAGTTTATTGAGTTCGTACGAACAGAGTAACACCTTATGCAAGATGACATGATGTAGAGGAATAAACTCAAGCAATATGATGAAAACCCCATCTTTTTATCCTCGATGGCAACAATACAATACGTGCCTTGCTGCCCCTACTCTCACTGGGAAAGGACACCGCAAGATTGAACCCAAAGCCAAGCACTTCTCCCATTGCAAGAACTATAGATCTAGTAGGCCAAACCAAACCAATAATTCGAAGAGACTTGCAAGGATATCATGAGCACACATAAAAAGTTCAGAGAAGAACCAAATATCTTTCATAGATAACCTTGATCATAAACTCACAATTCATCGAATCTCGACAAACACACCGCAAAAAGAGATTACATCGAATAGATCTCCTCAAAGACCGAGGAGAACTTTGTATTGAGATCCAGAGAGAGAGAAGAAGCCATCTAGATACTAGCTATGGACCCGAAGGTCTGTGGTAAACTACTCACAACTCATGGTGAGGGTGATGATGATGATGAAGAAGGCCTCCGTGATGGATCCTGGAACAGGCTCCAAGATGGGATCTCCACGGGAACAGAAGCTACGGCGGTGCAATTAGGGTTTTCTCTCTGCGTATGGACTTTCCGGGGTGCGTAGGTATATATAGGAAGAAGGAGGGCACCGAGGGCCACACAGGCCAGCCTCGAGGCAGGGGGGCGCACCCTGGGAAGGGGGCGCGTCCCCACCCTTGAGGGCAGGCCTTCCGTCCCCTGACTTGGTCCTAAAGTTTCCCGAGCGTGATTTCCTCCAAAAATATCTCTCGCAAAGGTTTCATTCCGTTTGGACTCCGTTTGATATTCTTTTTCTGCAAAACCCTGAAATAGGCAAAAAACAGCAATCTGGACTGGGCCTTTAGGTTAGTAGGTTAGTCCCAAAAATGATATAAAAGTGAATGATAACACGTATCACCATGCAACGGATGCACTAGAGCTAAATATGTATGAAAGCTCAACAAAAGAAAGTAGTGGGTGTGCATCCAACTTCCTTGCTCATAAAGACCTAGGGCATTTGAGGAAGCCCATCGTTGGAATATACAAGCCAAGTTCTATAATGAAAATTCCCACTAGTATATGAAGTGACTAAGCATGAGACTCTCTACAACGAAGAACATGGTGCTACTTTGAAGCAGAAGTGTGGAAAAAAAGATAGTAGCAATTGTCCCTTTTTCTTTTTTTTCTTTTTTTGGGCCTTTCTTTTTTTCGGAGGGGCTTTGTTGATTTAGCCTTTCCTCACATGGGACAATGCTTTAATAATGATGATCATCACACTTTCATTGAATTACAACTCGATATTACAACTCGATACTACAACAAAGTATGAATCTTTATGAATGCCTCCGGTGGTGTACCGGGATGTGCAATGAAACAAGAGTGACATGTATGAAAAGTTATGCATGGTGGCCTTGCCACAAATACGATGTCAACTACATGATCATGGATGGCAATATGACAATATGATGCGTGTCATATGAACGAAACGGCGGAAAGTTGCATGGCAATATATCTCGGAATGGCTATGGAAATGCCATGATAGGTAGGTATGGTGGCTGTTTTGAGGAATATATATGGTGGCTGTTTTGAGGAAGGATATATAGTGGGTGTATGGTACCGACGGAAGTTGCGCGATACAAGAGAGGCTAGCAATGGTGGAAGGGTGAGAGTGCGTATAATCCATGCACTCAACATTAGTCATAAGAACTCATATACTTTTTGCAAAAATCTATGAGTCATCAAAACAAAGAAATCAACGCATGCTCCTAGGGGGGAGGTTGGTAGGAGTTAACCATCGCGCGCCCCCGACCTCCACACAAAGGTTGACACTTTACAAATACATCATGCTCTAACTTCGTCACATAGCGGTTCACCATGCTACGGGAATCACTAATTTTAACACAAGCATTTCTCAATTTCATAATAACTCCACTAGAATGACTCTAATATCACTATCCTAATATCTCAAAACAATTATCAAGCATCCAACATCTCATTCTATTCAATGCACTTAGTGTGATTTTTTTTACTACATTGACATTGGATGTCTATCATGTGAAGACTAGTTTTATAGCCTAAACACATTACCATGCTGTTTTAATAGACGCTCAAATAAATATAATTGAATCATGAGAGTTCAACGATTTCTACAAAATATAACCACCACCGTGCTCTAAAAGATATAAGTGAAGCACTAGAGTAAATACTATTCAACTCAAAAGATATAAGTGAAGCACAATGAGTAGTTGAATAATTATGTAACTATGTGAAGACTCTCTAACATTTAAGAACTTAATATCTTGGGATATTATTCAAGCAGCAAGCAAAACAAAATAAACTAAATTGACGCTCCAAGCAAAACACATATCATGTGGTGAATAAAAATATAGCTCCGAGTATAGTTACCGATGGATGAAGACGAAAGAGGGATGCCTTACGGGGCATTCCCAAGCTTAGACTTTTGATTGTCATTGAATTTTACTTGGGGTGCCATGGGCATCCCCAAGCTTAGGCCCTTGCTACTATTTGTTCCATAGTCCATCAAAGCAATACTCAAAACTTGAAAACTTCACAACACAAAACTTAGACAAAAATCTCGTGAGCTCCGTTAGTATAAGAAAGCAAACCACTACTCAAAGGTACTGCAATGAATTCATTCTTTGTTTATATTGGTGTTAAACCTACTGTATTCCAACTTCTATATGGTTCATACCTCCCAATATTACTCATAGATGCATTGAAATAAGCAAACAACACACGAAAAACAGAATCTGTCAAAAACAGAACAGTCTGTAGTAATCTGCAGGTTTCGCATATTTTTGTAACTCCAAAAAATTCAAACTAAATTGGTAAACGTGAGGAATTTGTCTATTAATCATCTGCAAAAAGAATCAACTAAATAGCATACTCCAGTAAAATCTGATGATCATTCTAGCGAGCGCTAACGATTCTGTTTTTCACAGCAAGATCATATAAACTTCACACAAGTCTTCCCAAAGGTTCTACTTGGCACAAACACTAAACAAAACATGAAACCACATCTAAACAGAAGCTAGATGCAATATATAGTCCCTAACAGCAGCAAAAACAAAAACAAATATAAAATTGGGTTGCCTCCCAACAAGTGCTATCGTTTTACGCCCCTAGCTAGGGATGATGATTTCAATGATGCTCGCGTAAAAGATAAGAATTGAAACATAAAGAGAGCATCATGAAGCATATGAATAGCACATTTAAGTCTAACCCACTTCCTATGCATAGGGATTTTGTGAGCAAACAACTTATGGGAACGATAATCAACTAGCATAGGAAGGGAAAACGAGCATAACTTCAAGATTTTAAGCACATAGGGAGGAAACTCGATATTATTGCAATTCCTACAAGCGTAAGATCCTCTCTCATAATAATTTTCATTAGCATCATGAATGAACTCAATAGTATAACCATCACATAAAGCATTCTTTTCATGATCCCCAAGCATATTAATTTTATTACTCTCCACATAAGCAAATTTCTTCTCATGAATAATAGTGGGAGCAAACTCTAGAAAATAATTATCATGTGAGGCATAATCCAATTGAAAACTAAAATCATGATGACAAGTTTCATGGTTATCATTATTTTTAATAGCATACAGGTCATCACAATAATCATCATAGATAGCAACTTTGTTCTCATAATCAATTGGAACCTCTTCTGAAATAGTGGATTCATCACTAAATAAAGTCATGACCTTTCCAAATCCACTTTCATCAATATAATCATCATAAATAGGAGGCATGCTTTCATCATAATAAATTTGCTCATCAAAACTTGGAGGACTAAACATATCATCTTCATCAAACATAGCATCCCCAAGCTTGTGGCTTTGCATATCATTAGCATCATGGATATTCAAAGGATTCATACTAACAACATTGCAATCATGCTCATCATGCACATATTTTATGCCAAGCATTCTATGTAGTTCTTCTTCTAGTACTTGAGCACAATTTTCCTTCCCACCATTTTCATGAAAGATATTAAAAAGATGAAGCATATGAGGTAACCTTAATTCCTTTTTTTTTGTAGTTTTCTTTTATAAACTAAACTAGTGATAAAACAAGAAACTAAAAGATTCGATTGCAAGATATAAAGATATACCTTCAAGCACTCACCTCCCCGGCAACGGCGCCAGAAAAGAGCTTGATGTCTACTACGCACCCTTCTTCTTGTGGACGTTGTTGGGCCTCCAAGTGCAGAGGTTTGTAGGACAGCAGCAAATTTCCCTCAAGTGGATGACCTAAGGTTTATCAATCCGTGGGAGGCGTAGGACGAAGATGGTCTCTCTCAAACAACCCTGCAACCAAATAACAAAGAGTCTCTTATGTCCCCAACACACCCAATACAATGGTAAATTGTATAGGTGCACTAGTTCAGCGAAGAGATGGTGATACAAGTGCAATATGCATGGATGTTAGACATAGGTTTTTGTAATAAGAAAATATAAAAACAGGAAGGTAGTAAGTGGTAAACGTGAGCATAAACGGTGTTGCAATGATAGTAGGCAAGGCCTAGGGTTCATAATTTCACTAGTGCAAGTTCTATCAACAAGGATAATATAATTGGATCATATTACTAGCCCTCAACATGCAACAAAGAGTCACTTCAAAGTAACTAATAGTGGAGAACAAACGAAGAGATTATGGTAGGGTACGAAACCACCTCAAAGTTATTCTTTTTGCTCGATCTATTCAAGAGTCCGTAGTAACGTTCAATCTATCATAGAGTTCGTACTAGAATAACACCTTAAGACACAAATCAACCAAAACCCTAATGTCACCTAGATACTCCATTGTCACCTCAAGTATCTGTGGGCATGATTATATGGTATGCATCACATAATCTCAGAAACATCTATTCAACCAACACATAGAACTTGAAAGAGTGCCCCAAAGTTTCTACCGGAAAGTCAAGACGAGAACGTGTGCCAACCCCTATGCATAGATTCCCAAGGTCACGGAACCCACAAGTTGATCACCAAAACATACATCAAGTAGATCACATGATATCCCATTGTCATCACAAATAAGAACGTGCAAGACATACATCAAGTGTTCTCAAATCCTTAAAGACTCAATCCGATAAGATAACTTCACAGGGAAAACTCAATCCATTACAAGAGAGTGGAGGGGAGAAGCATTATAAGATCCAACTAGAATAGCAAAGCTCGCGATACATCAAGATCGTGCCATCTCAAGAACATGAGAGAGAGAGAGATCAAACACATAGCTACTGGTACATACCCTCAGCCCCGAGGGTGGACTACTCCCTCCTCGTCATGGAGAGCGTCGGGATGATGAAGAACCCCACCGGAGAGGGATTCCCCCTCCGACAGGGTGCCGGAATGGGGTCTAGATTGGTTTTTGGTGGCTACAGAGGCTTTCGGCGGCGGAACTCCCGATCAAGGTTAATTTCCAAAGGTTTCAATATTTATAGGAATTTTTGTCGTAGGTTCCACGTCAGGGGGGCTTCTGGGCTGTCCACGAGATAGGAGGGCGCCACCACCTTCCGAGGGCGCGCCCTCCACCCTCGTGGGCAGCCCGTGGCTCTCCTGGCCCAACTCTTTTTCTTCGGGGGCTTCTATTGGTCCAGAAAAAATCATAAAAAAATGGCTCGTCAATTGGACTCCGTTTGATATTCCATTTCTATAAAACCCTAAAACAGGAGAAAAAAAGAAACAAGCACTGGGCTCTGGGTTAATAGGTTAGTCCCAAAAATGATATAAAAGTGTATGACAAAGCCCATTAAACATCCAAGACATCATAAATAATAGCATGGAACAATAAAAAATTATAGATACGTTCGAGACGTATCATAATGTCGGTGAGAAACACGTACTCCCCCAAGCTTAGGCTTTTGGCCTAAGTTGGTCTATGGCCACGGATCGAAGCTACTCCCTCCAGTGTACTGAGATGTGTCCTCTGGGTGCCACTGGTTGGCAAGCTCATCCAGATCCCACCCATAAACAGACTGACGGTAAGGATCGAGTGGTGGCTCCGGCTCAGGCTCCGAAGCTTGTGCCTGACCCTGGTACTTGTAGAAAGCATCTGATGTAACAATATATATGCATGTAGATAGATCAAACAGAGATGGTGCAGGCAAGGTAACAATCTCACAATATTTTTCATCAAACCTTAATTTATAACTAAGCAACCTATATTTGTCTTTAACAATAAAATCATGTGCTACCATGCTCTTGTAGTCTAGGTAAACAGGGGAAAGCAATTTTTCTTCCTTCTCTTGATGCCTAATAGGTATTCTAAAATGTTCAGCAAGGCGAGAAGCAAAGATGCCTCCAAAGACGGGCCCCTTTGAGAGGTCCAGACTCAGTCGTTTAGCAACGACGGCACCCAAGCTAAAAGTTGTGTCTTGAAACAAAGCATGGCGTAAAATGACAATATCAGGGGCACTAAGATTCTCACTGTTCCCGCGACCAATTAAACATCTACTAGCAAATAAAGCAAAGTAGCGCATAATAGGGAAATGTATACTAGTAATTCTAGCACCTGAGACTTGTCTAGTTTCCCCTACAGCTATGATGTCAATAAACCCTTCAACGTCTTCACAGCGTGGTTCATCAAGTCTACCTTCAAAGGGTATCTTGCACACTTCACAAAATTCTAAGAGTTATATTTCTTTAACCTCATCATATAAACGAAAATCCACTGTAGGTGGTGTTTTCTTAGCATGAAAATGAAAACTTTGCATGAAAATATTAGTGAGTAAGAGATACAGTTCACGCTGGTCGTGGAGGAAGTCGGTGAGGCCTGCATTATTTGCCAACCAATAAAAGTCTTCGTAAATCCCGGCGGCTCTCATGAACTCACTACAAGGTCATTCACACGGTCGAACTTCCGCCATACGAGGAAGATTATATTTAGGCTTCTTATTTTCTTCTTTCTTATTCTCCTCTGAACTTTTACTAGAGGAACACTTCAACAATCTCTTTATCATTTTTTCTCCTTTGAAAATTTTCTAGGAATTTTTAGTAACTCAAAATAAAAGTTAACCAAACTCAACAAGATTGATAGCAACAACTCCTACAAGTGCCTAGGGACTATATCATGCATTAGAACTACTTGGGACCAAGGAAATTTGACATGCAAGCTCAAGAACAAGGTCACCATAGCAGAAATTTTTTGCAATAAATAAAGCACTAGAACAAAAACTAATTGGACCAATGGAGGAGTCACATACCAAGGAACAATCTCCCCAAATAGTTTGGTGAATGGTGCTTTGAGCAAGGAGATCGAAAATGGTAGCAAGATGAGCTAGAACTCGGGTTTCAGCTGGTTGGTGATTTTTTGGGGAGGAAGAAGAAGAGTATGGGTGCAGGAATAAGTGGAGGGGGGCCATGTGGGGCCCACGAGGCACGGGGCGCGCCCTGTGAGAGGGGGCGCGCCCTGGACCCTCGTGGCCAGGTGCTGGCTCCCCTCGCTGTGTGTTCTGTGCCAAATATTCTCAAATATTCTAGAAAAAAATCATATTAAATTTTCAGGGCATTTGGAGAACTTTTATTTTTGGGGTATTTTTTTATTGCACGGATAAGTCTGGAAACAGACAGAAAGTACTATTTTTTGCTTTATTTATCCTAATTAATAGAAAGTAAAAGGAGGGTATAGAAGGTTGTGCTATATAGATTCACCTATCTCATGCTCATCAAAAGGAATCCTTTAACAAGGTTGATCAGGTCTTGTTCATAAACTCTTTCTGAATAACATGAAACCAGAGAATCTTCGAATAACACTAGGTTACGTCAATGGGGATATGTATGTCCCCAACAATAAGAATATCATATGCCTTCTTAACAGTAGGAAGAGGAAATTCAAAATCTCCAATAGTAATAGTTGAAATTTTTCCAATATAATTGACACGGTGGACCTGAGGTTGTTTCCTCGGAAAATGTACCGTATGCTCATTACCATTGACATGAAAAGTGACATTGGCTTTGTTGCAATCAATAACAGCCCCTGCAGTATTAAAAAATGGTCTACCAAGGATAATAGACATACTATCGTCCTCGGGAATATCGAGTATAACAAAGTCCGTTAGAATAGTAACATTTGCAACTACAACAGGCACATCCTCACAAATACCGACAGGTATAACAGTTGATTTATCAGCCATTTGCAAAGATACTTCAGTAGGTGTCAACTTACTCAAGTCAATTCTACGATATAAAGAGAGAGGCATAACACTAACACCGGCTCCAAGATCACATAAAGTAGTTTTAACATAGTTTCGTTTAATGGAGCAATGTATAGTAGGTACTCCTGGATCTCCTAGTTTCTTAGGTATTGCGCCTTTAAAAGTGTAATTGGCAAGCATGCTGGAAATTTCTACTTCAAGTATCTTTCTTTTATTGGTAATAATATCTTCCATATATTTAGCATAAGGATTTGTTTTAAGCACATCAGTCAAATGCATACGCAAAAAGATAGGTCTAATCATTTCAGCAAAGCGCTCAAAATCCTCATCATCCTTTTTCTTGGATGGTTTCGGAGGAAAAGGCATGGGTTTCTGAACCCATGGTTCTCTTTCCCTACCGTGCTTCCTAGCAACAAAGTCTCTCTTATCATAACGTTGATTCCTTGATTGTGGGTTATCAAGATCAACAGCAGGTTCAACCGCTACATCATTATCATTGCTAGGTTGAGCATCATCATTAACATTATCACTAGGTTCATGTTCATTAGCATATTGTGTCTCAGCATCAGAAACAGATATATCATTGGGATTCTCAGGTGTGTCAGCTACAGGTTCACTAGAAGCATGCAAAGTCCTATCATTTTTCTTTTTCTTCTTCTTAGAAGAACTAGGTGCATCTAAATTAGCTCTTTGAGAATCTTGCTCAATTCTCTTAGGGTGGCCTTCAGGATACAGAGGTTCTTGAGTCATTTTACCACCTCTAGTAGCAACTCTAACAACATAGTCATTATTCTTACCATTTAATTCATTGAGAAAATCATTCTGAGCCTTAATTACTTGTTCTACTTGAGTGGTAACCATGGAGGCATGTATACTAATGAGTTTCAGTTCACCTTTAACTCTAGACAGATAATCACACAAGCGTTTAATCATATAAGCATTGTGTTGCAATTGTCTACCAACATAAGCATTGAAGTTTTCTTGTTTCATAATGAAATTGTCAAACTCATCTAAGCATTGGCTAGCAGACTTATAACGAGGGATATCACCTTCATCAAATCTATAAAGATAATTTACCTTTACTACCTGTGTCGGGTTATCAAGACCATGTATTTCTTCAATAGGTGGTAAATTCTTAACATCTTCAGCTTTAATACCTTTTTCTTTCATACATTTCTTTGCCTCTTGCATATCTTCAGGACTGAGAAATAGAACACCTATTTTCTTCAGAGTTGGCTTAGGGGCTGGTTCAGGAAGTGTCCAATTATTTTCATTGGCCAACATATTATTCAATAGTAATTCATCTTGATCAACTGTTCTTTCCCTGAAAACACAACCAGCACAACTATCTAGGTGGTTTCTAGAAGCATCGGTTAGTGTCGGTGTACTAAAGTAGGGGTACCTTAGTATCCCGAACTTGTGCACGGGCAGTTGTAGCGTCCCGCGGCAGGGCTAGCCAGGCGACTGCCAAGGTCCCCTCGTGGATATTTTAGAACCATTCAAGAACAAAGTATCCAAGTCTAGAAACAAGGCCCCGGCAAGAGGAGCTTGCCGGGGAGACCATTCAAGGCTCAAGACCACTTCTTTGGCACAAGACCCTGGCAAGAGGAGCTTGCCGGGAAGGCCAAACACGGCATTCCAAGAGACTTGCCGCGACGCGCCATGCGTCCCGGCAAGGCCCGGAGAGCGACAAACTCCCGGCAGCGACAAGCTAGCCACCGCGGCAGGGCGTTTGCCGCGGCAAGCTTCCACTCAGTACCCACGCTCCAGCTGATCCCCCCACGTGTCGCCCTAGGACGCTCCCGGGTGCACGTGGCGGGAGCCTGTGCAGCCAGGGGAACACGGTGGCGAGCGGCGATGATGTGGCCACCATCGTGGCGGACGGAGGTGCCCTGACGGTTACTTTTTGCACTATTTGGGGCGACGGCGATGGGCATTCAATACCTTTGTCCCCTGCCGTCAGAGTTAGGTATAGAGCACTATGCGTGCACTGTTCCAACTACCACCCATTTTACTTTTTTACCCTCGACTGCGTTGCCACCTGTCGGTGACCCCTTTGACCTATAAAAGGAGGCCCGTGCGCAACGTAGAGGGGGTTCGGATCATCGTCACTCTCACGCTCGGTACTGCTAGCGACCAGCACTGTAGCTCTTCTCGCTCCCGAGCCCAGAACGCAATACAAACCAAGGCAGGAGTAGGGTCTTACGCGTCCGCTCGGCCCGAACCTGGGTAAACTGCTCGCGTGTTTGCCTCGATCTGCTCTTTGTGCATCCTCCGCCCCCCTTGCCGTACCGAAAAGGGGCTCCGGTCCCATAGGTATTCGTGGGCGATCAGTTTCCCCGACACCTTTGGCGCGCCAGGTAGGGGGTGCGTCGTGGTTGTGTGAACCTGATCCGGCGTCCACGCGGGCGAAATCTCCACCAACTGCGTCAACTTCATCAACTTCATCGACTCCATCAGCATGCCGCCGAAGAAGAAGGCTTCGGAAGCACCAGGCCCATCCGCGTCGATCCTGCCACCGCCGGAGCCAACGACTGGTAGGGTAGACGCCGGCGGAAGGACGGACGTCGGCGAGGAAACTCACAGCGCCGCCAAGTCCAAGGACAAGACAGACGACCGAGCGCACTCCAAAGCCTCAGCGTCCGTACATGCACCACGCCCATACCAGGAAGCGCGGGACCGGCAGCGACGTGGTACTCAAGGTACCATATGCTTGCTGGGACAAGGTCAAGCTGGCGGGTCCCGGGACGCTCAAGGCCAACATGCGCACCAGCATGCCGGCACGAGCAAGGCACGGTCGCCGGGACGGGACAATGCTCCTTCTAACGTAGTTAGTAGCCCGAGCGTGTCCCGCACCTCGCACCGCTCGCCGCCGCTACCCTCCACTCCAGCAGAAGCTCTAGCTCGAGCTCAGCTACTCCTCGACTTCTCTCCAGTGGCAGACAAGGCCGACGACTCGAGGGCCACCATCCAGAGCCTCATCGCCTTCGCCAACGGCGACACTCCGCAGCAGCCGACGACATCGCGGCCGCGGCAAGTTAGCCAGGCGCGGGCTGATGGCGACAAGACCATCGGGGGTGCAACCACCATGCACTCCCCGCCCCGAAGGCCCAAGGGGGTGATGGTGGGTCCAGCAAGAAGCAGCCATTCAACGGCCGGGGAGGACGCCGCGGCAAGGCCAAGCAGCGGCAAGGAGACAGACCTCCCCGCGGCCGCGACAAGGACGAAGACGAGGACGACGATGAAGACATGGATGATTGAGAGAACATCGAGCAGGAGTTCCAGAAGGCTACAGAGGTTCTGTGCGTTGACGGAGGTGCTTCTCTGCATACTTCCCACCGCCAACTCAAGCAGTGGGTACGGGAAGTTAATGCGGCAGAACCGCCCATCGAGTCGCGCAAACTTTTGAAGTGGTCCAGCACGCCTATCATCTTCGACATTGAGGACCACCCTGATCGCACAACTGCGGTCGGGTGCTTGCCGATGTTGGTTTCACCAACCATCCGCAACCTCAAGGTCACCAAGATGTTAGTTGACGGCGGGGCCGGCCTGAACTTGATTTCCTCCGCTGTGGTCCGGAAACTCCAAATCCCCGAGAGCGAGCTCGAAGAAACTGGCACATTCCAAGGGATCAACCCGGGAAGGAGCAAGCCGAAGGGGAAGATCACGCTGCCAGTGACATTTGGCGGAGAGCTGAACTTCAGGACTGAGAGGATCACCTTTGACGTCGCCGATATTCCTTTGCCTTACATTGGAATACTTGGTCGTCCAGCGCTCGCCAAGTTCATGGCAGCTTCTCACTATGCCTACAACATGCTCAAGATGCCAGGCCCGATAAGCGTCATCTCTGTCCCCAGCGACAAGAAGGATGCCCTTATCTGTGCCGACAAGATTTACCGGGATGCAGCAGCTGCAACAGACAGCAAGACACTTGCCGGTGAAGCTCCCGGGGAGAAGAAGAAGACCAAGTCCGGCAAGAGCTCTGGGGCCCACTCCGGCAAACGCACCTCTTCGGAGTGCTGCGCTGCCGTCGAGGACGCACCATCGAGCTCCACCGGCAAGTGTAAGAAGGCGATGGCAGCTCCACCCGCAACCAAGAAGGTGTCCACCAAGGAGGACGGCACTGGTGGTACTTTCACCATCAATGCCACGCTCGACCCCAAATAGGAAAGCGCGCTCGTTGCTTTCCTGCGGGCGAATGTCGATGTGTTCGCATGGCAACCGTCTGACATCCCCGGTGTTCCCAGGAAAGTGATTGAGCACAAGTTTGCCGTTTGTCCTCACGCGCGGCCCGTCAAGTAGAAGGTTAGAAAACAAGCAGTGGAGCGCCAAGAGTTTATCGCTGAAGAAATCAAGAAGCTGGAAGCGGCAGGCCTTGTCAGAGGTGTACTCCATCCCACGTGGTTAGCCAACCCTGTTGTCGTGCGCAAGGCGAATGGGAAGTGGAGGCTTTGTATTGACTTCACCGATGTGAATAAAGCTTGTCCCAAAGATACATTTCCCTTGCCGCGCATTGATCAGATTGTCGACTCCACGGCTGGATGTGAGTTGCTTTCGTTTCTTGATGCATATTCAGGATACCACCAGATCTTTATGGCTGAGGAAGATGAGGAGAAGACCGCGTTCATTACTCCATGTGGCACCTATTGCTTCATATGCATGCCTTTCGGATTGAAGAATGCAAGTTCAACATTTGCAAGGGTTGTCCATACAGCTTTTGAGCCATAGATACACAGAAATGTAGAAGCTTACTTGGATGATATAGTGGTCAAGAGCAAGGACAGAGCTACCCTGATACAAGACCTAGATGAAACCTTTGCGAATCTGCGCAAGATACAACTCAAGCTCAACCCCGAGAAGTGTGTGTTCGGAGTCCCCTCCGGCAAGCTTCTCGGGTTCTTCGTGTCTCAAAGGGGGATTGAAGCCAACCCCGACAAGATCAAAGCCATTGAGCAAATCGAAGCACCGAAGCGCGTCAAGGATGTACGAAGACTTGCCGGCTGCGTAGCTGCTCTCAGCAGGTTCATCTCTAAGTCGGCAGAACGCGCCTTCCGTTTTTCAAAATTTTGAAAAAGGCAAGTCCAATGAAATGGACTCTGGAAGCGGAGGCGGCACTGCAAGACTTGAAGAGGTACCTGTCCTCCACTCCAATACTTGTCGCACCTAGGCCACAAGAGAAGTTGCTACTGTACCTAGCGGCAACCAATCAAGTGGTTAGTGCTGCGTTAGTAGCGGAAAGGGAGGCAGGTGATGAGTCAACAGCCCCGGCAAGCACATCCGGCGACAAGCAGGGGGCTTCCCCGACAAGCTCTAGTCCCGACAAGGATGGAACTGCGCAGATGCAAGAGGAAGTGCGGAAGAAGATGGTGCAGCGCCCAGTCTACTTTGTCAGCTCCCTTCTCCAGGGGGCTAGGTCAAGGTACTCTGGTGTGCAGAAGCTACTTTTCGGCCTTCTCATGGCCTCGAGAAAGCTGCGCCACTACTTCCAGGCACACGAGGTAACAGTGGTCACTCGCTTTCCGCTGAAGAGGATATTGCAAAATCCAGAAGCAACAGGCAGGATTGTTGAGTGGGCACTGGAATTGTCAAGCTTCGGCCTTAAGTTTGAAAGTACTTCAACTATCCAGAGCAGAGCATTGGCAGAGTTCATAGCAGAATGGACGCCAACGCCAGACGAAGAAATTCAAGAGATGAGCATCCCCGTCAAGGAAGCAAGCAAAGAATGGGTAATGTACTTTGATGGTGCCTTCTCGCTGCAAGGCGCCGGTGCCGGCGTGCTGCTTGTCGCACCCACCGGAGAGCACCTCAAGTACGTCGTCCAAATGCACTTTCCCAAGGAGCAAGCAACGAACAATACTGCAGAGTATGAAGGTTTGCTTGCCGGCCTCAGAATCGCAGTAGAACTTGGGATCAAGAAGCTGATTGTGCGGGGTGACTCGCAGTTAGTCATCCGCCAAGTGAACAAGAGCTACCAGAGTCCGTTGATGGAAGCTTACGTCGACGAAGTGAGAAAGCTTGAAGAGCACTTTGAAGGCCTACAGATGGAGCACGTTCCAAGAGCTCAGAACGATATCGCAGATGGCCTATCAAAGTGTGCTGCACTAAAGCTGCCTGTGGAACCAGGAATCTTTGTGCTCAAGCTAACTCAACCATCCGTAACACCATCAACTGGACAGAGCAAGAAGAGGAAGTTGGTTTCTGGTGACTACTTGCCGGCAGAGCTTCCCGAAGCCGCCGCCAATAAAGTCCCCAACATCAATGGCAAGACTGCTGAGAAACAGTCTGCTCCTGCAAGCCCTAGGGTTTGTACAGTTGAAGCAGGCGCTCCCGACAAGTTTTGCTCCGGCAAGCTTGCCGGGGAGTGTCAAGCTCCGGCTGAACCGCAGGTTCTTGCTGTGGAAGCTGACGCTCCCGCAGCAGCACAAGTGCCTTTAGTCCTTGTCGTCGAACCGCAGGCTCCGGCATGGGCGCAGCAGATCGTCCGTTTCCTCCAGACAGGAGAACTTCCCGAAGAGCCAGAAGAAGCAGAAAGAATAACCCGGCAGTCAAGTATGTATCAGTTTGTCGGCAGCGAACTGTACAGAAGAAGACTCAATGGTGTGAAATTGAAGTGTATTCCCCGGGAAGATGGACAAAAGCTGTTGGCAGAGATACACGGAGGCATATGAGGCCACCACATTGGCGCCAGGGCGCTTGCCGGCAAGGCGTTCCGGCAAGGTTTCTTTTGGCCAGAAGCCCTCCAGGATGCAACTGCGCAAGTAACCAAGTGTGAAGCATTCCAGTTCCATTCCAAGCAGATACATCAACCAGCTCAAGCTCTCCAGACGATCCCTTTATCCTAGCCATTTTCGGTCTGGGGGCTCGACATCCTCGGCCCCTTTCCCCGCACAGCCGGGGGCTTTGAGTACTTGTACGTCGCCATCGACAAGTTCACAAAGTGGCGGGAAGTGGAACCAGTGAGAAAGGTGACCGCACAGTCAGCAGTCAAGTTCTTCAGGTCGATTGTTTGCCGTTTCGGAATCCCTAACAGGATCATCACCGACAACGGCACACAATTCACAAGTCGCACCTTCATGCAGTACGTCCAAGACCTTGGCGCCAAGGTCTGCTTCGCTTCTGTTGCTCACCCGAGGAGCAACGGTCAAGCGAAGAGGGCAAACGCTGAAGTGCTGCGCGGATTCAAAATGAGAACTTTCGACAGGCTGCACAAATGCGGAAGAAACTGGATCGAGGAGTTGCCAGCGGCTCTTTGGTCGATCAGGACGACGCCAAATCGAGCCACTGGAAAGACACCCTTTGCTCTTGTCTATGGAGCAGAGGCAGTTCTCACCACGGAACTCGTATACGGGTCGCCTCGAGTGCTCGCTTACGATGAGCTTGAGCAAGAGCAGCTGCGACAAGATGACGCGCTGCTCCTTGAGGAAGACCGTCTTCAGGCTGCTGTACGAGCTGCTCGATACCAGCAAGCTTTGTGCCGCTACCATAGCCGCAAGGTTAAAGCCAGAAGTCTCGAGGAAGGCGACCTTGTTCTTCGGCGCGTTCAGTCCGCCAAGAATTCCAACAAGTTGACGCCGAAGTGGGAAGGCCCTTATCGGGTGAAACAAGTCACAAGGCCCTGCGCTGTCTGCCTTGAGACCGAAGAAGGCTTACCGGTGAGCAACTCCTGGAACATTGAGCATCATCGCAAGCTTTACCCATAAGGCGCGGTTGCCGTGATCCGCTCCGGCAATCACCTTTTGTACAAGTCTTGCCGCAGTTGCATGTAATCCTTTGTACAAAGCCGGGTGCAGACCCCGTGCATCAGTAAAGTTTATGTGCCCCGCACAACTTGTCATTTTCATGCTTTTTTGCCTTCTGCATGTATTATCTGACACTTTGTGCAGCACCTGTTCCCGGTGAGCAATAACGAGCCCAAAAGCTCCATGCATGTATCCTCTCTTCTGTCTTTGTTCTCAAGCAGAAGAAGGTTCCCTCGCGCACAAGTTTGCCGGGGGGGAGGAGAGGATAGTGGTATGGACCAAATGCAGTTCAAGAAAGCCTTGCCTTGCCGGGAAGCAAACAACACAAGAGCTAAGTTGCCAAAGTTTGAGCAATCAAATTTTTAAGTTTTTGAGTTATTTTCCTTGAACAATCTCGCTTTGTATGGAAAACATGTGCGCGGAGGAACCAACTCGTGGCTAGCCGCGCCCTTACTTTGTTTCGAGCACGCTCAACGATTTAAGTGTGCTGCGACTAGTGTCGCGCCCTTACTTCGTTTTCGAGTTCGCTCAGCAACCTAAGTGTGCTGCGACTAGTTGCGACAAGGTTTCTTGTCGGCAAAGGCATTGCCAACAGGCAGCTGAAGTCCCGCACTCAGCGCCCGCGGCAAATATGCCCACGCCGGCAAGTTCCCTAAAAGCGTAGGGTGAAAGCATACAAAGCAAAGAAGTCAAGTAAAGGAAATAACATAGCATTAACTACCCAAAACAAAGTTATATTACAAAGCAACTTGTCGCAGTTCTAATAGACTATTGTTCATAACATGATTGGCAGCGACAAGGAAAGAAGAAAGTGAACAAGGCTAATCCGCGCGGTCGCCCTCGACCCTCTTGATGCCTGTTGGGGAACATAGTATTTTTAAAATTTTCCTACGATCACGCAAGATCTATCTACCAGATGCATAGCAACGAGAGGGAAGAGTATGTCTACGTACCCTCGTAGACCGGAAGCGGAAGCGTCAAGTGACGCGGTTGATGTAGTCGAACTTCTTCACGATTCAACCGATCAAGCACCGAACGTACGGCACCTCCGCGTTCAGTACACGTTCAGCTTGATGACGTCCCACGAGCTCTTGATCCAGTTGAGCTTCACGGGAGAGTTTCGTCAGCACGACGGCGTGGTGACGGATATGATGTATTTACCGGCGTAGGGCTTCGCCTAAGCACCGCGACGGTATGACCGAGGTGTGTTTCTGTGGAGGGGGGCACCGCACACGGCTGGAACAATTCAACTTGTGTGTCTTTGGGTGCCCCCCTGCCCCCGTATATAAAGGAGCAAGGGGGGAGGCCGGCCGGCCCTTGTTTGGTGCGGCTAGGGGTGCAATCCTACTAGGAATAGGATTGCAATCCTATTCCTAGTAGGAATCACCAAAGAAGGAAGAGAGGGAAAGGAAAAGAGGGAGAGGTGGCGCCCCCCCCAATCCTAGTCCAACTAGGAACTCTAGGTGGGGCACCGGCCAGCCCTATGGGCTGCCTCTCTCTTTCCCTTAAGGCCCACTATGGACCATCCCCCCTCGTAGGGGGTTCCGGTAACCCCCTCCGGCAATCCCGTTAAATCCGAAACTTTTCCGGAACACTTCCGGTGTCCGAATATAGTCGTCCAATAAATCAATCTTTATGTCTCGGACATTCCGAGACTCCTCGTCATGTCCGTGATCTCATCCAGGACTCCGAACTACCTTCGTTACATCAAAACTCATAAACTCATAATACCGATCGTCATCAAACGTTAAGCGTGCGGACCCTTCGGGTTCGAGAACTATGTAGACATGACCGAGACTCATCTCCGGTCAATAACCAATAGCGGAACTTGGATGTTCATATTGGCTCCTACATATTCTACGAAGATCTTTTATCGGTCAAAACCGCATAACAACATACGTTGTTCCTTTTGTCATCGGTATGTTACTTGCCCGAGATTCGATCGTCGGTATCTCTATACCTAGTTCAATCTCGTTACTGGCAAGTCTCTTTCTCGTTCCGTAACACATCATCTCGTGACTAACTCATTAGTCTTTTGCTTGCAAGGCTTATTGGGATGTGTGTTACCGAGAGGGCCCAGAGATACCTCTCCGACACTCGGAGTGACAAATCCTAATCTTGATCTATGCCAACACCACGAATACTTTCGGAGACACCTGTAGAGCATCTTTATGATCACCCAGTTACGTTGTGACGTTTGATAGCACACAAGGTGTTCCTACGGTATTCGGGAGTTGCATAATCTCATAGTCATAGGAACATGTATAAGTCATGAAGAAAGCAATAGCAGTAAAACTAAACGATCATAGTGCTATGCTAACGGATGGGTCTTGTCCATCACATCATTCTTCTAATGATGTGATCCCGTTGATCAAATGACAACTCATGTCTATGGCTAGGAAACATAACCATCTTTGATCAATGAGCTAGTCTAGTAGAGGCATACTAGGGACATACTGTTTTGTCTATGTATTCACACATGTACCAAGTTTCCCGTTAATACAATTCTAGCATGAATAATAAACATTTATCATGATATAAGGAAATATAAATAACAACTTTATTATTGCCTCTAGGGCATATTTCCTTCAGTCTCCCACTTGCACTAGAGTCAATAATCTAGCTCACATCGCCATGTGATTTAATACCGATAGTTCACATCGTTATGTGAATAACACCCATAGTTCACATCGCCATGTGACCAACACCCAAAGGGTTTACTAGAGTCAATAATCTAGTTCACATTACTATGTGATTAATACCCAAGAGTAATAAGGTGTGATCATGTTTTGCTTGTGAGAGAAGTTTAGTCAACGGGTCTGTCACATTCAGATCCGTATGTATTTCGCAAATTTCTATGTCTACAATGCTCTGCATAGAGCTACTCTAGCTGATTGCTCCCACTTTCAATACGCATCCAGATTGATACTTAGAGTCATCTGGATTTAGTGTCAAAGCTTGCATCGGCGTAACCCTTTACGACGAACTCTTTATCACCTCCATAATCGAGAAACATTTCCTTAGTCATCCAGTTACTAAGAATAATTTTGACCGCTGTACAGTGATCTACTCCTGGATCACTATTGTACCCCCTTGACAAACTCATGGCAAGGTACACAACATGTTTGGTACACAACATGGCATTCTTTATAGAACCTATGGCTGAGGCATAGGGAATGACTTTCATTCTCTCTATATTTTTGCAGTGGTCGGGCATTGAGTCTTACTCAACTTCATACCTTGTAATACAGGCAAGAACCCTTTCTTTGACTGATCCATTCAAAATCTTATCAAGTTATGTGCTTTGTGAAAGTCCAATTAAGCGTCTTGATCTATCTCTATAGATCTTGATGCCTAATATATAAGCAGCTTCACCGAGGTCTTTCATTGAAAAACTCTTATTCAAGTATCATTTTATGCTGTCCAGAAATTCTATATCATTTCCAATCAATAATATGTCATCCACATATAATATTAGAAATTCTACAGAGCTCCCACTCACTTTCTTGTAAATACAGGCTTCTCCAAAAGTCTGTATAAAACCATATGCTTTGATCACCTCATCAAAGCGTATATTCCAACTCCGAGATGCTTGCACCAGTACATAGATGGATCGCTGGAGCTTGCATACTTTGTTAGCACCTTTTGGATCGACAAAACCTTCTGGTTGCATCATATACAACTCTTCTTTGAGATATCCATTCAGGAATGCAGTTTTGACATCCATTTGCCAGATTTCATAATCATAAAATGCGGCAATTGCTAACATGATTCGGACAGACTTAAGCATCGCTACAGGTGATAAAGTCTCATCGTAGTCAACTCCTTGAACTTGTCGAAAACCTTTCGCAACAAGTCGAGCTTTGTAAACAGTAACATTACCGTCTGCGTCGGTCTTCCTCTTGAAGATCCATTTATTTTCGATGGCCTGCCGATCATCGGGCAAGTCAACCAAAGTCCACACTTTGTTCTCATACATGGATCCCATCTCAGATTTCATGGCTTCAAGCCATTTTGCGGAATCTGGGCTCATCATCGCTTCCTCGTAGTTCGTAGGTTCATCATGGTCTAGTAACATGATTTCCAGAACTGGGTTGCCGTACCACTCTGGTGCGGAACGTACTCTGGTTGATCTACGACGTTCAGCAGAAACTTGATCCGAAGTTTCATGATCATCATCATTAACTTCCTCACTGATTGGTGTAGGAATCACTGGAACAATTTTCTGTGATGTACTACTTTCCAATCCGGGAGGTGGTACAATTACCTCATCAAGTTCTACTTTCCTCCCACTCACTTCTTTCGAGAGAAACTCCTTCTCTAGAAAGGATCCATTCTTAGCAATGAATATCTTGCCTTCGGATCTGTGATAGACGGTGTACCCAACAGTCTCTTTTGAGTATCCTATGAAGACACATTTCTCCGACTTGGGTTCGAGCTTATCAGGTTGAAGCTTTTTCACATAAGCATCGCAGCCCCAAACTTTAAGAAATGACAACTTTGGTTTCTTGCCAAACCATAGTTCATAAGGTGTCGCATCAACGGATTTAGATGGTGCCCTATTTAACGTGAATGCAGCTGTCTCTAAAGCATAACCCCAAAATGATAGTGGTAAATCGGTAAGAGACATCATAGATCGCACCATATCCAATAAAGTACGGTTACGACGTTCAGACACACCATTACGCTGTGGTGTTCCGGGTGGCGTGAGTTGTGAAACTATTCCACATTGTTTCAAATGAAGACCAAACTCGTAACTCAAATATTCTCCTCCACGATCAGATCGTAGAAACTTTATTTTCTTGTTACGATGATTCTCTACTTCACTCTGAAATTCTTTGAACTTTTCAAATGTTTCAGACTTGTGCTTCATTAAGTAGATATACCCATATCTGCTCAAATCATCAGTGAAGGTCAGAAAATAACAATACTCGCCGCGTGCTTCAACACTCATTGGTCCACATACATCAGTATGTATGATTTCCAACAAATCTGTTGCTCGCTCCATGGTTCCGGAGAACGGAGTTTTAGTCATCTTGCCCATGAGGCATGGTTCGCAAGCACCAAGTGATTCATAATCAAGTAATTCCAAAATTCCATCACTATGGAGTTTCTTCATGCGTTTTACACCAATATGACCTAAACGGCAGTGCCACAAATAAGTTGCACTATCATTATTAACCTTGCATCTTTTGCCTTCAATATTATGAATATGTGTATCACCACGATCGAGATCCAACAAACTATTTTCATTGGGTGTATGACCATCGAAGGTTTTATTCATGTAAACATAATAACAATTATTCTATGACTTTAAATGAATAACCGTATTGCAACAAATATGATCAAATCATATTCATGCTCAACGCAAATGCCAAATAACATTTATTTAGATTTTACACTAATCCCGAAAGTATAGGGAGTGTGCGATGATGATCATATCAATCTTGGAACCACTTCCAACACACATCGTCACTTCACCTTTAACTAGTCTCTGTTCATTCTGCAATTCTCGTTTCGAGTTACTAATTTTAGCAACTGAACCGGTATCAAATACCCAGGGGTTGCTATGAACACTAGTAAAGTACACATCAATAATCTGTATATCAAAATATACCTTTGTTCACTTTGCCATCCTTCTTATCCGCTAAGTATCTAGGGCAGTTCCACTTCCAGTGACCATTTCCTTTGCAGTAGAAGCACTTAGTTTCAGGCTTGAGTTTAGCTTTGGGTTTCTTCATGGGAGTGACAACTTGCTTGTCATTCTTCTTGAAGTTCCCCTTCTATCCCTTTGCCCTTTACTTGAAACAAGTGGTCTTGTTAACCATTAACACTTGATGCTCTTTCTTGATTTCTACCTTCGCTGATTTCAGCATCGCGAAGAGCTCGGGAATTAATTTCGTCATCCCTTGCATATTATAGTTCATCACGAAGTTCTACTAATTTGGTGATAGTGACTAGAGAACTTTGTCAATTTCTATCTTATCTGGAAGATTAACTCCCACTTGATTCAAGCAATTGCAGTACCCAGACAATCTAAGCACATGCTCACTGGTTGAGCTATTCTCCTCCATCTTGTAGGCAAAGTACTGTCAGAGGTCTCATACCTCTTCACACGGGCATGAGTATGAAATACTAATTTCAACTCTTGGAACATCTTATATGCTCTGTGGCGTTCAAAACATTTTTGAAGTCCCGATTCTAAGCCGTAAAGTATGGTGCACTAAACTATCAAGTAGTCATCATATCGAGCTTTTGTCAAAACGTTCATAACGTCTGCATCTGCTCCTGCAATAGGTCTGTCACCTAGCGGTGCATCAAGGACATAATTCTTCTGTGCAGCAATGAGGATAATCCTCAGATCACGGAACGATTCCGCATCATTGCTACTAACATCTTTCAACTTAGTTTTCTCTAGGAACATATAAAAAATAAACGTGGAGCAACATTGCTAGCTATTGATCTACAACATAGATATGCTAATACTACCAGGACTAAGTTCATGATAAGTTAAAGTTCAATTTAATCATATTAAAGAACTCCCACTTAGATAGACATCCCTCCGGTCATCTAAATGATCACGTGATCCAAATCAACTAAACCATGTCCGATCATCACGTGAGATGGAGTAGTTTCAATGGTGAACATCTTATGTTGATCATATCTACTATATGATTCACGCTCGACCTTTCGGTCTCCAGTGTTCCGAGGCCATATCTGCATATGCTAGGCTCGTCAAGTTTAACCCGAGTATTCTGCGTGTGCAAAACTGGCTTACACCCGTTGTATTTGAACGTAGAGCTTATCACACCCGATCATCACGTGGTGTCTCGGCACGACGAACTTTCGCAACGGTGCATACTCAGGGAGAACACTTATACCTTGAAATTTAGTAAGGGATCATCTTATAATGCTACCGTCGTTCTAAGCAAAATAAGAAGCATAATAAGATAAACATCACATGCAATCAAAATATGTGACATGATATGGCCATCATCATCTTGTGCTTTTGATCTACAACATAGATATGCTAATACTACCAGGACTAAGTTCATGATAAATTAAAGTTCAATTAATCATATTACTTAAGAACTCCCACTTAGATAGACATCCCTCCGGTCATCTAAATGATCACGTGATCCAAATCAACTAAACCATGTCCGATCATCACGTGAGATGGAGTAGTTTCAATGGTGAACATCTTATGTTGATCATATCTACTATATGATTCACGCTCGACCTTTCGGTCTCCAGTGTTCCGAGGCCATATCTGTATATGCTAGGCTCGTCAAGTTTATCCCGAGTATTCTGCGTGTGCAAAACTGGCTTACACCCGTTGTATTTGAACGTAGAGCTTATCACACCCGATCATCACGTGGTGTCTCGGCACGACGAACTTTCGCAACGGTGCATACTCAGGGAGAACACTTATACCTTGAAATTTAGTAAGGGATCATCTTATAATGCTACCGTCGTTCTAAGCAAAATAAGAAGCATAATAAGATAAACATCACATGCAATCAAAATATGTGACATGATATGGCCATCATCATCTTGTGCTTTTGATCTCCATCTCCAAAGCACCGTCATGATCACCTTCGTCACCGGCGCGACACCTTGATCTCCATCGTAGCATCGTTGTTGTCTCGCCAACTATTGCTTCTACGACTATCGCTACCGCTTAGTGATAAAGTAAAGCAATTACATGGCGATTGCATTTCATACAATAAAGCGACAACCATATGGCTCCTGCCAGTTGCCGATAACTTTACAAAACATGATCATATCATACAAAACCGTATAACTCATCATGTCTTGACCATATCACATCACAACATGCCCTGCAAAAACAAGTTAGACGTCCTCTACTTTGTTGTTGCAAGTTTTACGTGGCGCTACGGGCTTAGCAAGAACCGTTCTTACCTACGCATATAAAACCACAACGATGTTTCGTCAAGTATGTGCTGTTTTAACCTTCACAAGGACCGGGCGTAGCCACACTTGATTCAGCTAAAGTGAGAGAGACAGACACCCGCCAGTCACCTTTAAGCAACGAGTGCTCGTAACGGTGAAACCAGTCTCGCGTAAGCGTATGCGTAATGTCGGTCCGGGCCGCTTCATCTCACAATACCGCCGAAGCAAAGTATGACATGCTGGTAAGCAGTATGACTAGTATCGCCCACAACTCATTGTGTTCTACTCGTGCATATCATCTACGCATAGACCTGGCTCATGATGCCACTGTTGGGGAACGTAGTATTTTTAAAATTTTCCTACGATCACGCAAGATCTATCTACCAGATGCATAGCAACGAGAGGGAAGAGTGTGTCTACGTACCCTCGTAGACTGGAAGCGGAAGCGTCAAGTGACGCGGTTGATGTAGTCGAACTTCTTCACGATTCAACCGATCAAGCACCGAACGTACGGCACCTCCGCGTTCAGCACACGTTCAGCTTGATGACGTCCCACGAGCTCTTGATCCAGTTGAGCTTCACGGGAGAGTTTCGTCAGCACGACGGCGTGGTGACGGATATGATGTATTCACCGGCGCAGGGCTTCGCCTAAGCACCGCGACGGTATGACCGAGGTGTGTTTCTGTGGAGGGGGGCACCGCACACGGCTGGAACAATTCAACTTGTGTGTCTTTGGGTGCCCCCTGCCCCCGTATATAAAGGAGCAAGGGGGGAGGCCGGCCGGCCCTTGTTTGGTGCGGCTAGGGGTGCAATCCTACTAGGAATAGGATTGCAATCCTATTCCTAGTAGGAATCACCAAAGAAGGAAGAGAGGGAAAGGAAAAGAGGGAGAGGTGGCGCCCCCCAATCCTAGTCCAACTAGGAAGTCTAGGTGGGGCGCCGGCCAGCCCTATGGGCTGCCTCTCTCTTTCCCTTAAGGCCCACTATGGACCATCCCCCCTCGTAGGGGGTTCCGGTAACCCCCTCCGACAATCCCGTAAAATCCGAAACTTTTCCGGTACACTTCCGGTGTCCGAATATAGTTGTCCAATATATCAATCTTTATGTCTCGGACATTCCGAGACTCCTCGTCATGTCCGTGATCTCATCCAGGACTCCGAACTACCTTCGGTACATCAAGACTCATAAACTCATAATACCGATCGTCATCAAACGTTAAGCGTGCGGACCCTACGGGTTCGAGAACTATGTAGACATGACCGAGACTCATCTCCGGTCAATAACCTATAGCGGAACCTAGATGTTCATATTGGCTCCTACATATTCTACGAAGATCTTTTATCGGTCAAAACCGCATAACAACATACGTTGTTCCTTTTGTCATCGGTATGTTACTTGCCCGAGATTCGATCGTCGGTATCTCTATACCTAGTTCAATCTCGTTACTGGCAAGTCTCTTTACTCGTTCCGTAACACATCATCTCGTGACTAACTCATTAGTCTTTTTCTTGCAAGGCTTATTGTGATGTGTGTTACCGAGAGGGCCCAGAGATACCTCTCCGACACTCGGAGTGACAAATCCTAATCTTGATCTATGCCAACACCACGAATACTTTCGGAGACACCTGTAGAGCATCTTTATGATCACCCAGTTACGTTGTGACATTTGATAGCATACAAGGTGTTCCTACGGTATTCGGGAGTTGCATAATATCATAGTCATAGGAACATGTATAAGTCATGAAGAAAGCAATAGCAGTAAAACTAAACGATCATAGTGCTATGCTAACGGATGGGTCTTGTCCATCACATCATTCTCCTAATGATGTGATCCCGTTGATCAAATGACAACTCATGTCTATGGCTAGGAAACATAACCATCTTTGATCAATGAGCTAGTCTAGTAGAGGCATACTAGGGACATACTGTTTTGTCTATGTATTCACACATGTACCAAGTTTCCCGTTAATACAATTCTAGCATGAATAATAAACATTTATCAAGATATAAGGAAATATAAATAACAACTTTATTATTGCCTCTAGGGCATATTTCCTTCAATGCCGCCCACTTTGTTCACAATAGGCGCGACAAGGGCCTTAAGCGCCTCCTGGTCAACGTCCGGCGACAAGCTCCTGAGGACGTTGGTGAGGTTGAGGCCTGGTTTGCGGTGCGCTATCTTCATCAACACCTTCTCGAGGGCCCCCGCGCAAAGCCTGCTCGACTCATCCGCTAGCTGCTTTGGGATCCTTTCCCGGAGCTGCTGGAGGGCCGTCGCCACACCCCTGAAGAACAAAGTCAACTTGGCGCTGTGATGGAGATTCTCGTCGGTGGAGTACCCGAGGTGCTCCGCCCCCAGCTCCGCCAACTCCTTGTCGATATCGGCGGCGGCGGCAACAAGACCCTCTGTCCAGTGCTCCACCGTCAGCTTGAAGTTGTTTTGGGAGATGGCGGCGCTGTCCAACAGCGCCTTCTCGGCCCTGAGCTCCTCCTTCAGGTTCGCCTCCCGCTCTCTGGCGCCGTCAAGCGTCGTGGTGAGAGTGGACAACTTCAACTCCAGATCAGCGATGGAGTCCTTGGCGACGGCGAGCTCCTTGCCCTTGTCGGAGAGGCGGACCTGCAGCTCGGAGTGGCTGTGGGCGTCCTTCTCCCTCTCGAGCTTCAGTGCGGCAACCTCCTCGCCGCTCGTCTTGAGGTTGGCCTCCAGTTGCGCCACCCTCGCCTCCAAGTCCCTCTTGGCGGTCTCGGCAGCCGCAGCAGCATCCTTCGCTTCCTGCAGAGCCCGGCCAAGAGATTGCTCACGCACGGCAAGCTCGTCCTCCTGGCTGTCGAGGTCGACCTTCCGTTGAGTCAGTTCGCCTTCTCGCCGGGACAACTCCTCGGCGGCAAGCCGTTGCTGCTCCTCTGCTTCAGCCTTCTCAAGAATGAAGGCCTGATGCGCCTCGGCAAGCTGCTCACTCTCCTCCGCCAAGGATCGGAGAGCCGCTTGGTTGTTGGCTCGGAGCTCTTCGGCGCGCTTCTCCAAGTCGGCCCCCGCCTTGGCGGCCAGAGCCTCTCGGGACTCCAGCTTGGCCTGCCGAGCGCGATACAAAGCCAGAAGTTTGCGCAGCAGCCGCTCCTCCTCGGGCTCGCTGCTGTTGCTTGGCGCGTCGACAAGCTTCAATCCGGCGGAGGCAAGGACCTCCCCGTTGAAGACCTCTCCCTCGGCAGGCGCCCTAGGCGTAGACGCCCACGGGAGCTGGATGAAGACTCTGTTGCCGGCCTCCAGATAGGCACCTGGCTCGGCCGCGGCAGCAGAGGGATCGGCAGCCGGCGCAGCGTCTGGCGCTCCTGCGGCCTCAGGTCCGTCAGTGCGACTGCCGGATCCCTCCTCAACTGCCGCGCCAGCAGCCTTGGCGGCCTTGTCGGCGGCAGGCTTGTCAGCACCAGCCGCCTCTTCGGTAGCGGCGGCGTCGCCGGTGTTGCCGCGCGCGTCCTCCTCGACGGCGACCTCCGTCTCCATCGGCTCTGCGGCGGACAGGTCTGACAGAAGAAATGAAGAAGAAAGAAGAATAGTCAAGCAAATATGCAAAAAAAAAGAAGAATCAAAAGAAGGAAAGTCCAAGGGTTTACCTGCGCGGGCCTCCTCCTCGGTGGGACTCCTTGCTGGGGAGCTCTCCCTCGGCAGCGTAGTGGCAGCTCCCGCCGGCGGAGGGCCGCTGGCGCCATCCCTTGGCGGCGTGCTCGCCCTCGGCGGAGTGCCCGCCCTTGGCGGGGTACTAGCCCTTGGCGGGGTGTTCTCCCTTGCCGGGGAGCTCCTCCTTGGCGGTGTAGTCGAGATGCGCGGCGCGTCAGGGGCGGTCTCCTGACGCTCCTGGTGCTGCTGCTCTGCTCCTGCACAAGTTAACAAACAAAATATCAGTAAGGATGGAAGGCCCGCACGTACCCGACAAGCGGAAGAACGAACTACGCTTACGCTGGGGGTTGCGCTGGGGGCTGCTCTGGAGGACAGCTGCCGGGTCCGGCAAGCTTGTCGCGGGCGCGCCCCCTGCCGTTGCGGCGGGATCGTCCTCGATGACGATCACCGGGACCTTGGCCCTCTTCGCCGCCCTTTGAGCCAAGGTTCTGGAAGAAAAACAGGTTCAGAGATACAAGACAAGAAACAATAGCAGATCGAAGCAGTACAAGAATTGCGAAGACTTACTCTTCTTCCTCCTCGTCTGAGCTGAGCGCGGAGAAGTCGAAATCCGGCTCGCGCACCCCGGCACGAGGAGGCGGAGGAGTGGGCTCCCTCGGCCGCTTGGCGGGAGCAGGGACGGTGGTCTGGGAAGACCCCGCTCCGGTTGCCGCCGAAGCACGAGGAACGGCGGGAGCAGGGGCGCTAGCCCGGGAAGATCCCCCTCCTGTTGCCGCTGAAGCACGAGGCATTCCCTTGGCGGCCTTGCTCGTCGCGGTGGTGCGTGTCGGGCGGCGCTGCGGCTGCTGGCCCGTCGGTCGCCCCGCCACGTCTGCGGCCTTGCGGAGGCGCCTCCTTGTTTGAGCTGGAGGACTCGCTGGTGGCGGTGAGCTGCCCGAGGATGAAGATGAGGAGCCGAGATTCAGCGAACCGCCTGAGTCCTCGGCGGGGTCGCTTGACCTGACGCCCTGCTCGGCGGGCCCACTCGACTCGGCGCCTTGTTCGATGGGCTCGCTTGTCCCGGCAAGTCGCCCGGCAAGCTTTCCCTCCTTGCGAAGCTCTTCCTCCTCGGCGAGGCTCGTCGCCTCCGCTGCCTCCTCCTCCTCCACAGTATACCCAAACTCGCCCGCAGCCCTGGCTGCCGCTGCCTCTTCCAGTCTGGTGGCGATATATACCATCTCCTGGTCAGTGGTGTCGCGGGTAAGGCCCTTCTTCTCGTCAGGATTGACTGGCTTCTCCACCAAGTTATCAAAGAATGTCTTCATAGCTTCGTCGGAAGGTTCCCGCCAAGTGGGGTCGATCCCGTGGGAGTCGCATAGCGGCATCGCCGCGCGAATGGCGCTGAGCGCAGAGCTATTGCACAATGGAACTATGCCCGGCGGCAACGCGAACCACTCAGGGTGGGCGGAATTGTACTTAAATAGCGCCTGGAGCATTGCGTTGAGCTCCAGGACAGTGAAGTTGTAATTGAGGCCCGGGCGCAGCCTCATGATATCCGCCGCGTTCTCAAACTCCCAAGCAGCCCTTTTCCTCTCCTGCAAGGGAGCGATGCGGCGGCGGAGAAAGTCTGCTCCGACTGCGCCTACAGTGAGCCTGGCTTGTCGGAGGCGAAGGATCCGGGTGGTGGCTATCTTCAGCTTGTCGTCTTCAGGGGCCAGGTCGCTCCAGTCATTGTCGCATACTATTGCGACTTCGCGCCGGGAAGTGAATGGCTGCGGGTCATCCTCTACGATCCAACACCAGTTGGCTCTCCACTCATCCCACTTGCCGCGGAGCTCCCCCGTCAAGTAAGCCTCTTTCTTATGGGTCCTAGAGATCCAAGAGATTCCGCCAGACAGTGGAGACTCTGCCTCGACTCGAGGTATGAAATAATGGCGGAAAAGAGCTACATTGGGGTATACTCCAACAAAAATTTCACACAGATGTGCGAAAATGGCCATGGTCAAGACGGCGTTGGGGTGAAGTCAAGGAGCTGGAATCCATATGTGTTCATGACATCGCAGAAGAACTCAGAATAGGGCGGGCAGAGCCCGTAGTAGAAGAATAGAGCGAAGAAGGCGTAGCCGTTCGGGTACATATCGCAGGCCACGGCGGGGAGTACCTTGGTTCGCGGGTGCGCCTTCGTCTCCCTCGACCAGAAGAGGTAGAAGGTGTCTTTCAGCTCCTCTGCGTCAAGCCTCGGTGGGAAGACCGCCATCTTCTTCTGCATTGCCACTAGCCGCAGTGCCTCGGCAGACTTCGCGGCCTTCGCCTTCTCGCCCTTCGGGGCCATGGCGAGGACGGTGGGGGAAGTCGACGGCGCTGGTGATACTGGTGGCGGCGGAGGGGGTGGAGCGCAGCTCTCTTTCGACCTTCGGGGAGGAGGGGAGCGGCGGGGGTTTCTGAAGGATGAAGAAGCAACTGGCGAATGGAAGAAACTGCCCCTGTTTCCCCCGCTTTTAAGGGGGGAGAGGGGGACGTTCCGCATTTCCCCATTAAAGAATCAGGCCACGATCTCTCCCACGACGCCACGATTGACGCGTGCCGTTAGGGAGGCGCGTGGTGGATACGGAGTGGGATACGGCGTGCCGCAGGCCGCGCGTGGGCCCGTGCACTGTTATGGGCCTGGCCCAACAGCGCTCGGCACCGTGTGTGGCCCAGGCCCGGGGGCTCCTGTCGGTGTACTAAAGTAGGGGTACCTTAGTATCCCGAACTTGTGCACGGGCAGTTGTAGTGTCCCGCGGTAGGGCTAGCCAGGCGACCGCCAAGGTCCCCTCGTGGATCTTTTAGAACCATTCAAGAACAAAGTATCCAAGTCCAGAAACAAGGCCCCGGCAAGAGGAGCTTGCCGGGGAGACCATTCAAGGCTCAAGACCACTTCTTTGGCACAAGACCCTGGCAAGAGGAGCTTGCCGGGAAGGCCAAACACGGCATTCCAAGAGACTTGCCGCGACGCGCCACGCGTCCCGGCAAGGCCCGGAGAGCGACAAACTCCCGGCAGCGACAAGCTAGCCACCGCGGCAGGGCGTTTGCCGCGGCAAGCTTCCACTCAGTACCCACGCTCCAGCTCATCCCCCCACGTGTCGCCCTGGGACCCTCCCCGGCGCACGTGGCGGGAGCCTGTGCAGCCAGGGGAACACGGTGGCAAGCGGCGATGACGTGGCCACCATCGTGGCGGACGGAGGCGCCCTGACGGTCACTTTTTGCACTGTTTGGGGTGACGGCGACGGGCATTCAATACCTTTGTCCCCTGCCGTCAGAGTTAGGTATAGAGCACTATGCGTGCACTGTTCCAACTACCACCCATTTTACGTTTTTACCCTCGACTGCGTTGCCACATGTCGGTGACCCCTTTGACCTATAAAAGGAGGCCCGTGCGCAACGTAGAGGGGGTTCGGATCATCGATCACTCTCACGCTCGGTACTGCTAGCGACCAGCACTGTAGCTCTTCTCGCTCCCGAGCCCAGAACGCAATACAAACCAAGGCAGGAGTAGGGTCTTACGCGTCCGCGCGGCCCGAACCTGGGTAAACTGCTCGCGTGTTTGCCTCGATCTGCTCTTTGTGCATCCTCCGCCCCCCTTGCCGTACTGAAAAGGGGCTCCGGTCCCATAGGTGTTCGTGGGCGATCAGTTTCCCCGACAGTTAGTCCATTATAAAAGACATCAAGTATATCGTTCCTCTCAAGAGGATGATCAGGCAAATCATTAAGTAATTGGAGAAGCCTCCCCCAAGCTTGTGGGAGACTCTCTTCTTCAATTTGCACAAAGTTATATATTTCTCGTAAGGCAGCTTGTTTCTTATGAGCGGGGAAATATTTAGCAGAGAAGTAATACATCATATCCTGGGGACTACGCACACAACTAGGATCAAGGGAGTTAAACCAAGTCTTAGCATCACCCTTTAGCGAGAACGGAAACAACTTAAGGATATAGGAGTAGCGAATCTTTTCATCATTGGTAAACAGGGTGGCTAGATCATTCAACTTAGTAAGATGTGCCACAACAGTTTCAGACTCATAGCCATGGAAAGGATCAGATTCAACCAAAGTAATTAACTCAGGATCAACAGAGAATTCATAATCCTTATCAGTAACACAGATAGGTGAAGTAGCAAAAGCAGGGTCATGTTTCATTCTAGCATTCAAGGACTTTTCTTTCAATTTAGCTAATAGTTTCTTAAGATCATATCTAACGTTGCAAGCAAGAAAGTCTCTAGCAGTTTCTTCATCCATAACATAACCCTGAGGAAGAACAGGCAATTCTTATCTATTGGGAGAAGCTTCATCATCACTTTCATAAATATTATCAAGTTTCAATATTTGCATTCTCCCTAACCTTAGCAATTTGTTCATCTAGAAGTTCACCTAGTGGCACAATATTATCAAGCATAGAAGTAGTTTCATCATACATAGCAGAACTGGCATCATCAAGAACATACGACATATCAGATTCAATAGCAGGAGTAGGTGTCGCAAATTTACCCATAACAGATGGTGAATCAAGTGCAGAGCTAGATGGCAGTTCCTTACCTCCCCTCGTAGTTGAGGGATAGATCTTGCTTTTTGAGTCTTTCAAGTTCTTCATAGTGATCAACATATATAAATCCCAAGTGAATTAAATAATATAGCTATGCTCCCCGGCAACGGCGCCAAAAAATAGTCTTGATAACCCACAAGTGTAGAGGATCGCAACAGTTTTCGAGGGTAAAGTATTCAACCCAAATTTATTGATTCGACACAAGGGGAGCCAAAGAATACTCTTAAGTATTAGCAGCTGAGTTGTCAATTCAACCACACCTGGAAACTTTGTATCTGCAGCAAAGTAGTTTAGTAGCAAAGTAATATGATAGTGGCGGTAGCAGCAATAAAAGTAACGATAGTGTTTTTGTAGTTTTTGTAATAGTAGCAACGGAAAAGTAAATAAGCAACAAGCAATATGTGAAAAGCTCATAGGCATTGGATCGGTGATGGGAAATTATGTCGGATGCAATTCATCATGTAGAAGTTATAACCTAGGGTGACACAGAACTGCTCCAGTTCATCAATGCAATGTAGGCATGTATTCCGAATATAGTCATACGTGCTTATGGAAAAGAACTTGCATGACATCTTTTATCCTACCCTCCCGTGGCAGCGGGGTCCTATTGGAAACTAAGGGATATTAAGGCCTCCTCTTAATAGAGTACCGGACCAAAGCATTAACACATAGTGAATACATGAACTCCTCAAACTACGGTCATCACCGGGAGTGGTCCCGATTATTGTCACTTCGGGGTTGACGGATCATAACACATATTAGGTGACTTTAGACTTGCAAGATAGGATCAAGAACACATATATATATTCATGAAAACATAATAGGTTCAGATCTGAAATCATGGCACTCGGGCACTAGTGACAAGCATTAAGCATAGCAAAGTCATAGCAACATCAATCTCAGATCATAGTGGATACTAGGGATCAAACCCTAACAAAACTAACTCGATTACATGATAGACCCCATCCAACCCATCACCGTCCAACAAGCCTACGATGGAATTACTCACGCATGGCGGTGAGCATCATGGAATTGGTGACGGAGGAAGGTTGATGATGACGATGGCGACGATCTCCACTCTCCGGAGCCCCGAACGGACTCCAGATCAGCCCCCCGAGAGAGATTAGGGCTTGGCGGCGGCTCCGTATCGTAAAACGCGATAATTCTTTCTCTCTGATTTTTTTTTTCTCCCTGAAAGTGAATATATGGGATCTGGAGATACGTCGGTGGAGCACAAGGGGGCCCACGAGGCAGGCGGGCACGCCCTAGGGGAGGGGGCGTGCCCCCCACCCTCGTGGACAGGGTGTGGGCCCCCTGGTCTGGATCTTCCCGCATGTATTTTTTATAATTTCCAAAATAATTCTCCGTAAATTTTCAGGTCAGTCCGAGAACTTTTTATTTCTGCACAAAAACAACACCATGGTAATTCTGCTGAAAACAGCGTCAGTCCTGGTTAGTTCCATTCAAATCATGCAAGTTAGAGTCCAAAACAAGGGCAAAAGTGTTTGGAAAAGTAGATACGTTGGAGACGTATCAGGGCGTGACCCCCTAGGGCCAAACCGAATTGGTTTAGGGCAAGGGGGGCCGGCCCCCTCTTTCCTTCTCCCTTCCTCTTCCTTCCTTCCCCCTCCCAGTAGGACTAGGAAAGGGGGGAAACCTACTCCTAGTAGGAGTAGGAATCCCCCCATGGGGCGCGCCATAGGAGGCCGGCCGACCCCCTCCTCCACTTCTTTATATACGTGGCCAGGGGGCACCCCATGAACACACAAGTTGATTTCTTATCCGTGTGTGGTGCCCCTCTCCACAGTTACACACCTCAGCCATATCGTTGCAGTGCTTAGGTGAAGCCTTGCGCGGTAATTTCATCATCACCGTCACCACGTTGTGGTGCTGACGGAACTCTCCCGCGACCTCACTGGATCAAGAATTCATGGGACGTCATCGAGCTAAATGTGTGCTGAACGCGGAGGTGCCGTACGTTCGGTGCTTGGATCGGTTGGATCGCGAAGACGTTCGACTATGATACGTCTCCAACGTATCTATATTTTTTTATTGTTCCATGCTATTATTTATTCTGTTTTGGATGTTTAATGGGCTTTATTATACACTTTTATATTATTTTTGGGACTAATCTACTAACCCAAGGCCCAGTGCAAATTGCTGTTTTTCCCTATTTTAGTGTTTCGCAGAAAAGGAATATCAAATGGAATGAAACCTTCGGGAGAGTTATTTTTGGAATGATATCAACGCAGAAGACTTGGAGTACACGCGAGGAAACAAGAGAGGTGGCCACGAGGGTAGAGGGCGCGCCCAGGGGGTAGGCGCTCCCCCCACCCTCGTGGGCCCCCTCTGGCTCCCCTGACGTGCCTCTTCAGGCTATATATACTTTCATACCCTGAAAACATCGAGGCAACAGAGGAAACCTAATTCCACCGCCGTAACCTTCTATTCCTGTGAGATCCCATCTTGGGGCCTGTTCCGGAGCTCCGCCGGAGGGGGCATCGATCACAGAGGGCTTCTACATCAACACCATAGCCTCTTCGATGAATTGTGAGTAGTTTACCATAGACCTTCGGGTCCATAGTTATTAGCTAGATGGCTTCTTCTCTCTCTTTGGATCTCAATACAAAGTTCTCCTCGATCTTCGCGGAGATCTATTCTATGTAATCTTTTTGTGGTGTGTTTGTCGAGATCCGATGAATTGTGGGTTTATGATCAAGATTATCTATGAACAATATTGGATTCTATTCCGAAATCTTTTATGTATGATTATAATATCCTTGCAAGTCTCTTCGAATTATTGGTTTGGTTTGGCCTACTAGATCTATAGTTCTTGCAATGGAAGAAGTGCTTGGCTTTGGGTTCAATCTTGCGGTGTCCTTTCTCAGTGACAGCAGGGGCAGCAAGGCACATATTGTGTTGTTGCCATCGACGATGAAAAGATGGGGTTTATATCATATTGCTTGAGTTTATCGCTCTACATCATGTCATCTTGCTTAAGGCGTTACTCTGTTCTTATGAACTTAATACTCTAGATGCATGCTGGATAGCGGTCGATGTGTGGAGTAATAGTAGTAGATGCAGAATTGTTTCGGTCTACTTGTCACAGACGTGATGCCTATATACAATGATCATGCCTAGATATTCTCATAACTATGCGCTTTTCTATCAATTGCTCGACAATAATTTGTTCACCCACCATAGAATTCTGCTATCATGAGAGAAGCCACTAGTAAAATCTATGGCCCCCGGGTCTATCTTCATCATATTAGTTTCCCGTCAACTTGCCAATTTCTATCGCTATTTTATTTTGCTTTCTTTACTTTCAGTCTCCATATCAAAAATACCAAAAATATTATCCTATCATCTCTATTAGATCTCACTCTCGTAAGTGACCGAGAAGGGATTGACAACCCCTTTTATCGCGTTGGCTGTGAGGTTCTTATTTGTTTGTGCAGGTGCGAGGGACTCGCGTGTGGTCTCCTACTGGATTGATACTTTGATTCTAAAAAACTGAGGGAAATACTTACGCTACTGTGATGCATCACCCTTTCCTCTTCGAGGGAATACAACACATGCTCGAGAAGTAGCAAGAAGAATTTCTGGCGCCATTGCTGGGGAAATCTTCGCAAAAGTCATATACCAAGTACCTATCACAAACCCTTATCCCTCGCATTACATTTATTTGCCTCTCGTTTTCCTCTCCCCCACTTTACCTTTGTCGTTTTATTTGCCTTTTTCCGTTCGCCTTTTTGTTTGCTTGTGTTGCCATCTGCCTTCTATTTGCTTGCATCTTTGCTTGCTAAAAATCTATTGATATGGATCCACTTAAAGTGTTCTACTTGGATCATCTTCGATCCTTATGCGCTCGTGTTGAAACCCCAACTAGCCTAGTTGATGGGAAATCTTTAGATGAGCATGCTCATTTTCTGCGTCACCATTTTTTTTGAAAAAGGGAGACTCTTATGGGATCAAATAAACAGATTGTTGTGCTATGCTTGGAATCTTTGTGAAATTTATGATTTTACTTGTTGCTCTAAGAACCCTAAAAAACACCTCCCCTACCTATGTGAGTTTAATGATAATGAAATCTTATCTTCTTATGCAAAGGGTGTTTATAGTTACTATGATATCGAACAAATTGAAGAATTTTTTGCTTTTAAGGGTGCTTATGAAGTTGCTTCTTTGATTGAAAAGTATGATATTACTCTCTACGAATCTGAAAATTTTGACATACTTAAATATTACTATGAAAACTATGGTCATAATGTCTATGTCAAAGAATTTATTGAAAGAATGACTGCTGCTTTGGAGAAAATAATGATATGCATGAATCTATAGATAATTATGATTCCGATGATTTGATTGAAATATCCCTTGATGAACATGACGCTTGCTGTTCTTGTGGCCATGATGCCAATATTTATGAATATGAATTTGCTATAGTTCCTTATGTTAAACATGAGATCGTTGCTATTGCACCCATACTTGATAGTTCCTTCGATGAAAAGCATGATTGCAATTAATGATATGCAAAACCTCAAGCTTGGGGATGCTAGTTTTGCTATGACTACTATTTGTTGCAATGATCATGATTGGCGTGATTCTATTTATGATCCTGAAAATTTATTTAAGCCCCATGATATATATGAGATTGGTAGTGTTTGCAATAATATTGAAAGTGGGTTTGGAAGAGTGTCAACTTTAGATCCCATATATTTGGAGTCAATCTTATGATTTTTTTTATAAAAGTGGGTTTGGAGAGGTCGTGACTTTAGTTAATATTGATCCGACTATTTTGGAAGAGTGTCAACTTTGTATGCATGTGGATCGTGTTGAGAATATGTTTTGTGATAGCTATATTGTTGAATTTTCTTATGATCCTACATGCAATTATTATGAGAGAGGAAAATATGGTCGTAGAAATTTTCATGTTACTAAATTACCTCTCTTCATGTTGAGATTGATCTTGTTTTCTTTTTCTTCCTTGCATATGCTAGATATTGCTTGTCTTGAGTTGTTTTACTATAAAATGCCTATGCATAGGAAGCATGTTAGACTTAGATGTGTTTGTCACATATTCTATGATTCTCTCTTTATGCTTCAAATCTTGTCTTTCATGTGAGCATCATTAAAATTATCAATGCCTAGCTAGGGGCGTTAAATGACAGCGCTTGTTGGGAGGCAACCCAATTTTATGTTCTTTGCTTTTGCTTCTGTTTAGGAATAAATATTGCATCTAGCTTATGTTTAGATGTGGTTTTGTGTTTTATTTAGTTTTTGTGCCAAGTCGAACCTTTGGGAAGACTTGTGTGAAGTTTATATGATCTTGCTTTGAAAAACAGAAACTTTGGCGCTCATGAGATTATCTACCATTTTTTACTGGTGAGTGATTTTTAGTTGATTATTTTTGCACATGATTAATGGACAAATTCCTCACGTCCGCCAATTTATTTCAATTTTTTTAGAGTTACAGAAGTATTCGAAAGTTACAGATTGCTACAAACTGTTCTGTTTTTGATAGATTCTGTTTTCCGTGTGTTGTTTGCTTATTTTGATGAATCTATGAGTATTATCGAGGGGTATGAATCATAGAGAAGTTGGAATACCGTAGGTTTAACACCAATATAAACAAATAATGAGTTCATTATAGTACCTTTGAGTGGTGGTTTGTTTTCTTATACTAACGGAACTCACGAGATTTTTGGCTAAGTTTTGTGTTGTGAAGTTTTCAAGTTTTGGGTAAGGATTTGATGGACTATGGAACAAAGAGTGGCAAGAGCCTAAGCTTGGGGATGCCCAAGGCACCACAAGGTAAAATTCAAGGACAACCAAAAGCCTAAGCTTGGGGATGCCCCGGGAAGGCATCCCCTCTTTCGTCTTTGTCTATCGGTAACTTTACTTGAGACTTTATTTTTATTCACCACATGCTATGTGTTTTGCTTGGAGCGTCATGTATGATTTGTGTCGGGGGAAACTGTCCGCCACGAACACCTATGGGACCGGAGCCCCTTGTCTGTGCGGTACGAGGGCGGAGGGAGCATGAAGAGCAGATCGTAGCGAGCACGCGGGCAGTTTTACCCAGGTTCGGGCCGCGGTAGACGCGTAAAACCCTACTCCTGCTTAGTTGTGTATTGAGTTGGAGAGCTCGGGAGCTTGAAGAAGCAGCTACACCGAGCGTGTGAGTGATCTAGGTTCCGAACCCCCTCCACGTTGTGCATGGGCCTCCTTTTATAGTGTAAGGGGTCACCGACAGGTGTCAACGTAGGAGAAAGGGGCAAAAACGTAAAAGAGGTGGTAGTTGTAACAGTGCGGGAACAGTGGAGCTACAGTGCAGAACAGTGGTCTATACCTACTTTGACAGTGGGGGACAAGGGCATTTAATGCCCGTCGCCGTCGACCCCAAAAGCTCCCGCCCTTGCGTCTCCGTCTGCCACGGCGATGGATCCACCACCGTGGAGTGCCACCGTGTCCCCCAGGCTGCACAGCCATCCGCCACGCGTCCCTGGATAGGCCCCAGGACGACGCGTGGGCCGATGAGCTGGAGCGCGGGCACACGGCGCAGCCTTCCCGGCAAGCACCTTGCCGGGGCCTTGATCTTGCCGGGCCCGGGAGCTTGCCGGGCTCTGAAGCTCGTCGCTCCCCGGGCCCTCGCCGGGTCTTCTAGCCTTCCTGGCAAACTCCTCTTGCCAGGGCCTTGTGCTAGTGAGGTAGTCTTGAGCCTGGTACGGCCTTCCCGGCAAGCTCCTCTTGCCGGGGTCTCGATCTTCTTCCTTGTATACTTTGTTTTTGAATGGTTTGATAGGGAGCAGGAAGGTCTCCGGCGAGCACGCGGTAAACCCTACCGCGGGAAGCTGCAACTGCCCGTGCACAAGTTGGGGTACTGAGGTACCCCTACCTTAGTACACCGACAGGAGCCCCCGGGCCTGGGCCACACACGGTGCCGAGCGCTGTTGGGCCAGGCCCAAAACAGTGCACGGGCACCCGCGGCCCGCGGCGCGCCGAATCCACTTCCGTATCCGTCGCATCCCCCCGTAACGGCACGCGTCGATCGCGGCGTCGTGGGATGGGACGTGCCCACGATCTCTTAATGGAAAAGGCGAAACGCCCCCCACTCCCCCATAAAAGCAGAGGAAGCGGGCGCGGTTCCCCTCCTCGCGCTTTCATTGCATCGTCTCCTTCCTCCAGAGATCTCTCTTGCGCTCTGCCTCCACACCTCCGCCGCCGCCGAGCTCTTCGTCCCCCTCCTTCTGCCGCGTCCGCCATGGCCCCAAAGACCGACAAGGCGAAGGCGGAGAAGTCCAAGAGGGAGAAGTCGGAGCAAGCGGCGAAGCTCGCCGCGTATCGGAAGCAGCATCTCGTCTTCCCGCCGAGGCTCGGCGCGCGGGAGCTCTGGAACAAGTACTACTTGTTCTGGGCCAAGGAAACCAAGGCGCATCCCCGCACGCGAGCATATCCGGCCGCCGCCAAGGACAGCTACCCCGGCGGGTACTACTTCTTCGCAGCTTTCTTCCACTGCGGTCTGTGTCCTCCTTTGTCGAATTTCTTCTGTGATGTCATGCACACCTACGGCCTCCACCTCCTTGACTTCACCCCCAACGCCATCCTCACCATGGCGGTTTTCGCACACATGTGCGAAAACTTCATAGGGATACAGCCCAATGTAGCGCTTTTTAGGCACTTTTTCACTCCTAGAGCAGAGGCCAACGCCCCACTCTCCGGAGGAATTTCTTGGGTCTTTCGTCTGAACAAGAAGGGGGCCTACTTGCCGGGGGAGCTCCGCGGCAAGTGGGAAGAATGGCGCGCGGAGTGGTGCTGGGTCGTCGAGGATCAGCCGCAGGCTTTCACCGCGCCGCGCACAATGCCCATCGTGCGCGGCAGGGACTGGAGCGAGTTAGACTCGGACGACATCAAGCTCGACATCGCCCTCGTCCGTATTCTTCGTCTTCGGGTGGCACAGCTGTCTGTTGCAGAGGTGGGCGCAGACTTCCTTCGCCGCCGCATCGCCCCTCTCCAAGACAGGAAGAGGCCGGCCTGGGAGTACGGCGGCCCGGCGGACATAATGAGGCTGCGCCCCGGGCTCAACTTCAACTTCACGACGCTCGAGCTGAGGGGGATGGTCCGGGAACTCTTCAAGTATGACCCGGCACACCCTGAGTGGTTCCGAGCTCCCCGGGGAGTAGTGCCGCTCTGCGTCAGCACGGTCCGGGATCGTATCCTCGCTATGATGCCCGCATGCGATTCGCACGGCGTGGACCGCAGGTGGATTGCGCCCAAGCCCATCGACGTCCTCAACTTCTACGACAACCTCGTGGAGGTGGCGAAGAACAAGAACGACGTCAAGGAGCACACGCGGGACACCACCGACCAGGAGATCGCCTATATGGCTTCTCGGGCTGAGGAGGCCGCTGCAGCCGCAGCGGCAGGAGACTTCGGGTATACGCCTGCTGAGGCGGAGGCTGCGGATGCGTCCAGCCAGGCGGAGGAGGCGGAGATCCGCAGATTGCTGCAGCTCCCTCCCGACGCGCTCGCCGGGGTCCCCTCGCTGAGGCACTCCGGGATCCACGGAATCGTGGCCGAGGCCGCGGCAATGGAGGGTGCCGCCGGAGGGAACAGAGGCGCCGCGAGGAGCGGAGGCGCCAAGGGAAAAGAGGCCGCAGCGCAGGGCGCTGGGCCCAGCGAGCCGGCCGGGGAAGAGGAGGAGGAGGAGGCCGAGGACTCCGGCGGATCTACGGAGCTCTACGCCGACGACCTCTCCTCGTCGGAGAGTTCCCCGCCCCCGGCAAGCCCAAGGCAGTCTCCACCGAAGCGTCTTCGCAAGACGGCGACGGGGGAGAGGGCGCAGGCGCCCCGGCAACAACCAGCTCGCCGGGCAGCTCCCCGGGGGAGCCAAGCCGCACCAAGGGCGACCGGCGTACCAGCCGCAGCAGAGGCGGCCCGCGCGCGGGCCACGACGGAGGTGCCTCGCAGGCCGGCGCCAAGCCGACAGGGGTCTTCTCGGAGTGGAGCAGCGGCTCCGCCCGCTCCTCGGGCGCCGGCTACCGCAGGGGCTGGGTCTTCGCAGCCCCCAGCCCCGGGGACCACCAAGCGCGCGAGGGAATCTTCGTCTTCCGCTCCTCGCGCCGACGCGCCCACGGTGGAGTACGACTTCTCCGCCCTGAGCGAGGACGACGAGGAGGATCAGGAGTAAGGATCCAGGATCTTACACCTTCTCGAGTTTTGTCTTGGTTTTTGTTGATGCTGACTTTGTCTGTTGCTTTGATTTCAGGACCTTGGTTCAGCGCGCGGCGAAGAAAGCCAAGGCGCCTGTGGTCGAGGCCGCGGAAGACTCAGCCGCCGCGGCAACAGGAGGTGTGCCGGAGCCGAGCCTGCCGGACCCGAGCGCTGCTCCGAGGAGCAGCCCCCAGCGCAGCCCGCAGCGCAGCCCCCAGCGTAAGTCTGGGGTTTATTCTTTCGCTTGTCGGGGTACGCCTGAGGATTTCGTCTTCATCCATCATCTTGACGTTTCTTATCTTGATTTGTGCAGAGGTGGAGCCACAGCGGGAAGAGCGCCCGGAGACCGTCGTCGAGGAGCCGCAGGCCCCGCCGTCCCCGCCAAGGCAGAACTCTCCGGCAAGGGAAAGTGCTCCGCCAAGGGTGGGTACTCCGCCAAGGCAGAGTACCCCGCCAAGGGCGAGCAGCCCGGCGAGGGCGGCCACTCCGCCAAGGCCGAGCTCCCCGGCGAGGGAGCCCGCCGCTGAGGACGTCCGCCAAGGTATGTTCTGTAGTTTGTCTTCTTGGCCTTGCCTCTTTTTGGATATTTGCTTGAATCTTGAACTTCTTTTTCTTCTTTTTTCTTTTTAGATCCTCCTCCTCCCGAGCCGATGGAGACTGAGGTCATCAACATCGAGGACGAGGAGGGCGCGCAGGGCGGCGGCGACGTCCCTGTTGTTGAGGACGCGGCGAGGGCCGCCGAGCCGGCCGCGCAGGAGACCGCTCCGGTTGCGGACACAGCGGCCGGGGAGGGGGACGGCGACCGCACCGCCGACCCGGAGGTGGCGGGAGCATTAGATGCTGCACCGGCCGCCGACCCCTCCGCCAGCAAGGAGCAGGGCTACTACCTTGAGGCCCCCAACGGCGTCTTCATCCAGATGCCTTGGGGGTCTTCATCGCGAGCTCCCGCGGAGGGCGAGGCGTTTGACGGAGAAGTCCTCGCCTCCGCGGGCCTGAAGATTGTCGAGGCGCCCGGCGGGAGCGAAGGGCCCGAGGAGGAGAAGCTGCTCCACCAGCTCCTGGCCCTTTACCGGGCCAGGCAGGCGAAGCTCGCTTCCCGGGAAGCCCTTGCCGCCAAGGCCGCCGCGGAGATGGAGAAGCGCGCGGCAGAGCTCAGCGCCGCCAACCAGGCGGCCCTCCGTGAGGTGGCGGAGGAGCGCGAGCGTCTCGCCGGCGAGTACCAAGAATGGGTGCTGGAGAAGGCCGAAGCTGAGGAACGGCAGCGACTCGCCGGGGTGGAGCTGTCCCGGTGAGAAGGAGAACTCGCGCAGCGGAAGGTCCAGCTCGACTCCCATGAGGAGGACCTTGCCGCTCGCGAAGCGGCCCTTGGCGGGGAATTGAAGGAGGCGAAAGCCGCCGCGGTTGCCGCGGAAGACGCCAAGAAGGAGCTCTCCGCCAAGGTTGTGCAGCTGGAGAAGGCGCTGAAGGTGAGCGCGGAGAAGGTTGCCGCGCTCATCACGGAGCGTGAGAAAGACGCCCACACGAATTCAGAGCTCCAGGTGAGCCTTTCCAAAAGGGGCGACGAGTTGAAGGCCGCCAAGGACTCCATCGAGGACTTGGAGTTGAAGGTCACTACCCTGAAGGACTCGCTCGACGCTGCCCGGGCTCAGGAGACCAAGCTGAAGGAGGAGCTCCGCAAGGAGCGGACCTTGGTGGACAGCGTCAACAAAGCATCCGAGCTCTTCCGCCAGACCATTGAGGTATGGACCGAAGACTTGGTATCTTCTGCGTCCAACATTGACCAGGAGCTGCTGGCGCTGAAGGTCGAACATCTCATCTACTCGCCGGATCCGGATCTCCCGCACAGCGCCAAGCTCAGCCTCTTCTTCAGAGGGATCGCGCCGGCCCTGGCAGGTCTCCGGAACCAAATCCCCGCGCAGCTGGCCGAGGAGTCGCGCCTGATCTGCGCGGGAACTCTGGAGCGGGTGCTGACGAAGATCGTGTACCGCAACCCGGGGATCAATCTCACCAACGTTCTTCGCAGCTTGCCGGCCGATGCGAACACGGAGGCCCTGAAGGAGCAAGTCGCCCACATCATCGCCAAGGTGGCTAAGATCGGCAGGAAGGAGGGCGACCGCGTAGATTAGGGCTCCGTTATCTTTATCTCTTTTTTGCTGCTGCACATTATGTTACGAACTTATTAGTCCATTGCGACAAGTTATCCTTTGTAAGATATTTACTTTGATCAATCAGTGCAATGTTATCTTCCTTGTCTTAATCTTTGACTTTGTATGTTTTTTTACCCTACGCTCCCGGGGAGCTTGCCGGCAAGGGACCTTTGCCGCGAGCGCTGAGTGCTGGACTCTGAGCAGCCTGCTGGCCAAGGTCTTACCGGCAAGCAACCTTACCGCGGCTAGTCGCAACACACTTAGCTTGCTGAGCGTACTCGGAAACTAAGCAAGGGCGCGACACTTGTCGCAGCTCACTTAAATCGTTGAGCGAACTCGGAAACAAGATAAGGGTGCGGCAAGCTACGGGTAGGTTCCTCCGCGCACAGGTTTTCCATACAAAGTGTGATTGTTCAAGGAAGACAACTAAAATTTAAAATTTGAACTGGTCAAATACTAACAACTTATCTTTCATATGTTGCTTGCTTATATTGCTTGCTTTCCGGTAAGGCTTCTCTTTCTTGAACAGCACTTGATTCCTCCTCCACCTCCTTCCCCCCCGGCAAACTTGTGCGCGAGGAACGTTCCTTCTGTTTAAGAAGAAAGAAAAGGGAGAGGGAAACAAGTATATGGCCTTTCGGCGTGCTAATGCTTACCGTATACTTGAGTGTTGCACCAAATGCCAAACAAAACATGCAAATAGCAAAGAGAAGCATGCAAAAGGCAATTGGTGCGAGAAACACAAAAACTTTACTGATGCACGGGGTCTGCGCCCGGCTTTGTACAAAGGGTTACATGCAACAGCGGCAAAGCTTCTACAAAAGGTGGTTGCCGGAGCGGATCACGGCAACCGCGCCTTATGGGTGAAACTTGCGAAGATGCTCTATGTTCCAGGAGTTGCTCACCGGTAAGCCTTCTTCGGTCTCGAGGCGGACAGCGCCGGGCCTCGTAACTTGTCTCACCCGATAAGGGCCTTCCCACTTCGGCGTCAACTTGTTGGGATTCTTGGCGGACTGAACACGCCGAAGAACAAGGTCGCCTTCCTCGAGACTCCTGGCCTTGACCTTGCGGCTATGGTAGCGGCGCAAGGCTTGCTGATATCGAGCAGCTCGTACAGCAGCCTGGAGACGTCCCTCCTCGAGGAGCAATGCGTCATCTTGCCGCAGTTGCTCTTGCTCGAGCTCATCATAAGCGAGCACTCGAGGAGATCCGTATACGAGTTCCGTGGGGAGAACTGCTTCTGCTCCATAGACTAGAGCAAAAGGTGTCTGTCCGGTGGCTCGACTTGGTGTCGTTCTGATCGACCAAAGAGCCGCCGGTAGCTCCTCTATCCAATTTCTTCCGCACTTGCGCAGCCTGTCAAAGGTCCTCGTCTTGAGTCCACGCAGCACTTCAGCATTGGCCCTCTCCGCTTGACCGTTGCTCCTCGGGTGAGCAACAGAAGCGAAACAGACCTTGGCGCCAAGGTCTTGGACGTACTGCATGAAGGTGCGACTAGTGAATTGCGTACCGTTGTCGGTGATGATCCTGTTAGGGATCCCGAAACGGCAAACAATCGACCTGAAGAACCTGACTGCTGACTGTGCTGTCACCTTTCTCACTGGCTCCACTTCTGGCCACTTTGTGAACTTGTCGATTGCAACGTACAAGTACTCAAAGCCCCCGACAGCACGAGGGAAAGGGCCGAGGATATCGAGCCCCCAGACCGAGAAGGGCCAGGACAAAGGGATTGTTTGGAGAGCTTGAGCTGGCTGATGAATCTGCTTTGCATGGAACTGGCACGCTTCACACTTGGTTACTAGTGCAGTCGCATCTTGGAGGGCTTCCTGCCAAAAGAACCCTTGCCGGAAAGCTTTCCCGGCAAGCGCCCTTGCGCCAATGTGGTGGCCGCATATGCCTCCGTGTATTTCTGCCAACAGCTTCTGTCCATCTCCCCTGGAGATGCATTTCAACCTGACACCATTGAGTCTTCTTCTGTACAGCTCGTTATCCACGAACTGGTACATACTTGACTGCCTGGTTATCTTCTCTATCTCTTGAGGGTCGTCGGGAAGTTCTCCAGTTTGAAGGAAACGGACGATCTGCTGTGCCCATGCCGGAGCCTGAGGCTCGACGGCAAGGACTAAAGGCTCGAGGGCCGCTGCGGGAACCTCAGCTTCTACGGCAAGGACCTCTGGTTCTGCCGGAGCTGATGGTCCCCCGGCAAGCTCGCCGGGGCGAGGCTTGTCGGGAACGCTTGCTTCAACTGCACAGGTCCGAAGATCTGCAGGAGCAAACTGTTCCTCAGCGTTGTGGTTGTTGATCTTGGGGACCTTGGCGGCGGTTTCAGGAAGATACGCCGGCAAGTAGTCGCCGGAGACCAACTTCCTCTTCTTGGACTGTCCAATTGATGGTGTAACGGATGGTTGAGTCAGCTTGAGCAAGAAGGTCCCTGGTTCCACAGGTAGCTTCATCGCAGCACACTTTGAAAGGCCATCTGCAATTTCATTCTGAGCTCTCGGGACGTGCTCCATCTGCAGACCTTCAAAGTGCTCTTCAAGCTTTCTCACTTCATCGACATAAGCCTCCATCAAAGGGCTCTGATAGCTCTTGTTGACTTGCCGGACCACCAACTGAGAATCTCCCCGCACAATCAGCTTCCTGATCCCAAGTTCGGCCGCAATCCTGAGGCCGGCAAGCAAGCCTTCATATTCAGCAGTGTTGTTCGTTGCTTGCTCCCTGGGAAAGTGCATCTGGATAACATACTTGAGGTGCTCTCCGGTGGGCGCGATGAGTACCACGCCAGCACCGGCGCCTTGCAGCGAGAAGGCACCGTCAAAATACATTACCCATTCACTTGTCGCTTCTTGTACGGGTGTACTTGTTTCTTGAACTTCTTCATCGGGCGTTGGGGTCCACTCAGCTATGAATTCTGCCAAGGCTCGGCTCTGTATAGTTGAAGTACTTTCAAACTTGAGTCCAAAGCTTGATAGCTCCAGTGCCCACTCTGAAGGAAATATGCCCTAGAGGCAATAATAAAGTTGTTATTTATATTTCCTTATATCATGATAAATGTTTATTATTCATGCTAGAATTGTATTAACCGGAAACTTAGTACATGTGTGAATACATAAACAAAACAGAGTGTCCCTAGTATGCCTCTACTAGACTAGCTCATTGATCAAAGATGGTTATGTTTCCTAGCCATAGACATGAGTTGTCATTTGATCAATGGGATCACATCATTAGGAGAATGATGTAATGGACAAGACCCATCCGTTAGCATAGCACTATGATCATTTAGTTTTTCTGCTATTGCTTTCTTCATGACTTATACATGTTCCTATGACTATGAGATTATGCAACTCCCGAATACCGTAGGAACACCTTGTGTGCTATCAAACGTCACAACGTAACTGGGTGATCATAAAGATGCTCTACAGGTGTCTCCGAAAGTATTCGTGGTGTTGGCATAGATCAAGATTAGGATTTGTCACTCCGAGTGTCGGAGAGGTATCTCTGGGCCCTCTCGGTAATGCACATCATAATAAGCCTTGCAAGCAAATGACTAATGAGTTAGTCACGAGATGATGTATTACGGAACGAGTAAAGAGACTTGCCGGTAACGAGATTGAACTAGGTATAGAGATACCGACGATCGAATCTCGGGCAAGTAACATACCGATGACAAAGGGAACAACGTATGTTGTTATGCGGTTCGACCGATAAAGATCTTCGTAGAATATGTAGGAGCCAATATGGGCATCCAGGTTCCGCTATTGTTTATTAACCAGAGAAGTGTCTCGGTCATGTCTACATAGTTCTCGAACCCGTAGGGTCCGCACGCTTAAACGTTCGTTGACGATATAGTATTTAATGAGTTATGTATGTTGGTGACCGAATGTTATTCGGAGTCCCGGATGTGATCACGGACATGACGAGGAACTCCGGAATGGTCCGGAGATAAAGATTAATATATGAGATAATAGTGTTTGACCTCCGGAAGGGTTCCGGAATTCACCGGAAGAGGTTCCGGATGTTTCCCGAAGTGTTTGGGTACAAGAACACGTTATTTGGGCCAAAAGGGAAAGCACACAAGGTTTTTGGAAAGCACAAAAGGAAGTTTTGCGGAGTCCAGGGGCCAGACGCCAGGGTCCCTGGCGTCTGGGTCCAGACGCCGGGAACCCTGGCGTCTGGCCCTGGAGTCCGAGAAGGACTCTTGCCTTACGGGTGAAACCGACTTTGTGAAGGCTTTTACTCCAAGTTTCGACCCCTAGGCTCAACATATAAATAGAGGGGTAGGGCTAGCACCCAAGACACATCAAGATACACCAAGCCGTGTGCCGGCTACCCCGACCCTCTAGTTTATCCTCCGTCTAGTTTTTGTAGTGCTTGGCGAAGCCCTGCAGAGATTGTTCTTCATCAACAACCGTCACCACGCCGTCGTGCTGCCGGAACTCATCTACTACTTCGCCCGTCTTGCTGGATCAAGAAGGCGAGGACGTCATCGAGCTGAACGTGTGCTGAACGCGGAGGTGCCGTACGTTCGGTACTAGATCGGGACGGATCGTGAAGGTGCACGACTACATCAACCGCGTTGATAAACGCTTCCGCTTTCGGTCTACGAGGGTACGTAGACACACTCTCCCCTCTCGTTGCTATGCATCTAGTAGATAGATCTTGCGTGATCGTAGGAAAATTTTGAAATTACTACGTTCCCCATCAGTGGCATCATGAGCCAGGTCTATGCGTAGATGATATGCACGAGTAGAACACAATGAGATTGTGGACGATACTAGTCATACTGCTTACCAGCATGTCATACTTTGCTTCGGCGGTATTGTGAGATGAAGCGGCCCGGACCGACATTACGCGTACGCTTACGCGAGACTGGTTTCACCGTTACGAGCACTCGTTGCTTAAAGGTGACTGGCGGGTGTCTGTCTCTCTCACTTTTGCTGAATCAAGTGTGGCTACGCCCGGTCCTTGTGAAGGTTAAAACAGCACATACTTGACGAAACATCGTTGTGGTTTTGTATGCGTAGGTAAGAACGGTTCTTGCTAAGCCCGTAGCAGCCACGTAAAACTTGCAACAACAAAGTAGAGGACGTCTAACTTGTTTTTGCAGGGTATGTTGTGATGTGATATGGTCAAGACATGATGAGTTATACGGCTTTGTATGAGATGATCATGTTTTGTAATGTTATCGGCAACTGGCAGGAGCCATATGGTTGTCGCTTTATTGTATGAAATGCAACCGCCATGTAATTGCTTTACTTTATCACTAAGCGGTAGCGATAGTCGTAGAAGCAATAGTTGGCGAGACGACAACGATGCTACGATGGAGATCAAGGTGTCGCGCCGGTGACGAAGGTGATCATGACGGTGCTTTGGAGATGGAGATCAAAAGCACAAGATGATGATGGCCATATCATGTCACATATTTTGATTGCATGTGATGTTTATCTTATTATGCTTCTTATTTTGCTTAGAACGACGGTAGCATTATAAGATGATCCCTCACTAAATTTCAAGGTATAAGTGTTCTCCCTGAGTATGCACCGTTGCGAAAGTTCGTCGTGCCGAGACACCACGTGATGATCGGGTGTGATAAGCTCTACGTTCAAATACAACGGGTGTAAGCCAGTTTTACACACGCAGAATACTCGGGTTAAACTTGACGAGCCTAGCATATGCAGATATGGCCTCGGAACACTGGAGACCGAAAGGTCGAGCGTGAATCATATAGTAGATATGATCAACATTAGATGTTCACCATTGAGACTACTCCATCTCACGTGATGATCGGACATGGTTTAGTTGATTTGGATCACGTGATCATTTAGATGACCAGAGGGATGTCTATCTAAGTGGGAGTTCTTTAAATTAATATGATTAATTGAACTTTAATTTATCATGAACTTAGTCCTGGTAGTATTAGCATATCTATGTTGTAGATCAATAGCTCGCAATGTTGCTCCACGTTTATTTTTTATATGTTCCTAGAGAAAAACCAAGTTGAAAGATGTTAGTAGCAATGATGCGGAATTGTTCCGTGATCTGAGGATTATCCTCATTGCTGCACAGAAGAATTATGTCCTTGATGCACCGCTAGGTGACAGACCTATTGCAGGAGCAGATGTAGACGTTATGAACGTTTTGACAAAAGCTCGATATGATGACTACTTGATAGTTTAGTGCACCATACTTTACGGCTTATAACCGGGACTTCAAAAACGTTTTGAACGCCACGGAGCATATGAGATGTTCCAAGAGTTGAAATTAGTATTTCATACTCATACCCGTGTCGAGAGGTATAAGACCTCTGACAGTACTTTGCCTACAAGATGGAGGAGAATAGCTCAACCAGTGAGCATGTGCTCAGATTGTCTGGGTACTACAATTACTTTAATCAAGTGGGAGTTAATCTTCCAGATAAGATAGTAATTGACAAAGTTCTCTAGTCACTATCACCAAGTTAGTAGAACTTCGTGATGAACTATAATATGCAAGGGATGACGAAAGTAATTCCCGAGCTCTTCGCGATGCTGAAATCGGCGAAGGTAGAAATCAAGAAAGAGCATCAAGTGTTGATGGTTAACAAGACCACTTGTTTCAAGTAAAGGGCAAAGGGATAGAAGGGGAACTTCAAGAAGAATGACAAGCAAGTTGTCACTCCCGTGAAGAAACCCAAAAGCTAAACTCAAGCCTGAAACAAGTGCTTCTACTGCAAAGGAAATGGTCACTGGAAGTGGAACTACCCTAGATACTTGGCAGATAAGAAGGATGGCAAAGTGAACAAAGGTATATTTGATATACAAATTATTGATGTGTATTTTACTAGTGTTCATAGCAACCCCTCGGTATTTGATACTGGTTCAGTTGCTAAAAAGTAGTAACTCGAAATGGGAGTTGCATAATGAACAGAAACTAGTTAAAGGATGAAGTGACGATGTGTATTGGAAGCAGTTCCAAGATTGATATGATCATCATCGCACACTCCCTATACTTTCGGGATTAGTGTTGAACCTAAATAAGTGTTATTTGGTGTTTGTGTTAAGCATGAATATGATTTGATCATGTTTATTGCAGTACGGTTATTCATGTAAGTTAGAGAATAATTGTTGCTCTGTTTACATGAATAAAACCTTCTATGGTCATACACCCAATGAAAATAGTTTGTTGGATCTCGATCGTGTGATACACATATTCGTAATATTGAAGCCAAAAGATGCAAGGTTAATAATGATAGTGCAACTTATTTGTGGCACTGCCGTTTAGGTCATATTGGTGTAAAGCGCATGAAGAAACTCCATAGTGATGGACTTTTTGGAATCACTTGATTATGAATCACTTGGTGCTTGCGAACCATGCCTCATGGGCAAGATGACTAAAACTCCGTTCTCCGGAACTATGGAGCGAGCAACAGATTTGTTGGAAATCATACATACTGATGTATGCAGACCAATGAGTGTTGAAGCTCGCGGCGGGTATCATTATTTTCTGACCTTCACTGATGATTTGAGCAGATATGGGTATATCTACTTAATGAAGCACAAATCTGAAACATTTGAAAAGTTCAAAGAATTTCAGTGAAGTGGAGAATCATCGTAACAAGAAAATAAGAGTTTCTACGATATGATCATAGAGATAAAATATTTGAGTTAGCGAGTTTGGCCTTCAGTAAAAACAAATGTGAAATAGTTTCACTACTCACGCCACCTGGAACACCACAGTGTAATGGTGTGTCCGAACATCATAACCGTACTTTATTAGATATGGTGCGATCGATGATGTCTCTTACTGATCTACCATTATCGCTTTTGGGCTTATGCATTAGAGACAGCTGCATTCACGTTAAATAAGGGCTTCATCTGAATCCGTTGAAACAACGCCTTAAGAACTGTGGTTTGGCAAGAAACCAAAGTTGTTGTTTCTTAAAGTTTGGGACTGCGATGCTTATGTGAAAAAGTTTTCACATGATAAACTCGAACCCAAACCAGAGAAGTAAATCTTCATAGGATACCCAAAAGAGATTGTTGGGTACACCTTCTATCACAGATCCGAAGGCAAAATATTCGTTGCTAAGAACGGATCCTTTCTAGAAAAAGAGTTTATCTCGAAAGAAGTGAGTGGGAGGAAAGTAGAACTTGATGAGGTAATTGTACCTTCTCCCGAATTGGAAGGTAGTACATCACAGAAACTAGTTCCAGTGATTCCTACACCAATTAGTGAGGAAGCTAATGATGATGATCATGAAACTTCAGATCAAGTTACTGCTGAACTTCGTAGATCAACCAGAGTACGTTCCGCACCAGAGTGGTACGGCAACCCGGTTCTGGAAATCATGTTACTGGACCATGATGAACCTACGAACTATGAGGAAGCGATGATGAGCCCAGATTCCACAAAATGGCTTGAGGCCATGAAATCTGAGATGGGATCCATGTATGAGAACAAAGTGTGGACTTTGGTTGACTTGCCCGATGATCAGCAAGCCATAAAAAATAAATGGATCTTCAAGAGGAAGACCGACGCAAATGGTAATGTTACTGTTTACAAAGCTCGACTTGTTGCGAAAGGGTTTCGACAAGTTCAAGGAGTTGACTACGATGAGACTTTCTCACCCGTAGCGATGCTTAAGTCTGTCCGAATCATGTTAGCAATTGCCGCATTTTATGAAATCTGGCAAATGGATAACAAAACTGCATTCTTTAATAAATTTATTAAAGAAGACTTGTATATGATGCAATCAGAAGGTTTTGTCAATCCTAAAGGTGCTAACAAAATGTGCAAGCTCCAGCGATCCATCTATGGACTGGTGCAAGCATCTCGGAGTTGGAATATACGCTTTGATAAGTTGATCAAAGCATATAGATTTATACAGACTTGCGAAGCCTGTGTTTACAAGAAGTGAGTGGGAGCACTACAACCTTTCTGATAAGTATATGTGAATGACATATTGTCGATCGGAAATGATGTAGAATTTTCTGGAAAGCATAAAGGAGTGTTTGAAAGGAGTTTTTCAAAGAAAGACCTTGGTGAAGCTGCTTACGTATTGGGCATCAAGATCTATAGAGATAGATCAAGACGCTTGATAAGACTTTCGATGAGTACATACCTTGATAAGATTTTGAAGTAGTTCAAAATGGATCAGTCAAAGAAGGAGTTCTTGCCTGACTTGTAAGGTGTGAAGTTGAGTAAGACTCAAAGCCAGACCACGGCAGAAAAATATAGAAAGAATGAAAGTCATTCCCTATGCCTCAGCCATAGGTTCTATAAAGTATGCCATGCTGTGTACCAAACCTGTTGTGTACCTTGCCATGAGTTTGGCAAGGAGGTACAATAGTGATCTAGGAGTAGATCACTGTACAGCGGTCAAAATTATCCTTAGTAATTGGATGACTAAAGGAAATATTTCTCGATTATGGAGGTGATAAACAGTTCGTCATAAAGGGTTATGCCGATGCAAGCTTTGACACTAAATCCAGATGAATCTAAGTATCAATCTGGATGCATATTTAAAGTGGGAGCAATTAGCTAGAGTAGCTCTATACAGAGCATTGTAGACATAGAAATTTGCGAAATACGTACGGATCTGAATGTGACAGACCCGTTGACTAAACTTCTCTCACAAACAAAACATGATCACACCTTATTACTCTTGGGTATTAATCACATAGCGATGTGAACTAGATTATTGACTCTAGTAAACCCTTTGGGTGTTGGTCACATGGTGATGTGAACTAAGGGTGATATTCACATAACGATGTGAACTATCGGTATTAAATCACATGGCGATGTGAGCTAGATTATTGACTCTAGTGCAAGTGGGAGACTGAAGGAAATATGCCCTAGAGGCAATAATAAAGTTGTTATTTATATTTCCTTATATCATGATAAATGTTTATTATTCATGCTAGAATTGTATTAACCGAAAACTTAGTACATGTGTGAATACATAAACAAAACAGAGTGTCCCTAGTATGCCTCTACTAGACTAGCTCATTGATCAAAGATGGTTATGTTTCCTAGCCATAGACATGAGTTGTCATTTGATCAATGGGATCACATCATTAGGAGAATGATGTAATGGACAAGACCCATCCGTTAGCATAGCACTATGATCATTTAGTTTTTCTGCTATTGCTTTCTTCATGACTTATACATGTTCCTATGACTATGAGATTATGCAACTCCCGAATACCGTAGGAACACCTTGTGTGCTATCAAACGTCACAACGTAACTGGGTGATCATAAAGATGCTCTACAGGTGTCTTCGAAAGTATTCGTGGTGTTGGCATAGATCAAGATTAGGATTTGTCACTCCGAGTGTCGGAGAGGTATCTCTGGGCCCTCTCGGTAATGCACATCATAATAAGCCTTGCAAGCAAATGACTAATGAGTTAGTCACGAGATGATGTATTACGGAACGAGTAAAGAGACTTGCCGGTAACGAGATTGAACTAGGTATAGAGATACCGACGATCGAATCTCGGGCAAGTAACATACCGATGACAAAGGGAACAACGTATGTTGTTATGCGGTTCGACCGATAAAGATCTTCGTAGAATATGTAGGAGCCAATATGGGCATCCAGGTTCCGCTATTGGTTATTGACCAGAGAAGTGTCTCGGTCATGTCTACATAGTTCTCGAACCCGTAGGGTCCGCACGCTTAAACGTTCGTTGACGATATAGTATTTAATGAGTTATGTATGTTGGTGACCGAATGTTATTCGGAGTCCCGGATGTGATCACGGACATGACGAGGAACTCCGGAATGGTCCGGAGATAAAGATTAATATATGAGATAATAGTGTTTGACCTCCGGAAGGGTTCCGGAATTCACCGGAAGAGGTTCCGGATGTTTCCCGAAGTGTTTGGGTACAAGAACACGTTATTTGGGCCAAAAGGGAAAGCACATAAGGTTTTTGGAAAGCGCAAAAGGAAGTTTTGCGGAGTCCAGGGGCCAGACGCCAGGGTCCCTGGCATCTGGGTCCAGACGCCGGGAACCCTGGCGTCTGGCCCTGGAGTCCGAGAAGGACTCTTGCCTTACGGGTGAAACCGACTTTGTGAAGGCTTTTACTCCAAGTTTCGACCCCTAGGCTCAACATATAAATAGAGGGGTAGGGCTAGCACCCAAGACACATCAAGATACACCAAGCCGTGTGCCGGCTACCCCGACCCTCTAGTTTATCCTTCGTCTAGTTTCTGTAGTGCTTGGCGAAGCCCTGCAGAGATTGTTCTTCATCAACAACCGTCACCACGCCGTCGTGCTGCCGGAACTCATCTACTACTTCGCCCGTCTTGCTGGATCAAGAAGGCGAGGACGTCATCGAGTTGAACGTGTGCTGAACGCGGAGGTGTCGTACGTTCGGTACTAGATCGGGACGGATCGTGAAGGTGCACGACTACATCAACCGCGTTGATAAACGCTTCCGCTTTCGGTCTACGAGGGTACGTAGACACACTCTTCCCTCTCGTTGCTATGCATCTAGTAGATAGATCTTGCGTGATCGTAGGAAAATTTTGAAAATACTACGTTCCCCAACACACTCAACAATCCTGCCTGTCGCTTCGGGGTTATGCAATATCCTCTTCAGCGGAAAGCGAGTGACCACTGTTATCTCATGGGCTTGGAAGTAATGGCGCAGCTTTCTCGAGGCCATGAGGAGGCCAAAAAGCAACTTTTGCACACCAGAGTACCTTGATCTAGCCCCCTAGAGAAGGGAACTCACAAAATACACTGGGCGCTGCACCATCTTCTTCCGCACCTCATCCTGTTCCTGCGCAGAGTTGTCCTTGTCGGGGCCAGAGCTTGCCGGAGCAGCCCCCTGCTTGTCGCTGGATTCGCTTGCCGGTGGTGCTGACTCCTCGTCGGACTCCCTCTCCGCTACTAACGCAGCACTAACCACCTGGTTGGTTGCCGCTAAGTATAGCAACAACTTTTCCTGTGGTCTAGGTGCGACAAGTATAGGAGTGGAGGACAGGTACCGTTTCAAATCCTGCAGCGCCGCCTCCGCTTCCGGAGTCCACTTCATGGGACCTGTCTTCTTCAAGATTTTGAAGAAAGGTAGGGCGCGTTCTGCAGACTTTGAAATGAACCTACTGAGGGCAGCCACACAACCTGCAAGCCTCCTGACATCCTTGACGCGCTTTGGGGCCTCTATCTGCTCAATGGCTTTAATCTTGTCGGGGTTGGCTTCAATCCCCCTCTGTGACACAAAGAACCCGAGAAGCTTGCCGGAAGGGACTCCAAAGACGCACTTCTCGGGGTTCAACTTGAGCTGTACTCTGCGCAGGTTCTGAAACGTCTCCTCCAAATCTTGGATCAGGGTTTCCTTGCTCTTGCTCTTCACCACGATATCATCCATGTAAGCCTCTACATTTCTGTGGATCTGTGGCTCAAAAGCAGTGTATACCACCCTTGCAAAGGTTGAGCCTGCATTCTTCAACCCAAATGGCATGCGTATGAAGCAATAAGTGCCACATGGGGTGATAAATGCAGTCTTCTCTTCATCTTCCTTGGCCATGAAAATCTGATGATAGCCTGAGTATGCATCAAGAAAACAGAGTAGCTCACATCCGGCAGTGGAGTCAACGATCTGGTCAATGCGCGGCAAAGGGAATGGATCCTTGGGACATGCTTTATTCACATCGGTGAAGTCTATACACAGTCTCCATTTCCCATTGGCCTTGCGCACGACGACTGGGTTTGCCAACCACGTCGGATGGATCACACCTCTAACTAGGCCTGCTGCCTCTAGCTTCTTGATTTCTTCGTTGATAAACTCTTGGCGCTCCACGGCTTGCTTCCTCACTTTCTGCTTGATGGGCCGCGCATGAGGACAAACAGCAAGCTTGTGCTCAATTACCTTCCTGGGAACACCGGGGATGTCAGATGGTTGCCAGGCAAACACATCGACATTCGCCCGCAGGAAGGCAACGAGCGCGCTTTCCTATTTGCTGTCAAGCGTGGCACTGATGGTGAAGGTACCACCAGTGCCGTCCTCCTTGGCGGACACTTTCTTGGTTGCCGGAGGAGCAGCCATTCCTTTCTTACTCTTGCCGGTGGAGCTCGATGGAACGTCCTCGACGGCAGCGCAGCACTCCGAAGAGGTGCGGTTGCCGGAGTGGGTCCCAGAGCACTTGCCGGACTTGGTCTTCGTCTTCTTCCCCCCGGGAGCTTCAGCGGCAAGAGTATCCTTCTCGGCTGCAGCTGCTGCTTCCCGGTAGATCTTGTCGGCGCAGATAAGCGCGTCCTTCTTGTCGCCGTGGACAGTGATGACGCTTATCGGCCCCGGCATCTTGAGTACGTTGTAAGCATAATGGGAAGCTGCCATGAATTTGGCGAGGGCAGGACGGCCAAGTATTCCATTGTAGGGCAATGGAATATCGGCGACGTCGAAGGTGATGCGCTCAGTCCTGAAGTTGAGCTCCCCGCCAAAGGTCACCGGCAGAGTGATCTTTCCCTTGGGCTTGCTCCTTCCCGGGTTGATTCCTTGGAATGAACCGGTTTCTTCGAGCTCGCCATCTTGAATCTGGAGTTTCTTGATCACAGCAGAGGAGATCAAGTTCAGCCCGGCCCCGCCGTCAACCAACATTTTGGTGACCTTGAGGTTGCGGATGGTGGGAGAAACCAGCATCGGCAAGCACCCGACCGCGGTGGTGCGGTCAGGGTGATCCTCAAGATCAAAAACGATGGGCGTGCTGGACCATTTGAGGAGCCTGCGCGACTCCACGGGCGGCTCCGCCGCATTCACCTCACGCACCCACTGCTTTAGTTGGCGGTGGGAGGTGTGCAGAGAGGCGCCACCGTCGACGCACAGGACCTCCGTGGCCTTCTGGAACTCCTGCTCGCTGTTCTCTTCGTCCTCCATGTCTTCATCGTCGTCCTCTTCGTCCTTGTCGCGGCCCCGGGGAGGTCGATCTCCCTGCCACTGCTTGGCCTTGCCGCGGCGCCCTCCCCGGCCGTTGAACGGCCGCTTCTTGCTTGTCTCCTCCCCGCCACCTTGGGCCTTCTCTTTGTCGCGCCTCTCGTACTCAGCCTTCTGCTGCTCGACGAGGTACTCGACGCGCTTGCAGTTGGAGAGATCGTGACCCTTGGTGCGGTGGATCTTACAGTATTGCTTGTCGGAGCTTCCCGGCTTGTCGGCCGCCGCTACAGGGGCAGGCTCCTTGCCGGAGCCGCCAGCCTGCGTTTGCTTGGCGGGGGCCTCCTTGCCGGACTTCTCGGCGGCAAGCACCTCTTTCTTGCCCTTCCTTCTGTTATTCCGCCGCCGGCTCTTCTTTGCCGGGGCGGCGTCGTCGCTGTCGCTTCCTCCTGCGCCAGCATCCTCCCCGGGGAGTCTCCTCCCCTCTTCTGCGCGTGCGCACTTGTCAGCCAGAGCATAGAGCTCGCTGACATCCCGAATCTTCGTCATCGCCATTTCCTCACGCATGCGGCGGTTACGCACGTTCTGGTGGAACGCGCTGATAACCGCGGCAGGGTGGACATCAGGGATGTTGTGCTGCACACGGCTGAAGCGTTGGATGTACTTGCGCAGGGTCTCTCCTTCCTTCTGGGCCAGAATGTGGAGATCGCTCTCCTGGCCGTGGGGTTTGTGGCCGCCGGTGAAGGCGCCAACAAACTGGTGGCAAAGGTCGGCCCAAGAAGAAATAGAACCTTCCGGCAAGTGCATAAGCCACGAACGGACGTTCGGCTTTAGCACGAGCGGGAAGTAGTTCGCCAAGATCTTCTCGTCGCGCCCCCCGGCAGCTTGCACTGCGATGGTATAGACGCTGAGGAATTCCGAGGGGTGCGTCTTGCCGTCGTACTTCTCCGGTACGTCGGGCTTAAAATTCTTCATGCTGGGCCAATGGACGCGCCGCAGCTCGCGGGTGAACGCAGGGCAGCCTGCCGCGTACGGCAAGTCGCCTGGCTCACCGGGCGCGTGCGTGTCGACAGTGTTCCCAGCTCTCTTGTCTGATTGTCGCCGAGCTTCTCGGCGGCGCTCGATTGTGGTCCGAGCGTCTTCTTCTCGCCGGTCGTCAAGGACTTGGCGTTGGTCCCGACGAGCCCGCGGGTCCGACGAGGCCGTGGAGCCGTCGTCGGCGTTGTTCCGGCGGGGCGGCGTCTTCTGCTTCTGCGGCGGGGAGTGCACGCTCGTCGCACCCCCGGCGGTCTTGTCGCCGTCAGCCTTCGTCTTCTCAGCTTGCCGCGGCCGTGAGGTCGACGGCTGCCGTGGAGAATCGTTGTTGGCGAAGTCTATCAGGCTCCCGATGGTGGCCCTCCATTCTTCGGCCTTGTCGGCCGCTGGAGGGAAGTCGAGGAGCAGTTGCGCTCTTGCGAGCGCTTCCGCTGGAGTGGAGGGGAACGCGGGCGAGCGGTGCGAGGAGCGGGATACGCTCGGACTTCTAACGACGTTAGAAGGAGCGGGGTCCCGCGCCGGCGCCTTCGCTTTGCTTGTGCCCGGACGGGGGTCCGGGGCGTCCCGCGAGCCTCCGGTTTGGCCTTGCCCCAGCAAGCGGATACCACCTCCCGCGGTATGGCGCTGCTGGGTCGTTGTGTGCTGAGAGGGACGCGGTGCGTCCACGGAGACCGAGGTTCGGTCGTCCGTCCTATTCTTGGATCTGGTGGCGCCGTGAGTGTCCTCGCCGGCAACCACCCTTCCGACGGCGTCTCCCCCGCCCACCATTGGCTGATCCTCGACGACCCAGCACCACTCCGCGCGCCGAGCCTCGGCGGGAAGACGAGATGCTGCTTCCGATACGCGGCGAGCTTCGCCGCTTGCTCCGACTTCTCCCTCTTGGACTTCTCCGCCTTCGCCTTGTCGGTCTTTGGGGCCATGGCGGACGCGGCGGAAGGAGGGGGACGAAGAGCTCGGCGGCGGCGGAGGTGTGGAGGCAGAGCGCAAGAGAGATCTCTGGAGGAAGGAGACGATGCAATGAAAGCGCGAGGAGGGGAACCGCGCCCGCTTCCTCTGCTTTTATGGGGGAGTGGGGGGCGTTTCGCCCTTTCCATTAAGAGATCGTGGGCACGTCCCATCCCACGACGCCGCGATCGACGCGTGCCGTTACGGGGGGATGCGGCGGATACGGAAGTGGATTCGGCGCGCCGCGGGCCGCGGGTGCCCGTGCACTGTTTTGGGCCTGGCCCAACAGCGCTCGGCACCGTGTGTGGCCCAGGCCCGGGGGCTCCTGTCGGTGTACTAAGGTAGGGGTACCTCAGTACCCCAACTTGTGCACGGGCAGTTGCAGCTTCCCGCGGCAGGGTTTACCGCGTGCTCGCCGGAGACCTTCCTGCTCCCTATCAAACCATTCAAAAACAAAGTATACAAGGAAGAAGATCGAGACCCCGGCAAGAGGAGCTTGCCGGGAAGGCCGTACCAGGCTCAAGACTACCTCACTAGCACAAGGCCCTGGCAAGAGGAGTTTGCCAGGAAGGCTAGAAGACCCGGCGAGGGCCCGGGGAGCGACGAGCTTCAGAGCCCGGCAAGCTCCCGGGCCCGGCAAGATCAAGGCCCCGGCAAGGTGCTTGCCGGGAAGGCTGCGCCGTGTGCCCGCGCTCCAGCTCATCGGCCCACGCGTCGTCCTGGGGCCTATCCAGGGACGCGTGGCGGATGGCTGTGCAGCCTGGGGGACACGGTGGCACTCCACGGTGGTGGATCCATCGCCGTGGCAGACGGAGACGCAAGGGCGGGAGCTTTTGGGGTCGACGGCGACGGGCATTAAATGCCCTTGTCCCCCACTGTCAAAGTAGGTATAGACCACTGTTCTGCACTGTAGCTCCACTGTTCCCGCACTGTTACAACTACCACCTCTTTTACGTTTTTGCCCCTTTCTCCTACGTTGACACCTGTCGGTGACCCCTTACACTATAAAAGGAGGCCCATGCACAACGTGGAGGGGCCAAAGATGTCGGGGGAAACTGTCCGCCACGAACACCTATGGGACCGGAGCCCCTTGTCTGTGCGGTACGAGGGCGGAGGGAGCACGAAGAGCAGATCGTAGCGAGCACGCGGGCAGTTTTACCCAGGTTCGGGCCGCGGTAGACGCGTAAAACCCTACTCCTGCTTAGTTGTGTATTGAGTTGGAGAGCTCGGGAGCTTGAAGAAGCAGCTACACCGAGCGTGTGAGTGATCTAGGTTCCGAACCCCCTCCACGTTGTGCATGGGCCTCCTTTTATAGTGTAAGGGGTCACCGGCAGGTGTCAACGTAGGAGAAAGGGGCAAAAACGTAAAAGAGGTGGTAGTTGTAACAGTGCGGGAACAGTGGAGCTACAGTGCGGAACAGTGGTCTATACCTACTTTGACAGTGGGGGACAAGGGCATTTAATGCCTGTCGCCGTCGACCCCAAAAGCTCCCGCCCTTGCGTCTCCGTCTGCCACGGCGATGGATCCACCACCGTGGAGTGCCACCGTGTCCCCCAGGCTGCACAGCCATCCGCCACGCGTCCCTGGATAGGCCCCAGGATGACGCGTGGGCCGATGAGCTGGAGCGCGGGCACACGGCGCAGCCTTCCCGGCAAGCACCTTGCCGGGGCCTTGATCTTGCCGGGCCCGGGAGCTTGCCGGGCTCTGAAGCTCGTCGCTCCCTGGGCCCTCGCCGGGTCTTCTAGCCTTCCTGGCAAACTCCTCTTGCCAGGGCCTTGTGCTAGTGAGGTAGTCTTGAGCCTGGTACGGCCTTCCCGGCAAGCTCCTCTTGCCGGGGTCTCGATCTTCTTCCTTGTATACTTTGTTTTTGAATGGTTTGATAGGGAGCAGGAAGGTCTCCGGCGAGCACGCGGTAAACCCTGCCGCGGGAAGCTGCAACTGCCCGTGCACAAGTTGGGGTACTGAGGTACCCCTACCTTAGTACACCGACAATTTGAGTCATTGATTTTTAGTTTTCCACAATCATCCTTGCTGGACACACCTTTTGAGAGAGATACACATGATTTGGAATTTACGAGAATACTCTATGTGCTTCACTTATATCTTTTGAGCTAGATAGTTTTGCTCTAGTGCTTCACTTATATCTTTTAGAGCACGGTGGTGGTTTTATTTTGTAGAAACTTTGATCTCTCATGCTTCACTTATATCTTTTTGAGAGTCTCTTAGAATAGCATGGTAATGTGCTTTGGTTATAAATCTATTCCTAATATGATAGGCATCCAAGATGAGTATAGTAAAAACTTTCATATAAAGTGCATTGAATATGATGAGAAGTTTGATACTTGATGATTGTTTTGAGATATGAGGATGGTGATATTAGAGTCATGCTAGTAGAGTAATTGTGAATTTGAGAAACACTTGTGTTAAAGTTTGTGATTCCTGTAGCATGCACATATGGTGAACCGTTATGCGATGAAGTTGGTGCATGATTTATTTATTGGGTGTCATACTTTGTGTGGAGGTCGGGATCGTGCGATGGTTAATCCTACCAACCCTTCCCCTAGGAGCATGCGTTGAATACTTTGTTTTGATAATCGTAGATTTTTGCAATAAGTATATGAGTTCTTTATGACTAATGTTGAGTCCATGGATTATATGCACTTTCACCCTTCCACCATTGCTAGCCTCTCTTGTATCGCGCAACTTTCGCCGGTACCATACACCTACCATATACCTTCCTCAAAACAGCCACCATACCAACCTATCATAGCATTTCCATGGCCATTCTGAGATAAATTGCCATGCAACTTTCCGCCGTTCCGTTCATATGACACGCTTCATCATTATCATTCACATAGAGTCATATTTTGTTCTAGCTTCGAGTTGTAAGTAAATAAAAGTGTGATGATCTTCATTATTAGAGCATTGTCCCAGTGAGGAAAGGATGACGGAGATTATGATTCCCCCACAAGTCGGGATGAGACTCCGGACGTAAGAAAAGAAAAAGGAAAAAATAAAAGAAAGAAAAAGGGAAAAGAAAAAAGAAAAAGGAGAAAAGGCCTAATGAAAAAAAGAAAAAAAGAAAAAGAGAGAGAAAAAGAGAGAAGGGGCAATGTTACTATCCTTTTTTCACACTTGTGCTTCAAAATAGCACCATGATCTTCATGATAGAGAGTCTCCTATGTTGTCACTTTCATATACTAGTGGGAATTTTCATTATAGAACTTGGCTTGTATATTCCAATGATGGGCTTCCTCAAAATGCCCAAGGTCTTCGTGAGCAAGCGAGTTGGATGCACACCCACTTAGTTTCTTTTGTTGAGCTTTCATACACTTATAGGTCTAGTGCATCCGTTGCATGGTAATCCCTACTCACTCACATTGATATCTATTGATGGGCATCTCCATAACCCGTTGATACGCCTAGTTGATGTGAGACTATCTTCCTCTTTTGTCTTCTCCACAACCACCACTTTATTCCACATAATGCTATATCCATGGCTCACGCTCATGTATTGCGTGAAAGTTGAAAGGTTTGAAAAAATGAAGTGTGAAACAATTGCTTGGCTGAAACCGGGGTTGTGCATGATTTAAATATTTTGTGTGATGAAGATAGAGCATAGCCAAACTATATGATTTTGTAGGGATAACTTTCTTTGGCCATGTTATTTTTAGAAGACATGATTGCTTTGTTAGTATGCTTGAAGTATTATTATTCTTATGTCAATATAGAATTTTGTCTTGAATCTTTCGGATCTGAACATTCATGCCACAATAAAGAGAATTACATTAAGAATTATGTTGGTTAGCATTCCACATCAAACATTCTGTTTTTAACTCGAGGATGAGCAGGAATTAAGCTTGTGGATGCTTGATACATCTCCAATGTATCTATAATTTTTTATTGTTCCATGCTATTATATATTCTATTTTAGATGTTTATTGGGCTTTATTATACACTTTTATATTATTTTTGGGACTAACCTACTAACCCAAGGCCCAGTGCAAATTGATGTTTTTTGCCTATTTCAGTGTTTCGCAGAAAAGGAATATCAAACAGAGTCCAAACGGAATGAAACCTTCGGGAGAGTTATTTTTGGAATGATATAAACGCTGAAGACTTGGAGTACACGTGAGGAAACGAGAGAGGTGGCCACGAGGGCAGAGTGCGCACCCAGGGGGTAGGCGCGCCCCCACCCTCGTGGCCCCCCTTTGGCTCCCCCGACGTGCCTCTTCAACCTATATATACTCTCATACCCTGGAAACATCGAGGCAACACACGAAACCCTAATTCCACCGCCGTAACCTTATATTCCCGTGAGATCCCATCTTGGGGCCTGTTCCGGAGCTCCGCCGGAGAGGGCATTGATCACGGAGGGCTTCTAGATCAACACCAAGCCTCTCCGATGAGTTGTGAGTAGTTTACCCCAGACGTTCGGGACAATAGTTATTAGCTAGATGGCTTCTTCTCTCTCTCTTTGGATCTCAATACAAAGTTCTCCTCGATCTTTGAGGAGATCTATTCGATGTAATCTTTTTGCGGTGTGTTTGTCGAGATCCGATGAATTGTGGGTTTATGATCAAGATTATCTATGAGCAATATTGGATTCTATTCTGAAATCTTTTATGTATGATTATAATATCCTTGCAAGTCTCTTAGAATTATTTGTTTGGTTTGGCCTACTAGATCTATAGTTCTTGCAATCAGAGAAGTGCTTGGCTTTGGGTTCAATCTTGTGATGTCATTTCCCAGTGACAGTAGGGGAAGCAAAGCACATATTGTATTGTTGCCATCGAGGATAAAAATATGGGGTTTATATCATATTGATTGAGTTTATCCCTCTACATCATGTCATCTTGCTTAAGGCGTTACTCTGTTCTTATGAACTTAATACTCTAGATGCATGCTTGCTACTTCTCGAGCTTACGTTGTATTCCCTCGAAGTGGAAAGGGAGATGCAGCATAGTAGCGTAAGTATTTCCCTCAGTTTTTGAGAACCAAGGTATCAATCCAGTAGGAGACCATGCGTGAGTCCCTCGCACCCGCACAAACAAATAAGAACTTCGCAGCCAACGCAATAAGGGGTTGTCAATCCCTTTACGGTCACTTATGAAAGTGAGATCTGATAGAGATGATAGTTTATATTTTTGGTATTTTTGTTTATAAGAACAGAAAGTAAAAGCGGAAAAAGTAAAGTAGATGTAGATTGATATGTTGAGAATAGACCCGGGGGCCATAGTGTTCTCTACTGGCTTCTCTCATGATAGCGATATTCTACGGCGGGTAAACAAATTACTGTCGAGCAATTGATAGAAAAGCGAATAATTATGAGACTATCTAGGCATGATCATTGTATATAGGAATCACGTCCGAGACAAGTAGACCGACTCCTGCCTGCATCTACTACTATTACTCCACACATCGACCGCTATCCAGCATGCATCTAGTGTATTGAGTTCGTAAGAACAGAGTAACGCCTTAAGCAAGATGACATGATGTAGAGGGATAAAGTCAAGCAATATGATGTAAACCCCATCTATTTATCCTCGATGACAACAATACAATACGTGCCTTGCTGCCCCTACTATCACTGGGAAATGACACCACAAGATTGAACCCAAAGCCAAGCACTTCTCCCATTGCAAGAACTATAGATCTAGTAACCCAAACAAAACCAATAATTCGAAGAGACTTGCAAGGATATTATGAGCACACATAAAGAGTTCAGAAAAGAACCAAATATTTCTCATAGATAATCTTGATCATAAACTCACAATTCATCGGATCTCGACAAACAGACCGCAAAAAGAGATTACATCGAATAGATCTCCTCGAAGACCTAGGAGAACTTTGTATTGAGATCCAGAGAGAGAGAAGAAGCCATCTAGATACTAGCTATGGACCTGAAGGTCTGTGGTAAATACTCACAACTCATGGTGAGGGCGATGATGATGATGTAGAAGCACTCCGTGATGGATCCCCCCTCCGGCGGAGCTCCGGGACAGGCTCCAAGATGGGATCTCATGGGAACAAAAGGTTACGGCGGTGGAACTAGGGTTTTTTCTCCTCCTCTGATGGTTTCGGGGTACGTAGGCTTATATAGGAGGAAGGAGGACACCGGGGGACTCACGAGGGGTCCACGAGGCATGGGGGCGCGCCCCCCACCCACGTGGGCACCTCGTGGCCCCTACTCCGTGGTTCTCAAGTCTCCCGTGCATGATTTTCTCCAAAAATATCTCTCCCAAAGGTTTCATTCCATTTGGAATCCGTTTGATATCCCTTTTCTGTAAAACCCTAAAACAGGCAAAAAACAGCAATCTGGACTAGGCCTTTGGGTTAATAGGTTAGTCCCAAAAATAATATAAAAGTGTATGACAAAGTCCATTAAACATCCAAAACATCATAAATAATAGCATGGAACAATCAAAAATTATAGATACGTTGGAGACGTATCAAGCATCCCCAAGCTTAATTCCTGCTCGTCCTCCAGTAGGTAAATGAGAAAAACAGAATTTTTGATGTGGAATGCTAACAAATTAGTTTTTCAATGTAATTCTCTTAATTGTGGCATGAATGTTCAGATCTGAAAGATTCGAGATAAAAGTCTATATTGACATAAGAAATAATAATACTTCAAGCATACTAACAAAGCAATCATGTATTCTCAAAATACTATGGCTAAAGAAAGCTAACCCTACAAAATCATATAATCTGGCTATGCTCCCTCTTCATCCCAAAAAATATTCATATCATGCACAACCCCGATTTCAGCCAAGCACTTGTTTTCATACTCTATTCTTTCAAACCTTTCAACTTTCACGCAATACATGAGCGTGAGCCATGGACATAGCACTATGGGTGGAATAGAGAGGTCGTTGTGGAGAAGACAAAAAGGAGGGAGATAGTCTCACATCAACTAGGCGTATCAACGGGCTATGGAGATGCCCATCAATAGATATCAATGTGAGTAAGTAGGGATTTCCATGCAACAGATGCACTAGAGCTAAATATGTATGAAAGCTCAACAAAAGAAACTAGTGGGTGTGCATCCAACTTGCTTGCTCATGAAGACCTAGGGCATTTGAGGAAGCCCATCGTTGGAATATACAAGCCAAGTTCTATAATGAAAATTACCACTAGTATATAAAGTGACTAATCATGAGACTCTCTACAATGAAGAACATGGTGCTACTTTGAAGCACAAGTGTGGAAAAAAAAAAGATAGTAGCAATTGTCCCTTTTTATTTTCTCTTTTTTTTGGGCCTTTATCTTTTTTTTCTTTTTCTTTTTTTTTGTGGAGGGGCTTTATTGATTTAGCCTTTCCTCCCATGGGACAATGCTCTAATAATGATGATCATCACACTTTCATTACAACTTGATATTACAACTCGATACTACAACAAAATATGACTCTATATGAATGCCTCCGGCGGTGTACCGGGATGTGCAATGAAACAAGAGTGACATGTATGAAAACTTATGTATGGTGGCCTTGCCACAAATACGATGTCAACTACATGATCATGCATGGCAATATGACAATATGAAGCGTGTCATATGAACGGGACGGTGGGAAGTTGCATGGCAATATATCTCGGAATGGCTATGGAAATGCCATGATAGGTATGTATGGTGGCTGTTTTGAGGAATAATATGGTGGCTGTTTGAGGAAGGATATATAGTGGGTGTATGGTACCGGCGAAAGTTGCGCGATACAAGAGAGGCTATCAATGGTGGAAGGGTGAGAGTGTGTATAATCCATGGACTCAACATTAGTCATAAGAACTCCTATACTTATTGCAAAAATCTACGAATCATGAAAACAAAGCATTCAACGCATGCTCCTAGGGGGGAGGTTGGTAGGAGTTAACCATCGCGCGCCCCCGACCTCCACACAAAGGTTGGCACTTTACAAATACCTCATGCTCTAACTTCGTCACATAGCGGTTCACCATACGTGCATGCTATGGGAATCACTAACCTTAACACAAGTATTTCTCAATTTCATAATAACTCCACTAGCATGACTCTAATATCACTATCCTTATATCTCAAAACAATTATCAAGCATCCAACATCTTATCATATTCAATGCACTTAGTGTGAAAGTTTTTACTACATTGATATTGGATGTCTATCATGTGAAGACTAGTTTTATAGCCTAAACACATTACCATGCTGTTTTAATAGACTCTCAAATGGATATAAGTGAAGCATGAGAGTTCAACAATTTCTTCGAAATATAATCACCACTGTGCTCTAAAAGATATAAGTGAAGCACTAGAGCAAAAACTATTCAACTCAAAAGATATAAGTGAAGCACATAGAGTGTTCTATCAATTCCTAGGCCATATTTAACTCTCTCAAATAGGTGTGTCCAGCAAGGATAATTGTGGAAAACTAACAAGCAAAGACTCAAATTATACAAGACGCTCCAAGCAAAACACACATCATGTGGTGAATAAAAATATAGCTCCAAGTATAGTTACCGATGGATGAAGACGAAAGAGGGGATGCCTTTCCGGGGCATCCCCAAGCTTAGGCTTTTGATTGTCCTTGAATTTTACTTGGGGTGCCATGGGCATCCCCAAGCTTAGGCCCTTGCTACTCTTTGTTCCATATTCCATCAAAGCAAAACTCAAAACTTGAAAACTTCACAACACAAAACTTAGACAAAAATCTCGTGAGCTCCGTTAGTATAAGAAAGCAAACCACTACTCAAAGGTACTGCAATGAATTCATTATTTGTTTATATTGGTGTTAAACCTACTGTATTCCAACTTCTCTATGGTTCATACCTTCCAATATTACTCATAGATGCATTGAAATAAGCAAACAACACACGAAAAATAGAATCTGTCAAAACAAAACAGTCTGTAGTAATTTGCAGGTTTCGCATATTTCTGTAACTCCAAAAAAATCAAACTAAATTGGTAAACGTGAGGAATTTGTCTATTAATAATCTTCAAAAAAGAATCAACTAAATAGCATGCTCCAGTAAAATCTGATGACCATTCTAGCGAGCACTAACGATTCTGTTTTTGTCAGCAAGATCATATAAACTTCACACAAGTCTTCCCAAAGGTTCTACTTGGCACAAACACTATACAAAACATGAAACCACATCTAAACAGAAGCTAGATGCAATATTTATTCCCTAACAGCAGCAAAAACAAAAAATATAAAATTGGGTTGCCTCCCAACAAGCGCTATCGTTTTACACCCCTAGTGGGCAAAGCACCGGCACAAGTAAAGAAGTCTTGAAGAATTCCTTTTCCAATAATATTACCACTGCCGACCCGGAACTTATTAATATGTAAAGTGGTAGCTTCATCCGGGGGGTCAACATAGACGTTGCCCTCGACATTACTACCCTTCTCGATAGAATCGTCCCCCATCTCAGACATGAGGGCGAGTAAGCAAGCAACACACACAAGCAAACAAGAAGCAAGCGACCGATAAACACACTGTAGAAGAAGGGCAAATAAAGCGGCAAGGGTGAAGTGGGGGAGAGGAAAACGAGAGGCAAAAAATGTAATGCGAAGGATAAGGGTTTGTGATAGGTACTTGGTATATGACTTTTGCGTAAGCCTCCCCGGCAACGGCGCCAGAAATTCTTCTTGCTACTTCTCGAGCTTGCGTTGTATTCCCACGAAGAGGAAAGGGAGATGCAGCACAGTAGCGTAAGTATTTCCCTCAGTTTTTTAGAACCAAGATATCAATCCAGTAGGAGACCACGCGCGAGTCCCTCGCACCTGCACAAACAAATAAGAACTTTGCAGCCAACCCGATAAGGGGTTGTCAATCCCTTTACGGTCACTTATGAAAGTGAGATCTGATAGAGATGATAGTTTATATTTTTGTTATTTTTGTTTATAAGAACAGAAAGTAAAAGCGGAAAAAGTAAAGTAGATGTAGATTGATATGTTGAGAATAGACCTGGGGGCCATAGTGTTCTCTAGTGGATCATGATAGCGATATTCTACGGCGGGTAAACAAATTACTGTCGAGCAATTGATAGAAAAGTGAATAATTATGAGACTATCTAGGCATGATCATTGTATATAGGCATCACGTCCGAGACAAGTAGACCGATTCCTGCCTGCATCTACTACTATTACTCCACACATCGATCGCTATCCAGCATGCATCTAGTGTATTGAGTTCGTAAGAACAGAGCAACTCCTTAAGCAAGATGACATGATGTAGAGGGATAAACTCAAGCAATATGATGTAAACCCCATCTTTTTATCCTCGATGGCAACAATACAATACGTGCCTTGCTGCCCCTACTGTCACTGGGAAAGGACACCGCAAGATTGAACCCAAAGCCAAGCACTTCTCCCATTGCAAGAACTATAGATCTAGTAGGCCAAACAAAACCAATAATTCGAAGAGACTTGCAAGGATATTATAAGCACACATAAAGAGTTCAGAAAAGAACCAAATATTTCTCATAGATAATCTTGATCATAAACTCACAATTCATCGGATCTCGACAAACACACCGCAAAAAGAGATTACATCGAATAGATCTCCTCGAAGACCGAGGAGAACTTTGTATTGAGATCCATAGAGAGAGAAGAAGCCATCTAGATACAAGATATGGACCCGAAGGTCCGTGGTAAACTACTCACAACTCATGGTGAGGGCGATGATGATGATGTAGAAGCACTCCGTGATGGACCCCCCCCCCTCTGGCGGAGCTCCGGAACAGGCTCCAAGATGGGATCTCACGGGAACAGAAGGTTACAGTGGTGAAACTAGGGTTTTTCTCCTCCTCTGATGGTTTCGGGGTACGTAGGCTTATATAGGAGGAAGGAGGACACCGGGGGACTCACAAGGGGTCCACGAGGCAGGGGGCGCGCCCTGGGTAGGGGGCGCCCCCCCCCCCCCACCCTCGTGGGCACCTTGTGGCCCGTACTCCGTGGTTCTCAAGTCTCCCGTGCATGATTTTCTCCAAAAATATCTCTCCCGAAGGTTTCATTCCGTTTGGACTCCGTTTGATATCCCTCTTCTGTAAAACCCTAAAATGGGCAAAAGACAACAATCTGGACTGGGCCTTTGGGTTAGTAGGTTAGTCCCAAAAATAATATAAAAGTGTATGACAAAGCCCATTAAACATCCAAAACATCATAAATAATAGCATGGAACAATAAAAAATTATAGATACATTGGAGACGTATCAATGCTGGATAGTGGTCGATGTGTGGAGTAATAGTAGTAGATGCAGAATCATTTTGGTCTACTTGTCACGGACATGATGCCTATATACAATGATCATGCCTAGATATTCTCATAACTATGCGCTTTTCTATCAATTGCTCGACAATAATTTGTTCACCCACCGTAGAATTCTGCTATCATGAGAGAAGCCACTAGTGAAATCTATGGCCCCCGGGTATATCTTCATCATATTAGTTTCCCGTCAACTTGCCAATTTCTATCGTTGTTTTATTTTGCTTTCTTTACTTTCAGTCTCCATATCAAAAATACCAAAAATCTTATCCTATCATCCCTATTAGATCTCACTCTCGTAAGTGACCGAGAAGGGATTGACAACCCCTTTTATCATGTTGGCTGCGAGGTTCTTATTTGTTTGTGCAGGTGCGAGGGACTCGCTCGTGGTCTCCTACTGGATTGATACTTGGTTCTCAAAAACTGAGTAAAATACTTACGCTACTGTGCTGCATCACCCTTTCCTCTTAGAGGGAATACAACGCAAGCTCGAGAAGTAGCAGACTACATCAACCACGTTACTAAACGCTTCCGCTTTCGGTCTACGAGGGTATGTAGACACACTCTCCCTGCTCGTTGCTATGCTTCTCCTAGATAGATCTTGCGTGATCGTAGGATTTTTTTGAAATACTATGTTCACCAACATCAACTACTAGTGAAGATGTTAGTAATGACCAAGGACCAACCTGCTAGTTGCTTTCCACCGTTGCTTCAGGAAATGGAATGAACTCAACGCCATCATCAATGTCATCTTCCTACAAAGGGAAATGCAATTTTAGTTAAACATTCTAGTTAACAATAGTATGTAATATCTTACAAGTAATAGACAGTACAGAGCAAGCAATATTACCACTATGACTGTAGGCCTAATATGGTTATCTTTTGATCCTTTAATGAAGCTAGAAGCATAAATAAGTGCCTCGACCATTTCTGGCCGTAGAGAACTATGATAGTCATCAAGGACTCTACCTCCTGTAGAGAATGTTGACTCTGATGAGATACTAGTTGCTGGTATAGTTAAGAACTTCTTTGCAATTTTTTCCACAATAGGATATCTATGAGCATTCAGCCTCCACCAGTCAAGTAATGTGAGGTTTTTATCTTGAATGGGATGGGTTTTATCTTCAAGATAACTAGTCAATTCAGACTTGCAAGGCTCTGAATTTGTCTCCTCAATAAAGGATTGAAACCCACTCGACAATGTGGCCATAGATGTAGTTGTCTGCCTACTTGAAGTTGAACTTTGCTATTTTGTGTTAGCAGCCTCATTCTGACAATTTTCCATCCCATAGGTAGCATATAGATCAAAGAACTCCTTTTTGATGTCTTCTGCCTCACTACTTCCCTTCTCTTTACCATACATTTTCTTAAAAGAATAGTCCACAAGTTTCATCTTAAATCTAGGATCAAGAATGGTGGAAATCACCATAACATTGTTCTTTACTTTTCTTTTATCTTTCCGATTGCTATTTTCTGGCACAACAGTGCTATCCCAATATCTATACCTATACTAATTAGAGACTCTCTAAAAATTCCCACGTTAATCAGTAATTAGGAGCCGTTAATCTTATGGGACCAAGTTATTATGGTCTTGATCGACTCACAAAGTACTGGGCAAAAAATGATTTTCTTGGTCGTTAAAACATATCAGAAAAGAGTCCCGTGTCAATATCTCTCTATAGCTCGGCTTAAAAGAATATGTACATCTCAACGTTCTCTCCCGTACGTCAACCAATCATCTAATTAAACCAGGAACGAATCTAGCGAAATCCTAGGTTGCAAGCTTTCCATGAATCACCATGTCCTCTGCCCCTCTGGCAGACCACAATCATGCTATCTCCGGTGCCCTCATCCTTCTCAATCCCACGCCAGCCTCTCCTACGGCATCGGCTAGCTCACCGTTGCACCCCAATCATGCAATACCACTTTACCACCGCTGCAAAGTCAAGCCTGCTACCCGACCATCTTTTCATAGATGCGGTCTTTGCTGCTACTTGGTTCAAGGTCCATGAAAACCCTTCTCTAAGGTAAGATTCCTCTTCCTCTCTACTCAGATTGGATTATAGAAGCCTCCCCGGGAGCAGGGTTATGTTCAATCTGCAACCATTATATGGCCCAGGGTGGCTAAACCTAAAACGTTCAGGGGCGATTCAAAGTTTTCATGTGTATTAGTTTGTGCTGCCCACAATTCTTACCGGAAAAAAGGCCTATGTCCTAACATTTTCCAATTGCGCATTTGGACAAATTTCTTCAAGATGATGACATATACTAGGTGCACTGCAGACTGCAGATAGGTTGTGTACCAAGAAAATTTGGTATTGTAGATGTTCATCTATCAGCACTACTCCGGAATTAATGATATCTTGAAGAGGTGATAATAACATAAACGTAGCCTGTAGTGGGATCATCATGAAGTATACCAACAAAGTCAGTTACTGTACCATGTTTGAATCAACAAAATTTGTGTATTCATTCGTTTCACAGTGAGTTTAGAGATGATCAGCATCGAGGTTCATGCAAGCCTGAAGATGGTAGAACTTGAACGTTAGAAAAAAAGCATGGATACGATGGATCTGTTATCAGAAGAGTACATTATCTGTAGCTATTAGTCTATGTTAACTCAAGTATATGGACAACTGTGCGGCACCTATCTTCGAAACGGAATCAGTTAAGTGATTGTTTCTTTCTTTTTGAGGCAATAATGTTCATAAACTTATTTAGAAGATCAGTAGTCAGACTTTAAAACCGTTGCCATATACTTGAGTTAAGCTGGCTTCAAGGAGTACTCGACTGCACATGTTTTTATTTACAGATTCCCTTTGTTGTCTCCCTCCATTTCATAATAGGTGCCGCACAGTTTCAAATTGTAGTCCTAATTGAAGTATGTCGAAGGATGTACTCAAGCTACACATTGTATAACTTGATCAAAAAGGGTTTTCATGCAACTGCATCGAAGTACCTATTTTGTTTGGTTTAATTTTAATAGTATAGATGACACCGAGATCTATTCATATGCCTTTAAGCAGTTCATTAAAACAAACACTAAAGAACAAGCCCAAATCACACATCCACTAGACTCACATACACACAAGATCCACAAAGGTACATAAACAACAAGGGGAACATGGATACATGATAGAGTTCATCCCAAATCCCAAAGGGAGATGAGGTCTTGGTGATCCTATGATGGGGATCCTTCCCTTAGAAGGGGTCTTGATAATCCATAAGGATTCTTTCCTTAAGGGGTCTTGATCCACAAAGGGAAGGAGCAAAGCTCACATGTCTCACATACATGCTGCAGGAGCTAGATTGAATTTTTTGGGATGCAAAATAAGGCGGCAAGCACATTGGCTGACGGAGACAAAAATAATTCACCCACTGCTGTTTTGTTGGACTACTCTCTAGTTAAAGACGGTGTCATTATCCTTCAGATCATTCTATTTCTAATTGATTTGGTTGATTTATTGATTAAATGATTTATTTTAACGGAAAACTGAGCTTTACATATGAATGACGATCATATTACAATCGTTAGAAAAGGTGCTTCAACAACGTCAGGAACGGCCCCAAATGCACCAGGCCTCCGGGTACTCTTGCTTAATTTTCAGCCTCATGTGCTGCACAATTGCTGTCTTCTAACAATAGTAGATAATAGACAAGCTGCAAATCCTACCAACAGATGACTATTAACGGCGTTACAAGCCTTCAAACAGGGAGCACAGTCTGTCGACATTTGCATTGAACCACTATACTGATTAGTCAAGTTCCTTACCTCCAATCACAGTGCTTTCATGTCTGCTTCCTGAGCATCACCACAAACATGTCATCTCTCCCGTACAACATATCAGCGCTCCCACGCTGTCCCATTGGCTATTTGAGGGCATGAATAATTGGTTAGAAGAAAAATATTCCTTGCGTTCTATATTTGCAAGTATACATGCTAAATTGTTGGTCTAATTTTCTGTTGAAGAGATAAGAGAAATTAGAAGTAATAATATATATCTGTAATTTTGTATGCATTAGTAACTTGCAAATTTGTATTTGACCTCATGGACAACTATTTTAGATCAATCTGCAATACTTCTCTTTTGATTTAACAAGTGATATATTGTTGTGTTGCATAACTGCTACGTCTTCAAAAGTATAAGGAATTTTGTGTGCACATTGTCCATTCAAGAGTATATACAACAGAATATCATTTGGACTGGCCATGGGATTGCGATTGTACTTTTATCGCTTACTACTAATAAAAGCGAGAAGAAACGAGAAAATGTAGGTAAGATATAACTTTCGTTCATATTTCTCGACTCCCTTTCTTTGAATTGGTTTTTTGCAGGTGTTTCTCTGAATTTGTAGCCACGTAGTGCTGCACTTGCTTTGCACATGTACTACACACGAGTTGACTATCCTACTAAACTCTGCACGTTTGTATTCTCTCCACATATTCATGAAAATATTGAATGATATTTCACCTAGAAGTCGTCCCTTGGCACTTTATGTTGGTCTGTACGACTAGCTCAAAGTTTTGTTTTTGGCAGGGGATCATTCGTCATGAGTCCACTGTGCAAAAGGTAATAATTTCTCACCTTGATATTGAATATAGAAATATACTTCCTCCGTTCCTAAATATAGGTCTTTGTAGAGATTTCACTATGGACTACATACAGAGCAAAATGGGTGAATCTACTTCTAAAATGCATCTATATACATCCGTATGTGGTTCTTAGTGAAATCTCTACAAAGACTTATATTTAGGAACGGGGGTACTATACATTTTGGCTCTATGACTTGCAGTGAGAACTGTAGTTTATTCTAAAGAGTAATTTGCAAACTTATATTGACATATTCATTGTTCCGTACTCATTGAAAAATATTTGGACACAAGAAATGCTGCTTAACTGTGGATATAAATGTTCATAATGACAACTAATTTCCGAAGAAAAAAATTGCATGCAACAAAAACGTTAATGAAAGTTTAGCTTAAATATGTCTACCTAAAATAGACTAGCCCGTGCGGATGCATGGGTCGACGACTAGTTTATCAAACTTATCAAGCATTGCGTGCCCCATCTCTTTCAAATTATCATCCCCGGACATGGCATGCTCTACTATAGCAATCTTGACATTCATGATATATGGATAAAAAATGTTGGCTGTGGGGTAGGTTGAGGCTGACAGTATAGTGGTTACCTCAGCAAAGGATTTCAAGATGGGTTGCATATAATACCCAATCTTCATCATCAGGCTGCCATTGGTAATTAGAATCTGATTGTGCATACTCATTGAAAGCTTCCTTGTACAAAGTGCAAGCATCTACCATTTTGTATGTAGAACTCCATCTAGTTGGTACATATAGGCACAATCCTTTCCCAACTTTAATATTCAAAGACTTGCAATATGACAAGAAGTTGCACATGCGCGATGGAGATTTTTTCAAGTACTTCACAGTTTCCCTAAGCTTGGATATCAAAGGTTGCAACGGTTCCATGCCATCGTTGACTATCAAATTTACTATATGTGCACAACAACGAACATGGAAGTATTTAGATATGAATTTTGCTGACTTCCTAGCAATGAACTTCTCCATCGGTTTCTTAGCAGCATTATCATTTGGGGCAGCATTGTCCATGGTCATTGTCGTGATCTTATCTTCTATTTTCCATTCTTGGCAACATTCAACAACAGCTTGAGCTATGACAAAGCTTGAGTGAGGTGGGTCTAACTCTATCAAGTTTAAAACACGACACCGCATAACCCAATCATCATCAATGTAGTGAGCAACCACGGCTAGGTAGGGAAGAGTCTGGTTGGAAATCCATATATCACTTGTCAAACTAATGCTCTTAACAGACCTTAGTTGCTTCTTAAGGATTTCTTTCTCAGAAAGATACACCTTCATACACTCGGCTCTAATTTTCTTCCTACCAATGAACTTGTATGATGCATTCATGTATCTCATGAGGATATTAAACCAAGCATGCTCTACCATCCTAAAAGGGTATTCATGCACAATTATAATCTTTGCTATGATTCTAACAACTTCTGCATGATCATATTCATGATTCACTATAAAAGATGCACCTGGCTTTTCTGGATCCAAGTTGATCATACCTTGTCGTTGTTGTCTGATACGTCCATTTTGCATCATGCTTACAAGTTGATATTTATTGCATTATGGGCTGTTCATACATGTTTTGACACCATACTTATGCCTTTTCCCTCTTATTTTACAAGGTTTAAATGAAGAAGGGGGAATGCCGACAGCTGGAATTCTAGGCTGGAAAAGGAGCAAACTCCAAAAACCTATTCTGCACAACTCCAAAATCCCCGAAACTCCACGGAACATTTTTTCGGAAAATATAAAAAATATCTGGCAGAAGAAATCCATGAGAGGGGTCACTAGCTGACCTCGAGGGTGGGGGCGCGCCCCCCTGCCTCGAGGGCCAGCCGGTGGGCCCCCGGTGCCCATCTTCTCCTATATGAAGTGTTTTGACCTGGAAAAAATCATATGGAGGCTTTCGGGACCAGACGCCGCCTTCTCGAGGTGGAACCGAGGCGGAAACCAATGTAGGCCTCCGGCAGAGCTGTTCTGTTGGGGATACTTCCCTCCGGGAGGGGGAAATCGTCACCGCCGTCATCACCAACAACTCTCCCATCTTGGGGAGGGCTATCTTCATCAACATCTTCACCAGCAGCATCTCCTCTCAAACCCTAGTTCATATCTTGTATCCAATCTTTGTACCCAAACCTCAGATTGGTACCTGTGGGTTGCTAGTAGTGTTGATTACTCCTTGTAGTTGATGCTAGTTAGTTTATTTGGTGGAAGATCATATGTTCAGATCCATTATGCATATTAATACCCCTCTGATCATGAACAATATTATGTCTTGTGAGTAGTTACTTTTGTTCCTGGGGACATGGGAGAAGTCTTGCTATTAGTAGTCATGTGAATTTGGTCTTCGTTCGATACTTTGATGAGATGTATGTTGTCTCTCCTCTAGTGGTGTCATGTGAACTTCGACTACATGACACTTCACCATTATTTTGGCCTAGAGGAAGGCATTGGGAAGTAATAAGTAGATGATGGGTTGCTAGAGTGACAGAAGCTTAAACCCTAGTTTATGCGTTGCTTCGTAAGGGGCTGATTTGGATTCATATGTTTCGGGCTATGGTTAAGTTTACCTTAATACTTCTTTTGTAGTTGCGGATGATTGCATTAGAGGTTAATCATAAGTGGGAGGCTTGTCCAAGTAAGGGCAGCACCCAAGCACTGGTCCACCCACATACCAAATTATCAAAGTACCGAACGCGAATCAGATGATCGTGATGAAAACTAGCTTGACGATAATTCCCATATGTCCTCGGGAGCGCTTTACCTTGCATAAGAGTTTGTCCAGGCTTGTCCTTTGCTATAAAAAGGATTGGGCCACCTTGCTGCACCTTATTTACTTTTACCTTTTGTCACTTGCTACCAATTATCTTATCACAAAACTATCTGTTACCTATAATTTCAGTGCTTGCAGAAAATACCTTACTGAAAACTGCCTATCATTTCGTTCTGCTCCTCGTTGGGTTCGACACTCTTACTTATTGAAAGGACTATGATAGATCCCCTACACTTGTGGGTCATCAAGACTCTTTTCTGGCGCCGTTGCCGGGGAGTGAAGCGCCTTTGGTAAGTGGCATTTGGTAAGGAAAAATTTATATAGTGTGCTGAAATTTATTGTCACTTTTTACTATGGTTCAAAATCCTTTGAGGGGCTTGTTCGGGGTATCTTCACCCCGAGCATAAGAGCAAAGAAAATGTTTGATTTGAGATTCCTTCGGGTATGATAGAGAAACTGCTTGAAAATCCCTATACAGGAGACGGAACACTTCACCCCGATTTACATCTTGTCTATGTGGATGAAGTTTGTGGATTGTTTAAGCTTGCAGGTATGCCCGAGGATGTTATCAAGAATAATGGCTTACCTTTATCTTTGAAGGGATATGCATTGACATGGTTTAGGCTATGCGATGATATGGGATCATGGAACTATAATCGTCTGAAGTTGGAATTTCATCAGAAGTTCTACCCTATGCACTAGGTTCATCGTGATCGTAATTATATTTATAATTTCTGGCCCCGCGAAGGAGAAAGCATCGCTCAAGCTTGGGGGAGGCTTAAGTCAATGTTATATTCATGCCCTAACCATGAGCTCTCAAGAAAGATGATCATCCAAAAAAAATATGCTCAGCTTTCTCTCAATAATCGCACCATGCTCGATAATTCTTGTTTTGGCTCTTTTATGATGAAGACTATTGACTTCAAATGGGATTTATTGGAAAGAATTAAACACAACTCCGAAGATTGGGACCTCGACGAAGGTAAGGAGTCAAGTATGACCCCTAAGTTTGGTTGTGTTACAGCTTTTATGGATACCGATGTTTTCCGTGAGTTTAGCACTAAATATGGACTTGACTCTGAGATAGTAGCCTCTTTCTGTGAATCCTTTGCTACTCATGTTGATCTCCCCAAGGAGAAGTGGTTTAAATACCATCCCCCTATTGAAGTAAAAGTAGTAGAACAAATTAAAGTTGAAAAAAAGACAATCACTTATAATGTTCATCCTGTTATACCTACTGTCGGTGTACTAAGATAGGGGTACCTTAGTACCCCAACTTGTGCACGGGCAGTAGCAGCTTCCCGTGGCAGGGCTTACCACGCGCTCGCCAAGGTCCGCTCTGGTCCCTATGAAGCCATTCAAGAACAAAGTATTCAAGTTAAGAGACAAGACCCCGGCAAGAGGAGCTTGCCGGGAAGGCCATACCAGGCTCAAAGACATCTTTTCAGCACAAGACCCTGGCAGGAGGTGCTTGCCAGGAAGACCAAAGAATAACACTTCAGAAGATATATCGTGGCGCATCATACGCCCCGGGAGGGCCCGGGGAGCGGCAAGCTTCTAGGCCCGGCAAGATAGTGGCCCCGGCAAGGTGCTTGCCGGGGGAGACTCACACTGTGTGCCTGTGCTCCAGCTCGTCTGTCCACGCGTCGCCCTGGGGCCCTTCCAGGGGCGCGTGGCAGACTGTTGTGCAGCCTGGGGTACACGGTGGCAAGCCGCGGTGACGAAGCCATCACCGTGGCGAACGGAGACGCATGGACAGACGCTTTTGGGGTCGACGGCGACGGGCATTCAATGCCCTTGTCCCCCACCGTCAGAGTTAGGTGAAGACCACTGTTCATGCACTGTTCATGCACTGTTCATGCACTATTACAACTACCACCAAAGTTACATTTTTACCCTTCTCTACGTTGACACCTGTCGGTGACCCCTTTGAGCTATAAAAGGAGGCCCATGCACAACGTAGAGGAGGTTCGATCCCAGAAACTCACACACTTCCTCGCTCGGTGTAGCTGGTACTGTAGATCTTCAAGCTCCCGAGCCCAAGAACTTAATACAACCAAAGCAGGAGTAGGGTTTTACGCGTCCGCGCGGCCCGAACCTGGGTAAACTGCCCGCGTGTGCTCCTCAATATGCTCTCCGTGCTTCCTCCGCTCCCTTACCGCAACGTAGAAGGGGCTCCGGTCCCATAGGTGTTCGTGGGAGGACAGTTTCCCCCGACATCTTTGGCGCGCCAGGTAGGGGAGCGTCGAGGTTGTGCGAACCTGATCCGGCGCTCACGCGGGCGCACTCTTCATCAACTTCTCCAGCTTCATCAACCTCATCGACAACTTCAATATGCCTCCGAAGAAGAAGGCTTCGGAGGTCGGAGGCCCGTCCGCGTCGATCCCACCACCACCAGAACCGACGGTTGGTGGGGTAGACGCTGGCGGAAGGGTGGACGTCGGCGAGGACACTCGCGGCGCCGCCAAGTCCAAGGACAAGACGGACGACCGGGCCAACTCCAAGACCTCGGCGTCCGTGCACGCACCACGTCCCTCTCAGGAGGTGCCAGACTAGCAGCGACATGGTACCGGGGGAATTATACGCCTGCTGGGACGCGGACAAGCTGGCGGGTCGCGGGATGCTCAAGGCCAGCGCACTGGTACGAGCAAGGCGCGGTCACCGGGGCGGGAGCCTGCTCCTTCTAACCCTGTTAGAAGTCCGAGCATATCCCGCTCCTCGCATCGCTCGCCACCATCTCCCTCCTCTCCAGCAGAACCTCTTGCTAGAGCCCAACTGCTCCTCGACTTCCCTCCAGCGGCAGACAAGGCCGAAGACTGGAGGGCTACAATCCAGAGCCTCATCGCCTTCGCCAACAACGACACGCGGCAGCAGCCGGCAACATCACGGCTGCGGCAAGTCGATCAAGCGAAGGCCGACGGAGACAAGACCGCCAGGGGTGCAACAACCGTGCACTCCCCGCCGCGGAAGCAGAAATCGCCACCCCGCCGGATCAACGTCGACGACGACTCCACAGCGTCGTCGGATCCGCGGGCTCGCCGCGATCAGCGCCAAGTCCTCGAAGACAGGCGACAAGAGGACGCTCGAACCCGCATCGAGCGTCGAAGAGAAGCCCGAAGGCAATCAGACCAGCACGCTGGGACTGCTGTCGACGCGCACGTGCCCGGTGAACCAGGCGACTTGCCGTACGCGGCAGGTTGCCCTGCGTTCACCCGAGAGCTGCGGCAAGTCCAGTGGCCCAGCATGAAGAACTTCAAGCCCGACGTACCCGAGAAGTACGACGGCAAGACGCACCCCTCGGAGTTCCTCAGCATCTACACCATTGCGGTGTAGGCTGCCGGGGGACGCGATGAGAAGATCCTAGCCAACTATTTCCCGCTTGTGCTTAAGCCAAACGTCAGGTCTTGGCTTATGCACTTGCCGGAGAACTCCATCTCTCCATGGGCGGATTTGTGCCACCAGTTTGTTGGCGCCTTCACGGGCGGCCACAAACCCCACGGCCAGGAGAGCGATCTCCATATCCTCGCCCAGAAGGAGGGAGAGTCCCTGCGCAAATATATCCAAAGGTTCAGCCGCGTGCAACACAACATCCCCGATGTCCACCCTACCGCGGTTATCAGCGTGTTCCACCAGAACGTGCGTAACCGCCGGATGAGGGAGGAGATGGCGATGACCAAGATCCGGGACGTCAGCAAGCTTTACGCTTTGGCTGACAAATGTGCACGTGCTGAAGAGGGGAGGAGACTCCCCGGAGAGGATGCCGGCGCGGGAGGAAGCGACAGCGAGGATGCCGCCCCGGCAAGGAAAAACCGGCGGTGGAACAAGAAGAAGAAGAACAAGGAGGTACTGGTTGTCGAGAAGTCCGGCAAGGAGGCTCCCGCCAAGAAGACACAGGCTGGTGGCTCCGGCAAGGAGCCCGCCCCTGTAGCGGCAGCCGACAAGCAGGACGGCTCCGACAAGCAGTACTGTAAGATCCACCGCACCAAGGGCCATGACCTCCAGAACTACAAGAGGGTAGAGTACCTCGTAGAGCAGCAGAAGGCTGAATACGAGCGACGCGACAAGGAGAAGGCCCAAGGAGGCGGAGGAGAGCCCGGCAAGAAGCGGCCGTTCAATGGCCGGGGAGGACGCCGCGGCAAGGCCAAGCAGCGGCAAGGAGACAGACCTCCCCGGGGCTGCGACAAGGATGAAGACGAGGATGACGATGCGGACATGGAAGATGGAGACAACAGCGAGCAAGAGTTCCAGAAGGCCACAGAAGTTCTGTGCGTCGATGGAGGTGCCTCTCTGCACACTTCTCACCGCCAACTCAAGCAGTGGGTGCGGGAAGTGAATGCGGCAGAGCCACCCGTCGAATCGCGCAGACTACTGAAATGGTCCGGCACGCCCATCATCTTCGACCTTGAGGACCACCCCGACCGCACAACTGTGGTCGGGTGTTTGCCGATGTTGGTTTCACCAACTATCCGCAACCTCAAGGTCACCAAGATGTTGGTTGACGGCGGGGCCGGCCTCAACTTGATCTCCTCCGCTGTGATCAAGAAGCTACAGATCCCCGACAGCGAGCTCGAGGAAACCGGGACGTTCCAAGGAATCAACCCGGGAAGGAGCAAGCCGAAGGGGAAGATCACGCTGCCAGTGACCTTTGGCGGAGAGCTCAACTTCAGGACGGAGAGGATCACATTCGACGTTGCCGATATCCCATTGCCATATAATGGGATACTTGGCCGCCCTGCACTCGCCAAGTTCATGGCAGCTTCCCACTACGCGTACAACATGCTCAAGATGCCGGGGCCGATAAGCGTCATCTCTGTCCCCGGCGACAAGAAGGACGCGCTCATCTGCGCCGACAAGATCTACCGGGATGCAGCAGCCGCGGCGGACAGCAACACACTTGCCGCTGAAGTTCCCGGGGGGAAGACCAAGACCAAGTCCGGCAAGAGCTCTGGGGCCCACTCCGGCAAACGCACCTCTTCGGAGTGCTGCGCTGCCGTCGAGGACGCACCATCGAGCTCCACCGGCAAGTGTAAGAAAGGAATGGCTGCTCCACCGGCAACCAAGAAGGTGTCCGCCAAGGAGGACGGCACTGGTGGTACCTTCACCATCAGTGCTACGCTCGACCCCAAATAGGAAAGCGCGCTCGTTGCCTTCCTGTGGGCGAATGTCGACGTGTTCGCATGGCAACCGTCTGACATCCCCGGCGTTCCCAGGAAGGTGATTGAGCACAAGCTTGCTGTTTGTCCTCACGCGCGGCCCGTCAAGCCGAAGGTCAGGAAGCAAGCTGCGGAGCGCCAAGAGTTCATTGCCAAAGAAATAAAGAAGTTGGAAGCAGCAGGCCTGGCTAGAGGGGTACTCCATCCCACATGGTTGGCTAACCCAGTTGTCGTGCGAAAGGCTAATGGAAAATGGAGACTTTGTATAGACTTCACGGATGTGAATAAAGCTTGTCCCAAGGATCCTTTTCCCTTGCCGCGCATCGACCAGATTGTGGACTCCACCGCCGGATGTGAGTTGCTTTCATTCCTTGATGCATACTCAGGTTACCACCAGATATTCATGGTCGAGGAAGATGAAGAGAAGACTGCATTCATTACTCCATGTGGCACATATTGCTTCATACGCATGCCCTTTGGATTGAAGAATGCAGGCTCGACATTTGCAAGGGTGGTGCACACTGCTTTTGAGCCACAGATACATAGAAATGTGGAAGCCTACATGGATGATATAGTGGTCAAGAGCAAGAGCAAGGATACCCTGATTCAAGACCTAGGAGAAACCTTTGAGAATCTGCGCAAGATACAACTTAAGTTGAATCCCGAGAAGTGTGTCTTCGGAGTCCCCTCCGGCAAGCTCCTCGGGTTCTTTGTGTCCCAGAGGGGGATTGAGGCCAACCCCGACAAGATAAAAGCCATCGAGCAGATTGAAGCCCCGAAGCGCGTCAAGGACGTAAGGAGACTTGCTGGTTGTGTGGCTGCCCTCAGCAGGTTCATTTCAAAGTCTGCAGAACGCGCCCTGCCTTTCTTCAAAATTTTGAAAAAGGCAGGTCCTATGAAATGGACTCCGGAAGCGGAGGCAGCACTGCAAGACTTGAAGGGGTACTTGTCCTCCACTCCAATACTTGTCGCACCTAGACCACAAGAGAAGTTGCTGCTATACTTAGCAGCAACCAATCAAGTGGTTAGTGCTACGTTAGTAGCGGAGAGGGAGGCGGATGAGGAACCCACGTCACCAGCAAGCGCATCCAGCGACAAGCAGGGAGCTTCCCCGACAAGCTCTGGCCTCGACAAGGACAAGTCTGCGCAGGAACAAGGAGAGGTGCGAAAGAAGATGGTGCAGCGCCCAGTTTATTTTGTAAGTTCCCTCTTGCAGGGGGCTAGATCAAGATATTCTGGGGTGCAGAAGTTGCTTTTCAGCCTCCTCATGGCCTCGAGAAAGCTGCGCCACTACTTCCAAGCACACGAGATAACGGCGGTCACTCGCTTTCCGTTGAAGAGGATATTGCAAAATCCAGAAACAACAGGGAGGATCGTCGAGTGGGCACTGGAGCTATCGAGCTTTGGTCTCAAGTTCGAGAGTACTTCGACTATACAGAGCAGAGCTTTGGCAGAGTTTATAGCAGAATGGACCCCAACACCGGATGAAGAAGTTCCAGAGACAAGCACCCCCGTCCAAGAAACAAGCAAAGAGTGGATAATGTACTTCGATGGTGCCTTCTCGCTGCAAGGCGACGGTGCTGGCGTATTACTTATAGCGCCCACCGGAGAGCACCTCAAGTATGTTGTCCAAATGCACTTTCCCAAGGAGCAAGCAACCAACAATACTGCTGAGTATGAAGGTTTGCTTGCCGGCCTCAGGATTGCGGCCGAACTTGGGATCAAGAAGTTGATTGTGCGGGGAGATTCACAATTGGTGGTCCGACAAGTAAACAAGAGTTACCAGAGCCCTCTGATGGAAGCTTATGTCGATGAAGTGAGGAAGCTTGAAGAGCACTTTGAAGGCCTACAAATGGAGCACGTCCCACGAGCTCAGAATGATGTTGCAGATGGCCTGTCAAAGTGTGCCGCCATGAAGTTACCTGTGGAACCAGGGACCTTCGTGCTCAAGCTAACTCAGCCATCCGTTACACCATCAGTTGGGCAAAGCAAGAAGAGGAAGTTGGTCTCCGGCGACTACTTGCCGGCGGATCTTCCCGAAGCCGCCGCCAAGGTCCCCAAGGCCAGCAACCAAAATGCTGAGGAACAGTCTACTCCTGCGGACCCAAGGGTCTGTACAGTTGAAGCAGGCGTTCCCGACAAGCCTTGCCCCAGCAGGCTTGCCGGGGAACCTTCAGCTCCGGCAGAACCGCAGGTCCTTGCCGTAGAAGCTGAGGTTCCCGCAGCAGCACTAATGCCTTTAGTCCTTGTTGTTGAGCCTCGGGCTCCAGCATGGGCACGGCAAATCGTCCGATTCCTTCAAACTGGAGAACTTCCCGAAGAACCAGAAGAGATAGAGAGGATAACCAGACAGTCAAGTATGTACCAGTTCGTTGACAACGAACTGTACAGAAGAAGACTCAACGGTGTCAGGTTGAAGTGTATTTCCCGGGAAGATGGACAGAAGCAGTTGGCGGAGATACATGGAGGCATATGCGGCCACCACATTGGCGCAAGGGCACTTGCCGGGAAGGCGTTCCGGCAAGGGTTCTTTTGGCCAGAAGCCCTCCAAGATGCAACTGCACAAGTAACCAAGTGTGAAGCGTGCCCATTCCATGCCAAGCAAATACATCAGCCAGCTCAAGCTCTCCAGACGATCCCTTTGTCCTGGCCCTTCTCGGTCTGGGGGCTCGACATCCTTGGCCCTTTTCCCCGTGCTGTCGGGGGCTTTGGGTACTTGTACGTAGCAATCGACAAGTTCACAAAGTGGCCAGAAGTGGAACCACTGAGAAAGGTGACAGCACAGTCAGCAGTCAGGTTCTTCAGGTTGATAGTTTGCCGTTTCGGAATCCCTAACAGGATCATCACCGACAACGGCACACAGTTCACAAGTCGCGCCTTCATGCAATACGTCCAAGACCTTGGCGCCAAGGTCTGCTTTGCTTCTGTTGCTCACCCAAGGAGCAATGGTCAAGCGGAGAGGGCCAATGCTGAAGTGTTGCGCGGGCTCAAGACAAGAACCTTCGACAGGCTGCACAAGTGCGGAAGAAACTGGATAGAGGAGTTGCCGGCAGCTCTTTGGTCAATCAGGACGACACCAAATCGAGCCACAGGACAGACACCCTTTGCTCTTGTCTATGGAGCAGAGGCAGTTCTCCCCACGGAACTCGTATACGGGTCTCCTCGAGTGCTCGCTTATGATGAGCTCGAGCAAGAGCGACTGCGGCAAGATGATGCATTGCTCCTCGAGGAGAACCGTCTCCAGGCTGCTGTACGAGCTGCTCGATGCCAGCAGGCCTTGCGCCGCTATCATAGCCGCAAGGTCAAGGCCAGGAGTCTCGAGGAAGGCGACCTTGTTCTTCGGCGCGTTCAGTCCGCCAAGAATTTCAACAAGTTGACGCCGAAGTGGGAAGGCCCTTATCGGGTGAGACAAGTCACAAGGCCCGGCGCTGTCCGCCTTGAGACCGAAGAAGGCTTACCGGTGAGCAACTCGTGGAACATAGAGCATCTTCGTAAGTTTCACCCATAAGGCGCGGTTGCCGTGATCCGCTCCGGCAACCACCTTTTGTACAAGTCTTGCCGATGTTGCATGTAAACCTTTGTACAAAACCGGGCGCAGACCCCGTGCATCAGTAAAACTTTTGTGCTTCGCGATAATTGTCATTTCATGCCTTTCTTTTTGATTGCATGCATCATCTGACACCTTGTGCAGCACACAACCCCGGTAAGCAGTAACGAGCCGCAAGGCCCCATACCACTGTTTCCACCTCTTTTCTTTCTTCTCTTAAGCAGAAAAAGTGTCCCTCGCGCACAAGTTTGCCGGGGGGAGGAGATAGAGGTATGGACCAAGTGATGTTCAAGAAAGAGGAGCCTTGCCGGGAAACAGACAACACATGAAAGCTAAGTTGCCAAAGTTTGAGCATTCCAAATTTAAAAAAAAAAATCTTAGTTGTCTTCCTTGAACAACCTCACTTTGTATGGAAAACCTGTGCGCGGAGGAACCTACCCGTGGCTAGCCGCGCCCTTATTTTGTTTCGAGCACGCTCAACGGCTTAAGTGAGCTGCGACAACTGTCGCGCCCTTACTTCGTTTTCGAGTTCGCTCAGCAACCTAAGTGTGCCGCGACTAGCTACAGCGAGGTTTCTTGCCGGTGAGGGCATTTGCCAGCAGGCTGCTAAGAGTCCAGCACTCAGCGCTCGCGGCAAGGGTCCCTTTGCCGGCGAGTTCCCTAAAAGCGTAGGGTGTCAAGCATACAAAGTGAAGGGACTAAAGCAAGGGAGATAACACTTCATCGATTACCTAAAATAAAAGTGTATATTACAGAGATAACTTGCCGCTGTTCTAACCAACTACTGCCTGTGACTTAATTAACAGCGGCAAGGGAAGCAAGGTGCCTAGTCTCTTCGGTCTCCGTCAATCCTCTGGATCTTGCCCACCTTGGCGACGATGTGGGCAACTTGGGCCTTCAACGCCTCCTGATCAGCTTCGGGCGGCAAGGTGCGGAGGACGTTGACGAGGTTGATCCCTGGGTTGCGGTAGACAATCTTCGACAAGACCCGCTCCATGGTACCCATGCAAAGCCAGCGTGCTTCATCAGCCAGCTGCACGGGGATCTTCTCTCGCAGCCGCGCAAGCGTCGGCGCCACTCCCCTGAAGAACAGACTCAGTCTGGCGCTGTGGGGGAGGCTCTCGTTGGGGGAGTACACAAGGTGCTCCGCCCTCAACGCCATCATCTCCATGTCAATGTTGGCGGCGAAGGTGACCAACTCGTCAGTCCACTGCTCCACCGTCCACTGGAAGTTGTTCTGCGAGACGGCGGCGCTCTCCAGCAAGAGCCTCTCGGTGCGAAGCTCGTCCTTCAGCTTGGTCTCATGATCCCGGGCGGCGTCAAGCGAGTCAGTAAGGGTGGAGACCTTCAGCTCTAAATCAGCAATGGAGTCCTTGGCGGCAGTGAGTTCCTGGCCCTTATCGGAGAGGCGGACCTGCAGATCCGAGTTGGTGTGAGCGTCCTTCTCCCGCGCCACGTTGAGCGCGGTGACCCTGTCTTCACTCGCCTTCAAGAACAACTCCAGCTGCGCCACCCTGGCCTCTAAATCCTTCTTAGCAGTCTCCGCGGCAGCGGCGGCGACCCTCGCCTCCTGCAGGGCCCCGCCGATGGCTTGCTCCCGGGCGGTGAGGTCGTCCTCGTGGCTGTCGAGGTCGACCTTCCGCTGGTTGAGCGCTCCCTCCCGCCGAGACAGCTCCTCGGCGGCCAATCGCTGCTGCTCTTCCACCTCAGCCTTCTCAAGGAGGAAGGCTTGGTGCGCCCCGGCAAGCTCTTCGCGCTCCTCCGCCAAGTTCCGGAGGGCCGCCTGATTGGCGGCACGGAGCTCCTCGGCGCGCTTCTCCAGGTCAGCACCAGCCTTGGCAGCCAGAGCCTCCCGAGACTCCAACTTCGCCTGCCTGGCCCGGTACAAGGCCAGGAGCTGACGAAGGAGTCTCTCATCTTCGGGCTCGTCGCTGCTGCCGGGCGCATCAACAACCTTCAGCCCGGCGGAGGCGAGAACCTCTCCATCGAAGGTCTCTCCCTCCGTGGGTGCCCTAGACGAGGACGCCCACGGGACTTGAATGAAGACCCCGTTGGCGGCCTCCAGATAGACACCCGACCGGTCCGCGGAGGCGGAGGGGTCGGCGGCCGGTGCAGCGTCCGACGCTCCTGCGGCCTCCGAGCCAGCAGTGTGGCCGCCGGTCCCTTCCCCAGCCGCGGCGCCAGCGGTCGGGGCGGTCTCCTCGACGGCTGGCTCGTCAGCTCCAGCCATTCCCTCAGCAGTAGTGGCGTTGCCGCCGTCACCATGCACGCCTTCCTCGGCGGTAGCCTCCGTCTCCATCAGCTCCGGGGCGGGAGGATCTAGTAGAAGAAAAAGAAAAGAAAGATCGTCAAGCAAATATCCAAAAAGGCGAATCCAAGAAGAAGAAATTACAAGGTTTACCTTCGCGAGCTTCTTCGACGACGGGGTCCCTCGCCGGGGAATTCTCCCTTGGCGGTGGAGTAGTAGCCCTTGCTGGCGGAGGGCCGCTTGCGCCCTCCCTTGGCGGGGTGCTCACCCTCGTCGGGCTGCTCGCCCTTGGCGGGGTACTCGCCCTTGGCGGAGTACCCGCCCTTGTCGGAGCACTATCCCTCGCCGGGGAGCTCATCCTTGGCGGGGAAGGTGGGACGAGCGGCTCGTCGGGAGCGACCTCCTGGTGCTCCTGCGGCTGCGGCTCCACTTCTGCACAAGACAACAAGACATCAATAAGGATAACAACCTCAAGTGCGCCCGTTAAACAGAAAAGTGAATACCAGACTTACGCTGGGGGCTGCGCTGGGGGCTGCTCTCCGGAGCAGCAGGCTGGTCCGGCAAGTTTGTCGCTGGCACATCCCCTGTCGCCGCGACGGGCTCGTCGTCATCGATGTTGACCACAGGGATCTTGGCCCTCTTCGCCATCTGCTGGGTCAAGGTCCTGGAAGCCAAACAAGATCAGAATTAGAACCAATCAAGAAGAACCAAGACAAAATCAAGGAAATAACAAGTACTTACTCTTCCTCCTCTTCATCGGAGCTGAGGGCGGAGAAGTCAAACCCCGCCTCGTGCGCTCCAGCGCGAGGAGCTGCAGGAGAAGGCTCCCTCGGGCGCTTAGCAGGCTCCGGGGCTGCGGGCTGTGAAGACCCAGCCCCGGTCGTCGTCGAGGACCGAGGGGCAGAAGCTGCGCCGGAGCTACTCCGGGAAGATCCCCCTCCGCTTGTCGCCTGGGCTCGAGGCGCCTCCTTGACGACCTCACTCGTCGAGGTGGCGCGCGTCACGCGGCGCTTCGGCTGCTGTCGAGGCGCCTGTGGCCTCGCCGGCTCGGCGGCCTTGCGGAGGCGCTTCTTCTGTTGCTGCGGAGGGCTTGGTGGTGGCGGAGAGTTCTCCGAGGATGAGGAGGCGTCGTCGTCAAGATTCAGAGAACCACCGGAGTCTTCGTCGGAATCTCCGGAATCGGCGTCCTCCTCCTCCTCGGCAGGCCCGCTGGACTCTGTACCCTGCCCGGCAGCGCCGCTCGCCCCGGCAAGCTTCCCGGAAGGCTCCCCTGCAAACTCCTCGGGCGCGATCTTCAGCAGCTTGAGGATTTCCGCCTCCTCGGCTTGGCTCACTGCGTCCGCCTCCTCTGCCTCCTCCACGGTATATCCAAATTCGCCCGCAGCCGCAGCTGCGGCGGCCTCCTCCATTCTGGAGGCAATGAATGCTACATCCCGGTCGGTGGTCTCCCGGGTGAGGCCTTTCTTCTCCTCGGCGTTGCGGGGCTTCTCGACCAAGTTGTCAAAGAAGGCTTGCACAGTCTCCGCTGAAGGCACCAGCCAAGTGGGGACGACCCCGTGGGAGTCACACTCGGGCATCACCGCGCGTATGGCACTGAGGGAAGTGTTGTTGCATAACGGCACCACTCCCACCGACGGTTTGAACCACTCTGGATGCTTGGGGTCATGCTTAAACAGTTCCCGGACCATCCCCTTCAGCTCCAGGACGGTGAAATTGTAGTTCAACCCGGGGCGCAGCCTCATGCAGTCTGCCGCGTTGCCGAACTCCCAAGCAGGTCTCTTTCTTTCCTGCAGAGGGGCAATGCGGCGGCGGAGGAAATCAGCCCCAACTTCGCCCACAGTCAGATTGGCGGCCCGGAGACGAAGAATCCTAATGAGGGCAATCTCCAACTTGTCGTCCTCCGGGGCCAAATCGTTCCAATCCTTGCCGCGCACTATTGGAGTTTTGCGCGGCGAGGTAAACGGCTCAGGCTTCTCTTCCAGGACCCAGCACTAATCCGCCCTCCACTCCTCCCACTTGCCGCGAAGCTCCCCTTTCAAGTACGCCTCTTTCTTGTTCAACCTAAAGATCCAGGAGATGCCGCCGGAGAGTGGGGATCCGGACTCTACTCTAGGCGTGAAGAAGTGGCGGAAGAGAGCTACATTTGGGTGGACCCCTACATAGTTTTCGCACAGATGTGCGAAAACGGCCAGGGTGAGGACGGCGTTGGGAGTGAAATCTAGGAGGTGGAGGCCGTACGTATTCATCACATCACAAAAGAACTCCAAGAACGGAGGGCACAGACCACAGTGGAAGAATGCGGCAAAGTAAAAGTACCCGCCGGGGAACATGTCGATGGCGACGGCGGGGAGGACTCTGGTGCGGGGATGAGCCTTCGTCTCCCTCGCCCAGAACAAGTAGTACTTGTCCCGGAGCTCCCTCGCGCCGAGCCTCGGCGGGAAGACCACCCTCTTTCTCCGCATGGCTGCTAACTTCGCCGCCTGCTCGGACTTCTCCTTCTTTGCCTTGTCGCCCTTCGCTTTGTCGCTCTTCGGGGCCATGGCGGAGGCGGCAAGGAGGGAGACTAGGAGGTCGCCGGCGCTGCGGGTGTTGGATGCGGCGGAGGGGGTGGAGCTCGGCTCTCCGTCGACCTTTGCGGAAGCAGAGGGCGACGGGGGTTTCTGGAGATTGAAGACACAATGAAGGCAATGGAGGGAAACTGCCCCTGCTTCCTCTGCTTTTAAGGGGGGAGTGGGGGACGTTCCGCATTTCCCATTAAAGAACAGGCCACGATCTCTCCCACGACGCCGCAATCGACGCGTGCCGTTAGGGAGGGATGCGGCGGATGCGGATATGGATACGGCTTGCCGTGGGCCGCGTGTGCCCGTGCACTGTCTTGGGCCTGGCCCAACAGCGCTCGGCACCGTGTGTGGCCCAGGCCCGGGGGCTCCTGTCGGTGTACTAAGATAGGGGTACCTTAGTACCCCAACTTGTGCACGGGCAGTAGCAGCTTCCCGTGGCAGGGCTTACCACGCGCTCGCCAAGGTCCGCTCTGGTCCCTATGAAGCCATTCAAGAACAAAGTATTCAAGTTAAGAGACAAGACCCCGGCAAGAGGAGCTTGCCGGGAAGGCCGTACCAGGCTCAAAGACATCTTTTCAGCACAAGACCCTGGCAGGAGGTGCTTGCCAGGAAGACCAAAGAATAACACGTCAGAAGATATATCGTGGCGCATCGTACGCCCCGGGAGGGCCCGGGGAGCGGCAAGCTTCTAGGCCCGGCAAGATAGTGGCCCCGGCAAGGTGCTTGCCGGGGGAGACTTATACTGTGTGCCTGCGCTCCAGCTCGTCTGTCCACGCGTCGCCCTGGGGCCCTTCCAGGGGCGCGTGGTAGACTGTTGTGCAGCCTGGGGTACACGGTGGCAAGCCGCGGTGACGAAGCCATCGCCGTGGCGAACGGAGACGCATGGACAGACGCTTTTGGGGTCGACGGCGACGGGCATTCAATGCCCTTGTCCCCCACCGTCAGAGTTAGGTGAAGACCACTGTTCATGCACTGTTCATGCACTGTTACAACTACCACCAAAGTTACATTTTTACCCTTCTCTACGTTGACACCTGTCGGTGACTCCTTTGAGCTATAAAAGGAGGCCCATGCACAACGTAGAGGAGGTTCGATCCCATAAACTCACACACTTCCTCGCTCAGTGTAGCTGGTACTGTAGATCTTCAAGCTCCCGAGCCCAAGAACTTAATACAACCAAAGCAGGAGTAGGGTTTTACGCGTCCACGCGGCCCGAACCTGGGTAAACTGCCCGCGTGTGCTCCTCGATCTGCTCTCCGTGCTTCCTCCGCTCCCTTACCGCAACGTAGAAGGGGCTCCGGTCCCATAGGTGTTCGTGGGAGGACAGTTTCCCCCGACACCTACCGCTTATATTGAGAAACCACCTTTCCCTGTTAGGATAAAGGATCATGCTCAAGCTTCAACTGTAGTTCGTAAGAGTAATACTAGAACACCTACACCCTCTGAGCAAAGTATAGTTGAACCTAGTGTTGCCATGGTTAAAGATCTCTTGGTAGAAGATTTAGATGGACATGTTATTTATCTCCAAGAAGAGTCTGCTAGGATAGCCAAACCCAATGCTAGGAATAAACATAAACCTATCGTAGGCTTGCCTGTTATCTCTGTTAAGATAGGAGATCATTGCTATCATGGTTTATGCGACGTAGGTGCTAGTGCGAGCATTATCCCTTTTTATTTGTATAACGAAATTATGCATGATATTGCACCTGTTGAGTTAGAAGGGATTGATGTTACTATTAAGCTTGCTAATAGAGAAACTATTTCACCAGTTGGGATTGTTAGAGATATTGAAGCCTTGTGTGGGAAGATTAAATACCCTACTGATTTTCTTGTTCTTAGTTCCCCACATGATGCTTTCTGTCCCATTATATTTGGTAGACCCTTCTTGAATACTGTTAATGCCAAGATAGACTACGTGAAAGACATTGTCACTGTCGGATTAGGGGATATGTCTCATGATTTTAACTTTGCTAAATTCTATAGAAAAACCATTGAAAAGGCACCACCCAGTAAGGATGAACTTATTGGTCTTGCTTATATTGTCGTGCCACCTAATGATCCTTTAGAACAATACTTGCTAGACCATGAAAATGATATGCATATGAATGAGAGAAGGGAGATAGATGAAATATTCCTTACACAGGGGCCCGTATTGAAAAACAACTTGCTTTTTGAAATCCTAGGGGATCCTCCTCCACCCAAGGGTGATCCCGTGTTTGAACTTAAACCTTTGCCTGATAATCTTAAGTATGTTTATCTTGATGAAAATAAGATATATCCTGTTATTATTAGTGCTAACCTTTCAGAGCATGAAGAAGAGAGGTTATTGAAGAAGCACCAAGCTGCTATTGGATATACTCTGGATGATCTTAAGGGCATTAGTCCCACTATATGTCAACACAAGATAAAATTGGAAGAAAATGCTAAACCAGTTATTGATCATCAGCGATGGTTAAATCCTAAGATGAAAGAAGTGGTAAGGAAGGAAATTCTAAAGCTCCTAGAGGCAGGTATTATCTATCCCATTACTGATAGCCAGTGGGTAAGTCCTGTCTATTGTGTTCCTAAGAAAGGAGGTATGACAGTTGTCCCTAATGATAAAGATGAATTGATCTCGCAAAGAATAGTTACAGGTTATAGGATGGTAATTGATTTCCGTAAGTTAAATAAAGCTACTAAGAAAGATCATTACCCCTTGCCATTTATTGATCAAATGCTAGAAAGGTTATCCAAGCATACTCATTTTTGCTTTCTAGACGGTTATTCCGGTTTCTCTCAAATACCTGTGCCAAAGGGGGATCAAGAAAAGACCACCTTTACTTGTCCTTTCGGTACCTTTGCTTATAGACGTATGCCTTTTGGTTTATGTAATGCACCTGCTACCTTTCAAAGATGCATGATGGCTATATTCTCTGACTTTTGTGAAAAGATTGTTGAGGTTTTCATGGATGATTTCTCCATTTACGGAACTTCTTTTGATGATTTCTTAAGCAACCTTGATCGAGTTTTGCAGAGATGTGAAGACACTAATCTGGTCTTGAATTGGGAGAAGTGCCACTTTATGGTTAATGAAGGCATTGTCTTGGGACATAAAATTTCTGAAAGAGGTATTGAAGTTGACAAAGCTAAAGTTAATACTATTGAAAAGATGCCATGCCCTAAGGATATCAAAGGTATACGAAGTTTCCTTGGTCATGCTAGGTTTTATAGGAGGTTCATTAAGGACTTCTCCAAAATCTCCAGGCCTCTGACTAATCTTTTACAGAAAGATATTTCTTTTGTCTTTGATGATGATTGTCTAGAAGCATTTGAAATACTTAAGAAAGAATTGATCTCTGCACCTATTGTCTAGCCTCCTGACTGGAATTTACCCTTTGAGATTATGTGTGATGCTAGTGATTATGCTGTAGGAGCTATTTTGGGGCAAATAGTTGATAAGAAATTGAACGTTATTCAGTATGCTAGTAAAACTCTAGATAGTGCCCAAAGAAATTATGCTACCACTGAGAAAGAATTTCTAGTAGTTGTGTTTGCTTGTGATAAGTGTAGAGCATACATCGTTGATTCTAAAGTAACTATTCACACTGATCATGCTGCTATCAAATACCTTATGGAAAAGAAAGATGCTAAACCTAGACTTATTAGATGGGTTCTCTTGCTGCAAGAATTTGACTTGCATATTATTGATAGAAAGGGAGCTGAGAACCCCATAGCAGATAAATTGTCTAGGTTAGAGAATATACTTGATGACCCACAACCTATTGATGACAGCTTTCCTGATGAACAACTAGCTGTCATAAATACTTCTCGTACTGCCCCATGGTATGCTGATTTTGCTAATTATATTGTTGCTAAGTTTATACCTCCTAGCTTCACATACCAGCAAAAGAAAAAGTTCTTCTATGATTTGAGACATTACTTTTGGGATGACCCACATCTTTATAAAGAAGGAGTGGATGGTATTATTACACGTTGTGTACCTGAGCATGAACAGGAACATATCTTACGTAAGTGCCACTCCGAAGCTTATGGAGGACACCATGCGGGAGACAGAACTACACACAAGGTATTGCAATCCGGTTTTTATTGGCCTACTGTAACATCCCAATTTTCCTAATTTGGATGTTAATAGATCATTCACTTGCATATCATATTTTTATTGCATTATTTGTCTTTCTGCAATATTCTTTTCATTATGCAACTAAAGGAAATTTATTGGAGTGGAGATAACATGACTTCTCCCCTGTTTTAAAAATGTTCATAATGTCCAAAATAATGTTTCCAGTTGATTTGTTATGTTCTGGTAATTTTTTCAATCTTCAAAGTATTTTATTTCTGATTTTATTTGCTGTTTGAGTGGCCAAATGCATCAAAATCATTTTACAAAAATTGCATTAGCTTGGAACTAGTGTTCCTGTAGTTTATAGTTGTAGGGCTATTTTTACTGGTCGTCTAGATATTTTATTTTAGATTTTATATTAGGTGTTGGTATTTTATTTATTTTGTTTTGCTGCTGGTTTGAAAAAAAAGAAGGAGAAGCGAGCCAGCAGCGCAGAGCAGTGCAGCCGCAGCGCGGCCCAGTAAGCCAGCCGGCCCGCAGCCAGCCAGCCACCGTGCGGCCCAGCCACCCCACACGAAGCGGCACCGCTCGCCCGACCCGACCCGCACCGCCAGCCCGAACTGCTACTCCCAATCACTGACCGTGGGCCTGCACCGCATCCATCCCCTACCCGAGCCGGACATCAGCCGCGCCGCGCGCGCACGCCGAGGCCGAGCCCGACTCCAACCCGCGCTCTGGGTCCATCTCGAGCTCGTCCGACTCGCCGCACGCGAGCTAAGCCCTAGGGCACACCCCTCAATTCCTTCCCGACCTCTTTCTGGCGCCGCACGCGACGCTCGAGCGTTTTGGATCTCGCCAGGAGCTCCGCCGACCATCGTCATTTGCTAGAGGAATTCGCCGCCGTAAGGACACGCCGGGCCACTCCTCTTGTTCCCCTAGAACCTCCTCTTGTGTGCGCATCGTTTTGACAAGGTTGCGTGGGCAGGAGATCATCGGAGGACTGCCGCCGTCGACGTCCGCCACCGCCGGAGTTCACGAACTCACCGCCGCCGCTACATTCCTCCCCACCGCCGTCCGACTACACCACTACCTCCGCCACTCACCGCCGCCTCCGCCCGTAGCATCACCGTCGCCGGAGACCCACCGGAGAAGCCCCGCCATCGACGTCCGACCGCCGCTGCCGTTGTCGTTTGTCGCGTGGTGAGTAAAACACCTGGGCCAGCCACAAACTGCCACGTGGCGAGTTCTACAGGAGTCGCAACAGGAGTTCTGCACAGTGCAGGCGATTTCTGTTGTTTTTCTTTTTGTCTTTTTCAGTTTTTCCTCAAATCTACAAATATCCATATCTTCTATTCTATTAATCCAAATTAGGTGATTCTTTTTCCTATGCACTCACAAAAATCATCTCATCATCACAGTACCAATTTTGCACATGTTTGCACAATTCAAATTTGAATTCATTTGAATTTGAATTAAACCTTCCGGAGGCCATATCTTTTAAACCGTTTATCGGAATCTAGCGATTCCTTTTGCATTGTGATCGTAGTGGTGTGTAGATGATCTGTACATGTTGTTTTGCTTCTATTTTTTAGTTTTAAAATGATTTCCTTGCTGTTGGCTTTATTTTGGTTTCTTTGGAGTTTCGGTGATTGATTTGTTGAACTGTGTGAAAAGTGTAGATTGTCCGGAGTGCGACGCGAGCTATTGTCAGGAGTGTGACTTTTTGAACCAGGACCAAGGCAAGTTACATGTTGATCATCCTTTACCTATTGTTTTTCTATGCATTGTAGGTTTTGCCACACTATAAACCTATGCATTATAGGATTGTTATAATTTGAGCTATATTGTTGAACTATCTCCCGTCTTTGCAAATCGTGGTAGGTATAGTTTTGCTATGCTTGTAGACGGGGTTGGTTCCTGTATAAATTGAACTTATGTGAGGATTATTAAAATTTAACAACTGAGTAGTAATTCAGGACTTAACTCACCTCTGGGCGGAAGTGGTATTGATGGGTGGTCTTAAGAACATCATGGTTTATACCCTCTGAATGTAAGTGGACGGCCGCCCAGGCTCAAAAAGATCAGACTGACTTAATGACTAGTAGCTTCTATGCGCGACCACTAGCTATATGGGCTCTGGCTTAGTTGAGTAGGTTGTGGGATCCTCGCCCAGGTATGCTAGCAGATGTAGATATGGATAGGTGTACCGGCTGCCGGGGGTGGAGGTGACTACTTCTGAAAGGCTTCGTCTCAATCTTCGGGTTGAGACTAGTGGGTAAAGTGTGCAAAACTCTGCAGAGTAATAAAACTAATCATGATTAGCCGTGTCCCCAGTTATGGATATTTTGAGCCACTATGCCATTACAGTTGTTGGATGATCTTGACAGATGTGACACTTAATAATATTTGTGGGCAACTTAATAAATGGGTAGGTTGGAGTTGATTTTGCCAACTCAACCTTGTGCATTCAATTGTAGTATTAAAGGAACTAAATAAAAAATTGACTATTAGGTAGTTATGAGGAAAAAATCAGCTTTCTGCAAAATAAACCCCCAAGCCTTCCTTTGTTGTTCTATGCATGTACATGTAGGTCTGTTTTATTACTTCTCCTGTGTAACTTGCCAATACATTCAATGTATTGACCTATACGGCTGCAACGTCTCATGTTGCAGGATTTTCAGACGAGGAGTAAGGTATCGTTAGGGTCGCGAGTCTGCACTCAGCATCGCCAGTTGGGCTATGATGGGACTCATCGTTATTTTCTGCTACTTTCCGTTGTGTGATTGATTAATAGCTAGCCATGAGCTATGCAGATTGTTTTATTTTATATACTCTGGATCATACGTTGTAATAAATGATGCACTTGTATTCTGGTATTCATCTATACTGTGTGTGCTAGCTAGTTCGATCCAGGGACTAGCACGGTAAGCACAGAGACTCAAATCCTTCGAGGTTTGGTCGTTACAGATGGCATCAGAGCAGTGTGTTGACTGTAGGACGTGACCCTAGAAAATGGATTAGAAAAGCCATAGGAGTGAAAATTATTTTATAAACTAGTTATACTTCTTACTGTTTATTAGTTCATCCCCTCAAGTATCTTGAATAGTTAAGTAGGAACTAGTGCTGAGACCACCATATATGCTTGTTTTATTTTGCAATGTTATCGTGTTAGCGTATCTGATTATGTCCACTTTCGTGGTATGAAGATACTAGATTGTTTGCTTGATTGGTAGGCTTGCTTGTTAAATTTTATCTCGTCAAAATTATTTGACTATATATGCATCTTAATAGAGGTGTTATGATCATATATATATACTACTATGTGATTGTGATTGTTTGTCTGTTTGTTTGTTTGTGTTATTCGTTGTTGTGTTTTATTGCCTTGATCATATATGCATATGGGTAGAATATATTTATATCTATAGCTTTGGCCCTATTATATCTATAACTCTTCTATGCTTGCCCACCAGATGCCGCCGAGGCGTGAGAATAGGCGCAATGCTGCAGGAGGAGAGAACAATGGCAATGACATACCGCCATACATGCAGTAGTTGCTTCAGGGGCAGACACAGTTGATCCAGTTGCTTGTGCAGAACCAGAACAACCAGAACAACAACAACAACAACAACCCGCCACCCGTGGATATGCTTACCAGGTTCCTGAGGTTGAATCCTCAGAGGTTCTCCAGTTCCCCTGAACCTATTGTGGCTGATGATTGGCTCCGTGGAGTCAATAAGAACCTGGAGACAGTTGGATGCACAGATGCAGAGAGGGTGAGGTTTGCCGCACATTTGTTGGAGGGTCCTGCCGCAGCTTGGTGGGACAACTACTTGGTCTCTTATCCCATTGCTGGTATCACTTGGACTCAGTTTCAGACTGCTTTTCGTGCTGCACATGTGTCTGCTGGTGCTATGAGTTTGAAAAAGAAGGAGTTTCGCAGTTTGCGTCAGGGAGGACGCACAGTTAATGCGTATGTGGATGAATTTAATAATCTTGCACGCTATGATCCTAATGATGTTAACACTGATGCAGCTAGGCAGGAGAAATTCTTGGAGGGCCTAAATGATGAGTTGAGCCTTCAGTTGACAGTGGCCACTTTTGATAATTGTCAGCAGCTGATTGATAAGGCTATTATGCTAGAGGGGAAGCATCAGGCCATAGAGAATCGCAAGAGGAAGTTGTAACGCCCCGGACACACCCGCCGGTGGTCGTTACTCCTGGCGGGATCTAGACTGACCTCACATATCAATACTAGTCTTTTATGCGCACTTTGTCCTCACTCATGCGCACCCGGGAGCAACTTCCCAGTCGGTCACCCATCATGAAACTACTCCAAGCTGAGCACGCTTAACTTTGGAGTTCTATCCGAATGGGCTCCCAGAAAAGAAGGAATTCCTTATTGATATGAGTAGTCTATCATCCCTAATAAGCCAGGCCATCACATACACCCTCACTCAGAGGAACCGACGTCCTCGTCGGGCCACAGGAACGTTCCCTCTTGGCACAACCGTCTGTGCTTCCAGGACAGCACATGTGCCATGCCGTGTGCCACGACGGGTCACAAACGTCATGCACAACATGACTGCAAACTGTCCGCAAACATGCGTGTAACCGCGAGGGTCGGCTCTGATACCAACTTGTAATGCCCAGGATGGGACTATACCTCCTACGTGTCGAGGCACGACTTAAAGGTATAAGCCCATCCTAGAATGATCTCAAGTTTGGTATCTTTGCACGACTCATGTAAAAGAGGGATTAAAATTGCAAAAGAAGATAGTTGGCTTACACTCGCCACTTCACACAATACATTACATAAACAAAACATCATTCAAAACATCACAACCCGACTATGGGTGAAGATCCAAAAGAAAGGTACCAAAACAACATAAAGCCACAGGTCAGGATCGAATCCTAGTAGAAACCACTACTGATCGTCGAACGTAACAAGCATACGGCTACGATCTTCAACGAACTCCAAGTGAAGTACTGATCCAGCTCCTGCTTCAAACTCGGTTGAACCTGCATCTGGTGTTGTAGTAACTGTGAGCCACGGGGACTCAGCAATCCCATAACCATGGGTATCAAGACTAGCAAAGCTTTATGGGTAGGAAGAGGTAAAGTGGTGAGGTTGCAGCAGCGACTAAGCATAATATGGTGGCTAACTTACGAGTACCAGAATAAGAAGAGCATCTACGCAAACGGTCGCAAAAGTAGTGATCGCTAAAGATCCTAACTACATACGAATCAAACATAACCCCACCGTGTTCTCTTCTCAAAGTGAAAAGAGACAGTCACGGTTACTCACACAGTTGTGTGTTTTACTTCGGATCCTCTGTCAAGTTTTCAACAACCGGACATTAACAAATTCCAATCTGCCACATAACCGTGGGCACGGCTTTCGAAAGATCATAACCCTACAGGGGTGTTCCAACTTAGCCCATCACAAGCTCTCACGATTAGCTGAAGTGATAAATATAATATCATCACCCCTTATCTTAGGGAAAATCCGATCAGGCTCGGCATCCCGGTAGCACATGTCATTTCGACAATGGTAAAACAAGTCCAGCAAGACCTCCCGGCGTGCCGACACCCTGATAGTAGCCGCGCGTATCTCGTCTCAGGCCACAACCGGATGGGTGATGCTACAGGACCCAATCCTCGAGTTTCCCCGTGGTGGTTCCCGCAGGCTCCCCGTTTGGGACCAACACCATCAGCACTGGCCCCCCTGCTATGTAGAATTAAGAACCCGGGGACATGACCCCCTATGCAATTAATTAATTATTTAAGTTGTTATTATGAGCAAATTAAAACCAATGTTGGGCCTTGCTGGAGGAGTTTTATTCAAAGTCGAACTGTCAAGGGGTCCCCATTTCACCCATCGTGTAAGGAACGCAAAATCAAGGAACATAATGCCGGTTTACCGGCGCCTAAGGTGGCATGAGTGGAACAAAACACCGAGCAAAAGGCCAAGCCTTCCACCCATGCCCAGTATATAGGTGTGTTATTATATAGTAATAGATATTGTGATATTACAACAACAAGTTCCCTCCTGGAACAAACTTCATCTTCACCTGCAACTAACAACGCTATAAGAGGGGCTGAGCAAGCGAGTAACATAGCCAAACAGTGGTTTTGCTAGGAAGGTTTCAAATGTTAGAGGTTTCATGGCAACAAGGAGAGGCTGACATAAAGATGGGTAGCGCGACATGTAACGATAGCATCGAGACAACTAAGCATGGCAATGGTAGTAAAGGTATCCAAGGGTATGATCATCTTGCCTGGGATTCCGCAAGGGAGAAGAACGGATCCATGAAGTAGACGGAGCAACAGTCGAGCGAATCCTCACAACTCCAGAACGAAACCGAAGCTAACAAGAGAAGCAACCGGAAAGAAGCAAAACAACACGGTAAACACCCAAGCATAAACATGGCATACGATGCACATCCAAGTATGATGCATGTCCGGTTTAATTATGCATGGTATGGCAAGGTGCACAAACAAAGCTACAAGTTAAGTGGAGCTCAATATGCAACGAGTTGCATATTGACGAAACACCACATGTTAATTATTTAGTTGACTCTCGTTATTAACAAGACAAGATTAAATGTTTTTAACATAGCAAGAGGTGAAGCATAATAAAACTACACTATTAAGACATTTTAAATGAGGCCGGAAGAACAACAACAATTCCGGAAAATCCCCATGAGCATGTTTAATAATTATAAGCAAACAACAATTAAACATTCAAAGGTTATTAACATAATGCGGATGACATGAACAAGTTTAAGCAAGTTTATTAAAAGGTTGACAATTAACAAGATATGAAGCATTTGGTCGCCACGACGGAAGGAAAGGAGTGTCCTGGCGACGAGAATGGAAACGGTGCCACGGCAACGTTCCGATGATCCGACAACTCGTCGAGAAGCCGGGTGCAAAAGCAAGGTGGCAAAGCGTGTCATGCAAGAAGATGGGGTGATCCCGTTGCCGGGTTCCCACGGGTCGGCGACGAGGCAACCGAGGAACACAACAAAAGATGAAACGGCACGGAGCACACAAGGGAGAATTTTATCTCTTGGAGTAATCTTGGGTTGTATTTCACCTAAAAGCTTTCCCTAAGGATTGTTGAGATTATGGTGCTTATAAATGACCCAAGTTCTTCATTTATCATTCCGGTGAAATAAAATTTTCATCTCCTTGTTGATCTCAATCAAATCAATTGTTTAAGTTAGTGGCGGTTGTCACCTCATAATTTTGAGATGTTTTCCATAAGTCCACATCAAGCTTATTCTTTCGTTGTTGAATTTCCAACAATTCTGTTCAACCCTTCTTCGTAAGGATGTTTTCTAATTCATTCGTGGGAGAAGTTGTCATTTTCTTCTCCATTCATTTCTTTCATTTATTTATATTCTATTCTTTCATTCCGGAGGCATTGTTATGTTGCTCTCTCCAAACCATCATCTCGTTTTATCGAGATCATGTTCTTTTCTTTTCTAGTCCATTTAACCGGAGTGTTGTATTCTTCATTCAAGTTCCGTCATTTATCTAGTTTTGCCTGTCTTTTAACCGGAGTGTTGTCTGAATCTTTTCTTACCGCTTGTGCCATTCTTTCAATTGTTTCGGAGGCAATATGTTGTTCATTTCATCAAGTATCATTCCATCTCCTCAAGTTTATGTTCAGTTCCTTCCATTTTCAGACGGAGTGATGTCCGAATTCTGTCATTCTTTCCTTGGCTATACCATTGCGGTTTCTTATTATTTTGGTCCGTGAGCTCTGGTTTCATGCCTTTCAACCTGCAAGGTTCTCATAATGTTCTTTGTTCCTCTTTTCTAACAGAGTTTTCATATTCGTTCATCTCCGTTGTATTCTTCTTTCATTTTGGTTAACCTCTCAAGGTTCGTGGTTTCACTCGTCTGTCAAAGAAGCAACTTTGTTTTACCTCTTCCTCTTCCGTTTTTACCCGGTGCTATCTCTAGGATCTCGGGTCGAGATCCTCTGTTAGTGTGGGAGAGTTGTGACGCCCGAAGACCGACGTCAAAGAAGATTACAGAAGATTCCAGAAGTTCAGGGTTCCCCCTTGTGTTCATTTGTGATTGTGTTATTTATTTTCGCATTGCATCATGTCATCATGCCATCATGTCATTTTAATTTTTTGCATCTCACCCTAAATAAATCGTGTGGGCCTTCAGTCCATTTAAATCGAGGGAAGAATGTCTTCTCTTTAAAACATATCCTCCCAATATTTAGGGAGCTATATTAATAAATATTCAATTGCTTCGGAATAACCCAACACACTTGCATGTATTTCCCCATGCCTTTTCTTCTCATTTCCTGGCCGTCAAACCTTGCCAATATTTTTCTTTCCGTTGTTTCGAGGTTCCTCCAA
>LR738710.1:64697153-64731773 GCA_902687465.1 Secale cereale
CAACTATTTTATTTAAATTCCTGACATTTTTGTGAGCCCAGGGATTTTGACCTCATGTCCTAAATCCATCCCTAACCTCTTTTTACTTTCTTTCTCTTCTTTGTTTTTTTTTTCTAATAAAGAAGTGAACCCAGCAGCCAGGTCCTTCGACCCAGCTGCAAACTTCCTCCCAGCCGGCCCAGCTTCTCCTCCCCGTGGCCCAACTCCACCAGGCCGGCCCACCATCTCTAACCCCGAGACGTGACCCGTGGATGCTTGTTGTGGTTGTATGAAATGTCTCCCTTGTGTGCTCCGTGCCGTTTCATCTTTTGTTGTGTTCCTCGGTTGCCTCGTCGCCGACCCGTGGGAACCCGGCAACGGGATCACCCCATCTTCTTGCATGACACGCTTCGCCACCTTGCTTTTGCACCCGGCTTCTCGACGAGTTGTCGGATCATCGGAACGTTGCCGTGGCACCGTTTCCATTCTCGTCGCCAAGACACTCCTTTCCTTCCGTCGTGGCGACCAAATGCTTCATATCTTGTTAATTGTCAACCTTTTAATAAACTTGCTTAAACTTGTTCATGCCATCCGCATCATGTTAACAACCTTTGAATGTTTAATTGTTGTTTGCTTATAATTATTAAACATGCTCATGGGGATTTTCCGGAATTGTTGTTGTTCTTCCGGCCTCATTTAAAATGTCTTAATAGTGTAGTTTTATGATGCTTCACCTCTTGCTATGTTAAAAACATTCAATCTTGTCTTGTTAATAACGAGAGTCAACTAAATAATTAACATGTGGTGTTTCGTCAATATGCAACTCGTTGCATATTGAGCTCCACTTAACTTGTAGCTTTGTTTGTGCACCTTGCCATACCATGCATAATTAAACCGGACATGCATCATACTTGGATGTGCATCGTATGCCATGTTTATGCTTGGGTGTTTACCGTGTTGTTTTGCTTCTTTCCGGTTGCTTCTCTTGTTAGCTTCGGTTTCGTTCCGGAGTTGTGAGGATTCGCTCGACTGTTGCTCCGTCTACTTCGTGGATACATTCTTCTCCCTTGCGGAATCCCAGGCAAGATGATCATACCCTTGGATACCTTTACTACCATTGCCATGCTTAGTTGTCTCGATGCTATCGTTACATGTCGCGCTACCCATCTTTATGTCAGCCTCTCCTTGTTGCCATGAAACCTCTAACATTTGAAACCTTCCTAGCAAAACCACTGTTTGGCTATGTTACCCGCTTGCTCAGCCCCTCTTACAGCGTTGTTAGTTGCAGGTGAAGATGAAGTTTGTTCCAGGAGGGAACTTGTTGTTGTAATATCACAATATCTATTACTATATAATAACACACCTATATATTGGGCATGGGTGGAAGGCTTGGCCTTTTGCTCGGTGTTTTGTTCCACTCATGACACCTTAGGCGCCGATAAACTGGCATTATGTTCCTTGATTTTGCGTTCCTTACATGATGGGTGAAATGGGGACCCCTTGACAGTTCGACTTTGAATAAAACTCCTCCAGCAAGGCCCAACATTGGTTTTAATTTGCTCATAATAACAACTTAAATAATTAATTAATTGCATAGGGGGTCATGTCCCCGGGTTCTTAATTCTACATAGCAGGGGGGGTCAGTGCTGATGGTGTTGGTCCCAAACGGGGAGCCTGCGGGAACCACCACGGGGAAACTCGAGGATTGGGTCATGTAGCATCACCCATCCGGTTGTGGCCTGAGACGAGATACGCGCGGCTACTATCAGGGTGTCGGCACGCTGGGAGGTCTTGCTGGACTTGTTTTACCATTGTCGAAATGACTTGTGCTACCGGGATGCCGAGCCTGATCGGATTTTCCCTAAGATAAGGGGTGATGATATTATATTTATCACTTCAGCTAATCGTGAGAGATTGTGATGGGCTAAGTTGGAACACCCCTGGAGGGTTATGATCTTTCGAAAGTCGTGCCCGCGGTTATGTGGCAGATTGGAATTTGTTAATGTCCGGTTGTAGAAAACTTGACAGAGGATCCGAAGTAAAACACACAACTGTGTGAGTAACCGTGACTGTCTCTTTTCACTATGAGAAGAGAACACGGTAGGGTTATGTTTGATTCGTATGTAGTTAGGATCTTTAGCGATCACTACTTTTGCGACCGTTTGCGTAGATGCTCTTCTTATTCTGGTACTCGTAAGTTAGCCACCATATTATGCTTAGTCGCTGCTGCAACCTCACCACTTTACCTCTTCCTACCCATAAAGCTTTGCTAGTCTTGATACCCATGGTTATGGGATTGCTGAGTCCTCGTGGCTCACAGTTACTACAACACCAGATGCAGGTTCAGCCGAGTTTGAAGCAGGAGCTGGATCAGTACTTCACTTGGAGTTCGTTGAAGATCGTAGCCGTATGCTTGTTACGTTTCGACGATCAGTAGTGGTTTCTACTAGGATTCGATCCTGACCTGTGGCTTTATGTTGTTTTGGTACCTTTCTTTTGGATCTTCACCCGTAGTCGGGTTGTGATGTTTTGAATGATGTTTTGTTTATGTAATGTATTGTGTGAAGTGGCGAGTGTAAGCCAACTATCTTCTTTTGCAATTTTAATCCCTCTTTTACATGAGTCGTGCAAAGATACCAAACTTGAGATCATTCTAGGATGGGCTTATACCTTTAAGTCGTGCCTCGACACGTAGGAGGTATAGTCCCATCCTGGGCATTACAGAAGTACAACAACAATAACAGGTATAATTCAGGACCACAACAGAAGCCACGCACTTCATATCAGGGTAATGGAGGTAATGGGCATCATCATCATCATGGAGGTAATGGACATAATCATCATGGAGGGAATGGCCACAACCATAATGGCCATCATAATCACAATGGGCACAAGAGTAACAATGGCAATGTCAAAGGTAATGGTAATGGTAATGGTAATGGAGGGAGTAATAACCAGAGCCACCAGAGTGTGCCTGTGCAGAGGGACATTAGCCAGGTTCAGTGCTATAAGTGTAGACAGATGGGCCACTACTCCAACGCTTGCCCAGAGAGCAAGAACGGTAATGGAAATTCTGGAGTCAGCAAGCCAAACCCCTTCCAAAAGGGTCATGTTAACCATGTTAATGCGGAGGAGGTTTATGATGAACCTGATGTCGTGATTGGTAAGTTCTTGATTAATTCGGTACCTGCACTTGTTATTTTTGATTCTGGTGCATCGCATTCATTCATCTCACAGGTCTTTGTGGATAAACATAAGTTGCCTACCGTAGCACTTAAGTCACCTATTCTAGTAAGTTCTCCGTGGGCTGAGATGGCAGCAAGTTTGGGATGTTTTCAGATGCCTTTGTCCATTGGGAAGCATGTTTTTTCCACAGATTAGGTTATATTGAAGTCACAGGGTATTGATGTTATTTTGGGTATGGATTGGTTGACTAAATATAAAGGTCTTATTGATTGTGCCAGTCGATCTATTACTCTCAGTGCACCAGGAGGTAAGAGGATCAGATATGTATGTAAGTATAAGCATAATCAGGTGCAAGTGAACTCTCTTAAGGGGGGTAGTCTGGAAGATGTGCCAGTTGTGAGGGACTACCCAGATGTGTTTCCAGAGGAGTTGCCAGGTATGCCACTAGACAGAGATATTGAGTTTCTTATTGATTTAATACCAGGCACCGGACCTATTGCAAAGAGACCGTATAGAATGCCTCCTCAGGAGTTGGAGGAATTGAAGAAGCAGATAAGGGAATTGCAGGAACAAGGATTTATTCGCCCAAGTTCATCACCTTGGGGAGCTCCAGTTTTGTTTGTAGAGAAGAAAGATGGTACCTTGAGGATGTGTGTTGATTATCGTTCTCTGAATGAGGTAACCATTAAGAATAAGTACCCCTTGCCTATGATAAATGATTTGTTTGACCAGTTGGAGGGAGCTACTGTGTTTTCTAAGATTGATCTTCGTTCTGGTTATCATCAATTAAAAATTCGTGAGCAAGATATTCCAAAGACTGCTTTTACTACGAGGTATGGGTTGTATGAATATACTGTTATGTCATTTGGATTGACTAACGCTCATGCATACTTCATGAATATGATGAACAAGGTGTTTATGGAGTACTTGGATAAATTTGTGGTTGTTTTCATTGATGATATATTGGTGTTCTCCAAGAATAAGCAAGAGCATGAGGTACACCTGCGTTTAGTGATGGAGAAGCTGAGGGAACATCAGTTGTATGCCAAGTTCAGCAAATGTGAATTTTGGCTGGATGAGGTAGCATTCCTTGGACATGTTGTGTCGGGTAATGGAATTGCAGTTGATCCATCTAAGGTTGCTGTAGTTACAGAGTGGGAGGCACCCACGACAGTTGGGGAGATTCGCAGCTTTTTGGGCCTTGCAGGTTATTACAGGAGGTTTATTGAGAACTTTTCTAAGATTGCAAAGCCTATGACTGAATTGTTGAAGAAGGAGAAGAAATTTGCTTGGACCGATGAATGTGAAGCCAGATTTCAGGAATTGAAGCAGCGTTTGGTTACAGCACCAGTCTTAATTATGCCTGATATACATAAGGACTTCCAGGTATATTGTGATGCTTCTCGTCAGGGACTTGGGAGTGTTCTGATGCAGGAAGGTAAAGTTGCTTCATATGCCTCACGTAAGCTTAAGAATCATGAGCATAGTTATCCTACACATGATTTGGAGTTAGCCTCAGTTGTGCATGTATTGAAAACTTGGAGGCAGTATCTTATTGGTAATCATTGTGATATATTTACTGATCATAAAAGCTTGAAGTATATTTTTACTTTGAACCTCAGGCAGAGGAGATGGTTGGAGCTTATTAAGGATTATGATTTGAATGTGCAGTATCATCCTGGTAAGGCAAATGTTGTTGCTGATGCATTGAGTCGTAGGAGCCATGTTAATGCAGTTGATATTAGTGATATGCCACAAGAGTTGTGTGATCAGTTCAGGGATCTCAGGTTGGAGATGGTTCCTAAGGGATATTTGGCAACACTTGAGGTAAAGCCTACTTTGCTTGACAGGATCAGGGAAGCTCAAAAGGGTGATAAAGAGATTGCTGCAATAAAAGAGAATATGACTAAAGGTAAGGCAGAAGGTTTCCATGAGGATGAACATGGGACCATATGGTTTGAGAAGCGTGTTTGTGTGCTGCAAGATGCAGACATCAGGAAATTAATTCTTCAGGAGGCACATGATTCACCTTATTTTATTCACCCAGGTAATACTAAGATGTATTTGGACTTGAGGGAAAGATTTTGGTGGCCTAGCCTGAAGAGGGAAATTGCTGGATATATTGCTACATGTGATGTGTGCCAGAGAGTTAAAGCAGAACATCAGAGGCCAGCAGGTTTGTTACAGCCATTGCATATACCCGAGTGGAAATGGGATCAGATTGGTATGGATTTCATTACAGGTTTACCCAGGACTCGGTCAAGTTATGATTCTATTTGGGTAATTGTTGATCGCTTGACTAAAGTTGCTCACTTCATTCCGGTAAAGACTACTTATACCAGTGCTCAGCTAGCTAAAGTTTATATGTCTAAAATTGTTTGTCTGCATGAAGTTCCAAGGAAGGTAGTGTCTGATAGAGGTACTCAGTTCACATCTAAATTTTGGCGTCAGTTGCATGAATCCTTGGGCACCAGGCTGGAGTTCAGTACAACTTTCCATCCACAGACTGATGGGGAGACAGAGAGGGTAAATCAGATTTTGGAGGATATGTTGAGAGCTTGTGTTTTGGACTATGGGTCCAGTTGGGATGATAATTTACCTTATGCAGAGTTCTCATATAATAACAGTTATCAGGCTAGTCTGAAGATGGCACCGTTTGAGGCATTGTATGGCAGGAAGTGCAGGACACCGTTGATGTGGGATGAGGTTGGAGAGCGACAGTTCTTTGGACCAGACTTGATCAGAGATGCTGAGGCAAAGGTCAAGCTGATTCGTGACAGGTTGAAGATAGCACAATCCAGACAGAAGAGTTATGCAGATGCAAAGCGCAAAGAGGTGACATATGAGGTAGGAGACCGTGCCTATCTTCGAGTTTCACCACTTCGTGGAATTAAGAGGTTTGGCATTAAGGGTAAGTTGGCACCACGTTTCGTGGGGCCTTACAGGATCTTGGAGCGTAGAGGAGAGGTAGCTTATCAGCTGGAGTTGCCAGAATCTTTGTCTGGAGTTCATAATGTGTTTCATGTATCTCAGTTGAAGAAGTGTCACGCTGAGATGATGGATGTTCCATTGAGGGACACAGTGCCACTTGATGCAATTCAGTTGGAGAGTGATTTGACATATGAGGAGAAGCCTGTTAAGATTCTGGAGACAGCAGAGAGAGTTACTCGAACCAAGACAATTAAATTATGCAAGGTTCAGTGGGATCATCATACAGAGGAAGAAGCTACCTGGGAACGAGAGGAAGATCTCAGGCAGGAGCACCCACACCTATTTCCTAGCCAGCCCGAATCTCGAGGGCGAGATTCATCTTAAGGGGGGTAGGTTTGTAACATCCCAATTTTCCTAATTTGGATGTTAATAGATCATTCACTTGCATATCATATTTTTATTGCATTATTTGTCTTTCTGCAATATTCTTTTCATTATGCAACTAAAGGCAATTTATTGGAGTGGAGATAACATGACTTCTCCCCTGTTTTAAAAATGTTCATAATGTCCAGAATAATGTTTCCAGTTGATTTGTTATGTTCTGGTAATTTTTGCAATCTTCAAAGTATTTTATTTGTGATTTTATTTGCTGTTTGAGTGGCCAAATGCATCAAAATCATTTTACAAAAATTGCATTAGCTTGGAACTAGTGTTCCTGTAGTTTATAGCTGTAGGTCTATTTTTACTGGTCGTCTAGATATTTTATTTTAGATTTTATATTAGGTGTTGGTATTTTATTTATTTTGTTTTGCTGCTGGTTTGAAAAAAAAAAGAAGGAGAAGCGAGCCAGCAACGCAGAGCAGTGCAGCCGCAGCGCGGCCCAGCAAGCCAGCCGGCCCGCAGCCAGCCAGCCACCGCGCGGCCCAGCCACCCCACGCGAAGCGGCACCGCTCGCCCGACCCGACCCGCACCGCCAGCCCGAACCGCTACTCCTCTCACTGACCGTGGGCCCGCACCGCATCCATCCCCTACCCCGAGCTGGACATCAGCCGCGCCGCGCGCGCACGCCGAGGTCGAGCCCGACTCCAACCCGCGCTCTGGGTCCATCTCGAGCTCGTCCGACTCGCCGCACGCGAGCTAAGCCCTAGGGCACACCCCTCAATTCCTCCCCGACCTCTTTCTGGCGCCGCACGCGACGCTCGAGCGTTTTGGATCTCGCCAGGAGCTCCGCCGACCGTCGCCGTTCGTCGGAGGAATTCGCCGCCGTAAGGACACGCCGGGCCACTCCTCTTGTTCCCCTAGAACCTCCTCTTGTCTGCGCTTCGTTTTGACAAGGTTGCGTGTGCAGGAGATCATCGGAGGACTGCCGCCGTCGACGTCCGCCGCCGCCGGAGTTCACGAACTCACCGCCGCCGCTACATCCCTCCCGACCGCCGTCCGACTCCACCACTACCTCCGCCACTCACCGCCGCCTCCGCCCGTAGCATCACCGTCGCCGGAGACCCACCGGAGAAGCCCCGCCGTCGACGTCCGACCGCCGCCGCCGTTGTCGTTTGTCGCGTGGTGAGTAATACACCTGGGCCAGCCACAAACTGCCACGTGGCGAGTTCTACAGGAGTCGCAACAGGAGTTCTGCACAGTGCACGCGATTTCTGTTGTTTTTCTTTTTGTCTTTTTCAGTTTGTCCTCAAATCTTCAAATATCCATATCTTCTATTCTGTTAATCCAAATTAGGTGATTCTTTTTCCTATGCACTCACAAAAATCATCTCATCATCACAGTACCAATTTTTCACATGTTTGCACAATTCAAATTTGAATTCATTTGAATTTGAATTATACCTTCCGGAGGCCATATCTTTTAAACCGTTTATCGGAATCCAGCGATTCTTTTTGCATTGTGATCGTAGTGGTGTGTAGATGATCTGTACATGTTGTTTTCCTTCTGTTTTTGAGTTTTAAAATGATTTTCTTGCTGTTGGCTTTATTTTGGTTTCTTTGGAGTTTCGGTGATTGATTTGTTGAACTGTGTGAAACGTGTAGATTGTCTGGAGTGCGACGTGAGCTATTGTCAGGAGTGTGACTTTTTGAACCAGGACCAAGGCAAGTTACATGTTGATCATCCTTTACCTATTGTTTTTCTATGCATTGTAGGTTTTGCCACACTATAAACCTATGCATTATAGGATTGTTATAATTTGAGCTATATTGTTAAACTATCTCCCGTCTTTGCAAATCGTGGTAGGTATAGTTTTGCTATGCTTGTAGACGGGGTTGGTTCCTGTATAAATTGAACTTATGTGAGGATTATTAACATTTAACAACTGAGTAGTAATTCAGGACTTAACTCACCTTTGGGCGGAAGTGGTATTGATGGGTGGTCTTAAGAACATCATGGTTTATACCCTGTGAATGTAAGTGGACGGCCGCCCAGGCTCAAAAAGATCAGACAGACTTAATGACTAGTAGCTTCCATGCGCGACCACTAGCTATATGGGCTCTGGCTTAGTTGAGTAGGTTGTGGGATCCTCGCCCAGGTATGCTAGCAGATGTAGATATGGATAGGTGTACCGGCTGCCGGGGGTGGAGGTGACTACTTCTGAAAGGCTTCGTCTCAATCTTCGGGTTGAGTCTAGTGGGTAAAGTGTGCAAAACTCTGTAGAGTAATAAAACTAATCATGATTAGCCGTGTCCCCGGTTATGGATATTTTGAGCCACTATGCCATTACAGTTGTTGGATGATCTTGACAGATGTGACACTTAATAATATTTGTGGGCAACTTAATAAATGGGTAGGTTGGAGTTGATTTTGCCAACTCAACCTTGTGCATTCAATTGTAGTATTAAAGGAACTAAATAAAAAATTGACTATTAGGTAGTTATGAGGACAAAATCAGCTTTCTGCAAAATAAACCCCCAAGCCTTCCTTTGTTGTTCTATGCATGTACATGTAGGTCTGCTTTATTACTTCTCATGTGTAACTTGCCAATACATTCAATGTATTGACCTATACGGCTACAACGTCTCATGTTGCAGGATTTTCAGACGAGGAGTAAGGTACCGTTAGGGTCGCGAGTCTGCACTCAGCATCGCCAGTTGGGCTATGATGGGACTCATCGTTATTTTCTGCTACTTTCCGCTGTGTGATTGAATAATAGCTAGCCATGAGCTATGCAGATTGTTTTATTTTATATACTCTGGATCATACGTTGTAATAAATGATGCACTTGTATTCTGGTATTCATCTATACTGTGTGTGCTAGCGAGTTCGATCCAGGGACTAGCACGGTAAGCACAGAGACTCAAATCCTTCGAGGTTTGGTCGTTACACCTACTCTCTTCAAGGATGCTCGTAAGTTTGTCTTATCATGTGATGAATGTCAAAGAATCGGTAATATTAGTAGACGTCAAGAAATGCCTATTAAATATTCACTTGTTATTGAACCATTTGATGTTTGGGGCTTTGATTATATGGGACCTTTTCCTTCCTCTAATGGGTACACACATATTTCAGTTGTTGTTGATTATGTTACTAAGTGGGCAGAAGCTATTCCAACTAGTAGTGCTGATCATAACACCTCTATTAAGATGCTTAAAGAAGTTATATTTCCAAGGTTTGGAGTCCCTAGATATCTAATGACTGATGGTGGTTCACACTTTATTCATGGTGCTTTTCGTAAGATGCTTGCTAAGTATGATGTCAACCATAGAATTGCATCACCTTATCACCCACAGACTAGTGGTCAAGTTGAATTAAGTAATAGGGAGTTGAAATTAATCTTGCAAAAGACAGTTAATAGGTCTAGAAAGAATTGGTCCAAGAAACTAGATGATGCATTATGGGCCTATAGAACTGCATACAAAAATCCTATGGGTATGTCTCCATATAAGATGGTATATGGAAAAGTTTGTCACTTACCTCTTGAGCTAGAACATAAGGCATATTGGGCTATCAAAGAGCTCAATTATGATTTCAAACTTGCCGGTGAAAAGAGGCTATTTGATATTAGCTGTCTCAATGAATGGAGAACCCAGGCCTACAAGAATGCCAAGTTATTTAAAGAAAAAGTTAAAAGATGGCATGACAAAAGGATACAAAAGCGTGAGTTTAACGTAGGTGATTATGTTTTGCTATTCAACTCTCTTTTAAGATTTTTTGCAGGAAAACTTCTCTCCAAGTGGGAAGGACCTTACGTTATCGAGGAGGTCTATCGTTCTGGTGCCATAAAAATCAACAACTTCGAAGGCACAAATCCAAAGGTGGTGAATGGTCAAAGGATCAAACATTATATCTCAGGTAATCCTATAAATGTTGAAACTAATATTATTGAAACCATAACCCCGGAGGAATACATAAGGGACACTTTCCAGAACGATTCAGCCTCCGAAAAGGAAGAGGTACGTGATACGGTAAATAAACCGACTCCAAAATAGTTCTAAAGGCAATTTTTCTCCGTTTTGGAATATTCAGAAAAATAGAAAAATAAACCGCAGTCCGAAGGAGACACGGGGCCTCCTCGAGGGTAGGGGGCGCGCCCCCCCTTCCCAGGGCGCGCCCCTGCCTCGAGGGCACCCCGTGTGTCCCCTAGACTCCGTTTTATTGTGGGTTACTCCTTTTGTGTGGGAAAAATTCATTATATACACTCCCGAAAGTTTTGACCTCTGTATCACCCAGAAATCCTTTGTTTTCGTTTCAAGATGTTTCTGTCACAGATACAGGCAACATGTCGTCCCAGGATTCGGAGGGAGAAATCTATGTAGCTGATTCCCTTGCTGACCCTAAGGCCTATGGTGATTTGGAGCATTATGGTTGGACCACGGAAGAAGAAGAGGACCATGATTCAAAGAGGAAGGATTGGACTAGCTCGGATGAAGATGAAGTCCCACTACCTCAATCGGGGGACATGCATGTGGATTTAAAAAGTCAAGCCTCCCCGATAGAGTAAAGAAACCTAAGATCGAATTTATCCCTTTTAACCTCTTGCAGGAAAACAAGCACGCATTATGCAAGAAGATATTAAACCTTGAGCAAGAGATCAATGATCTAAAGGAGCAAAATTCTGCCCTCAAGCGCAAGCTGAGGAAGAAGTCATCATCACCGACCCTGAAGAAGGAGACATAATCATATGGGTATGGGCACTCCCCTTGGCAACTGCCAAGCTTGGGGGAGCGACCCCGGTATCGTATCACCATCACTCCTATCTTTACGGTTTTACTTAGTTCGATCCTTTTGGTAGTAGCTTGATCTATTAGAATAAAGTTAGCATGATCTAGTCGTGAGCTTTTGCTTTGTGAGCTTTATCCTTTGTAATCGAGTCCGTGAGCTATATAATAAAGATTAGTGTTGAGTCAAGGGCTTGATTTCCTCACTTGGGTCATGATAAAAAGAAAGAAAACAAAAAGAGTATCAAAGAGATCATATCGATCTTATGGGAAGTAATGACTTCACATATAAGAGTATGATAAATAAAAGTTGTTGGGAGGTGACAAACATAGTTTTGGTCATCGTTGCAATTAATAGGAAGTAATAGAAGAAGAGAGGCTTCACATACAAATATACTATCTTGGACATGTTTTATGATTGTGAGCACTCATTAAAGTATGACATGCTAAAGAGTGGATGTTGGACAAGAAAGACAACATAATGGGTTATGTCTTCTTATATCCGAAATAAAGTATATTGTCACGGATCTTCCAACATGTTGAGCTTGCCTTTCTCCCTCATGCTAGCCAAAACTCCTTGCACTAAGTAGAGATACTACTTGTGCTTCCATATTTCTTTAAACCCAGTTTTACCATGAGAGTCCACCATACCTACCTATGGATCAAGAAAGATCCTTCCAAGTAAGTTGTCATGTTGTAAACTCGCTAAAATATGTATGATTTATTAGTGTGGGAGAAATTAGCTTTATACGAGCTTGTGATATGGAAGTAATAAAAGCAACGGACTGCATAATAAAGGTCCTTATCACAAGTGGAAATATAAAGCGAAGTTCTTCTATGCTAAGACTTTGTGCATCCAACCATAAAAACGCATGGCAACCTCTGCTTCCCTCTGCGAAGGGCCTATCTTTTATTCTTGTCTTATAAGTGTCAAGGTGAGATCCACCTTTCCTTTTTCATTTTATCCTTTGGCAAGCACATTGTGTTGGAAAGATCCTGATATATATACCCACTTGGATGTAAGTTTTCATGATCTATTACTGTTGACATTACCCTTGAGGTAAAAGGTTGGGTGGCAACACCATAAGCCCCTATCTTTCTCTGTGTCCGATTAAAACTCCATAAACATAAGTATTGCGTGAGTGTGAGCAATTGTGAAAGACTATATGATAGTTGAGTATGTAGGCTTGCTGAAAAGCTCTTATATTGACTCTTTCCAATATTATGATAAATTGCAATTGCTTCAATGACCGAGATCAAAGTTTGTTAGTTTCCAATGAAGTTTATGATGCATACTTAATATTGTGGATGAATTGTTACTTTAGCATAATGATCATATGACTATATTTATATAAGTTGCTGTTATGAGAATGAGCATGATGCCCTCATGTCCGTATTCTGTTTTTATCGACACCTCTATCTCTAAACATGTGGACATATTTCTCGATATCGGCTTTCGCTTGAGGACAAGCGAGGTCTAAGCTTGGGGGAGTTGATATGTCCATTTTTCATCATGCTTACAAGTTGATATTTATTGCATTATGGGTTGTTCATACATGTTTTGTCACAATACTTATGCCTTTTCCCTCTTATTTTGAAGGTTTACATGAAGAAGGGGGAATGCCGGCAGCTGGATTCTGGGCTGGAAAAGGAGCAAACTCTGGAAACCTATTTTGCACAACTCCAAAAGCCCCGAAACTCCACAAAACATTTTTTCGGAAAATATAAAAAATATCTGGCAGAAGAAATCCACGAGAGGGGCCACTAGCTGGCCTCGAGGGTGGGGGCGCGCCCCCCTTCCCAGGGCGTGCCCCCTGCCTCGAGGGCCAGTCGGTGGGCCCCCGGTGCCCATCTTCTCCTATATGAAGTGTTTTGACCTGGAAAAAATCATAAGGAGGCTTTCGGGACCAGACGCCGCCCTCTCGAGGTGGAAACCAATCTAGGGCTCCGGCAGAGCTGTTCTGTCGGGGATACTTCCCTCCGGGAGGGGGAAATTGTCACCACCGTCATCACCAACAACTCTCCCATCTTGGGGAGGGCTATCTTCATCAACATCTTCACCAGCACCATCTCCTCTCAAACCCTTGTTCATCTCTTGTATCCAATCTTTGTACCCAAACCTTAGATTGGTACATGTGGGTTGATAGTAGTGTTGATTACTCCTTGCTGTTGATGCTAGTTGGTTTATTTGGTGGAAGATCATATGTTCGGATCCATTATGCATATTAATACCCCTTTGATCATGAACAATATTATGTCTTGTGAGTAGTTACTTTTGTTCCTGAGGACATGGGAGAAGTCTTGCTATTAGTAGTCCTGTGAATTTGGTCTTCGTTCGATATTTTGATGAGATGTATGTTGTCTCTCCTCTAGTGGTGTCATGTGAACGTCGACTACATGACACTTCACCATTATTTGGGCCTAGAGGAAGGCATTGGGAAGTAATAAGTAGATGATGGGTTGCTAGAGTGACAGAAGCTTAAACCCTAGTTTATGTGTTGCTTCGTAAGGGGCTGATTTGGATCCATATGTTTCAGGCTATGGTTAGATTTACCTTAATACTTCTTTTGTAGTTGCGGATGCTTGCATTAGAGGTTAATCATAAGTGGGAGGCTTGTCCAAGTAAGGGCAGCACCCAAGCACTGGTCCACCCACATACCAAATTATCAAAGTACCGAACATGAATCAGATGATCGTGATGAAAACTAGCTTGACGATAATTCCCATATGTCCTCGGGAGCGCTTTACCTTGCATAAGAGTTTGTCCAGGCTTGTCCTTTGCTATAAAAAGGATTGGGCCACCTTGCTGCACCTTATTTACTTTTACCTTTTGTCACTTGCTACCAATTATCTTATCACAAAACTATCTGTTACCTATAATTTCAGTGCTTGCAGAAAATACCTTACTGAAAACTGCCTATCATTTCCTTCTGCTCCTCGTTGGGTTCGACACTCTTACTTATCGAAAGGACTACGATAGATCCCCTACACTTGTGGGTCATAATTGTCTTCCCTTCTTGTTCAAATAGTCCACACAAACATTTGTATGTCGATTGAGACTAGTAGTAGCCCCCCTGGAGTATAAGCAAACAAGTTACAACAATGCAAGCATTTTGCCTTCGTGACGATTTCCCCTGGTTTCTTCTTGGATACAGCTTTCACCTCTTGGATACAGCTTTCACTTCTTTGAAATGCTGCCAACATGGTGCACGCTTAACTCTACATTTCCTCGTCTTAACCTTACCAACATCGGTTGTTGCCTTTTTTTCCCGTTAGAAGGGAGAGAGAGGTTTGGAATAGTTGTTGATGTATTGCTTGAGCCTCGTGGGCATATATATAGGAGTACATGATCTACTTGGAGTACAAGGCAAGCCAGAATATTTCCTAGTCTAACCTATGTTTCCTAATACAATCATGTTACTCAACATCCCCCCGCAGTCACAACGGTACCGACGCAGACGGTGAGACTGGAGAAGAATCCGAAGGCAAGCCGACAGACACCCCCCCACAGTCGGAACGGTCGACGCATCGTGGAGTCGTGGCTGGAATGGAAACCCACGAGGTTGCTCAAGCAGGCGGTAGCCCTTTGTGCCGTTTGTCGATGTAGCCGAGAGCGTAGGGTGGTGGAGCCATGGTCGAGGTAGCCGTGCGAAGAATGCCGTGGTCGATGTCGAGTCGGGGTAGCCGGTGTCGAGGAAGTCGCCGTGGAGGCACGGGCGCAAGGGGCGCCAAGTTAGCATGGGCGCTGTGGTGTCGAAGTAGTGGTGCGCCGGGAAGAAGATGTTGTTGACGACGCATCGCGGCGGGTTTGCCAAGCCCGGGGACACATCGTAGACGAAGGCACGCACCGGTGTTGCCAGCACCGGGCATGCGTAGACGAACGAATACGAAGTTGACGAAGCGCCGACCAGGCTTGCCAGGCCCGGGGACACGTCGTGGATGAAATCACGCATCGGTGTTGCCAGCACCGGGCATGCGTAGACGAGGGACCTGCACGAGCTGTACGCCATGTCGGAGAAGTCGGAGGGGCCAGCAGAGAAGAACTCGACGACGATTGCGGCGTCCATCGGCGTGGGGCCGACGTCACCAACGGTGGTCGGAGTAGACGAAGTGGTCGGGGCAGATGACGGCGACGCTGGCGACGGGCTGGTGCTTGGACGAAGACGAAGGGGGTGGACGGGCCACGGCGGCGGCTACGAAGGTAGCGGCGGCGGCGGCCAAAGAAGAGCGGCCGCGGCGGCCTGACGGTGGCGGCGACGGCTAGGTTAGATTTGCGGCGGCGGTGCTCGAGGTAGGCGAAGAACCCTGACAGCGTGACGAAGACCGGCGCAGACGGTGGCATTCCCGCGCCAAGGGAGATGGCGCGGTGTATACCACGGGAGGTCGACGCGCGTTGACAGCGGAGTGGACTGCGGGCCGCGACGCTACGGCCCGAAGGGGCGACACAGCGGCGGCAGGCGGGTCGGGGCGACGGCGGGGACCGCGGGCCGCGACGCTGCGGCCCGAAGGGGCGACGCAACGGCGGTTCCCGAGTCGGTGCAACCACGGGGACGGCCTGGGGCGGCGGCGGGGACCGCGTATCGCAGCACTACGGCCCGAAGGGTCGACGCAGCGGCGAAGCACGAGTCGATGCAGCCGCGAGGAGAACCACGGGGGCGGCGGTGCTGCGGCCCGACGGGGCAACGCAGCGGCAGCCCGATGCTCGATCAGCGGAGAGGCGCGCAGTACTCGGGACGATCTTCACGGGACCTGCGGAGGCGCGCGTGACCGACGGGCCAAGTCGATCGCGCGGCGTAGATGAGGCGGATCGCGGCGGCGAGCGGGTGATCAAGCCGATCGCGCGCGAGGTCGGGGACGCCACTCGGTGGAGGAGTGATGGCGGAGTCCTGGATGAGGCCAGCGACGGCGGACGGAACGGGATGTCAGCGCCAGCACCCGGGCGGCCAAAGCAGCGCCGGCACCCGGGTAGCGAGGCCCGAGCGACCAACGGAGCATCGGCGCCCGAGTTGAGGCAGATGACGAGCCTGATGCAGCCGAGGACGAGGCCGGCGAGGTAGACCGCCCGGCCGCCGTGCAGACGCGGCGGAGGCGGGTGACGTGGATCGATGGGCGGGCCGGCGCGCGAGCGACGGCTATGATTGGCCGTCGCATGGCGCGAGGCCGCCGGGTCGGGGCGATGCAGGTGTTCCGGTCGGAGCAGGGCGGTGACGGCCGGCGCAGGGCGACGGGCGGACCGACGCGCGGACGGCGGCTGGCCCGGACGGGCCGCCTCGGCGCACGTGGCCGCGGGTCGAAGGAGAGGCCAGCGGGTCGCGCCGGGGTCGGAGTAGAGGCGCATGGGGTCGACGGCGGCGACGGGCGACGCAAACCGATCAAGATTAGATCGGAAAACCAAAAAGAAAAACGCCGATCAAAACGACCGGCGAGAGAGCGAAAAAACCGGAGCAATGGCTCGGGAAAAAGACTCTCTAGGGCAGCCGGCCAACACGGCCGGCGGACGAACCCTAGGTACGGGCGGCGCGGCCCCCAACGGCAGTCATGGAGGCCGACCGCCCCGGTGGCGGCGCGCGGGTGCGGAAGCGGTGGCGGCTAGGGTTTAGGATCGACTTGCTCTGATACCATGTTAGAAGGGAGAGAGAGGTTTGGAATAGTTGTTGATGTATTGCTTGAGCCTCGTGGGCATATATATAGGAGTACATGATCTACTTGGAGTACAAGGCAAGCCAGAATATTTCCTAGTCTAACCTATGTTTCCTAATACAATCATGTTACTCAACACTTTTCCCTCTCTTTGTCTTCTCAGCCTCATTGACGTCAGCTCCTGCATCATTTTCATTATCACCCAATCCTAGAGAAGGCTCTGATATTTCATCATCCATGTCATATGCATATGCCTCATCAACCTCTTCATACCCTTCATCAATCTCTACCCATTCCTCTTGGTCATCATCCTGTGCACCAAGAAAAAGCATGATTTAGATAATCAGATTTGACAAGTCATATTTTCATAATTGATTAATGTACTTATATACAAGGAAGTAGCAAGATTTAGAAACAGCTTGTTAAATGCACTGATAGCATGAGTTTGAATGTTAGATAATCAGATTTGGCAAGTTATAATTGGATGATCTATTATCTAAATGTAGTATTGAATATAATAACATGTCACAATTGCATATGTGGATCTGCCACAATAATGAAGTACTATTGTTCTGTACTGTAATGAGAGTTCTAACCCGGTAACCATCCGAATATACCAAAAATTGTGACTAGAGTTCTATACCAAAACCGCAATGTGCAAAATATAAATCACAACTCAAAACTAAAATTAACTAGTAACAGGTAGTCACCTAATGGAGTGTATATGGTGGCAGATCCACATATCACATATGCATATGAACTGCACTGGTAGGTTTTATAACCATCTAAACACAATTAGTAAGCACACAAGAAAATTACCGGTCCTGATCTGGCGTCATGAACATCGGAGATTGGCGCAACCATCCTTGCCCTTGCAGCTGGACGCATCAGAAGACGAGGATGCTTTGCTGCAGTGGAGGGAGAATCACGTGAAGCAAAATCGGAAGCCGTTGGCTTCTTCCTCGACTCCATGCTTGCAGCTGCAGTAGAAGGTGATGGCGGCCGGCGTTGATCCATTGCGGTGGGGGAGATTCTGGTGAGGGCGAAGGCAGGAGTTCGAGACTCAGCTCGCGGGTGCCGGGTGGAGATGTCTGGTGAGAGGTGTGCAGGGGCGGGACAGTGGCGGTCCGGGACGCCGGATGGCTGGGGTGGTCGGTGGCGGCCGCCTCTGTGGTCGAGCAGAGGTGGTGCCCAATCCCTAACCGCCGCCCATCTCATTTATCCTGGTCTCTCCTCCGTCTCCTGACCTGTGACCGCTGACTCCTCTGCTTCCTCTCGTGGACTCGTGTAGGGATAGAATAGAACTAGGTGCCGAAGTGGGCTGGGCCCTGGGCGGCTGGGCCAGTACCCACTAGCTGGGCTATAAAGTGGGATGTACTCAACTATGGGCTTAAACGCAGGGAACTTAACAAGCTAAATGAGTAGGCTCGGGAAACTCGTCAGCTCGCTCGTTTAGCTCGTTAATATTAACGAGCAAAAATTGCTATTCAGCTTGGCTTGTTAACTAACGAGCATGAACTGAACCGAGCTGAACTACCGAGCGCTCATTTTGCTCACGAGCTTCGAGCTTTTCGTCCAGCCCTAGCAATACGACATGCATGCTTGCATGCTTTGGATATAGGGCTGATTAAAGGTGCCCCTGCCCTAGTTCACAAGGCAGATCTAGCTGATTTAACACCTCCGGCAAGCACACACACACACAAACAGTCACAGTATCCTCATCTTGATTGAAGCGAAAATGTATTATATAGCACGCACTCACACACACGAACAGTCACATTATCCTCATCTTGCTGAAAGAAAAAATGTATCATGTACTATATATACATACCTTGACCTGAAAAAGGTATGGTCCAGTCTTAGTTGGCAGTGTTGATGATTCATGTTGGCCTTTAGATAAGCTTTTGAACAAAAATTGCTGCTTGTATAAGTCAACAGCCTTCTTTTCTAAAAAAGAAGACAACATCCTTCAGATCTCGACGATCATCTAAGCACTCCGCCAATGAAAGGCCATCACTGTCAGCTTCACCATTTTGAAAAGATAACAAGACACAAGCAAAAGTGCCACCTACACAAAAAAGCAGATGAAAGCTAGTAAATACTTCTAACATGTTCACTTCGGTATAGTGGACCCTTCTTATCCAATGACCCACATATCTCAAATAGAACAGCTTAAAATCTCAAGCAACAGTGAACATCCAGCATGTTCTCCAAAGTTACAGAATATAACAGGTTCAGAGACTGTCAAGATCTAAAAATAACGAGGGGATTTTGTAATCATATGACAAAGGTACTAAAATTTCTTCTAATTTAAATCTCAGACATCTCGATGAAATAAATAATTTGATACATAATTGAAACTGAACTCTAACCTTTTTTTAGTTGACTTCTTGTGACTATCAACACTTTCACATTCAGCAAATGAGGTATTTCTCTGCGTCCTCCTCCTCCCCCAGAAGTTCGATATTCATAATGGGAATTGACATTTGAGAAAACATCATTATGGCCGACAGTTTTCAGATGCAACCTGGTAGGTTTTTTTCGATCAATGACTCAAATCAGAACTGTGCACATCCAAATCTTTTCCTGAAAAATATTCTTTGTCTGTGAAAGATATACCTTGTTTCGATGGAGCCTGCATAGGAAGCTTTTGCCGCTCGGGAGTTTCAGTTCCTATGACCTTAAGACATTTCGGCCGCTCCTACTATCAATAAAATCATCATCATCATCCAGGGGCTCAAGCTCTTCTTCTTCTTCTTCTTCTTCTTCTTCTGAGTTCTTCTTCTTCTTCTTCTTCTTCTTCTTCTTCTTCTTCTTCTTCTTCTTCTGAGTTCTCACTGTCCACAAGCTTATTCTAAAATTCCTGAAATTTGAGTTTCACAAAGTGAGCTTAAATAATAACGAACAAAAAGCTCGCATTACAAAAGAAGAAAATGTACACAACTGTTGAATGAGTGCAAAATTTCTAAATAAAAGAACCTAGAGACGAAACTGACTAAGAAAAGCATTGAGACACCTTCAAAACATGAAGATACCATTACATTCAGAATCAACTGATCCAGCAACTGATTTAATTCGAAAAAACAAGAAATAAAAACCTAGAGGAGAAGACCTCGGGATGAGGAAGTGGGAGGAGGGGTTGGCTCGGACCAGTTGAACACCATTACAAGACCTGATCGACGCAACTCTCCCCGGCCGTGACGCTACGGCCGCCGATCGGCCGCACGAGCGGCACCGGCATGCCGTGGACCGCCCGGAGCATATCCCGCTGTCCCGCTCCCGCAACATGTCGCCGACGATCTCTTTGCACTCCGCGCGGCACCGGCTGGCCAAACCAGCACTGCTCCGACACACCACCGCTTGTCCGATCGAGCTCCAACTCCACCGTGACCAAATCCATCCCGCCACCCGTCTTCCTCCGCCTCGATGACTCACAACGTCGCCGCCGCCGTGCTTATTGACGAGAGCCGCCAACACCGAAACGATGAGCCATGGAGGGAAGGAGGCGAGAGATGAATGGGCGGCGCGCGTGGTAAATCTGGGGATATTTTTCTCCCTTCGTAGAGAAGGAAACAACCATCTGTTATCTGAGGTAATTCTATCTGTTCGACACAGCAGGCGACACGTGTATAGAGCGGTTATTCGCCCTTACCGCAACTCTTATTGGGTTTAATATGCAGCGCACTCTTTTAAGAACTATCTACTCGCACGGACATGTTGCAGGCAAGTAAATGAGGAGACACGAGGCAATTTCAGTGTTCGTTCGGCTTATCGGATGGTCTTGCGGACTAAGATGAATCGAGAAGCATGGTTACAGGAAGAGGGGGGGTCCTCCCTTGAACAGGCTGAGAGCAACAAGTGGAGCATGATATGGCATATCCAGGTTCCATCCAAATTGAGGATGTTTGTTTGGCGCCTTGCTAGACATTCTATGCCGTGCGGAGAGGTCCTGAAGCATCGACACATGACAACAGAGGACACATGCCCGCTATGTGGGGGAAGAGATACATGGAAGCACGCACTGCTGAAATGTCCTTTGGCTACTGCTGTTTGGGCGCTTGCCCCGGAGGATCTCCTAGAACCAATGTTTGAGCGGGCGGAGGATAAAGCTAAGGACTGGCTTTTTGAGATACATGCAATATTACCTGCAGAACTGTTTCAAAGGCTCATTGTTACTCTTTGGGCAATCTGGAGAGCTCGAAGGAAGGCTATTCACGAAGATATTTACCAGATGCCGCACTCCATAAACGGATTCATCAACAGCTACTTGGGGGATCTCCGGCTTATGAACTCCATGCACCAGAGACCAAGGGGTGCGGCAACAGTGAGGACTACTCGCTGGGTAAAACCACACGAAGGAGCAGCAAAGGTAAATGTCGACGCCGCTGTATCTAGATGGGGCTATGGTGCTGTTGGCGCCATCTGCAGGGATCAAGAAGGGGCCTTCTTGGGAGCCTCTACTCTTTTTTTTCAAACATATTGCTGATCCACAAACACTTGAGGCGCTGGCGATAAGGGAAGCATTGGCTCTCTCGGAGGACCTCTATCTTCGGAGGATTCATGTAGCATCGGACTGCAAAGGAGTGGTCAAGGACGTCAAGAAGGAAAATGCAGCAAGCTATGGAGCAATTATTCACGAAATAATAGATCATTCTATGTCTTTTGATTTCTGTAATTTTAGTCATGAGTTTAGAAGCTCAAACATCGAAGCTCATAACTTAGCGAAACATGCTCTTAATCTCGGTGATGGCCGCCATGTTTGGTTAGGACATCCCGGGAATCTCTCGTTCGTCCCTGTAACAGTGGTGATGGATTAATAAAGAATTTCGCGAGGTTGTCTCAAAAAAAAAGTAAACGATACTGTAGGAGTACTGTAGCTAATGCATTTTTTAAAAGAACGAACATTTTTCAAATTTTGAATTGCTTTTCGAAAGCACGAATACTTTGAAAAAATGAAACGTTTCCAAAAAACTGAATGTTTTTCAGAAGACACGAACAATTTTTTAAAAAATTAACATTTTTTTTTGCGAATAGTTTTTCAAAATTTTGATCATGTTTTAAAACTATAAACATGTTTTTGAAAGCGCGGACATTTTTCAGAAAGTCGAACATTGTTTTGAAAGCACAAACATTTTTTCAAATTGCGAACATTGTCTTGAAAAACATGTTTTGTTTTAAAATTTATGAAAAAAATTGAAAATGTGAAAATTTTCAAATTTATGAACATTTTGAAAACGCAAACATTTTCTTAAAATTTGGAACATTTTTAAAGCATGAATATTTTTTCGAAATTGTGAACAATTTTTTGAAAAACCAGAACATATTTTCAAATTTGAGAACATTTTTTAAATCTGAATATTTTTAAAATTTGTGAATATTTGAAAAAAGAAAATAAAAGGGAAAGAAAAGATAAATGCAAAAATAAAAAAGAATCAAAAATGAAAAAAAACAACCACGAAAAACAATGGGAAAAAGGCAAACTGGTATGAAGAACCTTCTAGAAGGTACCCGAAACTGGGAGAAAACCACCTGCCCGCAATAGCTATGCTAATCGCAAAAGGGGCCCGGCCCACTGAGCTCTTCGCGTCGCTCGCCTCTACGAAGCACCGCCAATTTTGACGCAGAATGCGTCAAATAGGAAATCCGTGCACAGGGCACGACAAACACAACATTGGCCACCCAGGTTCTTCCCGTCGCAACCCCTGACCGGATGGCCCTCATGGCCGGACAGGCCTCGGCGACCATTGGACACGCGTCACGTTTGAGCGGAACGGGCCTCCACGACTAATGGACACGCGCCACGCTCGAGCTAAACGAGCCTCTACGACCAATGGACATGCGCCATGCCCAAGCAGAACGCTCGGGCGTGCCTGGTTACGCCTGATCTTACCTCAATCGGGTCATGCGGGCCCGCTTGGCATGCCCGGACCAGACCGACGAGGTCCGAAGACGCTGACAGCCGGGCCGACCCATCTGTCACCGTCTTTGACCCGAGCCGACTGTTCCACATGTACCAACCGGATGCGGCTGTGCAGATGGCTTGCCCAGACGTGCGTCTGTTAGTCGGACGGGTAGTGTCGTTGGGTTCACTCCGCGTGCAACACAAACGCATGGCACAAATGACACAACTTGAACCGACACGAGGCGGAAGATACCGACAACCTGGTCCCATGCGCGAGCCATCGCTCTAGGTGCCACGAAGGACAAGGGCATCGCACCCCACATGCCACCCACACGAACGCGCGTCCCGCACGTGGGGCCAGCAAACATGACCGCCTTCCTTCACACTTGATCCAAATCATGCAGGCGCGACGCACGCCCCTGCGCGTGAGCCGGTGCAGGCATGCACGACAGGGGGGTCTCTGTGGCCCTAGTTTCTTTGGCCCATTTGAAATGAGCTACGAATAGGTCCTACTTGAGACAATCCTTCGTTGTTCCTTCAGAGGAGATGAGTGGGATGACGAATGAGTTCTTTAAACATCTCTATACTGTTGAAGGTACTGAAAGAATGGAGGATGTTAATTTTGTGGACAGTTCCTTGAAAAGTATCTCATGCAATGAATGTGCAATTGACTGGGCTCTTTACTGGTTCTGAAGTGTGACCTTTAAGATGTACCCTGAAAGGCCCCTGGCCACCCGCTTGTCGCGACTGGAACAACCTCGTGCGTGGGGCGAGTCCACCCACAAAAAAGCCTAGGCTCGCGTTTGCACACGGGGATGCCATCGTGGGCGTGCCCGCCGCCGCCCAATGACGATGGCCCCTGGTGCGCCCCGTGTTCCACCCGTCATAGACCGCTCAACTGGGTTGCCCAGGCACGCACTTTCCAGACAGATTGGATAATGCAGAAACGCCTCGAGAGGCCCTCGCGGCACGCCACCATGGGACATATGGCTCAGAAGTGCTCTCAGCCCTCGACGAGCCGGGGAGGCGGGCACTCCAGCATTCTTTATATTCTTTTATTATTTATATATAAGTGGTCGCTACAATGTATTTTTTCTTTTAGGGAAAAAATGTTTGCTATAGTGCGCCCCTGCAGTAAAGTCAGTAAAATGCTACAGAAAACTGCTTGCTGGGCCGGCCCAACTGCTCTGGCTTCAGCGAAGCCCTAACAAAAAAAACTTGCCGCACACAAGCGGCGACTCTCCTTGGTCAGAGGCTCAGAGCCAGAGGTGGGTGGCCTGCCGGCGTGGAGAGGCTGCGAATCAAACCTCCCTCTTTGGAGCGGCGGTGGCGGACGATTGCATCCTCGCCGGTAGCGGGGGATCAGGTAACGGCGCCCCTCTCTCTATCTTTCTCCCTTCTCACTCCTCCCATTGGGACGGCGCTCAACGACGGCTGGTCGGGGGACCGCCCGGAACTTAACTCCACTCCGGCTGGACAGTGGCGCTGATTCCCCTCGGACGTGTCGTGCTCGGCGGTGACCATGCAATATTGTGTAGCAGCGGATGCCGGTGGGCGTCGTATTTCTGGCCGAGGGCATGTTATAACAAGTACTCCCTCCGTAAACTAATAAGAGCGTTTAGATCACTACTTTTGTGATCTAAACACTCTTATATTAGTTTACAGAGGGAGTACAGTAGTTGATGTAGGCATGTAGCACTGGATTCAGACATATTGGTTTGATTGTTCCAGTTCCTGTTTAGGAGTGAGGAAATCAAACTGCCATCACATTCTACAAAAATTTCTAGAACCTCCTTTGTAATTTTGGTCTGATGTGGTTCTGTAATTTTACAAACTACTAACTGATGCGTTTGTGTGCCAGCTTCCTCTTGTATGCTAAGCAGACCAGATCAATCAAGAGATGAAGAGCAGAGGCATGTCGGTTCGCAGAGTGCTTGTTCATCCTGGATATTATCACCGAAAAGAAGCATGCAATTGTGAGTCCCCACTAGCATTGGACCATGAATCCTTTAATTTTTTGCAACCAATGATTTCCACCTGCCATTGTTGTATGCATATTGCTTCTAATTTGCAAGGTCCTCAGTATCTGTTCATTGTCTGACAAACAATAGTGAATGCCCACTCTGAAAACTTGTTTTACTTTTTGGTTAGATGACTCATGCTCACTTCAATATTTCTCCTACAGTTTCAGGAAGGTGGGGTGGTGTTTCTTTTTGTAGTGCAAGCACATCTATAGACTTCCGTTGCTTGGTGTTGCTTTGTTAATATAGGGCACCTCACACTCGTTCTAACGAGCAAATGTTAATACTGCAATATAACCATGCTTATGCCTACCATTTGTGATACTCTAAGGGCTACTTGCGTACGATTGATTTCCTTGTTCTATTTCCAATCACTGACAATTCAGTTCTGACCTCTATCCTTGTAATCTATTTATGTTTTGAACTATTTGCTAACAATTTAGGGATGTTCCCCTGCTTTATCTTGATTCTTTCATGCAGCTGGGTAATAAGAGTCGTCTTTTCCGATTTTATTGTTTTGCTTCACATGTACCCGGAGCTGCACAACAGAGTCTTATGTGAACCCGGTCATGAGAAGGAATTTATTTGACAACAAAATAAGTAGGAGAGAACAAATAAGTGCTGATGCTGTTTATCTTGGATCATGCTGGCAGCAGAGAAGCACTGTATTTGTTTGGTCATCTGGACATGACGACAATATCAAGGCTCTTTGTTTGGACATCACACATGTATGTACCTCTACCCCAACTTCACATCCAACGTATATTGCCATTGAATCCAAAACAGAGATGCTCTTTATTTTTTGTTAGTTCATTAAATGGTTTAAGATGCTCTTGATTTGGTACATAAAAGCTGGTTTATTGTTGGTTCATCAAATAGTCTAAGATGCTCTTGATTTCAATGTGTGATGGATTAAAATCAGTTGCATCGAAAACATACCCCCAAAAACCATGTGGGCTTCACAATAGTGACCTTGAGAGGTAAAGTGAGACAATTGAAACATTAGGTTTGATTGTACTTTAAAGGTGTCACATTATAATAGCGAGTAGCGGCAAACAATGATTTAGCACCAATCTGTCAAATTACATTTGAGTTAGCTGACAATAATTTTTACACTGTTGCTCTGTCCTTGATTGACCATTGCATTGTCCTAATACAACTTAGATTATTTTGATCCTTTTTAAGTTGGAATTTTTATAACAGCCGATTTTGTAACGGGAGGGCGGCACCACGCCCGCACCTTTGTATGCAAGGGCCAGAATAATGGGATTTTGTTATGATTGCAACTGCAACAGAGGCCTTGTTTTAGAAGGAAAAAATGGTTCATGGATATTGCAACAAGGCTCCTGTTGCAGATGCAGAGGGCCGAGCGCAAGACTAGCCTTATTGCCGGCTAGCTCATACGGGAGAGATCGGACAGCTATCAGGGAAGCGGTTGATCTTTACATTATTTCCCCGCAGCCGCATGCGATTTTTGCAGTTTATCGATCAAAACATAAAAGATTTCCATCACGCGTCACGCCGTCACGTCACAATTTACAGCAGCATGTCCGGAAGCTAGAAACAGAACAGAAGCCCGTGTCTGTGAGTCACAGCACGTAGACCATGCCGACCTCGAGCAGCGATGCCGGTGGCACACGGAGCACGACATCCGGGCCGCGGCAGTTCCGGCGCAGGAAGTTATACCCGTACCCGATGGCCAGCCTCCTGAGCAGCGACGACCCGGGCTTGGCCTTCACGTGGGAGTGGCCCATGATGAAGGCCGTGCCGGCCTCCCTCGCCTCGCATAGCTCGTGGAGCTCCTCCACCATCTGCTTGTCCTCCACGTCGGGGCTTCCGGGATCCACCAGGAACCTTACCCTCTTCACAACCCGCGGCGCCACTGCCGGCACGGACGTGAGCTCAATGGTGTTCGTCCCGTTGCTGCCCGCCGGGCTTTCCACGCGTATCTCCACGGATGAGGCACTGTCGTGGGTGTCGTCGTAGCTGATGCGGCGCCGGAGCGGGTTGCTGCCGATGACGGTGAAGGCGTTCTCGCGCTCGTAGTCGGCGTCACTGCGGGCGTCGCTGCAGCGGAAGAGCGCGTCCAGCCGGATGAAGGACGCGAGGCTCTCGACAAGCTCCGTCTCGAACGAGTCGACGTCTTGGTGCACGTCCCGGTACCCGTAGCGCACGATGCACCGGTACGAGCGGTGGCCCGGCGGGCCGACGCGGCCGACGAGGTAGCGCTCGGCGGGGAGCACGCGCGGCACGGGCACGGACTTGACGCAGACGAAGACGAGCACGCGGTGGAAGGCCGGGAGGTTGGTGACGAAGCGGGAGAAATTGGCTGGCACGCCGGAGGTGAGGTCCGTGTAGACGAGGCCGATGCCGGGGACGCGGACCATGCCGAGCCGGTCGCAGAGCGCGAGGAGCCACTCCATGGTGACCTTGTTGTGCAGGTCGAACTCGTACTTCTTGACGGTGGTGTGGTGCCACACGAACATGACGGCGACGAGGATGAGGGCCAGGAGGAGGGGCACCCACGCGCCGTCGAGGAACTTGGTGAGCGATGCCGAGAAGTAGAGCGCCTCGATGGAGCCGAAGAAGATGAAGAAGGCGAGCGCCAGCGCCGGCGGCCGGTGCCAGCACAGCATCATGACCAGGGACGTGAGGCAGGTGGTGACCAGCATGACCGTGATCACCGCCAGCCCCGACGCGTTCCCCATGTGCTTGGTGTCGCGGAAGCCCACAGTGACGGCGATGCAGAGCACCATGAGCATCCAGTTGATCTCCGGGATGTAGATCTGGCCGTGGACCTTGGCCGATGTGTGCACCACCTTCACCCGCGGGAAACAGCTGAGGGCCTGGCTCTGGTTGATGATGGAGAACGTCCCACTGATGATCGCTTGGCTTCCGACCACCGACGCCATGATCGCCAGCACCAGCACTGGCCATCTCACAGCCTCTGCATAAATGAATTTTGGTGTTCAATTAGTGTCTGTTTACTGAATAAAATTGTAAATGGAGAGCAGTGCAAGTCTTTGCCACTGTAAGAATCATCAGCTAGCATTAGTACTGGTAATTTACTAATCCAAGTAAGCAGTAGGTCGGTTTTTGCCGGTTTTTAATGAGTTAATCAGGAAATTCTCTTCTTTTTAATTAATTGATGAGGCAAAGTTTTTGCCTCGGTTTGAACAAAGTAAGGAGTAGGTACCTGGAACTGAGATGTAGTATCCAATTTGGTAGCTTGAGTCGAAGTTATGGTGTCTGGTTAAATAAGCAGCTTGACCCATGTATCCTAAGATCAGTGCAGGGTATACCAAAGAAGTGAAAGCAAGCTGCAAAACAAGGAGCAGACAGCAGAGTCAACATTTGCCCCAACAGCAATATGAGTTGAGCAAAAATAACATTAGCAAAAATGACCAGGTGCTGAAATTCAGTAGTACCTGGATTGCACTGTAGGAGAAGTGGCCAAGATCTGCAAACATTGCTTCAGATCCTGGAATGGAGCAAACATGTTAGGCGGTTCACTTATGGAAATTTCCCCTGTGTAATTTTGGCAAACAAAAGCTGTTTAAACCAAGGATCCATTTCATACTGAACTTTACCTGTCATGCAGAGCAGAATCCCTCCCAGGGACATCCAACCAGACTTCTTGGTCTTCTTCAAGAATTTGAGCATGTATACGGGATTGAGTGCCATGTAAACCTGGGGGTTCCATTTGATGATGTTGTACACGCCGAGCGTGCTCATGCAGATCAGCCAGGCTAGAATTATGGGAGCGAAGAGAAACCCGACGCGGTGGGTGCCGTAATGCTGGAGAGCGAACAGGAACACTATTATGGCACAGGTTATCGGCGTGACGGCATCTGCATGAAAACAACCAAAGGAAGTGAGCATGGCAGAACAACTGAAGTATCAAGGTAAAACAGGTGACAGACAACTAGTAGTAGAACAGTTTTCACTTTCAACCAAATTTCATTGAAATTTCAGAATTTCTGGTCATTTCAGTTGGTACTAAAATAATTGCGTTTTGGTCCAAATATTTCAGCCATTATGGTAGTTCACACAAATTCAAAAGATTTTCTGAAATTTTAAAATATTATGTTGTATTTCAAGCGAATTCAGGTGATAATTATGGTACTTTGGCCAGAATGAAAACTGAAATTCAGTGAAATCCGGCTGGCCCTGAAATATTTATGAAACTGAATTTCAAAACCATATAATCACATTTAACAGTTCGGTCCTACTACTTTTTTTCAGTTCAATTTGTGACAGAAATTCGGAGGACATACAAGTCATGATATAGTCCTACATACAAGTCATGATATAGTCCTGCTAGACAGCTGAGTATTTGGGCGAGGTAAGTGAAGTAGAAATCAGTGATACTAGCTTTTCCTCCCAGTTTTGCCTCATTCTAACTAGCAGAGCCGCCAAATCATTACGGCTTTTGCTAATTCTGTAAAAATGCCTTTATCACTTTTGCTAATCCATAAGCATCATTGTAAAGTACCACCATATCAATTTATCAGTAAAATCACTAGTGTCGAGTACTTATTATAACCAATTGTTGAGTACTCTCTGTTCTTTGGTTGCAGACAAATCCAACAAAGAAAAATTAAATGGAAAAAACAAATTTGCAGCTCAGAATTGAGGGAGGCTCACATTCATGCTGATGCTTGGACAAGGAGAGCTCAAGCCCAGAAACAGCCGAGAACACTGCAATTGCAACAGACAAAAATTAATGGACAGCAGGACCAATAAGTAACTTCTCCTCACTCCCTGAACTGAAGAGCCAGAAAAGAAAGAACATAATACCTGAGATGACGGGGGTGAGGACGCCGTCGCCGATGACCATGCAGGTCCCGATCATGACCATGACGAGCAGGGCGGTCTTGAGGCTGCGGTGGGCCTCGAGCCATCGCCTGACGCGGGACCCATGGGCGGCCTCCTCCGGCGGACGCTCGAGGCTGTAGGTGGAGAGGTCCTGGTCGGCGGGCTGGCGGTTGGGGAGCAGGCTGACGTTGGCGTGGCGGCAGATGAGCGAGTAGAGTGCGAAGGTGCCGCCCTCGCCGTTGTCGTGGGCGCGGAGCACGATGGAGACGTACTTGAGGAGCGGGACGAGGGTGAGCGTCCAGAAGACGAAGGAGAGGACGCCGAGGATCTCGTCGTTGGAGTCGGTGTGCGTGATGTCGTCGGCGAAGGTGCTCTTGTAGACGTAGAGCGGGGAGATGCTGAGGTCCCCGTACACCACCCCCAGGCTCTGGTACGCCAGCACCATCGTCGTCCGCCATGTCTCCCGCTGCATCCACCCGATTGACAAACACCAGTTTCAGCATTGATTCACGTTTTTTCTACCTTTCTTGATTTTGAATTTGGAAATCTATGGCTGACCTTTCCGGGCTCCATGGCGCTCGCGCTCCCGAGCTCGACCAGGATCCGTCGGCCGTCGGCGAGGAAGCAGCTACGCTCCTATGATTGATTTCCTTGTGCCGGCTCCAAGAACAGAGCACATCAAGGTAAAGAGAAGCAACACTGTTACCAGTCGGACAGATTGAAGCACCTGACAAGAACAAGTTTGCCACAAGCACACTAATGAACGGACGGACTAGTCGAAAGAAGCGGGAGCTGGCAATGCCAAGATACGGCACTATACTATACTATACTAGTATACGAAGGAATCAAGGTGAGTATATCAAGGGGGGAAGAGGACGAAGAGATCGAGGAAGCAGATAGATAGTGGTAGTGGAGGGGAATGAAGAAAGGCATTCTACTCGATACATATCCGAGGAAAACATGGTGGGTATCACCGAGTGGAGTGCAGAGACGTGTCATGTGTGGTGGGGGCCCGTCCACCTACAGCCTCCACAACTAGTGCGCAGTCCAGTCCTCTCCTCTCATCTCCCTGGCTGCTCCAAAGAGATAATCAACTCAACTCACTCATTCAGACAAGGTGAGGCATACTAAAATCCATGGATATGATGTGTGTGCAGACACGGGCTTTTGGCCGGGCATCAGCTTATGGCAACGTGCAGAGGCACCGAGGCCGGCCGGCCGGCGGCCGTGAGTCGTGAGTGTGGTTGGGTGGGGTGGGGCCGGAGGACAAAGAAAGGCATGTGCGTGCGTGAGAGCTCACACACATTCTCACGGCACTCGCCTGCCGACCCCTATCATATCGTCGACCTTTAGCTTTCGGGAGCGCGGACCAGGGACAGCCTCCCCTAGATCGATCGCTGCCGCCGCCGGCGCCCCGCGCTAATGGTGGGGCAAGCCTCGCATCTACCACTAGGCTTTTCCTCCTTTCCCCTTTGCCGCAAAGCGATGGAGGCGATTGGAGATGCCTCCACGAAAAGATGGGTCGATCTTGGGGGTTTGGCCCGAGATCGTCGAGCGGGCCGATGACAACTACTGATCGGCACGGCAGCACCAACTACTTGCTCAAGTTCACTACTACCACCTCCTCTCCGTATCAGCCGGCCTGTCACTAGTGTCTGCTACCTTTGTGTGAGCTATGGGAGGTGGGGGATGAAGAAGAATCTTGGCATCCTTCTTCCAATTAATGCAGGGACGGTGGATCTATCCCATCGTTTCTTTATTGCCGTGCAGGGGAATCGAGAGGACTCTCGTTGCAAGGGAAGGGAGCACGATGCCCAACACAGATAAGAATGGAAATTTCTGTACTGACCTTCTGTTGCAGCGAGCTGGCGACGGAATGATGATGGAATGATGGAGAACGCCGGAAGATCGAGTAATACCTTCTTCTGGTCCCAGCACCCGACCCGAGCAACAGTAGTATAGTACTAGTTGTGTTGTGATATTCTTCTAACGATCTGGGATCCGTCCCGGATAAAATACTATAGACGACTGCAGGACTCTGATCATCTGATGTGCGTGCAACAGATGGCGTTGGGACGGCCGGCCACCATCGCAGCGCACAGGTTTATATCAGTATCAGATAAAGAAATGGCGCGGCGAGCAAGTACCGAGAACACATGGGCGATCTTCTCGTGGATCTCGCAATCCATCCCGCGCCACATGATGGAGATCGGAGCGAATCGTCACCGTCACTCACACCCGTAATAATACTCCCTCTGTTCTTAAATATAAATTTTTGAAGAAATTTCACTGTGGACCATATACAAAGTGAAATGAGTGAATCTATACTCTAAAATACATCTATATACATCCGTATGTGGTTTATAGTGAAATCTCTCAAAAGATTTATATTTTGAAACGGAGGGAGTACATTATAGGATAGTAGTAAATCAGTAAATAGTAAATAGTCCTACTTCCTACTAGTAAATAACATTGGCGAATAGTAAAGGAGTATAAGATGACAAGGCCGTCCGTTTCCTCAAGGAATTAAATTTGGCGCCGTTGCGGACCCTCCACGGGCGGCGGGCGCGGCGGCACCCCGCATGGGACGCTACGTTGCCGTCCCCGCATCGGTTGGCCGCATGCCCGCATCCAGCGTGCCGTGCCGTGTCGACGGAGACGCGAACGTGCGGTGCCCGTGGCTGCTCGCGTGTCCGGGGCCACGATCGGCGTGAGTTCGAGTTTTCCTGCGCTCGTGGTGGGTGGGTGGGACGCGCCGGCTGCTCTGCGGTGTCGCGGACGGTGAAAGGACGTTTCTCGGGACGCCGGGCAGTCCCCGGGTTTTACGCGGTGCCCGTGACAATGATTGGCCGGGCGCTGACTGATTGGCAACTTCGGCACTGTGCGTCGCGCGGTCTCACGTGGCGGAACAGGCCGTGACGGGAACCTGCATGTGTGCTTTGTGAACGAGGATGTATGCACATGCACGCCGATGGGAATCGGAATGTTGCTTTCGGCCGCTGCTGCACCTGCACGCACGGGCGGCTGCAATGCGAAGGCACACACGCCTATTGCTTGTCCACATATGTATGGTGCATGCACCTCAGGTCTTTTGCTTCTTCCTTTTCTTGCGGAAAAGGGTGTGATTTTATTCCTCTGAAATGGTGTTACATTCCGCTAATACAAAGTTGGATACACAGCGCAACCAAAAGGCGGTGCAACCTCTAGATCTACATGATAGGTTCCAATAGCTTCTTGGCTTTCATTATACGGTATCCAAAGGCGGATTTGTTCACAGAGTCGTCCATCGCCGCATGAATTCAATAAGTGGGGCGTTGAAATACATTACGAGCTCCACCTCCGAGTCGCCTCTGGCGATTCCGAGGCGTCCTCGCCGCCACCGTCCCGAGCACTCTCCTCACCGGATCACCTCGCCGCCGCCGTCGCTAGCCACCCCGACGGCGGCGGCCGGCCGCCCCTCTCGCGCGCAGCCCCATCTCTCCTCCATCTCCATCCAGTTCAAATCGACCCGTTGCTTCAGATCTGCCTCCAGGCTCCTCATAGCTTGGCTGCCATGGCAGTGGATCCTGGCTGCGTGAGCAGCGATTTGGATTTGGTTGGATGGCGTGGTTGAGATGGTGAAGGTAGGCGGCGGTGGGTGACCCCAATTAAGCGGGTGATTTTCCCCCTTTTTTTGACCTAGTGGTCATCTTCCGTCCTTCTCGCCGATCTGCTACTGCCGGTCGCCTCCGATCTGGCCGCCGACGAGTTCTGGATTTCTCCATCGTCGGTCATCACGGATTGGCAAAGTGCTCCTAGACCTTTGAATTGGAGGGGATCCGGTCGGACGCGTCCATAATCATCAGCCCGTGGGGCTTCCATGGGCACGTCGAGAAGCTCCGCTATCAGTCGACATCATGGGACATGTCGAATTTGCGATTTCCATGGTGTTGGCACTGGCGGGGAATGTCAAGATGGCTAAGAATGGAGGACCAGATTGTAACATCGGAGGTGGATCCTGGACGCGTTGAAGACATTGCTTCACGGTCTGTTGTGTGGGTTTGGCTGTGAGATTTATCCTGTCCAAACCACACACGTTGACTGTGAGCCTGGTGATTGATGATTTGCAACAGCGGCCTAGGCAAGTGGGAGCGGCAGCATTGGAGGACCTCGGCTTTGGCGGTGCAACTCGAGTACCGAGTCGTGATTTCCAGGGTGAAAACCCAAGGTATGGCCTCTATTGATTGTACCTGGCAATGGTTTTGTTGAAGACACTGTTTTGGGAATTTAAACTTTCTTCAGGGTGAAAACCTAAGATCTTCGATCGGGCGACGACATCGCTTGTGCATTGTTTTCTTCTTGGAGGCGTTGCCTATGGAGAACCTTTTCTGTAGTCGGGGTGCTGTCTTTGGTGGTGGTTAGAGTGCTGCTGCTACGAGTGACTGATCACCGTGACAAGGTCTTTTTTCTCTTTCTTTTTTTGGCTGTGTGCATCCTTGATGTCTTCGGTTATCTTGTTGGTGCAGAGGCTGGGTGCAATTGGTATCTTTGCGATATTAATATATTCCCTTTATCGAAAAAAAATACGAGCTCCACTCCAACAGTTCAGACTCAGCATGAATTCAATAAGTGGTTTAGTGGACTGGATGCCAGCTAATCTCATATAGAAATTTCGGTCCACTTACAAAATCGAGAGTGAATTTCAAAAATTTATTGATACTGATTTTCTCTATAATTAAAGAAATGGAAATATGGTCACTCATGATCTACGTCGATCTTATTATTGCTTTTGCAAAAAAAAGGGTAATACATCCATGTGGATCGATTGATGCACACAATATATCAATAGTTATTAAACAACGACTAACAAATCGACTTAACAGAACCAAGCACATCCATGTTGGACTTGTCTAGCAACAACATCTACACAATAATATCACCACCCAACGCTAGTGGACCATAATCAAGCGACATGTGAAGGAACAAAGACGTAAGACCCCCC
>LR738710.1:64731864-64755886 GCA_902687465.1 Secale cereale
CCCCCCCCCCCCCCCCATGATTTCAAGAAAATTTTGCCGCTCGCACGCTGATTTTGGTTGGTCCAATCAAAAGTTATACCAGAGGCTATAACCCAGAATTTGAACTCGGAGCTAACACCTTCAACAAGTAAATGACATGCATATGCTTCCGCTACATGATCTAGCTAAAAGGCTAAATCATGTATTCACCCGAATAGAACAACCTCAATGTTTAAATCGAATTTCGTTATCCACCTTTTTTTACCGACTCGTTCACATAAAAGTAGCCGGCCAAAGGAGTTTTTTCTAGGAAAAAAAGGAAGCCATCACATCGCTTCCAATCATTCTTGCCCCATTATTTCATTTCGAGGATGTCATGCGCCACAACACCTCGCGCCACCCGACTACCGTTGCTCACTGTGGCAACGTGCTGATACAACGATCTAATTTTATTGATCCGTACACAAAAAGTACGTACTCCCTCCCGACCCTCCCGACTCGCCCCCCGCGTGGGCGGCCGGGAGGCCCCCAGATCCCGTCGGCCGGCCCTCTCCCTCTCCTCCTCCTCATCCCTCACCGCCGCCCAAGGGCGCGGCCAGGCGAAGCCTGGTCGTCGCCAGCGGCGGCGGGGACTCGGGCCCTCTCGCTCGCGTGGGGCTGGCGCGGGCCGGCGCGGGCCGGCGCCCCCAGGCCGGAGCGTGGCAGCGGCCGGACGTCACTGTGGGTGGTGGCGGTGCTTCGGCGACTTCGCTCCCCCGCGGCAGGAGGCCTCGCGATCTGGTGCGTAGCGGTTGCCAGGGACGGCGGCGGCGTGATCGGATCTGGTCGCGGCGGCACGGCCGGATCTATGCCCAAGTGCGGGCCTTGATCGCTGGTCTGCCGTAGGCACGGTGGCGGGTGCGACTCGTCGGCAGCTGGGCAGATCCGCTGGGATTCTACCCTTGTCTGGTCCTTGACAGCGCGGGCAACTCCGGGGGAAACCCTAGATCTCCTTGGGATCGAACGATGACGGCGATTTCGCGTCGTAGTCCCTCTTTAGGGCATCGTTTTGGAGTTTACTCTGGTTGAAGGGACCAGCGACGTCGGTGGCGCACGTCTGGTGGAGCAACTGCTGATGAAAATCGCGCCGACTACGGTCATGGCGGACGATGACGGCGTCTTATATGTCGTTCCCTTGTCGAGGCATCGTCGTTGCAGTCTGCGTCATCAGGCTCGGGATGCTCCGGGGGAAACCCCAGATCTGGATTTTCCGGATCGGACGAGGTCACACCCTGCATTTTGTAACATGTTATTTGCATCAATGAAGCATGAAAATTTGGACCAACAAATTTTTTTAGCATCATTTGGCTTTTATTTGTAATTGAATTTTTCTCCATGTGCTTTTTCATGTGCTCATTAAAGTCAACTATTACCTCTTGTAGAATTCATCTCCATACCCAAAACTTCTGCCAAATGATCATGCCAAGTGTTATATAACAGTATAGTATTTTCTTACAAAATTAATTTGGCCAAAATGTATTTTTATAAATTTAGTTTTCAAAAACCCCTGAATTAAGATTTGCACTGCAAGTACTTGATTTAGGGTGAGAAAATTATTTCAAAAAGTATATTTGAGACCTAGTAGTCATAGGACTCCCAGAAACCACAAAAGTATAATTTTAAAAGTTATTTTCCTATTTTATTTAAAAGCTTTTTCTTAAGGCCAGAAATGGTCTTTAATAGGGAAAAATTATTTAAGTATTTCAAAAATATTTGCCAAAATTCAGGGAGACTCAGAGGACATATATTGTCTATATATAAGAGTTTCAACACTTGGTCATGTTCAAAATAATGGGCTAATCCCCCTAAAACCCTTTCTGGATATTTCAAGCTTTTGAAATATTTACAAAGGAAATATTCTCCAAAAATTCCAGGGAAATTCTATCATGTCATATATGACATATCTGATGATCTTGCCAAGTTCCATGCCCTGGGAAGCAAGAAAACCTCATCAAAACCCTTCATAACCATTCTGTCCATATTTGAAGTTTGAGCAACTTTACATTGCCAAACATGTCCAAATGCTCTCAAACTTGGTGCACATGCTAGAAATGCCTAATAAGGCATCTAGACCAAATGGCACAAGATTTGGAATAGAGCAACTTGATCAGAACACCCCAAAACCCTTTCTATAGAGCTTCCCCGCTCCTCCTCTCTCCTCTAATGGACGTAGAGCTCGTCCAGCAACTCCGCAGACTCACTCCCGTCGCCTGCCGTGCGCTGTAGCCTTGAGCAGGAGCTCGCCGGCGCACCGGTCCACGGGACCCCGTCGTTCCCCTATAAATAGGACCCCCCGAGCCTCTCCAACAGCACCAGCAGCTTCACCACACCTCCTTCAGTCCCCCAGCACCACTAGTTCTTCCCCAGAGAGCCCCAGTGCTCGGGATCGACCGGAGCTCCGCCGCGTCGGGCCGCTGGTGATCTCGCAGTACATGCCTCCTCCGCCCTTCCTTTTGCCCGATTTGGAACCCCCACACACCACTGATTCTTTCCCCTCGCTTTCCCCTCTCTGTTGCAGTCGGAATCGGCCGGAGCGACGACCTCCCGAAGCTCCTCCGCCGTCCCACCTCTCCGCCGGTGAACCCGACCTCCCCGGCGTGCCGCACCACCTCCACTACCTCCGCAACTCGACGCTGAACCCGTCCCTGCCCTCCGTTGCCGTCGCCGTGGCCGGAATCAACGCCGGTGAGCTCGCCGTCGCCGTGGCCGTGAGGTTGGAGATGACAGGCGGGCCCCGGCTGTCATCCTCACCCCTCTCTCCCTCCTCTCACAGCCGCTGACCGCCGGGCCCCGCCCGTCAGGTTTGAAAACCTGACATGCGCGCGCTGGCGCCCGTGCGGCTGGGCTGGATGCCCTGGGCCGTGCACTGTGGCCCCTCTGGCCCAGTTGCACAGGGCACTTTCTTCTTTTCTTTTCTGTAATGATTTCAAACATTTTTACAAAAATGAATATTGGTCCAAATAAAATAATTCCAACTCCTAAATTCTTGTAATATTCCAACCTATTTAATGGTGTCACTTTCACACACATCCATGAAACTTTTCTGTTCTGTTCAAATTTAAATTCAAATTTGAGCAATAAAACTCCTGTTCTAAAATCATTAGATTCCATTCTGTTACTCCAAAACTCCAACTAAGAATTTTCCCCATCTTAGAAATCTCTCTAGTATTTAACAAAAATGAGTTGACATTTTTCTGAGCACTTTGATTTTTCTGTTCTATTTGTGGTCTTATTTTTCCGTTGTTATTATGCGATGTATAGATACCGTATTTGACGAAGTTGCTGAAGAAGGAGAAAGAGAAGGATTTGAAGACTTTGAAGACCAAGCCAATCCAGGCAAGCAGCCCTTTGACCATGATACACTTGTTCTTCGGAACCCGTTTGTTTCCGATGCATGATGATAGGGTTACGGTGGTGACCTAGTTGAAACCACCACATGATGCATGCTTTACTCTTGATCCTGCCATGTGCTAGATGCAATGCATATGGTTAGTAGTAATGAATAGTGATGCATGTGTGACATGAACCCTCGTGGTTGAAATCTTTGCATAAAACCCCGTCGGGTGCCATTCATGCCCGAGGGAGATGATGAGTTGGGTAACCACTTGATGACGAAGTGGTGTACCGAGACAAGTGTGTGTGTTTTTCAAACGGATTGGTTTAAGTTGCGACCGTTATTCCAACCATACCTGTGCAACCACACTACCCCTTATGGGACGGGGCTTTATTGATTACTTAGGTCGATACTAGCATGGTGCCCGCATTACTAGTGACGGGTAGACTTGAGGTCTTTCCCGGGACGGGGTCGTGCTTGGATAGACGGCCATGACTGTTTTTACAGGGCACCAGACACACCGTTGGTCCCTTCGGGTACGCGTGACATTGAAATTAGGGCAAGTCCCGTAATCTATTGTTGTACTCGAGGGCCGTGTACCAACGAGTGGACTCTATGTTAGTGTCGTCTAAGGAAAGATAATGACCGGGTTCTTCCCCCGAGTACTTGAGGTACTGCGGGATCGTGGATGACACGAAAGCTTCCCGGATCTTGTGGGTAAAGTGTGCAACCTCTGCAGAGTGTAAAACTATTCGAATAGCCGTGTCCACGGTCAAGGACAGTTGGGTAACCGCTCTTGGGCTACGTCCAATGTTCGTGAAACCATGTGTGTGTATGAAAGTCAAGGTGGTGACTTGACTCAAGGAGTTGAATCATATTCATGTTGATATCGGTAACCTGTCTTCGAGGTTACGCGAGTTTATTGATGCATAAACCTGATGGTAGAATATTTATTCTAGCCCTTTGCTAGATTGATCATTATTGTTCATTGCACTGTTACTTTGTACCACATCATGGGTTGCTTGCGAGTACATTCAAAGTACTCATTGGCTTGCCACTGGTTATTTAATTGGCCAGGCATGGAGGAACAGGAATATGATGAAGAGTTCTTTGGAGACGAACATGTGAACTAGGACGCTTTCCCAGTCAGAATGCCTGTAGGGTTAAGGCAGATGGCATGGGCTCTACCTACTATCGAAGACTTCCGCTATTTGAGTTATTTGCTATTCAGCCCGTGAGGCTTTATCTATGTAAGACTTGGCCATAATGGCCTTAATTTGTGTAAGACGATATGTATGGATGTAAGACTCTTGTTATTCAGCTTCTGTGTGTTCAGTGAGCATTGATCTCTGGGATCACTGTACACGTGCATTCGGTGATCTCGACTTCTAAGTCGGGGTCCCCACAGAGCTGGTATCAGAGCCATCCTGACTGTAGGAAGCCTTAGTTAGCATGGGCGTTAGTTAGATGAGACCCTTTTTCAAAAACCTTCTGAACCTCTCTTCTTTTCTAAACCTGAGATTTCATCAGCTTATTAACCCCTCCTATTCCACCTTTGTAGATGGCCGCTGTACCCGAAGAGCACCTGACCACTGGGTTTCCCTTGCTTCTCGAGGATAGCCTCCAGGAGTGTCAGTTCCACCGAGCGCCCATCCTCACCTACCTTGAGCATTGGGTTAGCGACACTGAGGTGGAGTACCATGTGGAAGTGGTTGTGAAAGCAAACGATCCTCCCACAAGTTGGTTCTTCGAGGGACCCCAGATGGCAACACTACCACTCGCTGTCGAGGCTGCTGCACTCAAGGCACTAACCCGTCTCCGCGAGCTTCTTCCGGAGATGGCAGCCAAGATGACAACTCGCTTCTTACCTTACCGGAAGGAAGGTGAAGAAGAAAGCAGTGCACTAGCCCCTCCACTGAAGGAAGGACTCTCGCTTCGGTTCCAGACCTACTTCAGTCTATGTGCCGACAGCTTGGCACAAGACTTGGCCCCGGAATCGATGAAGCTTCGAGAAGAACTTCACAAGACCAAGGCACTTCTTCGTCGAGCTCAAGAGAAGACAAATAGGATCAAGAAGGAAGGAGCACCTTCTGGACATTCCGCTATCGCATATCGAGGCGGAAGGCCCTCCGAGGATGTATCTTCCAAGAATGAAGAACCACCTCGGCGACGCCGGATGACGGCAAGGGAATATCGCAAGCTTTTCCCTGCACCGCCGACGAAGCACCGTCGTATCCAACTCCTCCACTCCCCCACACCCTCAAGTGACAAGGGGGCCCAGACAAACGAAGACAAGGAGGAAGACCCAGAAGAGCCGGAATACGCGACCGAGCATTCCGCCGCTTAGGCATTATTCGCTACTCGGATATGCCAGATGTGACCCCTACGGTAGGATAGGTCGTGTAACCCCTATGCGCAGTCGAGTCCATGTATGGTTCATATGAAACCATCTAGTGTTTGCTTTTGTTGTGTCTGGATGTAAGTCGTATTCTTCCTTCGGGAATGTGTAAACGACTACACCACCCATTTGGATTTTAATGAATGTGTTTTGGCCTTTCGGCCCTTGCATGATTTGATTAGTGTCACACCCAACCCCTTACTAGGCACCCATCTATCTTGCTTTCCCTCTTCCAAGTCATGAGACCTTTTACCGCTCCAACAGGATGCCTGTTGTAACTCGTACTGGTACCTCTACCCAGCAGCCTGAAGCCGGAGCATCCGCTCAGTCAGAGGCAGACCGCGACCAAACCAACGACCAAGCTCCACCACCACCACCTCCTCCGATCATGGACATGGCTCAGCTTCTCCAAGCTTTCCGAGAGGAACGCCAAGCCAACACTGCAGCCCTTCAGCTGATTGCTCAAGCTGTCACCAACAACCGCCAGCCGGCGGGGAATGGCAATGGACGTTCCACGTTGGCAGAGTTCAAGAAGCATGCACCGCCAACCTTTATCGAGACTGCTGAACCCCTGGATGCAGACGACTGGGTCCGCTCCATTGAGGAAATACTGGAACTAGTCGGATGCACCGAAGACCGCGAGAAGGTGGCTTATGCAGCCCACTGCCTCGGGGGGACTGCTAGAGCTTGGTGGGATGGATTCAAGGTCATGCATGCTGAACAAGACATCACTTGGGTCAACTTCAAGGCAGAATTCCGCAAGGCCCACATTCTTTCCGGAATCATGGCTATCAAAAAGCGTGAGTTCCGAGCCCTGAAGCAAGGAAGTGGCACTGCCAAGGAGTACATGCAGAAGTTCAGTGTTCTGTCAAGGTATGCCCCTGAAGATGTCAGCACTGATGCTGCAAAAAGGGAGCGCTTCATGGAAGGCCTCAATCAGACTCTGCAATACTCGCTTGTCGTGTGCGACTGCCCATCCTTCCCTGACCTGGTGAACAAAGCACTTATGCTTGAAGACAAGCGGCGTGCTTTGGAAGACACTCGCAAGCGCAAGTTGGTCAGTAAGGGAAGTTCCAGCAACCAGAAGCCTCGTCCGTGGCAGTCAGCCCCGGCCAAGCCAACCTATTAGCAACCAAGAGCTCCTGCACCTCGTACCAACCCTCAGCCTCAGCAGTATGCCAACCCAAGGCCAGCTTTCAACCCCAATACCAGTGGTGGCAACAAGATCAACAATCCAAACCAAGTCACTTGCTTTGGATGTGGTCAGTCCGGACACATCTCAAGGGTGTGCCCCAGCAAGAAGCCTGATGCCCCGCGCCCCAATGCGCAGAACTAGGGACAAGGCCGCGGGATGCCACCAAGGAACCCAGCTCCTCGCAATCCACCTAACCATGGGAAGGGGCGTGTGAATCACGTCACTGCTGAAGAAGCCCAGGAAGACCCGGACGTCGTGCTGGGTACGTTCCTTGTCAACTCAGCACCTGCAACTGTCTTGTTTGATTCTGGAGCAACGCATTCATTTGTCACTCAAAGATTTGCATTAAAAAGTGGCATGACCCCTACACCCCTGAATAACCCTATGGTGGTACAAACCCCCGGAGCAGAGATGAGAGCCAAGATAGGCTGCAAAGGAGTCAGTATTACCATTAACGGTGTAGATTTCCTAGCAGACCTCATCGTCCTGAGATCACAAGGCTTGGATGTGATCCTAGGCATGAATTGGCTCAGCAAGCACCAAGGCTTGTTAGACTGTGCCAATCGGACAGTCACTGTGACCAATGACCAAGGAGTCAAAGTCAAGTTTGCTTCCAACTCCTCTTCCGCTCAAGCCACTCAAGTCAACTGTCTGTCTGAAGTTGGGCTAGAGCAAGTACCGGTGGTATGTGAGTATCCTGATGTCTTTCCGGATGAACTACCGGGAATGCCCCCTGACCGTGACATTGAGTTCATCATCGAGCTCGTGCCCGGAGCAGGACCCATCTATAAGAAGCCTTATAGAATGGGGAAGGAAGAATTAGCTGAGTTGAAGAAGCAGCTGGAAGAGCAGCTGAGGAAGGGATTTATCCGCCCAAGTGCCTCCCCTTGGGGATCTCCTGTTCTGTTTGTGGCAAAGAGGGACGGTACCATCCGCTTATGCATTGACTATCATTCCCTCAATGAAGTTACAATCAAGAACAAGTATCCACTTCCCAAGATCGAAGATCTGTTTGATCAGCTCAGCGGAGCCAAGGTGTTCTCCAAGATCGACCTCAAATCTGGGTACTACCAGCTGAAGATCAGACCCCAAGATATTCCGAAGACGGCATTCGTAACCAGATATAGCCTGTACAAGTGCACGGTCATGTCCTTTGGGTTAACCAATGCCCCAACCTACTTCATATATCTCATGAATAAAGTCTTCATGGAATATTTGGACAAGTTCGTTGTTGTCTTCATTGATGACATTCTTGTCTTCTCGAAGTCGGAGGAAGAGCACGAGCAGCATCTGAGGATGGTCCTAGACAAGCTTCGAGAGCACCAACTGTATGCCAAATTCAGCAAGTGTGAGTTCTAGCTGCATAAAGTTGGATTCTTAGGTCACGTCTTGACCGAAGAAGGATTATCAGTTGATCCCGCGAAGATCGAAGCTGTGACCCAATGGCAATCTCCAACGACCGTCAAGGAAGTCAGAAGCTTCCTCGGACTAGCGGGCTATTACCGCAAATTCGTGGAAGGATTCTCTAGCATTGCACGGCCAATGACTCAGCTCCTCAAGAAGGACAAGAAGTTCGAGTGGACGCCAAAATGCGAAGAAAGCTTCCAAGAGCTCAAGAAGAGATTGACCACCGCCCCAGTTCTGGCAACACCTGATATTCACAAGGAGTTCGTGATATATTGTGATGCCTCTCGAACCGGATTGGGAAGCATTCTGATGCAAGAAGGCTGAGTCATAGCCTACCTCTCCAGGCAGCTACGACCCCATGAGGAGAACTACGCTACTCACGATCTTGAGCTAGCGGCAATAGTTCATGCCTTGAAGACATGGCGGCATTACCTCCTAGGGAAACGGTGTGAAATCTACACAGACCACAAAAGTCTGAAGTACATTTTCACCCAAAAGGAATTGAACATGAGGCAGCGAAGTTGGTTGGAACTCATCAAAGACTATGACCTCAGCGTTCAATATCACCCCGGGAAGGCTAACGTGGTGGCCAATGCCTTAAGCAGGAAGGCTTGCTCCTTGAATGCTGTTATTCAAGAAAGGCAGCCATCCTTGTTTAAGGAACTCGAACAATTCAGTTTGGAATTGGTCATCCCTGGATTTCTGGATCATTTGGAAGTCAGACCGACCTTGATGGACGAAGTCAAGAAGGCACAAGATGGACACGCAAGCATTGAAGGCATCAAGAGGAAGATGAAGCTAGGCAAGGCCCTAGGATTCTCCGAAGACGAGCACGGGATTGTTTGGTACAAAGGTCGTATCTGCGTACCAAACAACACAGAGCTGAAGAACCTGATTCTGCAAGAAGCCCACGACACTCCGTATTCCATCCACCCCGGAGGAACCAAGATGTATCAAGACTTGAAGGCACGATTCTGGTGGCACGGGATGAAAAGAGAGATTGCAACCTATGTTGCAAAGTGTGATGTGTGCCAAAGGGTCAAGGCTGAATATCAGCGACCTGCTGGATTGCTTCAACCACTCAAAGTTCCTGAGTGGAAGTGGGATAAAGTCGGAATGGACTTCATCACTGGTTTACCAAGGTCGAATAGAGGACATGACTCCATCTGGGTCATAGTCGACCATTTGACCAAGGTGGCCCATTTCATTCCTGTCAAGACTACCTACTCAGGCAACCAGCTGGCAACTCTCTATATCAACCGAATCGTAAGTCTTCACGGCGTTCCCAAGGAGATTGTGTCAGATCGAGGCACCCAGTTTACTTCAAGGTTCTGGAGTAGATTCCAAGAAGCATTGGGAACCAAGTTGTCTTTCAGCACGGCTTTCCACCCACAGACCGGAGGTCAAACAGAGCGAGTCAATCAGATTCTCGAAGATATGCTCCGAGCCTGTGTCCTGGCGTATGGAGCTAAGTGGGAAGATTGTCCCCCTTTTGCCGAGTTCTCCTACAACAACAGTTACCAGTCGAGCCTTCAGATGGCACCATTTGAGGTGTTGTACGGACGCAGGTGCCGCACACCCCTCAACTGGTCAGAGACTGGAGAAGGACTAGTCTTTGGACCAGCTATTCTCCGCGAAGCAGATGAGCAAGTCCAACTAGTCAGAGAATGATTGAAGGCAGCCAAGTCAAGGCAGAAGAGTTATGCTGACACTTGACGCCGAGACATGAGTTTCCGTGTCGGAGATCATGTGTACCTGCGAGTAACTCCTCTAAAGGGAACCAAGCGTTTCCACGTCAAGGGGAAGCTCGCACCAAGGTTCATTGGACCCTTTGAGATCACCGACCGACGAGGAGAAGTGGCTTACCAGTTGGAACTACCACCTGAGCTATCCGATGTGCACAACGTATTCCATGTGTCACAACTCCGGAAATGTCTCCAAGTTCCAGACAAGCCTAATCTCTACAAGGATGTTGATCACCAAGCTATTGATCTGCAGCCTGACTTGACCTACCGCGAGAAGCCCATTCGCATTCTGGACGAAGCAGAGCGACGGACACGAAGCCGTACCATCAAGTACTTCAAGGTCCAGTGGAGCAACCACACCGAAGCAGAAGCAACCTGGGAACGTGAAGACTATCTTAGATCCGAGTTTCTCGATCTCTTTTAAGACCTAGTTTAGGAATCTCGGGGACGAGATTCTTGTAAGGGGGGTAGGTCTGTCACACCCTGCATTTTGTAACATGTTATTTGCATCAATGAAGCATGAAAATTTGGACCAACAATTTTTTTTAGCATCATTTGGCTTTTATTTGGAATTGAATTTTTCTCCATGTGCTTTTCATGTGCTCATTAAAGTCAACTATTACCTCTTGTAGAATTCATCTCCATACCCAAAACTTCTGCCCAATGATCATGCCAAGTGTTATATAACAGTATAGTATTTTCTTACAAAATTAATTTGGCCAAAATGTATTTTTATAAATTTAGTTTTCAAAAACCCCTGAATTAAGATTTGCACTGCAAGTACTTGATTTAGGGTGAGAAAATTATTTCAAAAAGTATATTTGAGACCTAGTAGTCATAGGACTCCCAGAAACCACAAAAGTATAATTTTAAAAGTTATTTTCCTATTTTATTTAAAAGCTTTTTCTTAAGGCCAGAAATGGTCTTTAATAGGAAAAAAATATTTAAGTATTTCAAAAATATTTGCCAAAATTCAGGGAGACTCAGAGGACATATATTGTCCATATATATGAGTTTCAACACTTGGTCATGTTCGAAATAATGGGCTAATCCCCCTAAAACCCTTTCTGGATATTTCAAGCTTTTGAAATATTTACAAAGGAAATATTCTCCAAAAATTTCAGGGAAATTCTATCATGTCATATATGACATATCTGATGATCTTGCCAAGTCCCATTCCCTGGGAAGCAAGAAAACCTCATCAAAACCCTTCATAACCATTCTGTCCATATTTGAAGTTTGAGCAACTTTACATTGCCAAACATGTCCAAATGCTCTCAAACTTGGTGCACATGCTAGAAATGCCTAATAAGGCATCTAGACCAAATGGCACAAGATTTGGAATGGAGCAACTTGATCAGAACACCCCAAAACCCTTTCTGTTCAAATGCAAATTTGAACAACTTTACATTACCAACTTTTTACCTAGAGCTTCAAACTTTGTGGGCATGATCAACACCCCAAATGATGAAACTACACCAAGTGGTGCATCAAGGGGAGATGATTAGCTTGACTCAAACAAGATGAAGCCATTTCTGTTGATTTCTAGGGTTCACCAAAGTTACATTGGCTAGTTTCTTCAAATGAGCCCAAATTTGGTGAAGCACCCTATTTTCACATGTCTTTCAATCCTGTTAAGTGTCATGGCAAGTGGAGGTCATTTGCTTGACCAAACACTGATCAAACACCTTCTGGCTTTTTACTAAAACCCTCTTCTTGATCACTTACACCTTTTACCTTGGCCTCAACTTTCTACCACACGTTCATCCAGTTACTAGCCACCTCCAGTAACTTCCCCAGGACCCCAGCTCCATGATTGAGGGGTAAAAACCCTAGTTCACCCTGCTGGACAGCCATTTCTTACCAAGTCACCAGCCTCTCTTCTCTCTCACAACATCTCGAGAGCATCCAAAGCCTCCTTCGTAGTGCTTGCATCACCCTGGTCCCCCCAGACACGATGGGCGCGTCCAGAGGCCCAATGGCATGCCGTGGCATGCGATAAGGGCGCTCTAGAGCGCGCTACAGTGCGCCAACACACTGTAGCTTCACCCAATCAGCTGCCCCCGACAGCCTCGGGCTCTCCCCTCGCGCCAGTCGATGCCCCTCGACGTCCGCGACCGCCCCGGCGCTGTCCCCCTTCCTCCTCCGCCCTCCAGTGGCCGTCGTCACACGCGCGCTGGCCGCCCGCAGCCTCCACTCCTCGGGCTCGCACGCGCGCACGGCCTGGAAGCTTCCCCGCTCCTCCTCTCTCCTCTAATGGACGTAGAGCTCGTCCAGCAACTCCGCAGACTCACTCCCGTCGCCTCCCGTGCGCTGTAGCCTCGAGCAGGAGCTCGCCGGCGCACCGGTCCACGGGACCCCGCCGTTCCCCTATAAATAGGACCCCCCGAGCCTCTCCAACAGCACCAGCAGCTTCACCACACCTCCTTCAGTCCCCCAGCACCACTAGTTCTTCCCCAGAGAGCCCCAGTGCTCGGGATCGACCGGAGCTCCGCCGCGTCGGGCCGCCGGTGATCTCGCAGTACAGGCCTCCTCCGCCCTTCCTTTTGCCCGATTTGGAACCCCCACACACCATTGATTCTTTCCCCTCGCTTTCCCCTCTCTGTTGCAGTCGGAATTGACCGGAGCAACGACCTCCCGAAGCTCCTCCGCCGTCCCACCTCGCCGCCGGCGAACCCGACCTCGCCGGCGTGCCGCACCACCTCCACTACCTCCGCAACTCGACGCTGAACCCGTCCCTGCCCTCCATTGCCGTCGCCGTGGCCGGAATCAACGCCGGTGAGCTCGCCGTCGCCGTGGCCGTGAGGTTGGAGATGACAGGCGGGCCCCGCCTGTCATCCTCACCCCTCTCTCCCTCCTCTCACAGTCGCTGACCACCGGGCCCCGCCCGTCAGGTTTGAAAACCTGACGTGCGCGCGCTGGCGCCCGTGCGGCTGGGCTGGATGCCCTGGGCCGTGCACTGTGGCCCCTCTGGCCCAGTTGCACAGGGCACTTTCTTCTTTTCTTTTCTGTAATGATTTCAAACATTTTTACAGAAATGAATATTGGTCCAAATAAAATAATTCCAACTCCTAAATTCTTGTAATATTCCAACCTATTTAATGGTGTCACTTTCACACACATCCATGCAACTTTTCTGTTCTGTTCAAATTTAAATTCAAATTTGAGCAATAAAACTCCTGTTCTAAAATCATTAGATTCCATTCTGTTACTCCAAAACTCCAACTAAGAATTTTCCCCATCTTAGAAATCCCTCTAGTATTTAACAAAAATGAGTTGACATTTTTCTGAGCACTTTGATTTTTCTGTTCTATTTGTGGTCTTATTTTTCCGTTGTTATTATGCGACGTATAGATACCGTATTTGACGAAGTTGCTGAAGAAGGAGAAAGAGAAGGATTTGAAGACTTTGAAGACCAAGCCAATCCAGGCAAGCAGCCCTTTGACCATGATACACTTGTTCTTCGGAACCCGTTTGTTTCCGATGCATGATGATAGGGTTACGGTGGTGACCTAGTTGAAACCACCACATGATGCATGCTTTACTCTTGATCCTGCCATGTGCTAGATGCAATGCATATGGTTAGTAGTAATGAATAGTGATGCATGTGTGACATGAACCCTCGTGGTTGAAATCTTTGCATAAAACCCCGTCGGGTGCCATTCATGCCCGAGGGAGATGATGAGTTGGGTAACCACTTGATGACGAAGTGGTGTACCGAGACAAGTGTGTGTGTTTTTCAAACGGATTGGTTTAAGTTGCGACCGTTATTCCAACCATACCTGTGCAACCACACTACCCCTTATGGGACGGGGCTTTATTGATTACTTAGGTCGATACTAGCATGGTGCCCGCATTAGTAGTGATGGGTAGACTTGAGGTCTTTCCCGGGACGGGGTCGTGCTTGGATAGACGGCCATGACTATTTTTACAGGGCGCCGGACACACCGTTGGTCCCTTCGGGTACGCGTGACATTGAAATTAGGGCAAGTCCCGTAATCTATTATTGTACTCGAGGGCCGTGTACCAACGAGTGGACTCTATGTTAGTGTCGTCTAAGGAAAGATAATGACCGGGTGCTTCCCCCGAGTACTTGAGGTACTGCGGGATCGTGGATGACACGAAAGCTTCCCGGATCTTGTGGGTAGTGTGCAACCTCTGCAGAGTGTAAAACTATTCGAATAGCCGTGTCCACGGTCAAGGACAGTTGGGTAACCGCTCTTGGGCTACGTCCAATGTTTGTGAAACCATGTGTGTGTATGAAAGTCAAGGTGGTGACTTGACTCAAGGAGTTGAATCATATTCATGTTGATATCGGTAACCTGTCTTCGAGGTTACGCGAGTTTATTGATGCATAAACCTGATGGTAGAATATTTATTCTAGCCCTTCGCTAGATTGATCATTATTGTTCATTGCACTGTTACTTTGTACCACATCATGGGTTGCTTGCGAGTACATTCAAAGTACTCATTGGCTTGCCACTGGTTATTTAATTGGCCAGGCATGGAGGAACAGGAATATGATGAAGAGTTCTTTGGAGACGAACATGCGAACTAGGACGCTTTCCCAGTCAGAATGCCTGTAGGGTTAAGGCAGATGGCATAGGCTCTACCTACTATCGAAGACTTCCGCTATTTGAGTTATTTGCTATTCAGCCCGTGAGTCTTTATCTATGTAAGACTTGGCCATAATGGCCTTAATTTGTGTAAGACGATATGTATGGATGTAAGACTCTTGTTATTCAGCTTCTGTGTGTTCAGTGAGCATTGATCTCTGGGATCACTGTACACGTGCATTCAGTGATCTCGACTTCTAAGTCGGGGTCCCCACAGACGATGATGGCGTTTTATCGCTGTCCCTCCCCGGGGCATCGTTTTGGAGCAAGTGATGGCTGGGGGGATGGTGGAGCGGTACTTCATCTCACACATTGATGGCGGCGGAGATCGGCGGCATGGCGCTGTGGAGGCTCGTCGTCCGATGCACGGAGATGGACTCGCGCAGGAGGAGGTAGCTATCTGGTGTCATGGTGACGTCGATGGCAGAGTGGCCAGACAAGGTAGAAGCCTCAATATGATCTGAAGACGGACTTGTGGAAGATGGCGGCGACGACACACGAGTGCGTCTGACCGGATTGTGCCCCAGACCCGGTATATGTGGCTCGGCTGGGGCTTCCGGCGTTTGATGTTAGGCTTAGGTGAGTGGTTTGGGTAGTGGCCCAGCTAGCACCCCTTCATCATTTTGATGTTAGGCTTAGACGAGTGGTCTGGGTAGTGGCCCAGCTAGCACGCCTTCATCATTTGGATAGGAGTAGCGGCATATGTTGCCAAGATGGCGGATTCAGACATATTGTTGTAATACTTTGTAAGGTCCTCGAGAATAATCAATAAAGTGGCCGTATGCATCTTTTAGATGCAGAAGCCGGGGGTCATCCTCCTCTTCTAAAAAACGCGCTGATACAACCGGACGAGCTTTGCCGTAAACCAGACTGTCACTGTAACGCCCCGACCAATTCCATTGATTTCTGGCCGTTGTGTCTAGGATCTAGGCTGGTCACATATAAGCACTAATCTTTCCTGTGAGTCGCTCAGCCTGGTTCAAGATCTGATCGATGGAGAAGGGATTGTATGTCTCTTGCATCGGTCAGATCTTAAACCACGCTGTCGGTCGATGGTTCAAGATCTGATCAATGCAAGAGATGTACGATCCCTTCTCCATCTATGATCGCACCATGGTGATCCGTAACTGCTAGTAAGATTCTTCGCAATATCTCCTTACCTCGCCACTCCCATCCTCGCCTAAACAATATGCCTACACTTCCCTATCTACCTGCACCGGATCTCAAATCAGAAACCACTAATTTAAACCTTACTTTTTTGAGCGGTTCAGGCTTCATGGTATTTGTGAATTCCCCGACACATATCTTAGGGAAAGGTGGACATGATTCGGTGCTATTTGGCCATTATATAAAAAAGTAAAGCTTGTCAGGTGGTTTTTGTATACCCAAAAATATCACATTAGACTGTTAGAGAAGGTGTTTGAGCAGTATTGTAAGAGCCAAAGAGGTACTTATTTCTATCTATCTTTTCTTTTCTTTTTCTTTTTTGCGAGAAAACTTCCGAGCTATTCATCTTCGATCATGATGGTACAACAAACATTGTAAATAATAAAAATTGAGCTCTTTTACGGTACCCTGCAATGAATATGAGCCGTCTATTCTTCAAATCAAAGTGTGGTGGTGGATCTATACTGCTCAACTCGGCGACAACCATCGCCAGCAGTACCAGTGACACCGAACGCTCCGCGTGCCGCAGTATACTTGTTGTGAGGGTAATTTAGGGAGAGAAAAACTAGCCGGCTCTCGACCAAGCGAACCTGTTCGTTCGCTTCCCTTTTCCTGCTGCCGCATGCATGTGCCCGCAGGCTAGGATTCCGGCGGCCGCCTCGTCGCCTTCACACTGTCGGCCGTGCTTGTGGAACGAAGCTGCTACGCCACCGGCCATGCTCGTCGACCGCGGCAAGCGCTCACGGTCTAACTCGTCTTGACGAGGATTCCTCTTCCTCCCTTCCTCTGTGCCGGCGACCACCGTAGTATCTCGTCTTCGTCTGCATCCCCTTCCTTGGCCATGATGGTGAACCAAGCGCTAAGAGGTACGGCCATGTCATCCGCTCGCGAAGGATGGTGGCGGGAGCGCGCTGGGAAAGAGGGACACGATGGCGAGTTCGGCGACGGTGGAGCGGGCTAGTTGGCTACGTCGAGTTGGCGGCTGCGGCGGGTAGAGCAATGGCCGATGGCTCAACCAGGGCGAACGGAACGGCTTATTTCTGATGGGCTAGTGTTATCTTAGAAAACAGAAAAATGACTAGAAGTACCCTCACGGAATCAACGGTGGATGATTGTATACTGCTACCTTCCATCTTTAACAGTATAGGGTACCATAAAAAAGCTCATAAAAATTACATCCAGAACCTAGACCACCTAACGACAACTACAGGCACTGAAGTGAGCCGGAGAGGCGCCGCCGTCATCGCCCCTCGCTCGTCGTAGTCGGGCAAAACTTGTTGTAGTAGACAGTCGGGAAGTCGTCATGGTAAGGCCCCATAGGACTAGCGCAGCAGAACAACAACCGCCGCCGATGAAGAGTAGTATAGATCGGAAGGATCCAACCTGAAGACACGCGAACGTAGTTGAACTACCACCAGATCCGAGCAAATCCACCAAAGACACATCCGCCGGAGAAACATCTCCGCGCGCCTACCGACGATGCTAGACACGCCACCGGGACGGGGGCGAAGCGGGAGAACCTTATTTCATCTTAAAGGAGCCGCCGCCATCTCGTCTTCCTGAGCAGAACACAAACCCTAATAAAACATGAAGAAACATTTGGAAACAGAGCCCCTCACCGGCAAGGGCCAGGATCCACCGTGCCGCCATGGCCCTAAGGCCACCAGAGATGAGGTGGACCAGTGGCGGGGCGCCGGCGGGAGGCAAAGGAACCCTAGTCTTTTCTTAGAGAAGAAGGTAGGGAAACTGTGTATTCCTTTCTGTTCTTTTGTTACTCCTCCTACCTACAACGGTACTAGCTTGGTACATTTCTAACTTCCTTTTTGGGTGCTATCGGTATGATATTCTTAATTCTCGGGGTTTGATTCCAACTAATGCATATGTATGTACCTTTTCGTGTAAAACTCATGTAATTACCTTGCTTGATTCCCCATTTCATATGATTGTGTCCAACTATTAATGAAGATTTTTCTTCTCTGCAAAAAAAAAGAAAAGAAAAAGGAAAAAAATGAAGATCTTTCTAATATTGATGAATATCATACAAAGTGTGTTCCTGCTGGGTCTATTTTGACTAGCTTTTGCCACTTCACTATCATAGACAGATTACTAAAAATTTGTGTCTTCATGTTGCTAGATAAGGTCACACAGTTGAAGTGTTTCGCTCCAAAAAACTAGTGCTACTCAAACCAGTGTCGAGTTTAATATTGAGATGAGGACAATCCTTCGATTGATTAAATAGATACACATAGTTCTTTCTTCGATACGATATTAAATATTTGTTAGCCATGTTGGAGCATTTCTTAGATAGGATATTCAATATGTGTTAGCCATGCTGAAATATTTTTACATATAAGTATCGAATTCCTGAATCATGTGCTGATGCCTGAATATGTAGGTTGGATCTTCCTATTCGTAAACTGAGTGCCAACTACCAAGATGGTAATTTAGGACTTCATGTTGGTCAGCTAAGGCTATAGGTATATGAAATTCATTTAGTACTGCATTTTCCATTTTGACATATTGAGTGTCTCATTCTTCTGTTGCATAATTCGAAGTAAGAAGCTACCCTTATTAGTTTTTTCAACCATTATATCATTGCATCATGATACATTGCAAGACGAAGAATCTATGAGACCATATGATTTCTATTCGGATGTTCGTATCTGTTAGCTTATCATGATCGTTTTTGAACATTGCCATTTTAATATGAGCTTACCCTGATCCCCTGCAAGTATCATATCATATTATCCATTGGAGGAATCTTTATTTTGCAATTCACTGCTATTTTCTTTTTACTATTGCTCAATGCATGTTTTAGCTCTTGTATTTTTTTGTCATGTCCAGCAAGCAATTTAATTTGTGTTGTAGCGTGCACCTTTTTGGTTTTCACAATCGTAATGATAGATGGACATTCCAACTACAAGAAATTGCACGGCAGACCAGTGCCGGATGCCATGCTGTCAGCACTCTGTCACCACCTTTTTTACCACTTCGACTGACTCCTCGTGCACTCTTCTCTGCAGTCCGTGCCTAACTGTGTTCCTCTTCCCTGCCTTGAGATCTTAGCTGATCTGTTTTGTTAAAAAAATCATGTAGGTTTAGACAAGGTTGGGTTGGCTTATATATCATATGCTTGACTAAGTTAAGAATGCTTGAAGAAAATTCTTGCAAGAGCAACAAGCCAAGAATAGCAATGTCGATGTAGTTTATACGCTATATGTGCTGTGAATTTCCTAACTGCAATTCCAGTGGAGGTCATTTTTATGGATATTGGTTGTTGATATTTGGTTCCTTTTTTGCGGGTGACACCTGTTGTTTCTTGCATATATGTTCAACGTACTTGTGAGATACAATTCATTCAAGATTATATAACATATTTTTTTATTTCCTACAATGTCTAGATAATACAATCAGCTCAGTTATGATACAAGTTGTGTTTTTCTTGGCAAAAGTTTTTGTACTTCATATGCCCTCATAATCATAAATCAAGAGAGTGCCCCTCTGCAATCGATCTACTTTGTTTCAATCAGATTAAATTCCTCTTTGAGTGCTAACCAATAGTATATGGGTAACATCATGCAAATTTGCTCCAATATCTTGTATGGATATTTCTATTATTCTATCAAAAAAATACGGGCACGACAACGCGTCTTGTATAAACTATTTTTATGCAGCATTTGTCTTCGATTTTGCTTTCTTGAATATAGAGTACAGGAAAACACCGAGTAGAGGCAGACTAGTTCCTGCAGATAAGGATATATTCCAGACACAAATAAACAAGAGAGTGAATTAGTAGAATATAAAAGTAGGATTGGTTGGTGATAAAGTTACCAAGGACATTTAAGGGTCAAATTGGAGTTCTGAAGAAGATAACATATGATATGATGACAACTCATTTGAAGAAGTCCGCAATAGAACGGGTTACAGGTAATATTCTGGCCAATAAACTATATGAAAGCTACCAAAAAAAATTAGAAACTTTACTACAAGTAAATAAGAAAATTGAATTGATGGTAAATACTAAACATGAAAAAACAGAAAAGTGGTAAGATTTGAATTTCAGGGCATGAAACATACTATGCACGACCACTCATCCAATCATTGAGCATAGAAACCGGTTGATCATGGTGATATAAAGCCTCTACAACTACCATGAGCATCTCTAATCGAACTCTTAAATTTTTGAACTCCTCAAATTGGTATCTTTTGAGGAGTTAAACCACACCTAATCGAAGCCTCAAACTTATAACTCAAAAAATTGAAGAGGTATGTCTCGAAAGATTCTATTTGGCTCAAATTTGAGAGAGCAGCACCACTTATCCTCAAAACTCCTTTGTGCTCTCATCTCACTGGAAAAATGACTCAACCAGCGACAAGCCGCCAAATTTACCCCCTCCCCCATATAAATTTGGCCCCTGCCACTCCAATAGCCATGGCGCGCCGCCGGTCATGGGCCAAGAGGTGGGGTGTCACCACAGCCGACATCCTCCTCCGACAATGAGCAGGAGGCGGTGAAAGGTCATGTGGTGCCTCCATGTGTGGTTTTGGTAATTGATGACAATCTCTATGGACTAATGGTTTCCTTGAGTTATATTTGAAGGATTTGTCCATAGACTTTTCTTGGAGTCCATTTGTTGGTTTCAAGGAGAGTTTGTGATGACCAAGGTGCTATTCAAGGAATTACCTAAAGATTGGTCATGTGAGAGGTTGATCAAGACCAAGTCAAAGAGTGAATCAAGTTGATCAACACACAAAGCGTAGAAGATGTATCGAGGGGGATCAAGTGATCCCATGGTATGGTAAGCATTGTCAATTACACTTTGTGTACCAATCCATGGTCTTCATGAGAGTTCTTTGTGGGGTTAGGTTGCGGTGTGCAAGTTCAAGTGATGCATCATGAAGAGATCAAGTGCTTGAAGCTTGCCGTCCATTGTGGTGACAATGGGCTTGTGAAGATATGCCGAAGAGTGGATCACCCATAGTGGAGTATGGGGGAGCAATCAACTAGTCTTCACCGAGCCAACGCAATCGAGAAAGGTGGTCCAACTTAAGAAAGTCGAGATCATCATCATCTAGCTCAAGTGGACTTTGTGCAAGGCAAAGGTTTGCCCTTGATAGGTTTTCTATTTTACCGGTCTCATGGTGGTAGTTTGGAGACCGGGTTATAGGATCGATTGTCGTACTATCAAGGGGAGCTCTTAATGAGTAGCTTGATCGTATCGTCGTAGAGAGCTCAAACCATTGCATCCTTGCATCATCTTTATTGGTCCTTGTTTGGTTCTTCTCCTTGTGAGATTTGAGCTGATGGTCATCTTGATGACAAGCTCGAGTTCATTGAAAACGGAGTTCACATGCATCTTCTATGATGTTTTCGTTGTTGGAGGTTTTGCCCGTTCTTCTCTGATGGAGGGTTCATTCCTCTATATCCTAGGCATACCTCTGTGACGCCCCCGATTTGACCGTACACTAATCATGCACGCAAATGTGTACGACCAAGATCAGGGACTCACTGGAAGATATCACAACACAACTCTAGACACAAATTAAAATAATACAAGCTTTATATTACAAGCCAGGGCCTCGAGGGCTCGAATACATAAGCTCGAAACACAAGAGTCAGCGGAAGCAACAATATCTGAGTACATACATAAGTTAAACAAGTTTGCCTTAATAAGGCTAGCACAAATATAACAACGATCGAAAAGGCAAGGCCTCCTGCCTGGGACCTCCTAACTACTCCTCGAAGCCGAACTTCACGTACAAACATCCTCGGGATCTTCTGGGTCCGGGACTACATCAATTTGGTTGCATCATCTGAGAAGAAGGAACAAAAGGGGGAAAGGGGGGGGAGCAAAGCAACCATGAGTACTCATCCAAAGTACTCGCAAGCAAGGATCTACACTACATATGCAATGATATATGTGTAAAGGGGGTAATATCTGTGGGTTAAACTGCAGAAGGCCAGAATAAGAGGGGGATAGCTAATCCAATCGAAGACTAGGCTTCTGGCCACCTCCATCTTGCAGCAGTAGATGAGCGTAGCTGGAAAGTAACAAGTAACCCCGCTTCTCGCAGCCTCCGTCTTGCAGCAGTAGAATAGAATAGATGATAAGTTCACCAAGTAACATCGTATAGCATAATCCTGCCCGGCGATCCTCCCGCACATCACCCTGTGAGAGAGCAACCACCGAGTTATATCTGGAACTCATCTGGGTGTGTTTTATTAAGTATCCGGTTCTAGTTGTCATGAGGTCGGAGTACAACTCCGGGTCGTCCTTTTATCGAGGGACACGACTATTCGAATAGATTAACTTCTCTGCAGGGGTGCACCACATAACCCAGCATGCTCGATCCGATTTGGCCGGACACACTTTTCTGGGTCATGCCCGGCCTCGGAAGATCAACACGTCGCAGCCCTACCTAAGCACAACAGAGAGGTCAGCACGCCGGTCTAAACCCTAAGCGCGCAGGGGTCCGGGCCCATCGCCCAACGCACACCCGCATGTTGCGTACGCGGCCGGTGAGAAGACCTAGCAACCTCCATTACTAAGGAAGTTACGTTACGCGGTCCAACCCGGCGCGCGCCGCTAAGCCGCTGACGTCAAGAAGGCTTCGGCTGATACCACGACGTCGAGTGCCCATAACTATTCCCACGTAGCTGGTTAGTGCGTATAGGCCAATGGCCAGCCAAATACCAAGATCTTGTTAAACGTGTTATTATGAAATAACTGCGGACAACGACCAGGGCCAGGCCCACCTGTCTCCTAGGTGGTCGCAACCCGCCCTGTCGCTCCGCCACAAAGTAACCATCAGGGGGCTGTCGGGAACCCAGGCCCACCACTACCTGTGTGGAACCACCTGCCCCTTCAGCCCCCATCTCCGAATCATCATCATGAGTATGTAATAGTATAGTATATACCCGTGATCACCTCCCGAAGTGATCACGGCCCGATAGTATAGCATGGCGGACGGACAAGGATGTAGGGCCACTGATGGAATACTAGCATCCTATACTAAGCATTAGGATAGCAGGTAAAGGTATCAACAGTTGTAGCAACAATGGCAGGCTATGCAACAGAATAGGAGCTATCGAATCAACAACAGTAGCAAACTAATGCAAGAGTAAGAGGGAAGGAGAATAGGCGATATCTGGTGATCAAGGGGGGGGGCTTACCTGGTTGCTCTGGCAAGAAGGAGGGGTCGTCGTCGACGCAGTCGATCACCGTGTCACTGTCAGCGGTCTCAGTCCCGATGTCTATCGGAGAGAAGAGGGGGAAGAAACAATAAATATAAAGCAAGCATCACACCACAAAGCATAACATGGAAATACGCGGTGCTACGTGTGACCTAATGCGGTACCAAGTGATATTGGTGAGGATGGAAAATATCCGGGAAATTATTCCCCGTGTTAGGTATTTTTGGATAGGTTAAACGGATGGGGAAAGTTGAGACTTTGCTATGCTAGGGATGTGTGGCGGACGAACGGGCTGCGAAGTCGGATTCATCTCGTCGTTCTGAGCAACTTTCATGTACAAAGTATTTTCATCTGAGTTACGGATTATTTTATATTAATTTTCAAAGTTTTAAATCATTTTCTAGAATTTACAGAATTACTTTAATTCTAAAATACAATTATGACGTCAGCAGTCAACCAGTCAGTTGACTGAGTCAAACTGATGCGTGGGGCCTACTGTCATACACTTAGACTAATTAAACAGGTTAATTTGTCTAACAATAATTAGGTTAATCTAATTAAGATTAATTAAGTTAATTAACTTTAATTAATTAATTAAATTTTTTAATTATTATTATTATTTATTCTTTTTTTATAAAACTTTTTGGGGTGGGTCCCGTTAGTCAGTGGCTCAGAGGAGCCAATGGGCGTTGGGTGGTTCAGGCACACGGGCTAGCGGGCACCCGACCCGGGCGATGTCCGTGCGCGACCAGCGGTGCGGGCGCACGTCGGCGGTAGTGGCAGGGCGGCAAGGGGTGCGGGTGGCCGTGGAGAGGAGAACCACGGCAGGCGCGATGGAGCATCGGTGCGGGGCCGTGGTTTATGGCGGCGGGCGGCGAGCAGCTACGGCAGGGGGGGGGGTCGGACGCGGTCGGCGGTCGCCGGAGGAGGACGCCAGTGGGGAAGCA
>LR738710.1:64756382-64805374 GCA_902687465.1 Secale cereale
TCTTTCTTTTCTTTTTGTTTGCTCGTTTTTCTTTTCCTTTTCAATTTCTTTTCTGTTCATTTTATGTTTCACTGTTTTATTTTTAGTCTCATCTTAGTTAAGTTTTATCAAAGCATAATAGTTGTACCAAAATCAGTATTACAAATGATACCTCTGTTACCAAAGTTTAAACCCGCAATAAAATATTTTAACATTTTAATATTTAATAAAAAGGCATTTGGTTAAATATTTTCGTTGTTGTTTTAACTACTTTAGTGCATTGAATTCTCTTATAAATGATAATATCTCCACCGTAAATACTTATGATTTGTTTGACACAATTAGAACATTTTAGTTTTGACACTTGGAGACTTTTATTGTTTGACTCTATTTTAAAAATTGAAATTTGGATTGGCTTCGAACCAATGTGAGTTTATCAACAGTAACTGGGGTGACGTGGCATCATTAATGGGGAATTACTGTAGCTTAATTACTCGGGCGTCACAACCTCCCTGCCTCTTCTTACTATAACCAGTCGCTGTTTTGACACTACTCGTCTTCCTCTATCCAACAAGTTTGAGTTTGCTCAATTCGGAGCTCATATGCACAAGTTATGGCAGTTCTGGTTTTATTGTATCCTTCTGTTGTCTTTAGCTGTGATATGAAGGCAGCCAAGTGCTAAAGCCTCTGTGGCGTGCGGTAGTACCGCTCTAGGGAGCGGTAGTACCGCAGGGGCTAGAGGTAGTACCGCTCTTGGTGAGTGGTAGTACCGCTGCCTCCAGCCCTGACGCTGATGCATGCGGAAGTAGGCGCGAATGTAATTTTTTAAATCCGCCCTTACGCGGTAGTACCGCGCCTTCGGTCCGGTACTACTGTGCTGAACTTTTGCACTGTTCCAACCTCAGCGGAAGTAGGCGCGAATGTAATTTATTACTTCCATGCATTCCCAGTACTAGTTGATGCCTGCCTTATGGTAGTACCGTAAAGGCGCACGGTAGTACCGCTCCGGCGATTCTACCGCTCATTGCCCTATGCAACAGGCACTCATCTGGTCACTACCGTGCAAGCGGTAGTACCGCACTCCGCAGCGGTAGTACCGCAACCTTGTGCGTTAGTACCGCGGCCGTGTGCGGTAGTACTGCGCCGCGCGGGCTGTGAGAGGGGATATTGGTTGGATTCTTTCCCCTCCTATAAAAGGGGGTCTTCTTCCCTAATGGATCTCATCCTTTGAGCTCGTGTTCTTCCCCCATTTTTGACCTTCTTTGAGCTTGCTATCTCTCAATCCCTCCATGTATTCTTGCTAGTTTTTGGGGGAAAAGAGAGAGGAGATCTAGATCCACATTTCCACCAATCACTTTCTCCTCTTTGTGAGGGGAACCCCTTGGATCTAGATCTTGGAGTTCTTCGTGTTCTCTTCTTTGTTCTTCCTCTCATTTTCCTCCCTAGAATTTGTTGCTTTGGTGGGACGTGATAGGCTGGCTTATTAGGGATGATAGACTACTCATATCAATAAGGAGTTCCGTCTTTTCTGAGAGCCCATTCGGATAGAACTCCAAAGTTAAGCATGCTCAGCTTGGAGTAGTTTCAGGATGGGTGATCGACCGGGAATTTGCTCCCGGGTGCGCACGAGTGAGGACAAAGTGTGCAGAAAAGACTAGTATTGATCTGTGGGGCCAGTCTAGATCCCGCCAGGAGTAACGACCATCGGCGGGTGTGTCCGGGGCGTTACAAGTTAGTATCAGAGCCGACCCTTGCGGTTACATGGATGTTTGCAGACAGGTGCGCGATCATGTTGTGCATGACATTTGTGACCCGTCGTGGCACACGGCATGTCACATGTGTCGGACTTGATGCACAGACATATGTGCCAAGAGGGGACGTTCCACATGCCCAACGAGGACGTCAGTTCCTCTGAGGATCTTCCAAGGATATTGCCATGGGGAATTTTACTGACAGAATTACCCTTTCATTAGATGTAATTTCTCGTAATTTCAATTTTATAACTCCATGTAACTCCTACTTTCCCATCGTTAGATTTGGGTGGGTGGACGGCTCATAAAATCGCTAATCACCTAACAGTTGTACTTTTCCTAACATCAAAATTAACGAGCAGCTCGGCTCGTTAAGCTCGTGATGTTAAGCTCGTTATCGATAAGCTCGTTAAAATTAACTAGCAAAAAATCGTGCTCGGCCTCGTTCGTTAAGAGCTCTCTAAGCTCGCGAGCATTCACGAGTACTCGTTAAGGTAAGAAACAACAGATAAGTACATAACTTAACTAGAAAAGCATTCCAGAATTTTCATTACGAATTTGCAATAGCATTAATAAGGAGCAAACACAACACCTTCACGCAATACTAACAACCACCAAGTCGGGTGCACCTTTTCTTTGCAAAAATTAAACATAAAACAATACCAGAAACACACAAATGACAAGTCTGATGCATAGGGTCAAGCTGATGCACCTTTGCTTTGCATAATGTAAGCATAAAAAATAGTATCAACTTGGTACAACCAGAAGCACTAGCTGACAAGCACCTGCAATTTAAACATTCAAGCTTGAAGTACTAGGTACATAATACATAGTAGCAGCAAGCCAGCAACACAAGTTTGGATGTTTGGTGCACCTTTGCCCAATATAAACTTAAAAATTAGTAGCAACATGCTACAACCAGAAGCACCAACAGCTTTGCATAATTATTAAAACATTCAGACTTAAAATAGTAATGACCATAATACGCAGCAGCAACAAAAGTCTGAAAGTTTGGTGCAAAACTGAATATGCCTTCAGTTCAACCCTTTAATATCCTTCGTGAAGTTGCTATTTTTCTGGGAAGTGTCAAAGGCATTGCGGAGTTTTCCTACATGAAAATTTTCAAACAAAGAAAGTAAAGAATCATATTTATCATACAATAGTATAGTAGAGCTTCAAGAGGAGAAATATTAATATAAGAAATGGGCATTACACTAGGAACAGTACAAGAGAAAGAAATTAAAGTCGCAAAGTAGCTACAAGTTTCAACTACTTGTGAAGATGTTAGTAACGACCAAGGACCAACCTGCTAGTTGCTTTCCACTGTAGCTTCAGGAAATGGAATGAACTCAACGTGATCATCAATGTCATCTTCCTACAAAGGGAAATGCAATTTCAGTTAAACATTCCAGTTAGCAATAGTATGTAATATCTTACAAGTAATAGACAGTATAGAGCAAACAATATTACCACTGTGATTGTAGGCCTAATATGGTTATCTTTTGATCCTTTAATGAAGCTAGAAGCACAAACAAGTGTCTCGACCATTTTTGGCTGTAGAGAACTACGGTAGTCATCAAGGACTCTACCTCCTGTAGAGAATGTTGACTCTGATGAGACACTAGTTGCTCGTATAGTCAAGAACTTCTTTGCCATTTTTGCCACAATAGGATATCTATGAGCATTCAGCCTCCACCAGTCAAGTAATGTGAAGTTTGGATCCTGAATGGGATGGATTTTATGTTCAAGATAACTAGTCAATTCAGACTTACAAGGCTCTGAATTTGTCTCCTCAAGAAAGGATTGAAACCCACTCGACAAGGTGGCCATAGATGTAGTTGTCTGCCTCCTTGAAGTTGAACTTTGCTATTTTGTGTTAGCAGCCTCATTCTGACGATTTTCCATCTCATAGGTAGCATATAGATCAACAAACTCCTTTTTGATGACTTCTGCCTCACTACTTCCCTTATCTTTACCATACATTTTCTTAAAACAATAATCCAGAAGTTTCATCTTAAATCTAGGATCAAGAATGGTGGCAATCACCATAACATTGTTCTTTACTTTTCTTTTATCTTCCCGATTGCTATTTTCTGGCACAACAGTGCTATCCCAATATTTATCAAACTTATCAAGCATTGCTTGGCCATCTCTTTCAAATTGTCATCCCCGGACATGGCATGCTCTACTATAGCAATCTTGACATTCATGATATATGGATAAAAATGTTGGCAGTGGGGTAGGTTGAGGCTGACAGTATGGTGGTTACCTTAGCAAAAGATTTCAAGAAGGGCTGAATTTTACCATATAATACCCAATCTTCATCATCAGGCTGCCATTGGTAATTAGGATCTGACTGTGCATACTCATTGAAAGCTTCCTTGTATATAGTGCAAGCATCTACCATTCTATATGTACAACTCCATCTAGTTGGTACATCTAGGCACAATCCTTTCCCAACTTTAATATTCAAAGACTTGCAATCTGATCAGAAGTTGCACATGCCGATGGATATTTTTTCAAGTACTTCAAAGTTTCCCTAAGCTTGGATATCAAAGGTTGCAATGGTTCCATGCCATAGTTGACTATCAAATTTACTATATGTGCACAACAACGAACATGGAAGTATTTAGATATGAATTTTGCTGACTTCATAGCAGTGAACTTCTCCATTAGTTTCTTACCAGCATTATCATTTGGGGCCAGCATTGTCTATGGTAATTGCCGTGATCTTATCTTCCATTTTCCATTCTCGGCAACATTAAAAAACAGCTTGATCTATGACAAAGCTGGAGTGACGTGGGTCTGACTCTATCAAGTTTAAAACATGACACTGCATAACCCAATCATCGTCAATGTAGTGAGAAACCACAGCTAGGTTGTAATGCCCAGTATGAGATTATACCTCCTATGTGTCGAGGCACGACTTAAAGGTATAAGCTCATACTAGAATGATCTCAAGTATGGCATCTTTGCACGACTCATGTAAAAGAGGGATGAAATTGCAAAAGAGTAGTTGGCTTACACTTGCCACGTCACACAATACATTACATAAGAAATCATCATCCAAATAACATCATAGTCCGACTACGGACGAAGATCCAAATGAAAGATACCAAATAAATAAAGCCACAAGGTCCCGGTCGCCCCTAGTAGAAACCACTACTGATCGTCGAAAACGTCACATACATACGGCCACGCTCTTCATCGAACTCCCACTGAAGTTCTGATCCACCTCCTGCACTATTCTCGGATGTACCTGCATCTGGTGTGTGTAATAATCTGTGAGCCACAAAGGACTCAGCAAACCCGTTCCCGGGTATCAAAACTATCTAAGCCTTGGGTGTGAAACAAGGCTGAAGAACAAGGTTGCAGCTGCACTAGCACTAGCTTACGTGTTTAGAGCGAGAAGAGAAGTGCCACGAGCGTCAAAGTGATCACGAAGTGATCCTATCTAAGCACGTCAAACATAACCCCACCGTGTTCACTTCCTGAACCCCTTTCGGAAAAAGACCGTCACGGTTACTCATGCTGGTAGTGTATTCTGAACATGGTGTCAAGTTTTCTACAACCGGATATTAACAAATTCCCATCTGCCACATAACCGCGGGCACGGCTTTCAAAAGTTCAAACCCTGCAGGGGTGTCCCAACTTAGCCCATCACAAGCTCACGATCTGCGGAGTCGCAACTCCAAAGTGGGAAGACCCCAGTATTCTCGGAATCCCGTGCTCAAGATATACCGACATAGGTAAAACTAATCTAGCAAGACCTCCGGGCGTGTCGACACCCTGACAGTAGCCGCGCGTATCTAGTCTCAGGCCACGACCGGATAGGTCAGCCTACAGGAAAATACCAATCCGCGAGTTTCCCCGCGGTGGCCCTGCAGTCTGCCCGTTTGGGACCAACACCATCAGCACTGGCCCCCCTGTTATGTAGAATTAAGAACCCGGGGACATGACCCCCTATGCAATTAATTAATTAAGTTTTTATTATGAGGCAAATTAAAACCAAAGTTGGGCCTTGCTGGAAAAGCTTTAGCGCTAAGCGGGTTATCGAGGGGGGCCCATAAACCCCAACCGTGTTAGGAACGCAAAATCCGGAAACATAATATCGGTTTATCGGGTCCTAAGGTGGCATGAGTGGAACAAAACACCGAGCAAAAGGCCAAGCCTTCCACCCATTGCCAAGTATATATGTGTGTTAATATATTTAAGAGATATTGTGATATCCCAACAATAACTTCAACATGAAGCAAGAATCTTCAAATCTTCTCCTGCAACTAGCAATGCTATAAGAGGGGCTGAGAGAAGCTTATGTAGCCAATCAAAGGTTTGCTAGGTTGGGTGGTTAGAGAGATTCATGGCTACAATAGGAGGCTGACAAACAAACATGGGCATCGAGGCAATAAGCTAAAGAGCGAGACATCTAGCAATAGGCAAAGATAGTAATGATATCAGGGTCAGGTCATCTTGCCTGGGATTCCGCAAGGAAGAAGAACAAGTCCATGAAGTAGTCGAACGGATCCTCACAACTCCGGAACAAACCCGAAGCTAACAAGAGAAGCATACCGGAAAGAAGCAAACAACACGGTAAACACACAAGCATTAACATGGCATACGATGCACATCCAAGTATGATGCATGTCCGGTTTAAATATACATCGCATGGCAAGGTGTGCAAACAATACTACAAGATAAGTGGAGCTCAATATGCAACGAGTTGCATATTGACGAAACACCACATTTTATTTATTTAGTTGACTCTCATTTATTTACAAGACAAGATTAAATGTTTGTTAACATGGCAAGAGGTGAAGCAAAAATAAACTACCTATTTAGTAATTTTAAATGAGGCCGGAAATAACAACAACAATTCCGGAAACTCCTCATGTGCATATTTATGAATTTGGTACTGTTCTGCCAATAATCACACTTTAAAGTTGTTAAAAAGAAAAACAAAGTGCGTCATGTTATTCTACACATTTTTCTACCCCATATACATATCAAGTTTATTAAATTTGGAGCTACGGTCATTTAGTTATGAAATAAACCATTTTAGCATGTTATTTAAGCAAACTTATGCAAACATCATTTTAAACATTTTAAACACGGGTGAAAGTGGCATATTATTAATCTACATATAATTCTAAGCATTTTTCATATATAAAGTTTTTACATGTGATGCACAGATGTGAAGTTATTATATGCATGAAGTTTAGGGTCCAAGCTGTAAAACTGCAGCAACTGGATTAATAGCTAAATTCGCAGATCAGGGAAAAAAACTATAGGGCCGAATCTGGAGCTACAGGAATTGGGCGGCTCACCAGGCCTCATGGGCCGGTTGATGAAGGAGGCCCGACAAGGGGGCGCAGCTGGGCTTGGCCCGCCTGGCACCGCACGCAGCTGGCCAGCGCGGCTGGGCCGGGCGATCGGGCGGGGTTACGGGCGCGGCCCAGGAGGCGCTGGAGGCGAGAACTCCTCTGGGTTGACGACACGGTCAACGGAAGGGGCTCGGGCGCTCGTCTCCAGCTCGATGCAGAGAGCTGCGAGCTTCCGCGAGCGCACTGGGAGTTGGAGGAAGGCAGAGGTCGGGGATGGATGGTTCCCTGGCAGAGGCGGCGAAATCCGGCAGGCTCCTGTCCGATCTGGCGTGGACCGGCGACGAGGACCCGCATCGGAGCTCCATGGAGGGCAAGCCGCTGTTGTTATCAGAAGAAAGGAAGGAGAGATTCAGAGAGGAAGCAAGGGAAGGAAGTAGAGAGAGACAGCGGAATATGGGCTTCCTACCGGCATCATGGAGGATCTCCGATGAGGCTCGACGCACTGCGGGTTCTGCTCACCGATGGAGGGAACGAAGAGGATGGAGTAAGGCGGCGGCGGAGCAACTGGGCGCGGGGACGCGAGTTCCTCTCAACGGCCATGGCCGAGAGCTCCTGCGGGTCGCCGGTGAATCTTGGTCGAGGGCGTTGCTGCTGGGGCAAGGGACTGCTGCTGCTGCTTGGGTGGTCGGCGGCCACCAGTGCGAGGACGATGAGGAACGCCGAAGAGCTTGCTCCGGGACGAGGCAGAGCAGCAAGAGGAGACAAAGCCGTGCGATGCGGTGGCCGTTCTCGGGAGGAGCTCGTCTCCTTGGACCGACGAGGAGAGCCAGGAGGCTCAAGCGCGAGGTGGAGCTCGGGCGCGCTGGATCGGGCAAGGGCCCGAGGAAGGTGGTGGCCGGGGTGCTCGATGGATGGATCGACGAGGGAATCGAGGGAGATCGGGCGAGGGGATCCCGAGGGGGATTTGGTGGAGCGGCGGCGGCGACGGGACACATCTCCTTGATTTTAGGGTTTGGCCAAAAATAGGCTAGGGGTTGATCTATATATATAAGGAAAGGAGGGAGTTTTGGTTCATCCGATTGAAATTCGACGGTCAAAAAATAAAATAGATAGGAAGTTCAAATAAGAAAACGGAGATGTTTTAGGGATGTTTGGGGATGATCCGGACCCAACGGTCACGACTGCTCGGGTCGGGTTCGGGACAGTTTCGGACGTGCACTCGAGGGGGGGGGTAAAAGTGGGCTGGTTAGCGACTTGTGTAGAAGGTATCGGGCTGAGACGAGTGAAGAGAGAGAGTGGCTCGGCGACAGTTTCGAAACACCGAAATGTCCGACGTTTATCCGGCTATAGTGCCGCTATAGATTTAACGGTTGGGCTATCAAACGGACTCCGAATGCGACGAAATTTGACAGGCGGTCTACCTACATTATAATAATACCACACGCCAAGCTTCATCCCATTCCGAGAACGTTTCTCGGCCACTTACAAAACAAATATTCGGAGGTGCCGCGGGCGCGTGCGAGTGTGTCTGGACTCAGAACGGACAACAGAGAGAACTGGGGGAACCCGAACGAATGCAAGTTTTGAAAACATGCTGATGAAATGCACATGATGTCATGACAAAGTGCAACACGCAAGCAAATGACATGGCAACGACGACGAATAACTGGCTGACACCTGGCGCATCGGTCTTGGGGCGTCACAACTCTCCCACACTAACAGAGGATCTCGACCCGAGATCCTGGAGATGGCGCCGGATAAAAACGGAAGAGGAAGAGGTAAAACGAAGTTGCTTCTTTGACAAACGAGTGAAACCATGAACCATGGGAAGTTGAACAACTAGAATGAAAGAATACAACGGAGATGAACGTAGATGGAAACACTCCATTAGGAAAGAGGAACAAGGAACATTACGAGAACCTTGTAGGTTGAAAGGCATGAAACAAGAGTTTACAAACCAAACGAATTTAAACCACTCCAGTTGAATAGAGCTAGAGAAGGAATATGAACGACAGAATTTGGACAGCACTCTGGTTGAAAATGTAAGGAATTGAACATGAACTTGCCAAGTTGGGATGATACTTTATGAAATCAACGACACACTGCCTCCGGAACAATTGAAAGAATGGCACGAGGGTTAAGAAAGATTTCAGACAACACTCCGGTTGAAAAGAGAGGCAAAATTTGATAAGATGAGAGAATTTTAATGGAGGTCACGACACTCCTGTTAAATGGACTGGAAAGGACAAGAGCATGATCTTGAAATGACAAGATTATGGTTCGAAGAGAGCAATATGACAAAGCCTTCGGAACGAATAATGGAGTGAAAAGATCGAAGAAGAAGAACATCTTCGACTAGAAATGATTTTGAAAGCATCCTTACGAAGAAGGGTTGAATGGGGTTGTTAGAATTTCAACAACTAAAGAATAAGCTCGTTGTGGGCTTATGGAAAACATTCAAAAATTATGAGGTGACAACCGGCCACTAACGAAACCCAATTGTTGCTAGAGATCAACGAAGAGATGAAAACTTCTTTCACCGAGAGGATAAATGAAGAACTTGGGACATTTGTAAGCACCATAATTAGCAAAAATCCTTAGGGAAAGCTTTTAGGTGAAATACAACCCAAGATTACTCCAACGAATAAATTGAATGGTTGGAAAGATCTCCTGAACAAGAAAATGATGGGTTTAAATATCTCATTCTTGATAACTTGTGAATCATGAAACATGAAGGGAAATTGTGAAAATGACATACCACCATCTCAAACGATAATGTAGAAAGAGTTGCACTTCAGAATGCAAGAAGAAGAATACTTGAGCACATTGATCAGGAATCATGATGAAGACTTCGAGGATGAATTAAATCATGATGAACCACCATGAAGAACTCCGGTAATGAAAGCATGGGAAGTGAAAGATGAATAGAATAAGATTCAAGGCCTGCGGTGAATTAGATGGAGCTTTGAAATGATCAATAGAAATAACTTGGAGCTCCGAAAAACAAGATGAACAACTTAGAACCGAGAATATGATATGATGAACAAGCTCCAGACAAAGAAATTAAGTCACCTTGAAGGAATAAGAATAAGAATTATGTCATGCATATCCTTCACCAATTTAAATTGATGACAACCAAAGGATTTGGCATACTACTTATTCTTGTTGGAAAGAATTAAAGAGAGATCTCGCACAAGCTTGAGAAAGTATGCAACGAATCACCGGTAGGGTTTTGAAAGAACGAATGAATGAATACGATAACAAGGAAGAGAAATCTTGAATGAACCACCGTAAAAATTGAAACCGGGTGATGAAAAGAATAATCCACCGGGAAGAATAAGCACTTGAGGAAATTTAGATACAAGAGACGAAGAGATCGCGGACTGATTAAAGAATACTTGAACAAAGCACCAGAAGAATATGGAGACGAACGAAGAGGCATCAATAAAGAATAGTTGGAGGGCAAAGTTGAAAACTGAGAACGAAGAAATCTTCTGAAATGATGGGCTTCGGAGGATCACAATGGAAAGAATTCATGAAAGGCTTCGGATAGGTATAAAAAGAATTTCTCACAATCAGAACAATAATGAGGATGGCATGAAGCTAGAACCACGAATCTTCAAGAGAACGGGCCAAGATTTAGGAGGAACTCTTCTGCGGTCTTCACAATTTTCGAATGACGATGAGATACACCTTGAAGAATTTTTGATATATTCCGAAATAATGAAATATAAAGGTTGGAGCAACAATGAATGAAAACAATCTTGGAGGATACGTTTGACCGATGAGAGATCCATTCTTATGTCAAATTTGAAAAGAATTTGAGAATAACTCCGGAAAAATAGAAGAGTCAGGTAAGATCCTGGGAAAAGACCTGTGGGTTAGGGCCCACTCAAAAGAAACACCGTTGGAATGATTACTTGAGAGATTTTGCATCGGTTAAATTAAATGTCTTGGATGAGATAACAATCTCAAAATATATTGAACAGGTTGAAAATGGAAACACGAGTCCTCTGAGATCTCTTGTACACTCCGGATAAGAATTAGAGAGAGTTGAATAATCAAGAGAGACTTTGGATAAGAATTCCCACATAAGAAAACAAGTGAGACAAGAGGCACATATATGATCAATACGGAAGCTTGGATTTAGTCCACCAGAGAAGAATATTAGAATTAAGAATGATGAACTTGAAACTCTTGAGCATCTTCACGATAAATCACCGGATAAGAACATTGAAGGAAAAGAATGAAGAAACATCACATGAATAAAATGGATACTCAGTTAAGAATTTCTGGCTCTGAGAAGAAGAAGGGTGGGAGGGCGGGGAAAACAAAGGCAATTTGGGATGAATGAAACAGACACCGTTTAGAAAAACCAAGGATTGGTCTTGCACAAATTAAAAGGATCGGTTTATCTTGAAGAGAAGCGCACCGGTTGAAAAGAATTTACATGAGAATCTCAGTGATCAAGAAGGACTAGCACTCCCATAGAAATATGAGAACACTGCTTAGGAAAGGTATGGAATCACACTTGACATCGAAGCAACTTGAATACCAGAATCAAAACAAAAACAAAGGATAGATATGTTGCAACATAATCTTCACAATATCATTCGAACGGAGAATTGAACGAATGAATTCCATAGGTACATCAACTTGTCGAGAAGCCACTTGGGAGAACAAAAGGTAAATAAAAACAACAAGGAGCAGATAGAACAAATACAAGATAGAAGCTTCGTTCGACATATTCGTGCTGAAAGCTTATGGAACGTGTTACAAAAGGGTTTTGGAATCCCCGGATCAGCATAGCCAAGGACCCTTTAAGATGCAACTGCCGATCGGAACAAGCCCATAAATCCACTTCACTCCATGTTGAATCCCGAACTCCATATCATACACTCGTTGAAAGAATGCCTACGAGCTACTAGATGAACCCACCTATTAATTTTCGAAAGTTTCCAGTTATGCAATCGGGTGTTGGGGATACAGGGGAAGCATCACGCACTCAACTCTAATCCTACATCCAGCTGTATCCATCCTTCAACAAATAACCAGTTATTTCCGGAAACCGTCTACCTCGGACCTTCGAAACGCATCTGCTATACAAGCTATGGCAATACTCCCGAACTACCTCCCCAGTACTGGGTGATGTCGGGGTTATCTTGCCACTAACCGCATAGGAGAGTTTTCGATGTCGGCCGTCTTAAGTATTCCAGAACTGCTGCGATACGTTTGTGACGACAACACTTCGGAGCTCAACTCCTCGGGACACTGCCACAACCCCTAAATGACAGGAGGCATCGAGAACAATGTTCTCGTCACAAAGATATCGGAACAATCCAAACAATACTCGCGTGATCCTAAAAAAAATTAGTGAATTTTTGAGAGTAGAAGAGATAGATCATCGTCAGGAGTCCTCACCAGAGCGATGAAGGGGATGAGGAGTAAAAAGAAATCCTACTCTCCGATATAAATATAGGACTCAAAACATTTTATGTGTGTGCCTAGACTCAACCCAACGATTCGATCAATCAGTGGGTGCTCCTAGGTCGGAGAAGGCTCTGAATACCAACTTGTAATGACCAGTATGAGATTATACCTCCTACGTGTCGAGGGACGACTTAAAGGTATAAGCTCATACTAGAATGATCTCAAGTATGGCATCTTTGCACGACTTATGTAAAAGAGGGATGAAATTGCAAAAGAGTAGTTGGCTTACACTCGCCATGTCACACAATACATTACATAAGCAATCATCATCCAAATAACATCACAGTCTGACTACGGACGAAGATCCAAATGAACGATACCAAATAAATAAAGCCACAAGGTCCCGATCGACCCTAGTAGGAACCACTGCTGATCGTCGAAAACGTCACATACATACGGCCACGCTCTTCATCGAACTCCCACTGAAGTTTTGATCCACCTCCTGCACTGTTCTCGGATGTACCTGCACTTGGTGTGTGTAGTAATCTGTGAGCCACAAAGGACTCAGCAAACTCGTTCCCGGGTATCAAAACTATCTAAGCCTTGGGTGTAGAACAAGGCCGAAGAACAAGGTTGCAGCTGCACTAGCACTAGCTTACGTGTTTAGAGCGAGAAGAGAAGTGCCACGAGCGTCAAAGTGATCACGAAGTGATCCTATCTAAGCACGTCAAACATAACGCCACCGTGTTCACTTCCCGAACCCCTTTCGGAAAATGACCGTCACGGTTACTCACGCTGGTAGTGTATTCTGAACATGGTGTCAAGTTTTCTACAACCGGATATTAACAAATTCCCATCTGCCACATAACCGCGGGCATGGCTTTCGAAAGTTCAAACCCTGCAGGGGTGTCCCAACTTAGCCCATCACAAGCTCACGATCTGCGGAGTCGCAACTCCAAAGTGGGAAGACCCCAGTATTCTCGGAACCCCATGCTCAAGATATACCGACATAGGTAAAACTAATCCAGCAAGACCTCCGGGCGTGCCGCCACCCTGATAGTAGCCGCGCGTATCTAGTCTCAGGCCACGACCAGATAGGTCAGCCTACAGGAAAATACCAATCCCCGAGTTTCCCCGCGGTGGCCCTGCAGTCTGCCCGTTTGGGACCAACACCATCAGCACTGGCCCCCCCTATTATGTAGAATTAAGAACCCGGGTACATGACCCCCTATGCAATTAATTAATTAAGTTTTTCTTATGAGGCAAATTAAAACCAAAGTTGGGCCTTGCTGGAAAAGCTTTAGCGCTAAGCGGGTTATCGAGGGGGGCCCATAAACCCCAAACGTGTTAGGAACGAAAAATCCGGGAACATAACACCGGTTTATCGGGTCCTAAGGTGGCATGAGTGGAACAAAACACCGAGCAAAAGGCCAAGCCTTCCACCCATTGCCAAGTATATATGTGTGTTAATATATTTAAGAGATATTGTGATATCCCAACAATAACTTCAACATGAAGCAAGAATCTTCAAATCTTCTCCTGCAACTAGCAATGCTATAAGAGGGGCTGAGCGAAGCTTACGTAGCCAATCAAAGGTTTGCTAGGTTGGGTGGTTAGAGAGATTCATGGCTACAATAGGAGGCTGACAAACAAACATGGGCATCGAGGCAATAAGCTAAAGAGCGAGACATCTAGCAATAGGCAAAGATAGTAATGATATCACGGTCAGGTCATCTTGCATGGGATTCCGCAAGGAAGAAGAACAAGTCCATGAAGTAGTCGAACGGATCCTCACAACTCCGGAACGAACCCGAAGCTAACAAGAGAATCATACCGGAAAGAAGCAAACAACACGATAAACACACAAGCATTAACATGGCATACGATGCACATCCAAGTATGATTCATGTCCGGTTTAAATATGCATGGCATGGCAAGGTGCGCAAACAATACTACAAGTTAAGTTGATCTCAATATGCAACGAGTTGCATATTGACGAAACACCACATTTTATTTATTTAGTTGACTCTTGTTTATTTACAAGACAAGATTAAATGTTTGTTAACATGGCAAGAGGTGAAGCAAAAACAAACTACCTATTTAGTCATTTTAAATGAGGCCGGAAATAACAACAACAATTCCGGAAACTCCTCATGTGCATATTTATGAATTTGGTACTGTTCTGCCTATAACCACATTTTAAAGTTGTTAAACAGGAAACCAAAGTGCGTCATGTTATTATACACATTTTTTTACCCCATTTACATATCAAGTTTATTAAATTTGGAGCTACGGTTCTTTAGTTATGAAATAAACCATTTTAGCATGTTATTTAAGCAAACTTATGCAAACATCATTTTAAACATTTTAAACACGGATGAAAGTGGCATATTATTAATCTACACAGAATTCTAAGCATTTTTCATATATAAAGTTTTTACATGTGATGCACAAATGTGAAGTTATTATATGCATGATGTTTAGGGTCCGAACTGTAAAACTGCAGCAACTGGATTAATAGCTAAATTCGCAGATCAGGGAAAAAGACTATAGGGCCGAATCTGGAGCTACAGGAACTGGGCGGCTCACCAGGCCTCATGGGCCGGTTGATGAAGGAGGCCTGACAAGGGGGCCCAGCTGGGCTTGGCCCGCCTGGCACCGCACGCAGTTGGCCAGCGCGGCTGGGCCGGGCGATCGGGCGGGGTTACGGGCACGGCCCAAGAGGCACTAGAGGAGAGCCCTCCTCTGGGTTGACGACACGGTCAATGGAAGGGGCTCAGACACTCGTCTCCTGCTCGATGCAGAGAGCTGCGAGCTTCCGCGAGCGCGCTGGGAGTTGGAGGAAGGCAGAGGTCGGGGATGGATGGTTCCCTGGTGGAGGCGGCGAAATCCGGTAGGCTCCTGTCCGATCTAGCGTGGACCAGCGACGAGGACCCACATCGGAGCTCCATGGAGGGCAAGCCGCTGCTGTTGTCTAAAGAAAGGAAGGAGAGATTTAGAGAGGAAGCAAGGGAAGGAAGCAGAGAGAGACTGCAGAATATGGGCTTCCTACCGGCGCCATGGTGGATCTCCGGTGAGGCTCGACGCACTGCGGGTTCTGCTCACCGATGGAGGGAACGAAGAAGATGGAGTAAGGCGGCGGCGGAGCAACTGGGCGCGGGGACGCGAGTTCCTCTCAACGGGCATGGCGGAGAGCTCCTGCGGGTCGCCGGTGAATCTTGGTCGAGGGCGTTGCTGCTGGGGCAAGGGACTGCCGCTGCTGCTTGGGTGGTCAGCGGCCACCAGCACGAGGACGATGAGGAACGCCGACGAGCTTGCTCCGGGATGAGGCAGAGGAGCAAGAGGAGACAAAGGCGTGCGATGCGGTGGCCGTTCTCGGGAGGAGCTCGTCTCCTTGGACCGACGAGGAGAGCCAGGAGGCTCAAGCGCGAGGTGGAGCTCGGGCGCGCTGGATCGGGCAAGGGCCCAAGGAAGGAGGTGGCCGGGGCGCTCGATGGATGGATCGATGAGGGGATCGAGGGAGATCGGGCGAGGGGATCCCGAGGGGGATTTGGTGGAGCGGCGGCGGCGACGGGACACATCTCCTTGATTTTAGTGTTTGGCCAAAAATAGGCTAGGGGTTGATCTATATATATATAAGGAAAGGAGGGAGTTTTGGATCATCCGATTGAAATTCGACGGTCAAAAATAAAATAGATAGGAAGTTCAAATAAGAAAACGGAGATGTTTTAGGGATGTTTGGGGATGATCCGGACCCAACGGTCACGACTGCTCGGGTCGGGTTCGGGACAGTTTCGGACGTGCAGTCGAGGGGGGGGGGTAAAAGTGGGCTGGTTAGCGGGTTGTGTAGAAGGCATCGAGCTGAGACGAGAGAAGAGAGAGAGTGGCCCGACGGCAGTTTTGAAACACCGAAACGTCCGACGTTTATCCGGCTATAGTGCCGCTATAGATTTAACGGTTGGGCTATCAAACGGACTCCGAATGCGACGAAATTTGACAGGCGATCTACCTACACTATAATAAGACCACACGCCAAGCTTCAACCCATTCCGAGAACGTTTCTCGGCCACTTACAAAACAAATATTCGGAGGTGCCGCAGGCGTGTGCGAGTGTGTCTGGACTCAAAACGGACAACGGAGAGAACTGGGGGAACCCGAACGAATGCAAGTTTTGAAAACATGCTGATGAAATGCACATGATGTCATGACAAAGTGCAACATGCAAGCAAATGACATGGCAATGACGACGAATAACTGGCTGACACCTGGCGTATCGGTCTTGGGGCGTCACATAGGTAGGGAAGAGTCTGGTTGGAAGTCCATATATCACTTGTCAAACTAAAGCTCTTAACAGACCTTAGTTGCTTCTTAAGGATTTCTTTCTTAGAAATATACACCTTCATACACTCGGCTCTAAATTTCTTCCTACCAATGAACTTGCATGATGCATTCATGTATCTCATGATGAAATTAAACCAAGCATGCTCTACCATCCTAAAAGGGTATTCATGAACGATTATCATCTTTGCTATGATTCTAACAAATTATGCATGATCATATTCATGATTCACTATAAGAGATGCACCAGGCTTTTCTAGATCCAAGTTGATCATACGTTGTCGTTGTTGTCTTCCCTTCTTGTTCAAATAGTCCACACAAACATTTGTATGTCGATGGATACTAGTAGTAGCCCCCCTGGAGCATAAGCAAACAAGTTACAACAATGCAAGCATTTTTCCTTCGTGATGATTTCTCCCGATTTCTTCTTGGATACATCTTTCAACTCTATGAAATGGTGCCAACATGGTGCAAGCTTAACTCTACATTTCCTCGCCTTAACCTTACCAACATCGGTTGTTGCCTTTTCCCTTTTCCCTCTCTTTGTCTTCTCAGCCTCATTGATGTTGGGGAACGTAGTATTTTCAAAATTTCTATGTCTACAATGCTCTGCATAGAGCTACTCTAGCTAATTGCTCCCACTTTCAATACGCATCCAGATTGATACTTAGAGTCATCTGGATTTAGTGTCAAAGCTTGCATCGGCGTAACCCTTTACGACGAACTGTTTATCACCTCCATAATCGAGAAACATTTCCTTAGTCATCCAGTTACTAAGGATAATTTTGACCGCTGTACAATGATCTACTCCTGGATCACTATTGTACCCCCTTGACGAACTCATGGCAAGGTACACAACATGTTTGGTACACAGCATGGCATACTTTATAGAACCTATGGCTGAGGCATAGGGAATGACTTTCATTCTCTCTATATTTTTCTGCCGTGGCTGGCTTTGAGTCTTACTCAACTTCACACCTTACAAGTCAGGCAAGAACTCCTTCTTTGACTGATCCATTTTGAACTACTTCAAAATCTTATCAAGGTATGTACTCATCGAAAGTCTTATCAAGCGTCTTGATCTATCTCTATAGATCTTGATGCCCAATATGTAAGCAGCTTCACCAAGGTCTTTCTTTGAAAAACTCCTTTCAAACACTCCTTTATGCTTTCCAGAAAATTCTACATCATTTCCGATCGACAATATGTCATTCACATATACTTATCAGAAAGGTTGTAGTGCTCCCACTCACTTCTTGTAAATACAGGCTTCACCGCAAGTATGTATAAATCTATATGCTTTGATCAACTTATCAAAGCGTATATTCCAACTCCGAGATGCTTGCACCAGTCCATAGATGGATCGCTGGAGCTTGCACATTTTGTTAGCACCTTTAGGATTGACAAAACCTTCTGGTTGCATCATATACAAGTCTTCTTTAATAAATCCATTAAAGAATGCAATTTTGTTATCCATTTGCCAGATTTCATAAAATGCGGCAATTGCTAACATGATTCGGACAGACTTAAGCATCGCTACGGGTGAGAAAGTCTCATCGTAGTCAACTCCTTGAACTTGTTGAAAAACTTTCGCAACTAGTCGAGGTTTGTAAGTAGTAACATTACCGTCAGCGTTAGTCTTCCTCTTGAAGATCCATTTATTTTCGATGGCTTGCCGATCATCGGGCAAGTCAACCAAAGTCCACACTTTGTTCTCATACATGGATCCCATCTCAGATTTCATGGCCTCAAGCCATTTTGCGGAATCTGGGCTCATCATCGCTTCCTCATAGTTCGTAGGTTCATCATGGTCCAGTAACATGACTTCCAGAACCGGGTTGCCGTACCACTCTGATGCGGAATGAACTCTGGTTGATCTACGAAGTTCAGCAAAAACTTGATCTGAAGTTTCATGATCATCATCATTAGCTTCCTCACTAATTGGTGTAGGAATCACTGGAACTAGTTTCTGCGATGTTCCACTTTCCAATTCGGGAGAAGGTACAATTACCTCATCAAGTTCTACTTTCCTCCCACACACTTCTTTTGAGAGAAACTCCTTCTCTAGAAAGGATCCACTCTTAGCAACAAAGACCTTGCCTTCGGATCTGTGATAGAAGGTGTACCCAACAGTTTCTTTTGGGTATCATATGAAGATTTACTTCTCCGATTTGGGTTCGAGCTTATCATGTTGAAACTTTTTCACATAAGCATCGCAGTCCCAAACTTAAAGAAATGACATCTTAGGTTTCTCGTCAAACCACAGTTCATACGGTGTCATCTCCATGGATTTAGATGGTGCCCTATTTAACGTGAATGTAGCTGTCTCTAATGCATAACCCCAAAAGCGATAGTGGTAGATCGGTGAGAGACATCATCGATCGCACCATATCTAATAAAGTACGGTTATGACGTACGGACACACCATTACACTGTGGTGTTCCAGGTGGCGTGAGTAGTGAAACTATTTCACATTGTTTTTACTGAAGGACAAACTCGCTAACTCAAATATTTTACCTCTACGATCATATCGTAGAAACTCTTATTTTCTTGTTACGATGATTCTCCCCTTCACTCTGAAATTCTTTGAACTTTTCAAATGTTTCAGACTTGTGCTTCATTAAGTAGATATACCCATATCTGCTCAAATCATCAGTGAAGGTCAGAAAATAACGATACCCGCCGCGAGCTTCAACACTCATTGGTCCACATACATCTGTATGTATGATCTCCAACAAATCTGTTGCTCGCTCCATTGTTCCGGAGAACGGAGTTTTAGTCATCTTGCCCATGAGGCATGGTTCGCAAGCACCAAGTGATTCATAATCAAGTGATTCCAAAAGTCCATCACTATGGAGTTTCTTCATGCGCTTTACACCATTATGACCTAAACGGCAGTGCCACAAATAAGTTGCACTATAATTATTAACCTTGCATCTTTTGGCTTCAATATTATGAATATGTGTATCACCACGATCGAGATCCAACAAACTATTTTCATTGGGTGTATGTCCATCGAAGGTTTTATTCATGTAAACAGAATAACAATTATTCTATGACTTTAAATGAATAACCGTATTGCAACAAATATGATCAAATCATATTCATGCTCAACACAAATGCCAAATAACATTTATTTAGGTTTTACACTAATCCCAAAAGTATAGGGAGTGTGCGATGATGATCATATCAATCTTGGAACCACTTCCAACACACATCGTCACTTCACCTTTGACTAGTCTGTGTTCATTCTGCAATTCTCGTTTCGAGTTACTAATTTTAGCAACTGAACCGGTATCAAATACCCAGGGGTTGCTATGAACACTAGTAAAGTACACATCAATAATATGTATATCAAAATATATCTTTGTTCACTTTGCCATCCTTTTTATCCGCCAAGTATCTAGGGCAGTTCCACTTCCAGTGACCATTTCCTTTGCAGTAGAAGCACTTAGTTTCAGGCTTGAGTTTTAGCTTTGGGTTTCTTCACGGGAGTGGCAACTTGCTTGTCATTCTTCTTGAAGTTCCCCTTCTATCCCTTTGCCCTTTACTTGAAACAAGTGGTCTTGTTAACCATCAACACTTGATGCTTTTTCATGATTTCTACCTTCGCCGACTTCAGCATCGCGAAGAGCTCGGGAATTCCTTTCGTCATCCCTTGCATATTATAGTTCATCACGAAGTTCTACTAACTTGGTGATAGTGACTAGAGAACTTTGTCAATTACTATCTTATCTGGAAGATTAACTCCCACTTGAATCAAGTAATTGTAGTACCCAGACAATCTGAGCACATGCTCACTGGTTGAGCTATTCTCCTCCAACTTGTAGGCAAAGTACTGTCAGAAGTCTTGTACCTCTCGACACGGGCATGAGTATGAAATACTAATTTCAACTCTTGGAACATCTTATATGCTCCGTGGCGTTCAAAACATTTTTTAAGTCCCGGTTCTAAGCCGTAAAGCATGGTGCACTTAAACTATCAAGTAGTCATCATACCGAGCTTTTGTCAAAAACGTTCATAATGTCTACATCTGCTCCTGCAATAGGTCTGTCACCTAGCGGTGCATCAAGGACATAATTCTCTATGCAGTAATGAGGATAATCCTCAGGTCACGGAACAATTCCGCATCATTGCTACTAACATCTTTCAACTTAGTTTTCTCTAGGAACATATAAAAAATAAACGGGGAGCAACATTGTGAGCTATTGATCTACAACATAGATATGCTAATACTACGAGGACTAAGTTCATGATAAATTAAAGTTCAATTTAATCATATTACTTAAGAACTCCCACTTAGATAGACATCCCTCTAGTCATCTAAATGATCACGCGATCCAAATCAACTAAACCATGTCCGATCATCACGTGAGATGGAGTAGTTTCAATGGTGAACATCTTATGTTGATCATATCTACTCTATGATTCACGCTCGACCTTTCGGTCTCCAGTGTCCCGAGGCCATATCTGCATATGCTAGGCTCGTCAAGTTTAACCTGAGTATTCTACGTGTGCAAAACTGTCTTACACCCGTTGTATTTGAACGTAGAGCTTGTCACACCCGATCATCACGTGGTGTCTCGGCACGAAGAACTTTCGCAACGGTGCATACTCAGGGAGAACACTTTTACCTTGAAATTTTGTAAGGGATCATCTTATAATGCTACCGTCGTTCTAAGCAAAATAAGAAGCATAATAAGATAAACATCACATGCAAATCAAAATACGTGACATGATATGGCCATCATCATCTTGTGCTTTTGATCTCCATCTCCAAAGCACCGTGATGATCACATTTGTCACCGGCGCGACACCTTGATCTCCATCGTAGCATCGTTGTCGTCTCGCCAACTATTTCTTCTACGACTATTGCTACTGCTTAGTGATAAAGTAAAGCAATTACATGGCGATTGCATTTCATACAATAAAGCGACAACCATATGCCTCCTGCCAGTTGCCGATAACTTTACAAAACATGATCATCTCATACAAAACCGTATAACTCATCATGTCTTGACCATATCACATCACAACATGCTCTTCAAAAACAAGTTAGACGTCCTCTACTTTGTTGTTGCAAGTTTTATGTGGCTGCTACGGGCTTTAGCAAGAACCGTTCTTACCTACGCATACAAAACCACAACGATGTTTTGTCAAGTATGTGCTGTTTTAACCTTCACAAGGACCGGGCGTAGGCACACTTGATTCAGCTAAAGTGAGAGAGACGGACACCCGCCAGTCACCTTTAAGCAACGAGTGCTCATAATGGTGAAACCAGTCTCGGGTAAGCGTACGCGTAATGTCGGTCCGGGTCGCTTCATCTCACAATACCGCCGAAGCAAAGTATGACATGCTGGTAAGCAGTATGACTAGTATCGCCCACAACTCATTGTGTTCTACTCGTGCATATCATCTACGCATAGACCTGGCTCATGATGCCACTGTTGGGGAACGTAGTATTTTCAAAATTTTCCTACGATCACGCAAGATCTATCTACTAGATGCATAGCAACGAGGGGAAGAGTGTGTCTACGTACCCTCGTAGACCCGGAGCGGAAGCGTCAAGTGACGCGGTTGATGTAGTCGAACTTCTTCGCGATCCAACCGATCAAGCACCGAACGTACGGCACCTCCGCGTTCAGCACACATTCAGCTTGATGATGTCCCACGAGCTCTTGATCCAGTTGAGCTTCACGGGAGAGTTTCGCCAGCACGACGGCGTGGTGACAGATATGATGTATCTACCGACGCAGGGCTTCGCCTAAGCACTGCGACGGAATGACCGAGGTGTGTTTCTGTGGAGAGGGGCACCGCACACGGCTAAAACAATTCAACTTGTGTGTCCTAGGGTGCCCTCTGCCCCCGTATATAAAGGAGCAAGGGAGAGGCCGGCCCTAGAGGGGGCGCGCCAAGTGTGGGGAGTCCTACTAGGACTCCCAAGTCCTAGTAGGATTCCCCTTTCCTTTCCGGAGTAGGAGAGAAGGAAAGAGGTGGAGAGGGAGAAGGAAAAGGGGGCTGCACCCCTTGTCCAATTCGGACCAGATGGGGGCGCGCGCCTCCTTCCTTTTGGCCTTTCTCCTCTATTCCCGTATGGCCCAATAAGGCCCATATACTACGAAAAATACCCGAATCACTCAGAACCTTTCCGATGTCCAAATATAGTCGTCCAATATATCGATTTTTACGTCTCGACCATTTCGAGACTCCTCATCATGTCCCCAGTCTCATCCGGGACTCCGAACTCCTTCGGTACATCAAAACTCATAAACTCATAATACCGATCGTCATCAAACGTTAAGCGTGCGGACCCTACGGGTTCGAGAACTATGTAGACATGAACGAGACTCATCTCCGGTCAGTAACCAATAGCGGAACCTGGATGCTCATATTGGCTCCTACATATTCTACGAAGATCTTTATTGGTAAAACCGCATAACAACATACGTTGTTCCTTTTGTCATTGGTATGTTACTTGCCCGAGATTCGATCGTCGGTATCTCTATACCTAGTTCAATCTCGTTACCGGCAAGTCTCTTTAATCGTTCTGTAATACATCATCTCGTGACTAACTCATCAGTCTTTTGCTTGCAAGGCTTATTATGATGTGCATTACCGAGAGGGCCCAGAGATAACTCTCCGTCACTCGGAGTGACAAATCCTAGTCTTGATCTATGCCAACACCACGAACACTTTCGGAGACACCTGTAGAGCATCTTTATGATCACCCAGTTACGTTGTGACGTTTGATAGCACACAATGTGTTCCTACGATATTCGGGAGTTGCATAATCTCATAGTCATAGGAACATGTATAAGTCATGAAGAAAGCAATAGCAGTGAAACTAAACGATCATAGTGCTAAGCTAACGGATGGGTCTTGTCCATCACATCATTCTCCTAATGATGTGATCCCGTTGATCAAATGACAACTCATGTCTATGGTTAGGAAACATAACCATCTTTGATCAATGAGCTAGTCTAGTAGAGGCATACTAGGGACACTCTGTTTTGTCTATGTATTCACACATGTACTAAGTTTCCGGTTAATACAATTCTAGCATGAATAATAAACATTTATCATGATATAAGGAAATATAAATAACAACTTTATTATTGCCTCTAGGTCATATTTCCTTCAATTGATGCCAGCTTCTGCATCATTTTCATTATCACCCAATCCTAGAGAAGGCTCTGACATTTCATCATCCATGTCATATGCATCTGCCTCATCAACCTCTTCATACCTTTCATCAATCTCTACCCATTCCTCTTGGTCATCATCATGTGCACCAAGAAAAAGCATGATTAGATAATCAGATTTGACAAGTGATATTTTCATAATTGATTAATGTACTTATGTACAAGGAAGTAGCAAGATTTAGAAATAGCTTGTTAAATGCACTGATAGCATGAGTTTGAATGTTAGATAATCATATTTGGCTAGTTATAATTGGATGATCTATTATCTAAATGTAGTATTGAATATAATAACAAGTCACAATTGCATATGTGGACCTGCCACAATAATGAAGTACTATTGTTCTGGACTGTAATGAGAGTTCTAACCCGGTAACCATCCGAATATACAAAAAATTGTGACTAGAGTTCTATACCAAAATTGCAATGTGCAAAATATGAATCACAACTCAAAACTAAAATTGTGTATATGGTGGCAGATCCACATATCACATATGCATATGAACTGCACTGCTAGGTTTTATAACCATCTAAACACAATTAGTGAGCACACAAGAAAATTACCGGTCCTGATCCGGCGTCATGAACATCGAAGATTGTCGCAACCATCCTTGCCCTTGCAACTAGACGCATCAAAAGACGAGGAGGCTTTGCTACGGTGGAGGGAGAATCACGTGAAGCAGAATCGGAGGCCACTGGCTTCTTCCTCGACTCCGTGCTTGCAGCTGCAGTAGAAGGTGATGGCGGTCGGCGTTGATCCATTGCGGTGGGGGGGAGTTCTGGTGAGGGGCGAAGGCAGGAGTTCGAAACTCAGCTCACGGGTGCCGGTGGAGATGTCAGGTGAGAGGTGTGCAGGGGCGGGACATCGGCGGTCCGGGACGCCGGGCAGCTGGGTTGTGAAGGAAATATGCCCTAGAGGCAATAATAAAGTTGTTATTTATATTTCCTTATATATCATGATAAATGTATTTTATTCATGCTAGAATTGTATTAACCGGAAACTTGATACATGTGCGAATACATAGATGAAACAGAGTGTCCCTAGTATGCCTCTACTAGACTAGCTCGTTAATCAAAGATGTTTATGTTTCCTAACCATAGACATGAGTTTTCATTTGATCAACGGGATCACATCATTAGGAGAATGATGTGATGGACAAGACCCATCAGTTAGCTTAGCAACTTCATCGTTTAGTTTTTCTGCTATTGCTTTCTTCATGACTTATACATGTTCCTATGACTATGAGATTATGCAACTCCTGAATACCGGAGGAACACATTGTGTGCTATCAAATGTCACAACGTAACTGGGTGATTATAAAGATGCTATACATGTGTCTCCGAAGGTGTTTGTGGTGTTGGCATAGATCGAGAATAGGATTTGTCACTCCAAGTGTCGGAGAGGTATCTCTGGGCCCTCTCGGTAATACACATCGTAATAAGCCTTGCAAGCAAATGACTAATGAGTTACTCATGAGATGATGTATTACAGAATGAGTAAAGAGACTTTCCGGTGACGATATTAAACTAGGTATGATGATACCGATGATCGAATCTTGGGCAAGTAACATATCGATGACAAAGGGAACAACGTATGTTGTCATGCGGTTTGACCGATAAAGATCTTCGTAGAATATGTGGGAGCCAATATGAACATCCAGGTTCCGCTATTGGTTATTGACCGGAGATGAGTATCGGTCATGTCTACATAGTTCTCGAACCCGTAGGGTCCGCACGCTTAACGTTTGATGACAATCAGTATTATGAGTTTATGTGTTTTGATGTACCGAAGGTTGTTTGGAGTCCCGGATGTGATCACGAACATGACGGGGAGTCTCGAAATGGTCGAGACATAAAGATTGATATATTGGAATGTTATATTCGGACACCGGAAGGGTTTCGGGAGTCACCGGATAAATACCGGAGTACACTACAGGAAATAGGTAATTTGCCGTTTGTGGATCACAGACGGCAAAGACCAAAATCCAGACGGCAAAGATTTTGCCGTCAGGAAGCAGACGGCAAAGTCAGATGGCAAAGATAAGTCGGCAAAGAATACTTTGCCGTCAGCGTTTCATCAGACAGACGGCAAAGACTTCGCCGTCAGCCAAATCTGCTTCGCCGTCAGCCTTATGAATCACAGACGGCAAAATAAAGTACTTTTGCCGTCATCCAGACTACATCTTTACCGTCAGTTATCCGTGTCTTTGCCCTCAGCCTCGTATATCACAGACGACAAAGAAAGGGGTTAAATTTAAAAAAGCATAGCATCGTTGCTCCCGAGGGATGCGGTCAACGCACACAGTGCACTGCCATTGTTTCTTCTTCTTCTTTTAACATGCAAAGGCTCGGCCTTGTTTATTTCTTTTATTCAATAATAGTGCAGTACAAAAAAATGCAAATATGTCCCCGAAAAAAACTAAAGCTACAGAATAGTCCTGGAAATTAACACAAAGGACCCTAAAAACTAAAACTAAAAATCAATCGAGTCATTCTGGTCCATTGCAGTGCTCTGTACGCCCCGCCGCTCGGCCCCAACGCTCGCCGCACTGCCCTGCCGTGCTCTGCTCGCTGCGGCGCCGCCCGGGCCTTCTCAGCCGTGTCGCTCCAGCCTAGCCGCGCTCGGGAGCTGACTCGCTCCGATGCCACGACGAGGCACACGAGGGAGGTCGGGGATGGGCGGTGCTCGACCGGCGGAGCGGCCGGCTGCTCTAGCGGCGGAGCTCGTGAGGCCGAACGCCCGACCGGCGGGTGAGGACGAGCACGGAGATCAGGCTCGGGTGCGCCGTCGGAGGAGCTGTGGTGCGCACGGCCTGCGGGTGAGGAGGAGCTCGCGAGGTGGACCTTCATGCGGCGCTGGAGAGCTGGCGGATGGACGGGCGGGAGGGTACTGGGCGCGGCGGCGTACGGACGGGCGGGAGGGTGTTGGCCGCGGCTTAGGGATGTGCGGGCGCTGGGCTGAGCATGCGGCTGCTCTGGGGCACCTGATGGGCGGGCGGGTGTTGCCCGGCGGCCTATGGCTGCTTGGGCGAGTAGTACGGAGGAGGGAGCACGAGAGAGGAGAGGGCGCTGGCCGACCGGGAGTTGCAGAGAAAATGGAGCACGAGGGAGGAGATGGGAATCATTGGTGGGGCAGGTAGTGTTGTGGCCTCGTGGGTGCAGGCGTGGGTGGGGGCGTTCGTCGTGGGGTGCGTGCGTCGTGGGCTGGGTGGAGGCGTGCATCCGACCGCGTGAGATGTGTGTCTGAGATATTGCCAAGTCATCAATCCGTGTGATTGATCCGCGTGATGTGCTTCTTCTTTGCCGTCTGCCAAAATAAATACAGACGACAAATAGCTCACTTTGCTGTCTGCCAAGAAAAACACAGACGGCAAAGAATCTTTGCCGTCTGTCAAAATAAACACATACGGCAAAGATTCTTTGCCGTCTGTGTTTGTTGTTGCAGACGGCAAAGTGATCTCTTTGCCGTCTGTGTTTTGTTTCGCAGATGGCAAAGTTTATTTTACCGTCAGTTTTTCTTTGCCGTTTATTGATGACGGCAAACCCATCCGTTGCCGTCTGCCCGACGAAAAGCTAACGGCAAAGACGCCTCCTGACGGCAAATTAGCTGTTTCCCGTAGTGGTACCGGGAGGTTACCGGAAACCCCCGAGGGGTATATGGGCCTTGATGGGCCTTAGGGGAGAGAGAGGGGGCTGGCTAGGGCTGGTCCGCCCCCAAGCCTTGTATGAATTGGACTAGGGGGGGGGGCGCCCCCTCCTTTCCTTCTCCTCCTCTCCCTTCCTTACCCATCTCCTACTCCTACTTGGAAAAGGAGTCCTACTCCTAGTGGGAGTAGGACTCACCCTCTTGGCGCACCCCCTCCTTGGCCGCCTCCTCCTCTCTCCCTCCTTTATATACATGGGTAGGGGCACCCCATAGACACACAAGTTGATTTACAAGCCATGTGCGGTGCCCCCCCTCCACAGTTATACACCTAGGTCATATCATTGTAGTGCCTAGGCGAAGCCCTGCGCCTGTAACTTCATCATCACCGTCACCACGCCGTCGTGCTGACAAAACTCTCCCACAATGCTCAAATAGATCAAGAGTTCGTGGGACGCCATCGAGCTGAACGTGTGCTAAACACAGAGGTGCCATATGTTCAGTGCTTGGATCGGTTGGATCGCGAAGACGTTCGACTACATCAACCGCGTCACTAGACGCTTCCTCTTTCGGTCTACAAGGGTATGTGGACACACTCTCCCGCTCGTTGCTATGCTTCTCCTAGATAGATCTTGCATGATTGTAGGAATATTTTGAAATACTACGTTCCCCAACAGTGGCATCATGAGCCAGGTCTATGCGTAGATGATATGCACAAGTAGAACACAATGAGTTGTGGGCGATAATAGTCATACTGCTTACCAGCATGTCATACTTTGATTCGGCGATATTGTGAGATGAAGCGGCCCGGACCGACATTACGCGTACGCTTATGCGAGACTGGTTTCACCATTACGAGCACTCGTTGCTTAAAGGTGACCGGCGGGTGTCTGTCTCTCTCACTTTAGTTGAATCAAGTGTGACTACGCCCGGTCCTTGTGAAGGTTAAAACAACACACTTGACGAAAAATCGTTGTGGTTTTGTATGCGGAGGTAAGAACGGTTCTTGCTAAGCCCGTAGCAGCCACACAAAACTTGCAACAACAAAGTAGAGAACGTATAACTTGTTTTTGCAGGGCATGTTATGATGTGATATGGTCAAGACGTGATGTGTTAGACGTTATTGTATGAGATGATCATGTTTTGTAAATTATCGGAAACCGACAGGAGCCTTATGGTTGTCTCTTTATTGTATGGATTGCGAAGGCCATGTAATTTCTTTACTTTATCACTATGACTTAGCGATAGTAGTAGTAGCAATAGTTGGCGAGACGAGCACGACGCTACGATGAAGATCATGGTGTCAAGCCGGTGACGATGGAGATCATGACGATGCTTTGGAGATGGAGATCAAAACCACAAGATGATGATGGCCATATCATGTCACATATTTTGATTGCATGTGATGTTTATCATATTATGCTTCTTATTTTGCTTAGTACGGCGGTAGCATTATAAGATGACCCCTTACAAAAATTTCAAGGTACAAGTGTTCTCCCTGAGTATGCACCATTGCGAAAGTCCGTCATGCCGAGACACCACATGATGGTCGGGTGTGATAAGCTCTACGTTGAAATACAACGGGCGTAAGACAATTTTGCACATGCAGAATACTCGGGTTAAACTAGATGAGCCTAGCATGTACAGACATGGCCTCGGAACACTTGAGACCGAAAGGTCGAGCGTGAATCATATAGTAGATATGATCAACATAAGATGTTCACCATTGAAAACTACTCCATCTCATGTGCTGATCGGACATGGTTTAGTTGATTTGGATCAAGTGATCATTTAGATGAGTAGAGGGATGTCTATCTAAGTGGGAGTTCTTTAGTAATATGATTAATTGAACTTTAATTTATCATGAACTTAGTCCTGATAGTTTTTGCATGTCTATGTTGTTGTAGATCAATGGCTCGTGCTACCGTTCCCTTGAATTTTAATGCGTTCCTTGAGAAAGGTAAGTTGAAAGATGATGGTAGCAACTACACGGACTGGGTCCGTAACTTGATGATTATCCTCATTGCTGCATAGAAGAATTGTGTCCTGGAAGCACCGCTAGGTGACAGGCCTGCTGCAGGAGCTACTCCGGATGTTATGAATGCCTGGCAAGCTTGTTCTGATGACTACTCGATAGTTCAGTGTGCCGTGCTTTACGGCTTGGAATCGGGACTTCAAAGACGTTTTGAACGTCATGGATCATATGAGATGTTCCAAGAGTTGAAGTTAATATTTCAAGCAAATGCCCGAATTGAGAGATATGAAGTCTCCAATAAGTTCTATAGCTGCAAGATGGAGGAGAACAGTTCTATAAGTGAACACTTGCTCAGAATGTCTGGGTACTACAATCACATGACTCAACTTGGTTGCAAAGTTGACAAAGATAGTGTTATTGATAGAGTTCTTCAATCACTGCCACCAAGCTATAAAGGCTTCGTGATGAACTATAATATGCAAGGGATGTAGAAGACAATTCCCGAGCTCTTCGCTATGCTCAAAGCCGCAGAGGTAGAAATCAAAAAGGAGCATCAAGTGTTGATGGTTAACAAGACCACTAGTTTCAAGAAAAAGGGCAAGGGAAAGAAGGGGAACTTCAAGAAGAATAGCAAGACATTTGCTACTCCCGCGAAGAAACCCAAGTCTGGAGCCAATCCCAAAACTGAGTGCTTCTACTACAAAGGGACTGGACACTTGAAGCGGAACTGCCCCAAGTATTTGGCGGATAAGAAGGATGGCAAAGTGAACAAAGGTATATTTGATATACATGTTATTAATGTGTACCTTACTAATGCTCGTAGTAGCACCTGGGTATTTGATACTGGTTCGGTTGCTAATATTTGTAACTCGAAACAGGGGCTACGAATTAAATGAAGATTAGCTAAGGATGAGGTGACGATGCGCGTGGGAAATGGTTCCAAAGTCGATGTGATCGCCGTCGGCACACTACCTCTACATCTACCTTCGGGATTAGTTTTAGACCTAAATAATTGTTATTTGGTGCCAGCGTTGAGCATGAACATTATATCTGGATCTTGTTTGTTGTGAGACGGTTATTCATTTAAATTAGAGAATAATGGTTGTTCCGTTTTTATGAGTAATATCTTTTATGGTCATGCACCCTTGAAGAGTGATCTATTCTTATTGGATCTCGATTGTAGTGATACACATATTCATAATATTGAAGCTAAAATATGCAAAGTTGATAATGATAGTGCAACTTATTTTTGGCACTGTCGTTTAGGTCATATTGGTGTAAAGCGCATGAAGAAACTCCATGCAGATGGACTATTGGAATCACTTGATTATGAATCACTTGGGGCTTGTGAATTATGCCTCATGGGCAAGATGACTAAAACTCCGTTCTCCGGAATAATGGAGCGAGCAACAATTTTTTTGGAAATCATACATACTGATGTATGTGGACCGATGAGTGTTGAGGCTCGCGGCGGGTATCGTTATTTTCTGACCTTCACTGATGATTTGAGCAGATATGGGTATATCTACTTAATGAAGCACAAGTCAGAAACAACTGATCGTGGAGGCCAATATTTGACTTATGAGTTTGGTCTTCATTTGAAACAATGTGGAATAGTTTCACAGCTCACGCCACCCGGAACACCATAGCGTAATGGTGTGTCCGAACGTCGTAACCGTACTTTATTAGATATGGTGCGATCTATGATGTCTCTTGCCGATTTACCACTATCGTTTTGGGGTTATGCTTTAGAGATAGCTACATTCACATTAAATAGGGCACCATCTAAATACGTTGAGATGACACCTTATGAACTATGGTTAGGCAAGAAACCCAAGTTGTCGTTTCTTAAAGTTTGGGGCTGCGATGCTTATGTGAAAAAGCTTCAACCTGATAAGCTTGAACCCAAGTCGGAGAAATGTGTCTTCATAGGATACCCAAAGGAAACTGTTGGGTACACCTTCTATCACAGATCCGAAGGCAAGATATTCATTGCTAAGAATGGATCCTTTCCGGAGAAGGAGTTTCTCTCGAAAGAAGTGAGTGGTAGGGAAGTGGAACTTGATGAGGTAATTGTACCTTCTCCTGAATTGGAAAGTAATACATCACCGAAACTAGTTCCAGTGATTCGTACACCAATCATCGAGGAAGCTAATGATGATGATCATGAAACTTCAAATCAAGTTACTACTGAGCCTCGTAGGTCAAACAGAGTGCGTTCTGCACCAGAGTGGTACGGTAACCCAGTTCTGGAAGTCATGTTACTAGACCATGATGAACCTATGAACTATGAGGAAGCGATGATGAGTCCAGATTCTGTAAAATGGCTTGAGGCCATGAAATCTGAGATGGGATCCATGTATGAGAACAAAGTGTGGACTTTGGTTGACTTGCCCGATGATCGGCAAGCCATTGAAAATAAATGGATATTTAAGAGGAAGACTAACGCTGATGGTAATGTTACTGTCTACAAAGCTCGACTTGTTGCGAAAGGTTTTCGACAAGTTCAAGGAGTTGACTATGATGCGACTTTCTCACCCGTAGCGATGCTTAAGTCTGTCCGAATCATGTTAGAATTTGCTGCATTTTATGATTATGAAAACTGGCAAATGGATGTCAAAACTGCATTCCTTAATGGATACCTCAAAGAGGAGTTGTATATGATGCAACCAGAAGGTTTTGTCAATCCTAAAGGTGCTAATAAAGTGTGCAAGCTCCAGCGATCCATCTATGAACTGGTGCAAGCATCTCAGAGTTGGAATATAGACTTTGATGAGGTGATCAAAGCATATGGTTTTATACAGACTTTTGGAGAAGCATGTATTTACAGGAAAGTGAGTGGGAGCTCTGTAGCATTTCTGATATTATATGTGGATGCCATATTATTGATTGGAAATGATATAGAATTTCTGGATGGCATAAAGGGATACTTGAATAAGAATTTTTCAACGAAAGACCTCGGTGAAGCTGCTTATATATTAGGTGAAAGTGCGTTATATCGACTAGAGGGGGGGGGGTGTGAATAGGCGATTTTTATGAATTCTTCACTGAGGAATTTGCGGGTGAGGAAATTCCTTAGCGAAGAATTACTTACAGCGGAATAAGTACTCAGAAGTAAACATAACAGAACACAAGCATGGTCATCATGATGAAATGAAGACAAGCACAGAGTACAGAAAGCGTAAACACAGGATAAAGACAAACAGACTGAAGGAATTAAATTGAGGAAATTGAGAAAGTCTTCAAACAGATATGAACAAGTACACAACACAAATATGAGGAAATGAAAAAGTTGAGGAAATAGAACCAGTAAGCTTGGTGAAGACAATGATTTGTTAGACCAGTTCCAACTACTGTCTCAGTTGTACATCTGGTTAGGGCGGCTAGGTATTTAAACCAGAGGACACACAGTCCCGGACACCCAGTCTTGGACACACAGTCCAAGACACCAAGTCCTCATCCTATTCCCCTTGAGCTAAGGTCACACAGACCTCCCCAATCACTCGTGGTAAGTCTTCAGGTGACTTCCGAACCTTCACAGACTTGGTCACTCGGCGATCCACAATTCCTCTTGGATGCTCTAGACCATGACGCCTAACCGTCTGGAAGAAGCACAGTCTTCAAAGGTTACAAGCGTCGGATCCACTCAGGATCATTCTCTTCAGTGATGCTCAATCACTTTTGGGTTTGTAGGTGTTTGGGTTTGGTTTTGGGTTTTTCCTCACTTGATGATTTTCGCTCAAAGTCCTTGGAGGATGGGTTGCTCCAATGACAAGTATCAGTTTCTCCCAGAGCAGCCAACCAGCTAGTGGTTGTAGGGGGCGGCTATTTATAGCCTAGGGAGCAGCCCGACATGATAAGACATAAATGCCCTTTAATGATATGACCGTTAGGTAGGTAGATATTTTGGGACAGCTAGCGCATAGCACAACATCGGTCGGAAATTTGAGTATCAAATTCCTCAGGGCTATCATGTTCCTCACTGTGTAGGCAATCCGCACTAGCGAATTCCTAACTCTTCAGTCAGAACAAATTCCTCAGAGACCAGAAGAAATTCGTCTCTGTCACTGAAGAATATGACTGAGCTCTATGAGATTTCCAATGGCTTCACTCGAAGGGATTGGTAGGTGTAGGATTTTGAGTTGAGCATCACATGGAAAATTTTCCTTAGTATTTCCTCGACCCCCTTTAACAGTACGGTGTTTCCTATGACTCAAGAAAGAGAAAATGAAACCACGAAAACCAAAGTCTTCACGCTTCATGTTCTTCAAATGAATACCAAGTCTTCAAGGTCACACCAATTTCTTCACTTTCAAAGTCATCAGAAAGTCTTCAGAGATTCAAAGTCTTCAGTCGAAGATCTTCATTTTTGGGGGTCGACTTTCTCTATCAATATCAAACTCCTCATGGACTTATAGACCTGTGTACACTCATAAACACATCAGTCCCTTAACCTATAAGTCTTCAATACACCAAAATCACTAAGGGGCACTAGATGCACTTACAATCTCCCCCTTTTTGGTGATTGATGACAATATAGGTTAAGTTTTCATCGGGGATAAACATATGAAGTGTAAATACTGATATTGAGGAATTTGATTACAAGATATAGAAGAACTCCCCCTGAAGATGTGCATAGTGAGGAATTTGCTTTTGAAGCATTGCACACTTGAAGAGTAGAATCATGGAGATCCCCCCTATATCTTGTAATTCATACACGCATTTGACATATAATATGAAGAATTTGAAATGCATGATGAAATATGGTGACTGATGTAATTCAGCATGCGTGCATAAACATTAATGAGGAATAAGCATGCAGAAACATCACAACAAAAGTATCAGGTCACTATAGAGTTTAAGTTTACAACTCGATCCAACAAAGTCATCAGAAGAACGAGAGTTGTAACTTAGAAAAAAACGCCCATATATATAGACCCGCTTGAAGACTAGCTCAAATTTCTCCCCTTTGTCATCGAATGACCAAAAGGATCGAAACTGAGGACTAACACCCTTGAAGAATCTCAAGATGATGAAGGAGCGCCAGAGTTGTTGGGATCGATGGTTGAAGTAAGGCCTGCCGCAGTGTCGTCCAAGTCTTCATACTCATCGGTTTCGCGTGATGAAGAATAGGACCTGGCCACCAAGGGAGGAACCTTGACCTTCTTGTATTTCTTCGGAGGAGGAGCAGACCAGTCAAAGTCATCCTGGAGACCCATTTTCTTCAGATCTTCTTCGCCATATAGATGAGACAGAACAACCCAGGTGCGGTTGAGGGTTTCATGGAGGTAATAATGGTTTTTCTTCACTACATTGTGTGTAGAAGTCATGTTGTGAAGAATTGAACCAAACTGGCGCTTGAACCATTTGTGGTTGCGATCAACCTTCTGATGAAGACTAAGGAGAAGCTCACAATCAGTCATCACCGTGGGAGCTGTGCCTTGAGGATTTGGCTTGGGAGCGTTGGCGACAGAGTCATCATTGGTGGAGTAAGATGCATCTTTGCGAAATAGACCATCCAATGGACGAATGCCTTAATAAAAAACAGCAGTGGCCTTGCCCTTGTCATTAGTTGAGGAAAATGCCCTTTTGAGGACTTCAATTGGGGGTAAGTAGCTGCAATGATTCAGTGTGTCAGCTTTGTAATTCACTGAAGACCTTGTCCTGATGAATCTCATAATCCATGGAGCATAAGGCTTCAGGTTGAAAGGGGACAGTGCAACATTTTCCATAGTCCTCATGAAAATCATGGAAGTTGACGGGAACACCATGTATGATATTGAACAGCAGATTCTTCATGATGCCAATGACTTCTTCATCATTTGAGTCGTGGCCCTTGATTGGACTCAATGTCTTCGTCAGAATGCGATAGACAGTCCGTGGCAGAAACAACAATTCCTTCACGAGGAATTTGGTCCTTGAGGCTTGACCTGGCTTCAAAGGCTTCTTAAGCACTTGCATGTAGTTATTAGTGAGCCCAGTTTCTTCATACATGCAATGTGCTGCTTCAGTGGGAGGACTGAGAGGCAGCGATTGAAGTAATTCAGAGGCTGGTGCCTTGTAGTGAGTGTTTTCGGTCATCCAGTCTAGCAACCATGAATTCACATCTTCAGAATTGCCAGTGATGTGCAGTGTTGCATAGAATTGAAGGGTCTGTTCTTCATTCCAATCGCATATGTCAGTGCAGAAACCCAACAGTCCAGCGCCGTGAAGAATACTGCGGACTGGCACGAAGCACGACAGAGATTCCATATCCACGTGAGGAATATGCTCATGATCGAAGACTTTATCTTTATTATAAAGCACAGAGGAATAGAAATTTTCCTGACTGGCAGTCCTAAAACGCCTCTTCCTAATGCGAGCAGAGTCATAAGGATTGAAGTCAGTGAAGAACACATGCTTGCTGAAGAAATCAGCCTTCTTGAAAGTTTGATTTCTTGAGAAAGGATCCTTTGGCTTGGGTTGAGGAGTGTCAGTCAATTGCATCACAACCTCTGGATTCGCAATCTCAGGTTCTTCAGTCTGAGGAATTTCTGGTTCCTCTTGAGTGGCAGTCTTCACAAATTCAGCAACAGTAGCGGTTTCTTCAGCACTAGTGGCTGGAATGTCTTCATGAACTGATTCAGTGGGATGAGTTTCTTCAGAGCCCAATGGAACAGTTTGTGCTGGTGAATGAGGAATTTGTTGCAGCGGCGTGAACAGAGGAGAGTTGGGATGCTGACTATCCCAAAATTCATCGTTCATCAAAGGAATGGCACTCCCAATGTCCGCGTCCGAGTCTTGTTCTTCCAATTCCTCAACGCCGGCCTCTTTAGCAGTAAACTGAGGCATAAGCGAGGAGATGATTAGGGTTGAAGGGATTGCATCCACTTCAATTTCTTCCTCCGTCTGCTCTGAGGAAGCAGCAGAGTGAACATCTTCATCTAATTCACCAGGAATCACATATTCTTCATGAAAAGGAATAAGTTCCTTTGATGGCATGGAGGAAATTAAAACGACATCAATTGGATTTTCAGCTGAGCTTGTTAAAGGCTTCATCTTCTTCGGGGCTGAAGAATCTGATGAAGCTGATGTCTTCCTCTTCTTCATAGCTGCACGCTCTGCAGCCTTCGTTTTCTTCACATCTAATTCAGATGGAAGGATTGGAGTTGGTGTAGGCGCAGGAGGAGCAGAAGAATGTGATTGTTTTTCTTCAAGCACAACTGATGCAGTTGCCCTGACTTCTTCATGTCCTTCAGGTGCATCCTTTTGAGCTTCAGCTGGCCTGACATTTTCTTCAGGGGCAACATTAGAGGTTGCCCTGGCAATTTCTTGAGCAGGTGGAATGCAGTCATCAGCCCTGGTATTTTCATTTTCTTCAGCAGCCTGATGTTCTTCAGCGGTGCTGGCATGTCCTTCAGTAGACTGAGCAGATGCTTCAGCCTGAGGAATTTCAATGTGCGTTTGTCGAGCAGCACTTGAAGAAAAACCTTTAGTCAAATTCAAAAATCTGACTTTGGCGCCCATCCAGTCTGCGTGATAAGCATCAAATTCATCACTGAGGGTTTTGATTTCACCCTGAAGCTTGACAAGTTCTTCAGTTGTCATGTTGACAACATTTTTCTTCAGGAAGCGCTCCTTCTTGTACTGCGCTTTCTTCGTCTGTCTGGCCTTTTCAAATTTCCATTTTTCTTCGCCTATGAAGGCGGTCATCATATGACTTTGGCCAGATGTCAGGTTGAAGTCAGGCATAGGAGTGTTGGGGTCCTGATACCAGAGATCAATGAAATCAAGGATCACCTTTGAATCCAAAAGCAGTGGCACTTCGCTTCCTTTGGCTCTAGCGGCCCTTTCTTGCCTGTCTCTGATGATTTGAATAAGTTCTTCTTCATCAGCTTCGTCATCAGACGACACTTGGAAAGCAACTTGTTTCTTGTGAGGACTTTGGCGAGAGCCGCGTCTAGCTGTGGTCTTTTTCTTCAGTAGCGAGGTACCAGTTGAGGAACTTGGTATCGCTGAGGAACTAGTAGAGGCTCCTGATGCAATGGATATGCCCGCAGTCCTTTGACATGTGGCAAGATGCACTAGGGCAGATGATTTTGCTAGAGCATCTGAAGACTTTGACGGAGCAGCTGAGGACTTAGGAGGAGCAGGAGCAGTCTGAGGAATTTGTCTTAAGGGCTTTGAAGAATCTGGCCAAGAGGGCATTGCTGAGGAACTAGGCCGTGAGGGCATTGAAGAAGAGGCACTTGGCTTGTGAGCAGGCTTCTTTATCATGGCCTTCTTAGGCTTGGAGGTAGAGGCCTCAACAGAGGCAGCAGTAGCAGCAGAGTCTTCATTAAATTTCCTCACTGCTTCTTTAGCTTGTTTGGCCAACTTGTCCTGACGCTTGGCCCATTCATTAGGATAATCCTCACCACGCTTGAGGATAGTAGGATTAGCAACTTGGCCATGTGCCAATGGAGGTCTTGGGCAGGGAGGGTTGAGTGCGAATTTCTTCTCACATATCTGTACTCCCTCCACTCTCTTGCCCATCTCCTCTCTATTCTTTGTATGCACACTTTGCGCTGATTCTTGTCCTCTTTTCCAAACTTTGCCTCATCAGGAGTGCAATAGTCAGCATATATGTCTTCAGGTATCTCGAAAGTAGTATTGACTTCAGCCCTCTTTCCTCCCTTCTCTAGCTTCTTTCCATCAGCCATTTTCTTCAGACGAGGAATTTGAACAATTGAATTCTCTGAAGAAGTATGCAACTTATCTTCGAGGAACGCTGCAAATGAGTTAAGTTGATGAGAACCTAGTGATTCAGCAGCGGACATGAGTACCTGGGAACAGAGTATAGTTGTGAGGAATTTGGAGAGGTCATATGCGTTCTCAGAAGGTTTTGTAAAAAGAACAAGTTTGAAGAATTTGACCAGATGAGTCTTGAAGAATTTGACTAAGCGTTCTTTGTCTTAGGTTCCAGAGTTGTATAGATTGAAAATCCACACAATTGAGGAATCTTGAAGAAAAACATAGGTTAGAGAAATCAAATCAAGAACAGATGACATGTGAGGTGTTTTGTGTGTGAAGATTTGAAGAAGAAAACACCTTTTGAGAATTTTTAAGAAAACATTCAAATCAAAGAGGGCAGTAAAAGTAACTTTTAATTACCCTGGATGAAGAACACGACAAACTAAGAGATGGAGAAGTGAAGTTCATCGGTGCGGATGTTCCAAGCCCTAACTTGGCAGAGGAAGACAGCTACAGCGACGGCGGAGTGAAGAAATCCACGGCCGGCGCGAGTACGACGGCGACGAGGTCGAGGCAGTGAAGCTCTTCCTCACCGGCGACGATGAACTAGCGGCGGCGCTAGGGTTGGAGAAGCTCGAGCGGAAGAGTGAGAACGAGCAGAGTAAAAAGTGAAGTGAGGGAAGGGGAGGGGTATTTATAGCTGAGATGAATAACCGTTCGCCCGAAGAATTTGGACGAACGTGCCCCTGACCCTTCTCATTCGCACGACATGTGTCACCCACGTACTGTGTAGCAGAGATCGTGTGAGTTCGTGGGTGAGTAGATAAGTATTATCGTGGGATGCGGAGCGATTCGAGCGGCAAAACCGAAATTTTTGGAAAGGATAAGTTTTAACGTTGCGTTCGCAATTTCTTCAGCTAACAAGGACACAGTGAAGATTTTGAACAGGTCTCAAGTAGAACGCATATGAAGAATTTGTGAATAGAATGGGTTGAGTTTAGCATAGAGGGGGAAGGGTCCGTTCCCATTCACTTAGCAGTAAGAGCAACTCATATATAGCCAATGAAGAAAATAGACGGAAAAGGTGAAGACAATGCAAAGTTGAAGAATATGAACAACTGTGGAATTTCAGAAAAACTCAAACTGAAGATTTTCAACTTTTGTGGTGGCGTGACCCACCATATAAGAATGATGATTTCAGACACCGCGTACAATTATCGTAGGGTTCTGAGAATCAAATTCTTCATTAATTTCTTCACACTTAGAGCGTTATTCTTCATTGATTGAAGAAAAACAATTTCTTCATGTGTTGCACATCTAAGTCATCAGTTTTGCATAAGTGTTAGGATGAGTGTCCAATTCAAAGAACATTCGAAGATTCTAAGATATTTAGCTCACACCGCAACTTGCTAAATCTCTTCTCATCCAAGGGCTTTGTGAAGATATGGGCTTGTTGTTCTTCAGTCTTCACATGTTCAATATAAATGTCGCCCTTCAACACATGATCACGAAGAAAATGATGACGAATCTGGATGTGCTTTGTCTTCGAGTGCTGAACTGGGTTGTGAGCAATCTTGATGGCACTCTCATTGTCACAGAAGAGAGGAACATTCTTCACATTGAAGCGATAGTCCTTGAGAGTTTGCTCATCCATAACAATTGAGCACAGCAAGAGCCAGCAGCAATATACTCAGCTTTAGCAGTAGACAGTGATACGCAGTTCTGTTTCTTCGAGTACCAACAGACCAAAGATCTTCCGAGGAAATGACATGTACCAGATGTTGACTTGCGGTCCACACGATCACCAGCATAGTCAGAGTCTGAATATCCAATGAGATCAAAAGCCGAGCCCTTGGGGTACCATAATCCAAGTGTTGGTGTGTGAGCTAGATATCGAAGAATATGTTTCACAGCCTTATGGTGTGATTCCTTCGGTGTATCTTGAAATCGGGCACACATGCAAACACTAAGCATTATATCTGGCCTAGATGCACATAAGTACAATAAAGAACCAATCATGGAGCGGTATACCTTATGATCGAAGTCAATACCATTTTCATCAGTGCACAGATGGCCATTTGTGGGCATAGGAATTTTGACGCCTTTGCAATCGTGCATGATGAATTTCCTCAGTACATCCTTGAGGTATTTCTCCTAAGATATGAATATGCCGTTGCGTTGTTGACGAATTTGAAGACCACGCCCGAGGGGCCTGCTTGAGGCCATAGAGGGCCTTTTTGAGTTTGAAGACTTTGTTAGGATTCTTTGGATCTTCAAAACCTGGGGGTTGAGCAACATATACTTCTTCCTCAAGCTTACCATTGAGGAATGCACTTTTCACATCCATTTGATATAGAATGATATCATGATGGTTAGCATAAGCAAGTAATATGCGAATAGCCTCAAGTCTGGTAACATGTGCAAAAGTTTCATCGAAATCAATCCCTTCAACCTGTGTGTAGCCTTGAGCTGCAAGCCGTGCCTTATTCCTTCCCACAAGGACATTTTCATCTTGCTTGTTGCGGTAGATCCACTTTGTGCCAATGATATTGTGCTTGCGAGGATCTGGATGCTTGACCAGTTCCCAGACGTTATTGAGCTCGAATTGATGTAATTCTTCTTGCATAGCTTGAATCCACTCAGGCTCCAGAAATGCTTCATCTACCTTAGTGGGCTCTGTGATAGAGACAAAAGCAAAGTGCCCACAAAAGTTAGATAAATGTGAAGCTTTTCAACGTGTGAGAGGACCTGGTATATTGATTTCGCTGATGATTTTCTCAATCTGCACTTCTTTTGTAACGCGAGGATGAGCTGGTTGTCGTCGAGGAATTTGATCAGCATTTTCTTCAGCATTTTCCTTAGGTGCATTAGCTCGACGTTCATCAGGTTCTGGAATGAATTCTATAGCAGATTCTTTGGTAGGAATGACATCCTCAGTAGCCTTGAATTTGATAGATTCCTCAGGTGCTGGTTCATCTATCACAGTAGGTAGGTGCTCTCTTTGCGAGCCGTTAGTTTCATCGAACCGCACATCTACAGTTTCAACAACCTTGTGAAGAACGTTGTTGAAGACTCTGTAGGTGTGCGAGTCCTTTCCGTAACCAAGCATAAACCCTTCATGTGTTTTCGGTGCAAATTTTGAGTTGTGATGAGGATCTCTAATCCAACATTTAGCACCGAAAACTTTGAAATAACTCACATTGGGTTTCTTGTCAGTGAGGAGTTCATAGGCAGTCTTCTTGAAGAATTTGTGAAGATATACTTTGTTGATGATGTGGCACACATTATCAATTGCATCAATCCAGAAACGATGAGGTATTTTGTATTCATCAAGCATAGTGCGAGCCATCTCAACAAGAGTCCTGTTCTTGCGCTCCATGTCGCCATTCTCCTGAGGAGTATAGGGAGCAGATAACTCATGAGTAATACCAAGTTCATCAAGATAGTCATCGAGACCAGAGTTCTTGAACTCACCTCCATTGTCACTTCTGATGTGCTTGATCTTCACACCAAAGTTGGTTGAAGTCGTCGAGGAAAATCGTTTAAAGACTTCCTGCACTTCATGTTTGTAAGTAACAATGTGTACCCATGTGTATCGAGAGTAATCATCAACAATAACAAAGCCATATTCAGAAGCATCATTTGAAACTGCAGAATAGTGGTTAGGACCGAAGAGATCCATGTGAAGCAATTCAAATGGTCGAGTAGTAGTCATGATAGTCTTCGCTGGATGCTTGGCCTTGGTCATCTTTCCAGCTTCACAGGCACCGCATATGTGATCCTTGAGGAATTTGAAATTCTCAATGCCAATGACATGCTTCTTCTTCGCAAGCGTGTGCAAATTCCTCATGCCTGTATGACCAAGTCGTCGATGCCATAGCCAGCCTTCTGAAGCTTTTGCAAGTAGACACACAACTGGTTGAGGTCCTGTAGAGAAATCAACATTATACAAGTCTCCTCTCCTAAAGCCTTCGAAGACTATGGAGTTGTCAGATTCCATGAGCACAACACAACGATGTTTGCCAAAGGCAACAACCATATCAAGATCGCAAAGCATTGAGACATACATGAGGTTGTATCCTAAGGACTCGACAAGCATGACTTTGTCCATGTGTCGATCCCTAGTGATCGCAACCTTACCGAGACCCAATACCTGACTTTTTCCTTTGTCAGCGAAGATGAGGTGCTTCAGATGAGATGGTGATAAGGGAGCATCCATCAAGAGATTCTTGTCACCAGTCATGTGATTTGTACATGCACTATCGAGGACGCACTCAGTGGCTTTGGGTTGATCATCCTGCAGATGAATTAGTGCAGCTTACAAACTCATATACTTCATCAGTGAAGAATATGATATCAAATCATCAGATCAATTTCATCAAGCAATGCAACAGATAAAGCAGTATGAGGACGCGAGAAATGAGAGTTCATTTCTTCGTGATTAGCCTGCATCCTTTCAGGCACATTTCAGGTCTCCAGCAAATTCTTCAGACGTTTGAGCATGTCTGGAGACCTGACCCTGTAGAAGAGATTAGTTCTTTTTCTTCACCACCCACATCTGAAGGGGTGGCAAAGAGTTCATCACTCTACGAGCTCCATACGAGAAAGGTGGCATAGAAGCCAGCCCATTTCGTTTAACATAAGAGGAGTTAGGATAAGCATATGAATAAGCAGAGTAATTCTTCGAGGACTTATGAATATAATGGTTAGAAGAATAATGCTCATATTCATAGCCCTTAGCTTTTCCCTGCGAGACAGAGTTGTTAGCACGATGATATTCATATGAGGACTTTGATCCTTTTGAGGAATTTGATCCACGTGAGGAATTTGGCCCATATGAGGATTTGAATCCATCTGAAGATTTTGATCCATATGAAGAATTGGATTTGGGTTTCCTATTCCTCACACGAGGTGTCATGAGCACATTCACTTGAATATTTTCAAGGTGCCTCTTAGGGACCCAGATTTTCTTCATAGGGGGGCCATTCCTGCAGTTAGTTCCAACAAATCTAGCAAATACTTCACCATTCTGATTTTTGAACAGTTTATAGTTGAGTCAAATGACTCATCAGAAGAATGAGGAGATTCACATGTATATCCAGATAAATTGGATGGATCAACTAGAGGTCCCTTTGCAGCAACCCATGAGGTTTTGGGGTACTGCTTAGGCTTCCAATATGAACCATCATCATTAAGTTTCCTCTCAAAGGCAATTCCCTCTTTCCTAGGGTTCTTGTTGAGGATCTGTTTTTAAGCACATCACAAAGAGTCTGATGCCCTTTGAGGCTTTTGTACATGCCTGTCATGTTCAATTCCTTTAGCCCTGCAATGTCAGTGATACTAGCAATGTCCTCAGATGAGGAATTGGTGATAACAGAGACAGATGAAGAATTTGTAGCATTTGAAGCATTTGAACATTCAGGTGAAGTTTTAGTAGTTTCACGTTCAATGCATTTCAAGCATGGAGGAATGAATTCTTCCTAAGAAGTGTTGATTTGTTGAGCAAGCAATGAATCGCGCTCCTTTTGAAGATCTTCATAACTCACTCTTCACTTTTCAAGATCTTGCTTTCTTTGAAGAAATTCATAAGAAAGCTTCTCATGATCAGACAAGAGAGTGTTATGATGACCTTGAAGGTTATCATACTTGGACTGAAGTCTCTGAAGATTTTCAGTCAAGATTTTAGATTGATCCATTTCTTCACCCAACATATCATCACTTTTATCTAGCATGTTTTGAACCTTATCAAGAGCCTTTTGATGTTGCACAGCAATCTTAGCAAGTTTAGAATAGCTGGGCTTAAGGTTTTCATCAGATTCATTCTCACTAGATTCAGAGGAGGTATATTTGAGTACCTTGGCACCCTTTGCCATGAAGCAATAGGTGGGAGCATAGTAATCATTGTCTTCATCAACCTTGTTGGTGAAACCATTTTCTTCAGTGTTGAAGACAGATTTGCTGACGAATGCAGTAGCAAGAGCTAGCCTTGCCACACCAGACTCGGACTCCTCAGATTCCTCCTCTTCCTCATGATCCTCAGATTCAGCTTCAGAGTCCATTTCCTTGCCAATGAATGCCCGGGCTTTGTTCGAGCCGCTCTTCTTGTGAGATGAAGACTTTGAGGATTTTGATGATGAAGATTTTGATGATTTCTTCTTCTTCTTCGTATCATCAGAACTGTAATCCTTGCATTTCTTCTTCTTAGATTCCTTTTCTCACTGAGGATAATCTTGAATGTAGTGACTAGGCTTCTTGCATTTGTGACATAGCCTTTTATTGTAGTCACTGGATGAGGAGTCATTTCTCCTTGAGAATTTTCCAAAGCGACCACGTCTTGAGAACCTTTGGAATTACTTCATGAGCAGTGCTAGCTCCTGGCTCAGTTCTTCAGGATCACCAAGGCTATTACCAGAATCTTCACCTTCAGATTCAGAGACGACCTTGGCCTTCAGGGCACGTGATTTGCCATAGCTCGGTTCATAGAGATCTCTCTTTTCAGCAAGTTGGAACTCATGAGTATTTAGCCTTTCGAGGATATAGCGGGATCAAGTGACTTGTAATCACCGCGCTCTTGAATCATCAATGCCAGAGTATCACGTGAGGAATCAAGTGATCTCAACAATTTCTTCACCACCTCATGGTCGGTGATGTCAGTGGCACCAAGTGCTTGAAGCTCATTTGAGATGTCAGTGAGGCGATTGAAGGTTTGCTGAACATTTTCATTGTCAAGTCTTTTGAAGCGGTTGAAGAGATTGCGAAGAACATCAACTCAAGAGTCACGCTGTGTTGAGACTCCTTCGTTGACTTGGGACAGCCTATCCCAGATAAGCTTAGTAGTTTCCAAAGTACTCACTCTTCCATACTGTCCTTTGCTCAGATGACCACAAATGATATTCTTCGCTTGAGAATTGAGTTGCTTGAATCTCTTCACATCAGCAACATTCAGAGAAGGAGATACCGAGGGAACACCATTTTCCACAACATACCAGAGATCGTTATCAATTGCCTCAAGATGCACTCGCATCTTGTTCTTCCAGTAGGGGTAGTCCGTCCCATCGAAGGTAGGACACCCAGCTGAGAGCTTGATCATACATGCAGTCGACATAACTAAAACTCCAGGCGGTTAAACCAAAATCACACAGAACAAGGGAGTACCTTTCTCTGATACCAATTGAAAGTGCGTTATATCGACTAGAGGGGGGGGGGGTGAATAGGCGATTTTTATGAATTCTTCACTGAGGAATTTGCGAGTGAGGAAATTACTTAGCGAAGAATTACTTGCAGCGGAATAAGTACTCAGAAGTAAACATAACAGAACACAAGCATGTTCATCATGATGAAATGGAGACAAGCACAGAGTACAGAAAGCGTAAACACAGGATAAAGCCAAACAGACTGAAGGAATTGAACTGAGGAAATTGAGAAAGTCTTCAAACAGATATGAACAAGTACACAACACAAATATGAGGAAATGAAAAAGTTGAGGAAATAGAACCAGTAAGCTTGGTGAAGACAATGATTTGTTAGACCAGTTCCAACTACTGTCTCAGTTGTACATCTGGTTAGGGCGGTTAGGTATTTAAACCAGAGGACACACAGTCCCGGACACCCAGTCCTGGACACACAGTCCAAGACACCAAGTCCTCATCGTATTCCCCTTGAGCTAAGGTCACACAAACCTCCCCCAATCACTCGTGGTAAGTCTTCAGGTGACATCCGAACCTTCACAGACTTGGTCACTCGGCGATCCACAATTCCTCTTGGATGCTCTAGACCATGACGCCTAACTGTCTGGAAGAAGCACATTCTTCAAAGGTTACAAGCGTCGGATCCACTCAGGATCATTCTCTTCAGTGATGCTCAATCACTTTTGGGTTTGTAGGTGTTTGGGTTTGGTTTTGGGTTTTTCCTCACTTGATGATTTTCGCTCAAAGTCCTTGGAGGATGGGTTGCTCCAATGACAAGTATCAGTTTCTCCCGGAGCAGCCAACCAGCTAGTGGTTGTAGGGGGCGGCTATTTATAGCCTAGGGAGCAGCCCGACATGATAAGACATAAATGCCCTTTAATGATATGACCGTTAGGTAGGTAGATATTTTGGGACAGCTGGCGCATAGCACTACATCGGTCGGAAATTTGAGTATCAAATTCCTCAGGGCTATCATGTTCCTCACTGTGTAGGCAATCCGCACTGGCGAATTCCTAACTCTTCAGTCAGAACAAATTCCTCAGAGACCAGAAGAAATTCGTCTCTGTCACTGAAGAATATGACTGAGCTCTATGAGATTTCCAATGGCTTCACTCGAAGGGATTGGTAGGTGTAGGATTTTGAGTTGAGCATCACATGGAAAATTTTCCTTAGTATTTCCTCGATCCCCTTTAACAGTATGGTGTTTCCTATGACTCAAGAAAGAGAAAATGAAACCACGTAAACCAAAGTCTTCACGCTTCATGTTCTTCAAATGAATACCAAGTCTTCAAGGTCACACCAATTCCTTCACTTTCAAAGTCTTCAGAAAGTCTTCAGAGATTCAAAGTCTTCAGTCGAAGATCTTCATTTTTAGGGGTCGACTTTCTCTGTCAATATCAAGCTCCTCATAGACTTATAGACCTGTGTACACTCACAAACACATTAGTCCCTTAACCTATAAGTCTTCAACACACCAAAATCACTAAGGGGCACTAGATGCACTTACATTACGCATCAAGATCTATAGAAATAGATCAAGACGTTTAATTGGACTTTCACAAAGCACATACCTTGATAAAGTAATAAAGAAGTTCAAAATGGATCAGTCAAAAAAGGGTTCTTGCCTGTGTTACAAGGTGTGAAGTTGAGTAAGACTCAATGCCCGACCACTTCAGAAGATAGAGATAAAATTAAAGTCATTCCCTATGCCTCAGTCATAGGATCTATCATGTATGCAATGCTGTGTACCAGGCCTAATGTGTGCCTTGCTACAAGTTTAGCAGGGAGGTACCAAAGTAACCCAGGAGTGGATCACTGGACAACGGTCAAGAACATTCTGAAGTACCTGAAAAGGACAAAGGATATGTTTCTCGTTTATGGAGGTGACAAAGAGCTTGTCGTAAACGGTTACGTCGATTCCCGCTTTGACACTGATCCGGATGACTCTAAGTCACAAAACGGATATGTATTTTTATTGAACGGTGGAGCTGTCAGTTGGTGCAGTTCCAAGCAGAGCGTCGTGTCGGGATCTACATGTGAAGCGGAGTACATAACTGCTTCGGAAGCAGCAAATGAAGGAGTCTGGATGAAGGCGTTCATATCCAATCTAGGTGTAATACCTAGTGCATCGGGTCCAATGAAAATCTTTTGTGATAACACTGGAGCAATAGCCTTGGCGAAGGAATCCAGGTTTCACAAGAGAACCAAGCACATCAAGAGACACTTAAATTACATCCACGATCAAGTCAAGGAGGGAGACATAGAAATTTGCAAGATACATACTGATCTGAATGTCGCAGACCCGTTGACTAAGCCTCTACCACAAGCAAAACATGCTCGGCACTAAGACTCCATGGGTTTTAGAATCATTACAATGTAATCTAGATTATTGACTCTAGTGCAAGTGGGAGACTAAAGGAAATATACCCTAGAGGCAATAATAAAGTTGTTATTTATATTTCCTTATATATCATGATAAATGTCTTTTATTCATGCTAGAATTGTATTAACCGGAAACTTGATACATGTGTGAATACGTAGATGAAACAGAGTGTCCCTAGTATGCCTCTGCTAGACTAGCTCGTTAATCAAAGATGGTTATATTTCCAAACCATAGACATGAGTTTTCATTTGATCAACGGGATCACATCATTAGGAGAATGATGTGATGGACAAGACCCATCCATTAGCTTAGCAACTTGATCGTTTAGTTTTTCTGCTATTTCGGTCTTCATGACTTATAAATGTTCCTATGACTAGGAGATTATGCAACTCCTGAATACCGGAGGAACACCTTGTGTGCTATCAAACGTCACAACATAACTGGGTGATTATAAATATGCTCTATAGGTGTCTCCGAAGGTGTTTGTGGTGTTGGCATAGATCGAGAATAGGATTTGTCACTCCAAGTGTCGGAGAGGTATCTCTGGGCCCTCTCGGTAATACACATCATAATTAGCCTTGCAAGCAAATGACTAATGAGTTAGTCACGAGATGATGTATTACAGAACGAGTAAAGAGACTTGCCGGTGAGGAGATTGAACTAGGTACAATGATACGATGATCAAATCTCGGGCAAGTAACATACCGATGACAAAGGGAACAACGTATGTTGTTATGCGGTTTGACCGACAAAGATCTTCGTAGAATATGTGGGAGCCAATATGAACATCCAGGTTCCGTTATTGGTTATTGACCGGAGATGAGTCTTGGTCATGTCTACATAGTTCTCGAACCCGTAGGGTTCGCACGCTTAATGTTCGATGATGATCGGTATTATGAGTTTATGTGTTTTGATGTACTGAAGGTTGTTCGCAGTCCCGGATGTGACCACAGACATGACGAGGAGTCTCGAAATGGTCGAGACATAAAGATTGATATATTGGAAGGTTATATTCGGACACCGAAGGGTTCCGGGGGTCACCGGATAAATACCGAAGTACTGGGAGGTTACCGG